>JARFIW010001121.1:1200000-2400000 GCA_036346225.1 Platerodrilus igneus
GGATCCGCAGTCTTACGCTTACTACATTGATCCACGGCGACGCCTAGGGTGTTAAATCCGCTGAATGCGGCAACCACCTGTTATAACCACACAAGGAAATAACATGCCAGGCAAACATTTATCCGACTAGTTCAAGAGAACAACGAGGTGTGTGTGCCGTGACGCCATCTTGTTGTAGTCAAGCGTTTCGCTATTTATAAATTTGGCGATGTTTAGAAATTCTTATCTATTAGTAAGTTAGATTTTAATAAGTTTAAGCCGGCCCACCAGGTCACACCAGTAAGCAGAGCTAGCGGCTACTATTCGATATTACGGATCTCTCTACTTTTACCTTTTGATAGTGTCTTGTTGAACAGACACACTCTTAAAGTCAACGCTATGAATACCGTTATTTAAATCCACCTTAGTTGCTAGTTTATAAAATTTATTTACCGTTTAATTAATTTTAGAGTCCAAGTTATTGGAAGCATGAAATTTTTTTCGTTTAAACCCAATATAGTACCTTTGGGTGGAGCATTGGGGACGTGGCCTTAAGTGCAGCGACCCTTGTTCACATTATACTGTAGCCAAAAGTTATCTGCATCATGTTCATTAAGAACGTCGCCCAATTGAGGCCGAAGAAAGTTCTGTCACATTCCACAATACCGATACTGTTGTCTGTAACACAAGCACTGCCTTCTTTAAAGAAATATGGACCCAATTTTCAAAAAACAAAAACAGCAAATCACACTATCACTTTAACGTCGTGGAGTGGTCGTGAATGAAGTTCCTTAGGGTTTCTGTCAGACCAGTATCTGAAATTTTGTTTGTTTACTTTGTCTGAAAGGTGAAAAAGTGCTTTATCCGAAAAACGCATAACATATGTAAGACAAACGTGTTGCAGGAGGTCGGGGACACAATATTTCACGAATTTCAAAGTCTCTTTCACTTAATTGTTGCCCAATCACCATTTTCAGATCTCGGTGCAAACTTCTCCTAACACTTCGATCAGGTATCCCTAGTGTGCCCCTACATTTGACTTTCCAATGCTCCACCCGAAGGTTTTACATTGGCCAGGAAACGAGTTTTATTTACGTGGAAATATTGAATTTTGCCGAACCCTTGCTGTTCTAAGCAATGCAGAGATCTTTAACGTGTGTGATAACACTCACCCATTTTACCTCCCATCCGAAAAGAGAGCGTATTTTTGTGAAAAATGCTCGCCTAACATTTTTCAAGCGATCCGTGTCAGGAATCGAGCCAAAGACCTTGGGTTTAGTAGTCTCACGCGAACCAACTAAGCCACGGAGACACTCCTAGTGTTACCGCGTGTTTCCATACTGAACGCCGTGCAGACAGTGGCCACATTTTCTGTTTCTGTTGCTGTGTGCGAGGTCGGCCTGGATATTTCCATTTGAGTTCAGAACCTGTAGCTCTGAAATTTGATACCCATTGGTAAATCAATTTTTTTGTCGGGAAGAGGGTTCTGTCGAAGCGCAAACTTAAGGCGAGAAGCACGTGCGTTGCTATCGGCATCCAGCCGTTTTCTTTCAATTTCATCACAACAAATACACGATGATTTCCTGATCATACGATGGCGTACACTGAAAACGACACGTACACCGCTAGTCGATGGCGTGCTCAGCACCACTGCACTCAACCCATTCACAGCTATACCTTTTTTGTTTAAATCTAACACTGTAACTTCCATGCATGCACATTAATTTTTATAATTTAAAGCCTTTGGGACGTGGCTGTTAAATTTGTTTGAAAAATTAAGGAAACACATGGCTGACTTTAGAATACTCCACTCAAAGTATTTACCATTTAACTCTTCTATGATTCATAAAGTTAAAGATACATTGCTTTGACTAATGGTCCTTTTTAATCCAAATATTTCTCCATTGATCTAAAAAATTACTGCCTTGGGGATAATTATTTTTAGCGCGCAACAATCAGAATTAACTTGGGAGACCTGTTTATATGACTTATAAAGCTAAAAATAGACTACTTTGATTAAATAGTATATTACATTACTAATGTGGAAAATGACCCATTTTCCTATGTTGTAAAAATAAACGACTTGAGCCATAACTACACCCACATTTGATCTTGGTAGGGGACTTTCACACGTTTTAAAAAATAGCTGATCTTAACGTATATGGAGTTCATTTACCTTAGATTTAATAATGATCTTAGTGATCTTGGTTGAGGTTATCCATTCGCGACTAAAAATAGATGCCCTTGTAAATAAAAAGAATCATTCACACTCGACGTAGAAGTAGATGATCTTGCCAAAAAATGAAACTTGACTTTGATAGGGATTACTTACCGTTGATCTAAAAACAGACGACCTTTCGAATGAATAAGGGCATTCAGGCGTCAGATACATTCGACCACTAGATAGTATCTTGGCCTTGAAGTGTACCGGAACCGGTACTGGTTATATACCTATAAGAACGAATTGGTTGTGGAGAGGTATCGCGCTGGCAATTCTAGATTTACTAAATGGGCGTACGCCAATTTTTTGAGACGAGTTATCGTAACATGTGTTTGGAGATCTACACTTTGGACTTGTAGTTTCTAATTTTTTTTATTTGCGTGCTATGGAGAGACCTAGTCAATTTTATACATGTCTTGTTTTAGTTGTTTCTTGGTCTATTATATTTGTGCATGTTGACAGGCATAGATAGAGTGCGTGTGATATTTTTTTTGGCTTTTAAATATTTGCTATCTTCCTTCTACTAAACCACGTATCGTTAGAACATGACTACTTGTTATTATAGTTTAATAACCAAAATAGTACCATTAATACAAGCTATTCATCATCATCATTAGGTCTTCAGACCTGGAACTGGTTAGACGCGTACCCTCATTGTTTCCCATTCTGAGCTAACCTACACATTTCCCTGAAATTTCCACAGTCTGCATCTTTCACCATCTGCGTGCAATAGTCTGATCTAGGTCTACCTCTACTTCTTTTTTCCTATCTGTACTTGTAATATATCTCGCACTATTGCCCAAAAATGCCTTAGAACGTATCACGTCATTCTATTTCTCCTATTTTTTTTTGTTTTCCACAGATATGTTTATTCCCCTACTATTTCTATAACCTCTTGTTATTAACTTTGTTTGTCAAAGCTAGCATCATCATAAATCTGAAGAACAACATTCCAAAAGGCTTTTACCGTTTTTCTGACTGCTTCTCCAACAGTTCTTATTTCATAGACGTACTGTGCCGTGCTCCACACATATGCTTTCAACAATTTTCTCCTTGTTTCTAGGTTTGTTGTTTTTTTACATAGCCGCTGCTCTTTCTTGTTAGACACAATTTGGTTCCCCTTCTATTGTTTACAAATATATACCCTATTTCCCCGATATTCAGTGGTATGTGAAGGGGGTTAATCAGTCTGCGGCTACCTAGATCACCCAACACTTGAACATTTGCCGAATAAAAAGTTTTCTAGTATGTATTTTCGCACAATCAACTATAGTTGCAAATATTTCAAAACCAACACCTGTAGTTGTTTATAATAATCGTCCGATTTAAGTGCAATTATTTTTTCGTCATTAGGTTTTCAGTTTTGAAACTGGTTGGCCGCGTACCTCCACTTATTTGTATTCTGAGCTAGCCTATAGCGTTCACTGAAATTCGTACAGCTTAGATACAGTTCGGTTTCCCTTCTGTTGTTTCCTAATTATATGCCCTATTTCAGTGGTTTGTGAAGGGGGTTAAGTAGCCCGTGACTACCAAGATCCCCTACACTTTGACATTTGCCGAATTAATAGTTTTCCAATAAATCCTGTCGCACAATTAACATTAGTTGAGAACATTGAAAAAACAATACCTGTATTTGTTTATAGTAATCATCTGGTTTAAGTACAGATATTTTTTTCGTCATTAGATTTTCCATCTTGGAACTGGTTGAACGTGTACCTTCATTGATTTCTATTCTGAGTTAGCCTACACATTTCACTGAAATTCTCACAGCCTACATCTTTCACTATCTGCGTGCAATAGTCCAACCTAGGTCTATCTCTAACTCTCTTTTTGGCACTATTCCCTCGTGCCCTAGTATATGGCCTATCATCCCATCTCTCCTATTTTTTACTATTTTCCACATACTTCTTTCTTCTCCTACCATTTGTAGTATCTCTTTGTTCATAACTTTGTCTGTTCATGATATCTTCATCATACGTCTTCTACTGTTCAGGTTTCATAGCCGTACAGCGCTGTACTCCACACATATGTTTTAAGCAATCTTTCCCTTGTTTCTATGTTTGTTCTCTTTGAACACAGTAGTTGCTTTTGATTGTTAAATATAGTACGATATTGTGCTGGTCTTTGTTTTATATCTTTTGCGCTCTTCCCATCTTTCATTATTTGGCTTCTTAGATAGCAGAAATTCTTAACCTCTTGTAAGTTCTCGTTACCTATTTATATTCTTGTTTTTGATTTATTTTCCCCTGATAGAACTGTTTTCATTTCATTAAAGAGCAGCTTCTAACTCTTCCTTGTTACCGCTATATCATCTACAAATCTAAACATATCAATATTCAAGCTATTATTAAATATTATATCTAGGTCTTGTATTTTTTGGTGTGGGTTGATGGGCACAGACAAATTGATTGTGGGTTTTTTGAAGATCTGCTATCTTCCTTCTACTAAATCATGTACTACTAGAACGTACCTAACTGATATTATACTTAAACATTTAAGCTAGGCACCTAATACTGGTTATTATCAAATTCTACCTACGTTTTGTGGGGGAAACAACGAAACTAATATCTTTTTTTATAGCTTTGCAGTACAATAAATACAAAACTCTGTAGGAGCAACTGCACTAGTGTCTACATTATCTGCTACCTTGTCTTAAAACAGTTTTCAGTTGTTGAATTTCCTGATTGGTCGTATGTTTTATATAGTTCAAGTCTATTCAATAGTATTGCCCTCCAAACTATTATACTATAAACTCAACCTGAACAATCTACATGTCAGCATGTCATATGAGACTACCTCATTTTAAAATTACATAAACCCAGACAACGCAAGAATATTCACAAAATATATTAAGAATGTACCTCAAGTATATTTGAATGTTCTTACTATGCAACTACAAAATGAATATTTTAGGACACTTCTCAGAACAACATTGAACTGTTTAGAATATTCTAAAAATATACTTACAATAGATCTATAGGTATATTTTAGGTTCATCCTAGACAATAAAATTAATGTAAGAGAGCTTTGGCATATTAAAAGAGCACGCCATGGGCGTTCCTAGAACGTTCTGAATGTTATCACGCAGCACATAATTATAATTTACTAAATACATTTTCATTTTGTCGATCTTAGTTTTTATCCATCAAATTTTGTAATGAACATACAAAAAGTGATAGTAATTCCAGCTGTGAACTTTCATTGTCTTAAGCAATTTTTGTACTTATCAACACAAAAATGAATGTAGTTCCCGAATAAAACTTTCTAAAAGATATCACGAAATTGATCTTAGTATACGCGCAGACATATTCCAAAGCGTCGTCTATAGCCCCTTTCAACAACTTAAAGCAGATGTCTGTTATATTTATACATCTCAAAATAATAGCACTAATTCTATAAAGATACAGCATGATATAAGTATTGTCAGAAGGTTCTTTTAGAATTTTATAATAAATAGTCGTGAATCACTAATCACTAATAACATTCTGGTATTATTAAATATATTATTAACATATACACCAAAAGCATTCTGAACTATTGATAACTTGAATTTGCATAGAAGATTCTTTGTCATAAATGCATATTGAGAGAAGCCCTCTAAGGAATATTATTGGTTCAACACAAGATAAACGTTATCTAAACTTAAGTTTGTGGGTTCTAAATATGACTATAACCTATTATAGAAGTTCTTTCAAAATATTCTTATGAGTATGAGAACGTTTGAACCTTGTGAGAATATTCTGAGAACTTTGTGTGCTGTTTGGGAAATAAGACATAATCAAGTAATACAAATTTATCTCTACTAAAATAATAAATTTAGAAAGAAAAAATCAAAAAATAAATATTACTGGTTTTTAAATAATATTGCTCTCGTGAAAGTACTTCTTATTTTTGGAGCATTAACTTTTTTCATACTTTCATAATGAATACGTATTGTGAAATTTATAACGTTAATTTCATAAGCGTTATAAGATGTCCATTTAGAGGTTCATCGTCATACATATGATCACCGAATAAATCTAGCACTGATCCTGGTACAGTTTTTAGGGTATTGATAATTAACATTTCTTGCAGATTTTTTACATTTTTATTAAAAATATTGTTAACTGTATTGAAAAATTTGAAATATTTTTCTGCCGCTCCGCTTCACACAATTTTGCAATAAATATTGACGCATTTCTTAAGTTTTTAAATTGTTTTGTATTTGAAGTAGAGATGATGTTGTACTACCTGTAAAATCTGGACTGGTTAATATAGGCGACTCCACCAATAAGTCTTTTAACTTCTGAAACGCGCTATCTGCTTCTTCATTCCATTTAATTGATAGGTTTTTGTAGATAGTCACCCTGACGGAACTACTCTGCTGTGGTGCAGGATATAACTAGGCTCAGACCATAAAAATTCATCAGCGGCCCATTTTTGTGTAACACAGCAAACTACTCCAGACCGACGTCTCAAGTGAAAAGCGGTATTGTAGTTCTTAGGTTTTGCGCTGTTATATCTGATGGTGTTCCAGGACTTTGAGGATGCTCTACTTCAAAAGCCAGTTCATTGTTCCTTACCGAATGGCAGTATCAAAAACACTACACACGAATTTAGGAAGACCTAACAACTTGTGAGTGCTACGTCAGCTCCAAAATTACACAGGTCATCGGTACCATATTCATGCAGCAATTCTGTGGAATCTGATAGGTCAACTAATCACAATTTGAGGTTACCGAAAATATCGTTGTCAAAATGTTTAGGTCAAGATTTGGAAGCATGGCCTAATTTTTATGATTTGTTTACAACTTTAATTCACAAAAATGACAGTTTATCGTCTATTGAGAAGTATCAGTATTTGCTATTAAGTCTGTCTCACGAAGCAGTGGCAATTGTTAATTATTTGCCAATCAACTTTGAGAATTATTCGATCGCATTTAAGGAACTCACCAATCGTTATCAAAACAACTTAATTCAAGCTACGATGTATTGGTAGTCGATCTAAAATGCACAAAAATGCAGACAGATTCAGTACAGTATCTTAGAAATTTATTGAACACTTTTAATGAGAATGTAACCGTACTTTTACAATTTAAATATCTTAATTTATGGGATTTTACACTATTTCATTTGCTCATGCAGAAAATTGATAACGCAACTCGTAAATCATTTGAAATTAAATTTGTCAGGTGAAATTTCCTTCCCATGAGAAATTGAATTTTTTTTAACGCAACAGTGTAGTGCATTAGAAACAAATTATCTAACCGCTTCACATGGCACAAGTAGTGTGCACAGTAAACCAATTTTGTCCAACACAAATTGGCGCCAATCAAATAATCGCCGCAGGCGCTGTTAGCATCCGCTTCGAACGACGTTACAAAATTTGCATTCATACATTGCAAATCCACAGAGCATCCAATTTTTAAATGTTCATCTTTTTTAAAGTTCCTATACAAAATCGCATAGATATTGTAAAAGCAGTGCGCTTGTGTTACAATTGTCCCAGTTCACAACATTTTTCGAACGCATGCAAATCGAATTCAACATGTAAACATTGTTCTTCTAGGCACAACTCCCTGTTACATTTGGACAGAAAACCTGTTCCTAGCGCACCGACCGAAGAATATGTAGCGCAGCAAAATTCTTTTATCGCAATTTCTATGTCCGCAATTAGTCATACCAATTCGCAATCCGCACTTACGGTACTGTGAACCAATGTTGCCTTTGAAATTAAAGACAAGTGGGGATAATTATAAATCATTAAGAGTTCTTTGTGACTTGGTGAGGCAGTCAAATTTCATTACTGATCATTGCCGCAAAATATTGGACCTACCTATACGGCAGGCTGCTGCTTCCATTCGGAGTTTAGGATAAACAGCTATTGGTTCCTCGCAGGGAACTACAGAGTGTCATATACCCACAATTGGATCTTCAGAATTCTCGTTGAGCTTCAATGCAATGGTGTAGCCTAATATATGTTCTGATCTTCCCAACGTTCAACTACCCAATTCGCAATCATTATCAAATTTGAAACTCGCAGACCCAGAGTGGTTCAAACTAGTCTCTGTACAACTATTATTAGGTGCAGATGTTTATGCAAGCATTGTCAGAGAAGGTATCATCTCTGGTGATGGTGTGTGTCCTACAGCGATTAACACTGTTTCTGGTTGGGCCTTACTTGGTACAATCTCAATGTCAAACCCAATTCACTCCTTTTTTTGTGTCTACGCAGCCATGTCTCGATAACACTTTGAGGAAGTTTTGGGAAATAGAAGAAATTTATTCTAAACCTGCTAATTCTCCTGTGGATCAACAAGCCGATGAGTTATTTGTCGGTACGCATTATCGCATGCGGTCAGGACGATTTGGAATTAAATACTTTTCTAATTATTCTGTAAAATAAAGCGTAATGTACACTGCTATTTTTTTCTGTACCTTATATTTGCAAAGTTGGGTTTTCCTTCGTATAGCTGTTTTAACGATTACTCATATGAAAGCAGCCCAGGGTGCCTATTTCGAATATCAAGAGGAGTAGTGATGTAAGGCCGGTCTGAATTCAAAACCGTGTACGCGTATGTTTTTTCCATGTAACATACACGTGCACCGTGAATTCAGACCGGTCTTATATACTTTCAATGTAAAATACGTGTGGGCACGTTTTGAAGTCAGACCGGCTTTATATTACTTTCAATGGAACATACGTGTGTGACTTCAAAACACACGTATGTTACGTTGAAAAATGTAAATGCGGAGAAAATTCGGTTTTCTAGCGAGAAGTTATAAAGTAGGTCAGATGCAAAATATCGCATTCAAGTCAATTGTGCTTAATTAAAGTGGATTCTGATTGATGTTTTTTAATAAAATGTTTAGAGGCTGCAAATACACATGGGCCGGTTTCAATTTAAAATGTGTGTTCACTCTTGTGATAGGTTGAAATGTAGGTTGGCAAAGTACGCAGATGGTGGTAATCTGCTATATAAGGAGATTGCTCCTAATATTAATTTAATTGGTCGAAGTTTACTGCATATATTTACATACCTACATATACAAACATGTACTAGGTTATCATAAAGTAAGGGATATATTTTAAATGGGATTTTACCGTATCTATGAGAAACAAAAGCGTTGTCATAACAATTGTTGACACTAGTGTCAAAACGAAATTATTCAATTTGAAGTTTTATTTTGAAACTCAAGTAAACGTTGAGTTCAAACGACTCAACTGTAATAACATGGATTTACAAACAAGAATTGGTTTAGTTCAGTGCTATTATGAATCCGGCAGAAATTACACCGCTGGATTACGAAGATTTCGCACGAGAATGGGTTTGAGAGCGGGACCCTGTCAAATGAAAGCGTACCGCAGTTTGATACAAAATTTGAAAGAACAGGGTCTGTAACTGACTTACCAAGATCAGGAAGACCAATAATTAATGATGTCCAAGTTGCAGAGGTTCTTCATGAAAATCAAGACATAGCCAGAAGCAATTCACTCGCAATCAGCAGTGCAAATGCGATATCCAAGCGATTGCAAATGCCGTATACCACGGTTTGGAAAATTTTACGCAAAATTCTAAACATGTATCCATATAAACTGAAAATGCTGTTTGAATTAAAGGACGCAGATTTGGCTACTAGGTAAGATTTTTCTTTGCGAGTAATGGCTCAGATGGAAATTGAACCCGAATGGTTATCCCGTATTTATGGACAGATGAGGCACATTTTACTCTGAATGGTGGAGTCAATACTCAAAACTGTAGAATCTGGTCTGCAGAAAATCCGCAACAAATCGTTCAAAAGGTCTTCATGACAAGAAAGTCACCGTTTGGTGCGGTTTTACAGCTGATTTTATTATTGGTCCGTATTTCTACGAGGAAATGCAGAATGGACAAGCCGTATCTGTAACTGTAAATGGTGAACGATACTTGCAAATGTTACAAAATTATGTTATTCCACAGCTGCAAAACGAGCACTACGGAATTGAAAACACCATTTTATGCAGGATGGAGCACCCCCGCACATTTTTCGACCAGTCAAAGAATTGTTAACTAACGTTTTCAAGATCGCGTGTTAAGCAGACATTTCGTAAATTCATGGCCACCAAGATCACCTGATCTAAACCCAGCGGATTACTGGCTGTGGGGTTATTTAAAAGTTTAGTGTTTAGAAGACGACCAACTACGCTACAAGAATTAAAAGACAGTATTACGGAGCAAATTGGTACAATTCAACCAGAAATGTTACGAAATGCTGTGTACAATTTGGAGGTAAAGATGGTGATCTTACAACAACAAAATGGAGGTCATATTGAGCAATTGCCGTAACCTGTTTTGGGCATACTAAATCCCATTTCATAAGCAATTAGATTTCATTTATTTCTTGTTATTAACTTAATTTGTTAAAAAGTTATCATAATTTAAAATATATCCCTTACTTTATGATAACCTTATATATAATTGATATTCAGGGATTTAAATACAAGAAAAACGAGTTTGTGTGCAAAGAAATTGCGGTTTTGGACTTGTTGGAAGGTGTTGTTTGGCATCAAATTTTTAAACTGTCAATGCAGTCTAGTTGTTTGAGCCAAGATCATATAAAACATAACGACTGGGTGACAAGGAATATTCATGGTCTTTCTTGGCATGAATCTTCAACGGCTGGAATGGTGTCATCATATATAGCGCTTTATTTGAAGCAAATTATCCGACCCGGTGAAGAAGTATGTGTGAAGGGTCTAGAAATAAAGAAACTGATGGAAACCTATCTAATGCAAAACGTTGTAACTGATATGCTTGCACTTCTCACATTGTACTACTGCAACAAGCTTATTTACAACAAAACCAGCAATGTATTGTACAATGTCTTCTACTTAGTTGCTAAGGTTCCAGGCTTCTGAATTTACAAAATTGTTTTCTTCAATCTGACTAAATTTCCTCTTCAAAATGTTTATATTCTTCACCATTGAGCACGTCTTCACCATCAGTTGCACGTAAACAGATTTGCTGCTACAATGCAGAATAGGCGTGTCTTGTAAATTTATTGAATTGCCTGCATTTCCTGTTTTTACTTGGGCATGTGTTGTTAAGCGTTTTATAGCAGCTTCAAAATGCCGACAGGTAGGATTATTATTAAATCCTCCTTTACTTCTAATACAACCGAAAAATAACTCTATATGGTTCTGGGAAAACTTATATGTCAGTAAATATTGAAGTTTTTTATTATTTTTTATATCCACGTAGGAAGTATGTAATCCTTTTAAACTTTTTATGCAGATTAAGAAACCCAAGAATCCTGTTTTCCTTTGTGACTGCAATATAGAACAATTTCTGAGTTTCAAAGATATTATATATCTCTCAATGTCTTCTAAATACTTAAAAAATTTCTGCAACATTACATTCAGACAAAGGTTTTTTATATTTGTAATTTGCTAATATATTCTGGGAATTAAAAATATCAAATAGATCGCTGAAAATAAGTAGAAACTAGCTGTTGCAGAAGCTTTTTCAAATCCATTACAACCTTTGTGTTCCAAAAATTTTAAAGCATCGGACACACTTCTACTTATAGTTTGTGTCGCAAGTTTCACTTTAATTTTCTCGCGGTGCCATTGTAAATGTCTATCCCTTATTTTATTTCCAGCATGCAGTCTTTCTAGTTTTTGAAACTGAACCAGTTTTTCGACGTAAAACCAACTAATTTCATTGCCATCTTGATCTTGTAAATTTTGTTGGGAACCAATACAATTTCTAACAAGTTTAATTATATGGCATGGATCGGGTAAAAAATAAATTGGCTTTTTTGTTATAGGATGAGGAAAACTTGTATTCAAGTTATAGGGATTGTTAAAATTTGCACCTAATTTGTTCATCATGGCAAAATTTGATGCAATACCTTCAAACGTGACTGAGGTAACTATAACAGCCGTTGAATTAATAAATTCCAAACACTGTAATAATAAATTCCTTTTTTCTAAATCAGTTATTGGATTAATAAAGAAATATGCAATAGGAATTTTCGAATTTGAATTTAACCCCACAAGCATAAACAACAGTGCTTCTTTGGCTGTAGGTAATTCATCTGAATCTATACTTAACCCAGTGTTTACATAGCCAGTAAATTTAGAACCGGTCCATTTAACTTGAGATCTAATAGCCATTTCATCAAATACCAAATTGCAATAAATTTTTTTATTCTTTTGTTCTTCCTCTTTTGCTTTCACTTGTAAGGTATTGAGAAACTCTGTTAAAAAGCCAGGTGATCCATTCACTGATTGGTACCATTTCGATATTGTCGAAGGATGCGGCAAGGTCCTATTAAACGTGTGCCTTACAAATTCATATGCTCGAGGCGAGTAAAAGTGTAGCGTTAATGCAAAAGTTCGAAGTTGAGGTGTATATTTTGCAGATGATGGGCCTTTCAATATTCTTTCAAATAAATGCTGTACAATTATCAGGTACACTTGTCTGAAAAAAATTAACATTGTATACATTTAAAACAATGGACATCAGGTCTACTGAAACAATAATTAAAATACAGTTGACAATATCATATATAACAAAAACATGGATATAAACTTCTTATTTTTAAAATAGTAGCCTTTATCATCGGTTTGAAGACCCGTCTCATCTCAAAAAGATAATTGCCAACATTATGGATTGATTGTGTATAATACCATGATGTTGAAAGTTTCATTAAAAAAACATGTTTTTTAAAGCAGCGATTTTCTAATGCTAAAAGGAATGAACTTCCTTTATCAGAAATCTACTGTATTTTTAATTTTTTCAGAATACCTACTTATATGTAATAATCACACGTACATTTAATAAAAGTCTAGCATTCTCACTTATGTCATATTCGCGTTTTAAAACCTTCAACAAATCTTTCAGTGTGTTTATTCTTGATTTGAGTCTTCTAACTGATTGTTGAAAATTCGCAATTTTTTTCTTTTACTTTGCAGCTGTTGTTTTAGCAATATAAATATAATTTTTGGGGATATTTCGGAGAATCACAATCATCTAGATCAATATCACCGAAAAAATATTTTCTAAAAATCAAGACATTGAAAATATATTTAAAGTAATTTTTATTTTATTTACCGCTTTCTATTTGTTTTCTTTGGTGGTGTTTTGATGATATCAACTAACATGTTTGGCGGTGATATGTTTTCAATTTCCATATCTAATGATGTTTTTTCAACATCAGCTAAAACATTTGGAGATGACATGTTTTCAATTTCTATTATGGGTATAGCTGCTATGTAAAATGGAGTAAATGTTGCCTCGAGATCAATAGCAGATTCTGTCTGAAAATTGCTGCTGGTACTTAATGAAAGTTCTTTTCTTGAATATTCCCTATTATACTGAGCATTGCTTAGTGTTTGAAAAATTTTCACATCAGACGCTATTTTTGAAGAACGATCACTTCCATTATCAATTTCAGCTATTTCTGTTTGCTGTATTCTAGATGTACATTGCCCATCGGAACTAAAATTACATTTTTTAACATATGATTAAATTACAGCTATTAATATAACAAGAGCATTATGCAATTTACACTAATCCACTAATCAATCATCTTACTTTTTAATTATTGGCATTATTGATTTAGGTATGGCATTAAAATTGAGCATCGTCATTGATTGTCTCTTAATAAATGATTCTTCATCAAAATGTTGAGCACAAATATTCACCCGTATAGGCAACTTAGACTCCTTTATATTCAACACATTGAGCCAAATTGTTCGTCTGCCAATATCTTTAGAAAGGCTAGATGAAATACATACAAATTAGATTATTTTAAATCATCGCTGCACTTGTAATATAATTGTGTTACATGTTGATGTCATAATAGTATATTTAATTTTCAAAGTAAAATTTTAGAATTCTCTTAATAATATTTTATTAAAGGCCTTGTCTGAATTCATCATTTTGAGGGCTAATGCAAGCACATTAAAATTTATTAATTAAAAAATTATGTGCAGAAAGATGTCTAACTGAATTCTTGTGTTTAGGTCAAACTGAACAACTATCTTGCACATATCTTTCCTTTAATTTAATTTATTACCTACTTATAATGTGTTTTTTTATTATACTTGTAAGTCTTCTACTAATATATATTTTATAAACATCTACACTATTATTATAAAATTAAAATAGGATATTGTGACGTTATTATCGGGGCAGCCACGTTGGTTCGTTAAATTTATGCTACGCTGGCTCGTGGCCGTACGTAACACAAAGAAAAACAAAGAAAAGACCCGGCTCAATCGGAGAGTAGGGGGGGTTGTAGAAAGCAGACCAACATATAAGGTACGCGGCTGCAAGGAATTAGTAGCAGTACCTGCAATAGAAAAATTAGAATAGTAAACCTGAAAAAAACAAATTAGTCCTGCAAACCTGAAACAAAGAAAAAGCATAGCATACGGATCAAGTATAATTGTTCAGTACTTTGTAGAATAAAAAAAAAACTGTTGGAATAATCTATATAATATAACAACGTTAAAAGCAATATAACAAATCTTTAATACAAAGTGAGGTAATATTGGGGAGTAGCAGAAACGTTTCCTCACACACCAATTAGACATGAAGCAGATAAAATTTTAACAAAATATAAATAGGTAAACACAATTAATATGAGTAGTCCAGTAGTATTGATTTTTCTTTTTTTTTCTTTTATTTAAAATAGCATGCAAGTCTATGGTAAAAGATATCAGAACGCCAAAGGTATGGCAAAGCAACATACAGGTATTTAAAGTAAAAACAAGTAGGAAATAAATAGTTCAACTTACAAAAGTCCTTCAGCAACGCTTCCTTGCAATTGAAGTGAGGGATTCAACGATGTCCTGCACTAACGAAGCACTTCACCCTTGACTGTGAGGGTGTTGATGGAATTTCTCACACGTCACACTAATCACACCTACGTATTTCACTAGTGTTAGCAGCAGACATTATCATGCTGATGGAACTATGTAGCATTGATAAATTTCTTGTTAATTCCATTTCCTGAGACAATAATTTCGAAATATTTTGTAACACAAATCGGAAAAAAAATGGTAATAAAAATTTAGAATCACGGGCCTCCAAGACACGATGTAATGCATTAAACTAAAAGTACCGTGAGGTGTTTTATTTGCTACCTATGGTAACAAAGAAAATCTAATGCTTTTGAATAACGAAAGTTGCGCAAACAATGATCTATTTTAGATTCTTTGGGGTTAGAAAAATGCAGAAACTACAGTATCCACTGTATTTAAGTAAGCCAAAGTATGCATTAATCTGATAAAACCAAGGGACACTAGACTAGATCGCACACACATTAATCCTAAAGAAAGAATCGGTCAGTTTAGCAAGTTCTACGACTATTATTTCACAAGACAAACAACTAAAACCACAAATTAGTAAAGTACGCGTATCACTAAAGTAACGCCGTCAAATGTTCCTTAAAGCATTTGTCTCACAAGAAAAACAACTAAAAACAATTAGTAGGCACGCGTAAGCAATAAAAACCGTCCGCCAAATGTCCTTAAAAACACACGTGCGTCGACCAAACACGGTTAATATACAACTCTTATTTCACAAGACAAACAACTAAAAACATGCCGTGCCCGTACATGAACAATCTGAAAATTAATCCCGCATTAATTCTCACTATTGTCAAAAGCAAAGAGGAAACAGTATTTTTAACGTACTTAGTATATCGGAACCAAGAACAAAACTCCGACTGTTCTCTGTTTATATAAACCCGTTGTTATTACAACTGCTTATCGCCTATTATCTGGACTTGTATATTCACATCAGGAACTAAATTTATATTTACGGCAAGACAAGAACGATGCAATCTATAATTAATTACAAGCTGTTTAACATTCATTCCTTGGAATGTATTTATTAATGAGAATCAATCTTCAATTTATCTATCTTGAATTAATACACACCAGTTAAATTGCATACAATTTTAAATTATTCTGCAGGATTTCCTTTATACAAACAGCGATCCCAAAGAAACGATGTATTTTTAAGTACGTTAACAGAAAGGGAGCGAAAAATGTTAAACTACGAAAAATGCCCGTTACAATATGTACTTACGTATTTGTGCAAAGAAGTTATACAAATTTATTTCAAATTTTTTATTATTTCGGAATATTATTATTATTTAGTGTACGAATATTATTTTTGCTAACACTTGCAAGGTTTAATCTAAAAAAAAATGCAAACACTAATTACAAGAGCTTAGGAAATGAAGTATTCTACGCCACTGAGATACAATACTTTTTACTTACCTGTGAAATGATAATTCGGATTTATCTTTCTCTTCTGCTTTGCATAGGACGCATTGTCGACTCATTCTTTCGTGTAAACAACGCAATAATTAAATTAAAAATAACTCAGCAAAAAACACAAAATTCGATCGCTTGTCTAAAACACAAACAAAGAACAGCTGATCTTTTGCTTGCAAAGAATCAACTTATTCGGATGTCAGATTTATACGTTCGAGTAAATTCGGGAAGGATTTCGTTTAGTTCGTTCTTATATTGGTAGATGCGCGAAAGTTACTTTTTTACGGCATACGTGCTATTTCCATTTTATTATCGGTCCGTGGTAGCTACAGTGTAATTCTAATGTACTCAGGACAATTTATTTCAGTTAGTCGCCAATAGTACAATACTAACTTCTTTAACGCTACAATGCTGTCTTCTTAGTTGCATTAACAGAAGCACTAACTGTTAATTTATGTCAATCATTAATTACAATCATTTATATCGCATGTTTGTAACGTATTTTTTTTCTTGTTACACCAAGCCTAATAAATTAATAATAAAACAGATAAATTTTAAAGCATTTAATTCGTAAATATTCAGCCAATAAAAATTAAAGTATAATGTTCATAATAACACAGATTCTAGAAGATATATATTCTGAGGCTTGTTACCAAGCGTTGTCCAGTTAATTATCAGCACTTTTGTTTCCAACGTCCAAGAGTGAAGTCGCTTTTTGTAGACTAGAGATAAAAGTCAAGATGGCCCGACTAAAACACGAGGCGTCTAATAGAGTCAAGAAGAAGAACTTGAGTTGAGAACATGGAACGATAATATACATCATTTAAGACAGTTGGTATAGAATAATACAATAAATTAAACTAATATATTTCACTTTAGTGCAATATCTTATGGACATATCTACAACAACAATTTTCAATGTTAAATTATAATAAATTTTCGTCGCAATAATTTAAAGCAGGCAGTTATGGTTTCGTTCTATCTATTTAACTACGCCGTATAGCAATGGTTTATTCAACAAAGAATCTTGGTACTTCAAACTCACTGATGATTAATACGCTGGAAAAATACAACAGCTGACGTCATGATTTTGCACCTGCAATTTATTTGGATACACGTGAGTGTTTGAAACTTTCCGTAACTTTGAAAGTATAGTAAATTATTATGAGATTTCCTACGTTGATTATTAGAGTAACAAAAATATAAAGTAGTTTTTAAAGTTAATAACACACCGAATAAATATCTAGTTTGTCAGTTATTTGTACACGCATACAATGTGTTTTAAGATATTTAGAATGACAACTTATGTCAGATAAAAAATAGTATAGATTCTGTTTCCTAATCTAGACGCCAGATGCAGTCTTGATTTAATTTTCACATTTTGCTTAAAAACATTCAGGTCATGTAAAAGCTTTTATTGGTGCTGAAATTCGCGTATATTTTTTGTAGATTACAGTTAAATTTGAGTAGTTGCATTTTATGATCGCTATTTTCTGATGATCAATCTTTGTTGTAAATGGTCAAGGAAGCGCTTCAATGATTATAGTAAAAATAAAATCATGTGTTATGAACTAATAAATTATGACATGTTTGCTTAAACTAAATTTTATAGAAATGATCAATTTATACATATTTATTTTGAAGGTTAAACTTCACTAAAATTCTTTTTATAAAAAATTTATGACAAGATAGTAAGCATATATATTGCAGTCACATGTATATAATCAGATTTCTATATATAAATAGAATTCCTTTTGTTTCCTTTGAAAGACGTTTTATTATACAACATTTAAATTAGGAAAGAGAAAACTAGAGCAAATCCTCCTTAAGTAAAAGACAGAGTAATGAAAATGAATCCTTTAGTATTTCACAGATGTTTAAATTCATTTATTCTATTTTTGGCATATGCTTTTGAAGACACAAATAGTGTCCATGTGGTGTTTTTGTTTGTTCACAGGTAAAGCTGAGACAACTGTTTGACATCTGGTGGTTGAGGTTTTGGTAAGTGTGTGATAAAGAGTGAAATTCAAATTTTATGGCTATGATAGTGGTGTTAAGATAAGGTTTCCGCATTCCCTTATACAAACACAGTTAAATTTTGTTGGCACTTGTATTAAAAAATACGGTGGCGCCTATTAAAAATATTTTTGGTCGATTATCCACCCATGACCCATGCTCATGATCTACCCAGAGCTAACACTCTACTAGCCGTTTAACCCCTAAGAGTTTTCTTTGTCTAAAGCCGTTTTCCATCTGACATTACCCTGGGCTTGGAGTATAAAGAAGAAAATCTCGACCTAGTGATATCAGATTAAAAATAGAGAGTTTTAGTATATAGCTGATAGTCACGAGGATAAAGGGTAATAAACTTACAAAAGTTTTTAATTACCCCGTATTTTATTACACTTACATGTTAACACTAATTTATCTCATCACGACTATAGATCAGGACTTGAATAAAACTACTATTGTAATCGAAGCTTGAATCGGAACAAAACTAAGCTAATACTCGTGAACTGGCGATTTAACACTTAACCAATAGTTTTCGATTATTCTAATAACGCACTAGAATTATGCAAATTACATCTAGAAAGTTTATTTTGTAAGCTTTTAAACGGTATAAGAGCATCCTCTTGTAAATTGTCAAACATCTTTTTTGAAGCCTGGTGGTGCTGAATGTATTATTCTGATCAATGGTAGACTATGTGTCGCATGGTTACAATTCTATCATTTTCGTGCTCTCGGCCTTCTCCCGCCACCCCAAATTATTAATAACTGTTCTGTATTTTAACAAAGTTAACGGATTAATGCTACTGACGTAAATCAAGATATCATACAATTAATCCAAATTATTTAAATTTTGACTTCTCGTCACACTTGGTCATAATAAATTCAATTTTGTCATTTCAGATATATATTCGTTTCATGCAAATTCACATCCATCGATACACCGATGAAATTCGACAGTGCTTCTTGTTTTTTAAATCTCGACCCTGTTTCACACGAAGTGAGTTCAATTCTGTCTTGTGACATCTGATTTCCGTTGTATTATCGAAGATTTTGGATATTATCCATAATATGATATTTTAAAATGAAATGGAGAAAATCGATTAGGGTTCTTTTTATATTACCGTATAGACTCTAATATTCAAGTACTCACTAAAATTTTGGCTTGTGTAGAAAAGCGGGCTGTTAGTAAATAGTAAGAATTTTCTCTTAAGTTACACCACGCGTGACCCAAGTACTTTAGAAGCTTTTTTCTAATCTATTGTGTAATTTAGTTTCAGTGATTATAGGTTTATTGTACGTTACAGTGTTCATTGCTACGATGGGTTTGCCAATATTTTTAATATTACAAGTCTTTAATTCAAGACTGAAAGCTATATTGTACAGAGACTCCCTCATCCATGACATCACACGTTCCTTTAGAAATTCGACCTGCAACTAATGAATGCGGTCGCTTTATACTACTGATGCTTGTATAATATAGTCGGAATAATGTTACCTTTATAGTAGTAATGGTACAGGAAATACTGTACCAGTATTACTAATATTGGTTGGGCTACAAATTGCTGCGGAGGAACTACTGATGCAATTTTTTCTATATAAATTAGTCTGTAGTTGCTCACCCGGGTAAAATCTTATGCAAAGCCTACAATAAGTACGCCCACATTTTTGAGACAGCGACTACTCGATACAGCTTATTGAATTCGTGATTGCCAAAATAATTAACTTCTAAAACCCACTCTTATGGTTTGAAATTGTTAAATTTGGCTTAAACATTGCTTCTGGAATTTTTGTGATATACAAAACTAGTCTTCACGTGATTTATCCTCATACTGATGGTTATGTTACCCAATGCATGACAAGTTTTGATAACATAAACCTTTAATACCGTATAAGATTGAAGTGCTTCACAACCTCCCTTACATAATTTTATATTATCAATCGATCGGTCTAGTTAGTGGGTATATAATGAACAAAACACGTAACTACATACATTTATTATGTTAAAATAATACAAATAAATTCCTCACAACTTAAAATCTGTACTTAATGCATAGACATGTGCATACTGGTAATGAAATATCGGAGACAACATAATTTGTGAACAAGTGTAAAAAGTTACATATTCAGGTGTTTCGAAGCATACTGCTAAATGAATTGATGATTATAATAATGATACAACCCTAAGCCACAAAAATAACCATTCAAAGGTAGAAACAATACACCTGCAAACAGTAAAACTTCCAGAAAAGAATTTAAGGTGCAGTTTCATTATAGGTGTGATTGAATGGGAAAGACATCCATCTGTTATTTTCAATATGAATTACAAAAAATTTTGCAATAATTTCATTACACCTTAATCATCGATCTACATGAAAAAGTATATAAATAGGTAATTCATATAACAGGTATTATATGTATGACTTACTTATTACTTGATAAAATTATTTTATGTATTCACCCATAATAACAGTAATCGAAGTATGTAATATTACTGATTAAGAATTAAAATTAAATCAATTTATAAGTAGTATTTTGCTCTAAATAATTTTTTAATATGAATGAAATGTCAGTTCACTTATTTGACAAAAATGTAGTGTCAAGGATGACATCAATCAACAAATTATGACAGTATTTGCTTATATTTTTTTATTTAAATAGTAGTATGTGATGATTTATCTATAAAAAATATTCGTATGGTGGGTTGCATAAAAATAGTTAAATTTTAAAATCATATATTTTTCTAGGTGTAGCAAACAGGTCGACTTTTGACTTAAATTAAATAGAATTCTGTGTGTAAGCAATATCATTATAGTTAGTATTTTTTCTTGGATTAGAAGTGTATAGGTATGAGTAAACTGTATGTAAATTATTGATGTCTTCTTTGTGATTGATGGAATTTTTGTTATTGGTTAATATGAAATGCTTCTAAGAAAAGTCTTGTTTTGTAATTGCTTTCTATATCTAAAATTTTTACATTATCACAATTGACTTTGTGTTGTGTATTGTATAAATGTACAGAAAGGGCACAAGAGGTTTTTCCTAATTTTGCATCACTTTTATGTTGTGTCATGCGATTTCGGAGCCACTGTTTGGTTTGGCCTACGTAAGAAGCTTTGCATTCACATTGAATTTTATAAACTAAATTACCACATAAAGCTCTATTTGTTTTTTTTAGTTTAGTAAAAAGATTTCCAACGGGCTTAGTATTTGAATTTATTATAGTTACAAAAGGCTGTATTAGTAATTTTTTTAGTAGTGGTGAAAGATTAGTAATATATAAAAGTTTTTTGTACATGATATCAGTATGTTTATTTTGGGGCGGAAATATGATTGTGTTAGTATGTAGTAATTTTGATAAAAGTGGTTTAGGATCGCTTGTATGATAAAAACAACCTCTAGTTTATAACTGCTTAATTTTTACTCGCACGGTGTTGTTTTCCTACTTATGTAATACTGTGTGGAACTTAAGAGTTCGATTTTTGCATCAAGCAAGCTCATATCCGTATATATTTCCGTCTTCAAACCTTGCTAATAAATGTAAAGCACAGGTTCACTAACAAGCAACTTTTTTAATTGCATAAAAGCTCGTCTTTGACTATCTCCAAAGTTTCATGTTGATCCTTCCTTAATAAAGCGCTCCATGGCTTTGCAATGGTAGCATACAACGGAATAAATTTTCAAATACCCAGTTAAGTCTAAAAAGGATTGCACTTGTTTGTACGTTTGATATTCAGGAAATCTCTTTATAGTCATTGTTTTCGGATAGTTGAAGTTATCAGTCTTCGAGAAAAAAACGTAGGAAATTCACTCTTTTCATTAGATATTGGCACTGCTTTATTTATCATTAATCAATGGTCTCTGCAAATTTTTAATACGGCTACCAATCTTTCAGTTCCTTCAATTTTGTCTTTACTCGATATTATCAAATCGTTCATGTAATATATTACAATATTTTTCATCATCAATGGTCTAAAAACATTAATTATGAATCTCTGAAAACAACAGAAGTGTTACATGATCCAAATGGTGCTTTCAGGAACTCGTATTGACCATAGTGCGTGACGAAAAAAGTGTATTTTGTGCTACCATTTTCCAAAGCCACGTGAAAAAATCACTTCTCAAATCGATCGTACTTATTAAATTTTAGGCTTCCTGTGGTCCATCCAAAACATCTTCAATTAGAGGAAAAGGTAAACGATCTTTATCTATATTTTTATTAAGCCTTCTTAGTCGCAACATACCCTAATCCGCCCGTCCGTCTTTTTACGAGAACCAACGGGCTCCCAAACTCCGAAGATCTTGCCTTAACTATTTCATTAGTCAACCTATTGCCCTACCTCTGAGCGGCTCCGTGGCGTAGTTGGTATGCGTGTGACTACTATGCCTGAGGTCCTGGGTTCGAATCCTTACACGGTCCGTTTAAAAATGTTAGGCGAGCGTTTTTCACAAAATACGCCTTCGTTCGGATGAGAGGTAAAATGGAGGTCAGGCACGTTAAAGATCCCTACCTTGCTTGGAACAGTTTGGGTTCGGCAGAATTCAAAATTTTCCAGGTAAGGAAAACTCGCTTCCTGGCTAATGTAGTACTTTCGAGTGGAGCTTGGAAAAAAATCAAATATAGTGCCCCTCCTCTGGCTTTTCTGGTATTAATAACCGCCTGTGGTATTGATACATCGGTTTCTCATTCTTCATAATTATCCTCATTTTGATATCGGCTGTTTTTGTCTTTTCCGACCGATAATTTCTGATTAATTTTGCGTACTATTTCTCGGCACGCGTTATCTTGTATATGCCCAGTGCCGACATCAAAATTCTCCCGATTTTCGTCTAAAGTAATCCTCATCAAGAAACTACTCTTCTGCGTTCTATATACCATTATGCCATCATCTCGTATACTAACATCCACATTCTGTAGTAAGCTATTACTAATAATTGCCCTAAAACCTGAAATAGATGTAGGTATTACATGCATTTTTATAATAAAACTTTCGGCGTTTATAAGAACATTTTTTGAAACAATCCTAACGTAGATACAGCGTTTCCTCCAAGACCTCTTATTGATATACAGTCATTCTCTTATGTGTTGCTCTTAAAGTGATTGCCATAAACATCTCTCCTAATAGTATTAATATCGCTCCCGTATCAAACTGGTTAACTGGATATTATCAGTCGTAAGTCTTAACGAATTTTTGAGCACAGCTTCCGTGACATTAATAGCAGCAGATGCAGATGTACGTGATTTACTTTAATATTTTCGTGGAGCAACGTTTTTAGGACATCTAAACGCCAACTAACCAAAAGAATCGCAATTAATACATTTCGTTTTTTTCCCTTATTTGGGCAGTCCTTTGACTTACGATTTTTAATTCCACAATTAAAGCAGCTAAACTTTCTCCCTGCGTTGTTTTTTCTGGTATGGTTATTAAAATCATTTTCTTTTTTATCGATTGATTTTCCCGAGTCCTTTGTTATTAGTTTTCCTACTTTGAATACTTTCATACGGTTTTATTTACTCTTTAAGTTCTGCGAAGTTTCTCGCTTCGTCAATATAATTTTATTTGGTGCATCGTCTTGTATTCCACCTGTAGCCTATTGGATTACTACGTCCATTTGAATATTGGTTCGGTTACCAACTTCCCACATCGCCAATAAGTACTCTTGTACAGATTCTGCTCTCCTGCTTTTTTACTTATCAATCTGGGCGCTGCTTAATTTGATCTCTAATTCACTAATAAGTTCTTGCTTCAACGTTGACCATGTTGTAATACCTCTCAAATTGTGTATAAAGCTTCGCCAGGCCTCTCAATGATTTCTTTGCAAATATAAATTTTTGTAGTGGTTCCAATCGGGTATTTATGAGATCTCATCGAAATCGGATATTTATTTTACTATTGAGTAATCGTCCTTACTATCAAAAGGTCCATCGAGCATAACTATCTTCCACCTCGTCTTTTTCAACACCTGCGTCGTTTTCAACAGATACTTCGTCTTGGTGAGCTACGTTTTCAATATAAAAGCTTTGTTCATTGTTCAAATCGTTTAAAAATAAGCAAATGCGATTTTTCATGCCGTTCTTATCCCCGAATAATGTAAACCTAAAATCTAGCAGGCTTCAATTAAATTCTTTAACTTATGCCCCTTGCTTACCATATTCTCTCGAATTGATGTCGAATCTAAAGCCAGAAAAACATAGAAGAGCTTTTCTGATTTTGCCACTATCATCCTCAAAACCAAATATTATAACATGCAACATTCTGACTGCCCTTAACATGCTGTGACTAATACTAAAGCAAATTTTGGGAAAACTTTCTAAAGTTTTTGTCGTAATTAGACATTTTCATTAGCGCAACAACTTAAAGTGCCTAAATCGGTCTCAAATAAATCAACTACTAATTTTCTATTAGTTAAGGAACCCACACCAGCACAGAGATAGTCAGGCAACTTAAAATCGAAAAATCAGTTAAATTTCTTGAAAGATAACACTCGATAAATTTTCAATATATAATATGGTCGTCCATTCTGATCGGACCTGCACCTTGAAGAAGTTCTTAAGTACTAGAACGGGTAGATTGGCTTGCATGTTTCAGTGAGCTAAAGAGCCGAACTATAGGTTTAACCAAATTAGTGGGGTCTTTTGTGAGGAATCAGGCTAAGACAGGTTCCTGAAAGAGGGCAGCACCTCTTTCGGTACTTGGAGTGGCAAAGACTATAGAGGTCGGTATGGCACTCCAAGACACACTACTGCGATGTGGAAGGCAACGGGTAACCACCACATTACCTCCCAAGTACACAGCGCACTTAAATTGTTTTAAAACGATAGCATGTAGAAAGTAGATAAGCTAGAGAACTTGAAAATTGAAATGGATAGGTTAGCATTAGACATAGTAGGGATCAGCAAAGTTCGCTAGCCAGAGGCGGGGGATTTTTGGAATGTAGACTTTAGGGTAATTCATACAGGATCAGAGGAAGGAAATTCAGGTGTGGGGATAGTCATGCGGAAAAAGATAGGACACTGTGTAGAAAACTACTTACAAAAGAACGAAAGAGTGTTCATGGTTAGATAAAATCTAAACCGGTAAATACAGTAACAATACAAGTATACATGCCCACCTCTAGCTACAGTGACGAAGAGGTAGAAGCTATCTACAAAGATATCGAAGACATACTAAGATTTGTAAAAGGACATGAAAATTTTAATAATTACGTGAGATTTTAATACAGTGCTAGGCCAGGGTAGGGAAGGAGCGGTAGTAGGTTTATTTGGTTTAGGCACGAGAAATGACATGGGAAATAGGCTGGTAAAATTTTGCGACAAAAACAATTTAACTATCACACACCCATTATTTCAACATCATGATAGAAGACGATACACGTGTAAGATGCAAGGAGACATGGGGGGATATCAAATAGATTATATTCTTATTCGAGAACGGTTTAGAAATCAAGTAAAAGACTGTAGAAGCTAACATCATAGTCACTATACCAAGAAGGAAGGATGCAGATAGAAGTGAAAACTTTCGAATAACAAGTTTGACAGCACACGTGTCTAAAATATTAAATAGATTTGTACAAAGACGGATGGAAAAACCGGCTGAAGGAATACTAGGAGAACATGAATTTGTATTCAGGCAAAACAGGGAAACATGGGAGGCTATTTTAGCTTTAAGGTTGTCAATGGAGAAAACAATAGAAAAAGAAGAAAGCGTGTATATACGGTTTGTAGATGTGGAAAAAGTATTCGACAATATAAAATGGGAGTAAATGTTCGAAATACTCAAAAAAATTGGAATGAGTTATGGAGATAGATGAATAGTACGTAGCTTATACAAAGAGCAAACAGTAGTAATAGAATTACGGCAGGAACAAAGACAACAAACATAGAAACAAGGAAAAAATTGCACAAAACATATGTGTGGAGCACAGAACTGTACGAGTCTGAAACGTGAACAGTGGGAGAAGCGGACAAGAAAAAGGTTGGAGACTTGATATGTAGTGCTACAAACGTATGATGAAGATATCATAAACAGACAAAGTTGCGAATAAAGAAGTTTTTGAAATGGTAGGGGAAGGAAGAAATATGTGGAAAACAGTAAAAATAGGAGAGAGGATAGGACACATACGAAGACATGAGGGAATAGTGCGTAATATATTAGAAGCAGAGAAAGGAAAAAAGAGAGGCAGATGTAAACCCACATTAGACTGTTGCACACAGATAGTGAAAGATGTAGGCTGTGGGAATTTTAGGGAAATGTGTAGGTTAGCTCAGAATAGGAAACAATGGAGGTGCACACTTCGATTGTATATGACATATGACAGTGCATCACATTTTTAGGACGTCTAGTGATACGTTCAACCAATCTAGGACTGAAGATCTATTAATGATGAATACAATACAGTTCAAAGAGATTGAAATTTGCTCTCAGGTCCAATAGTCCCACTCATAAAATAAATAATGATCATTTACAATCTTTTTATAGAAATCTACTTTTCTCTACTGTGGTTTACCCGCTGCAGCATCTATTATTAACTCACGTTCCACTATTTACCGCAGCTTTACACTGCTATTGTCTTACGGTAGACGTTCGTTTGACTTTTATTGCATCAACTGTAACTCAAACGCGAATATGCAAAGTTGTCTTAGGTTCTTGTGCGTCGCACTGTTCTTCCCTGTACTAGAATCAGGTATAATAAACATTTTCCGTTCTAACCGAACCGTAGAAGATACATTTACATTGCTTTTCACATCCCAGGACGAACCTTACATGTGACTTTCCAATGCTCCGCCCGAAGGTACTACATTGGCCAGGAAGCGAGTTTTTTTTTACCTGAAAAATTTTGAATTTTGCCAAACCGTTGCTGTTTCAAGTAAGATAGGGATCTTTAACGTGCGTGACAACACTCACACACGGGACCTCCATTTTACCTCTCATCCGAAAACGAGGACGTATTTTTGTGAAAAATGCTCGCCTAACATTTTTCAAGCGGACCGTAATGGGATTCGAATCTGGGACCTTAGCGTAGTAGTCACACGCATACCAACTACGCCACAGAGCCGTTTTCCCAGGACGAACCTCCAAACTGTGGTATCCTATTTAGTTGTTTAGAATAAATAACTATTGCTTGTAAATAATTTGAATTCGGATGAAATTAACGTGTGAGTTTAATAGTATAACTTGCAAATAACAAAATAATGCAATCATAAATAATTAAATAGTACCCAAGACACAAGTTTGACTAAGGGCCAATTACTTATAATATCACATAATAACCATACGCGCCTCGATCGTCATTCTCGCATTGTTTATACTTTTGGTAATTGTTTCGTAAACCCACTAATGTCGTCTTAGTTATGGTCTTGTTCGTCTTAGTAACACGGGGTTTACTACCGACTGACTTCTACCCACAGGATTTAAACGTGAAGGTCTTCACAGGACGTCGCAGGTTACAAGAGATAACTACCCGACTATAACCAAACGTACTTCTGACTTAAATAGGCAATAAAATATCTTACAATATATTTTTATTTTTCTGAAATAATACGTAAATAACAACTAATTTAAATTTGCTAAAATATTATTGCTATAGTCCATTCGCTTTAACTTTAGGATGGCGAAACAACTGAATAAAATACTACATTGCCAATGTTAGTTTAGATTTTAATGTATTTAATGAAAGATACACAAATACTCTCGTTGGCAAGAAGAATAAATTATTGGCAACACCGTACAGAACTGCCAACCTTTATGTTTTAAATGGCAGTATTCTTCAAACGGAATTCTAGGTACTCATTTGCAAACAGTTGCCAACACTTTATTACTGACGTCATCCTAAAGTTAAAACGAATAAACAGGAGAGACACCATGTATATTCACAAAGTTTCTGGTAACCAAAAAGTGCGTGGGGTTTTTAATGGAAAAATATAAAAATTTATTACAAACCAGTAATACACTATTATTCAGCGAAATAATCACCATCGCACTCAATGACCTTATGCCAACGTGGCACAAATTTTTGCGTGTCGGTATTATAAAAATTTACGAATTTAAAATAAAAAAATTGGCAGACTGCATCTATAAATAACTTCAACTCGAGTTTTGAACCGCTTATGACCCATACAATTGTTAAGAGATAGGAACAGGTGGTTATCACTTGTCGAAATGTCAGGAGAATAAGGTGGGCGTAGTAACGTTTCGCAATCAAGTTCAGAAATTTTTCCTCAAAGAATAGCACTCTCTTTCGATTGATCAAAGAAAGCTGTTTCTGGATGAGCACTGCTTGTACTTATTGAAAGTGATTCCAATGGACCACGACAGTGTGGCCTCCTTCCAAGAACTCATAATGGACATTTTCGGCTGCTGTTGATCAAATACACACTAAATTTTTTTGGTGCGAGAAATTCTTTGGAGTATGTGGTGACAACCAATGATAAGGTAGCTTATAATTGGAGTACAGTATCCACTTTTTATCAGAAGTTAGCAGCCGATCAAGTAAAAGTTTATTTTGATAGGGTGAGAAGTTTGTCCAACAAATGGTAATGCGTTTTAATTTGTTATCGTGTGACAATTCACGTTTGGCCTACTTACTTAACTTCTTCTCTAGCTGGTGAAGGTACAACCGAAAAGTTTCATCTAAGCACGTTATACTGGAATTTGCCTTCACAACTTTTTTCGGATTCCCGTTGTTAATGTACTTCGATCTTCCATAGCATGTTTCATGAATTAAGCCGAAATCTCACTAGAAAAATGTCTTAAACCACTACTCCCATCACTTACAACGTCATCTTTAAATGCGGTATATATTTTTCGCACCGTCTCGGCCTCTTTGGTGCCAAGTTTGTACTCATATAGTAAACAACTTCGAACCAACGTTTTATTTAAGGCCATTTTAAAGTATTTCACAATAGGAATTAAACAATTGCCGCAAAATGTTTATGCATCAAATGAATGAGGAAATCTCGCGCGAATGAATGACAGAATATAAACAAGTACTATCAATAAATAACTAAAAAATATACATGGCATTCTATATAAGAAAAACCGCACGAACTTTTTTGGTTACCAGATATTTTAGATATAATATTCAATAATACGTGGAAAAACGCATCATATGCGTTTTTGTCTTGCCGTCAGAAGTGTTTAATATAAGCTTTTCACGTCACACGTCATATTTCATTTCAGCCCACGCACCACATATCGTGTTCCAAATGATGCCCCTCATAAAAGCAGTATTACGATTTTAGAGCTCAACAAGGGAAGCTGCTAGTGGTGGTAGGTAAACCAGTTCTTTAATCTACCACTCCGTTCGAGACCTTGAAGGACTCGGAACTAATCCTCTTCAGTGCATCACCCGATCTAACGTTAAGGAAGTTCTTCGTTAAAACCAATGAGGTAACATTCTAGCTTGCTTGAAAAGGAAATTATTGGAATCACCGTTTAATTGCTTAACAACCATAACTGCAACTTTTTCCAGGTATGTAAAACCAGTTTTAGTCTCCTCTTGCAAGAGAAAAGACCATACATTTTGGTTTTGAAGATACTTAAAAATATTAATTGGGCGGTGACATGAGTATTTTCTGAGCTCGAAATACGCACTTTCTGTAGATACCACTATCGTAAAATGTTGAACACCTCACGGTTAGCAAATTGATCATCCTCCTGCATAACTTCTTGTATAGCATTATCCAATTTTGTACGACTGACCTGTTCAGTGGGACACAACCTTTGCAGTGACGGTATACAGTAAAATTTGAATAGTAGACGCTTTTATAAAATCATTCACAATTTTTTGTGGAATTCCTAGTTCTTGTTGCTCTACGCTGATTATTGTGAGGTACGTACGAATCTTTGCCCAATGACCTCTACTATGTCGTCCGCAATGCGTGGTCCTCCGGTGCTTTTGCGTTTTTCTGTGGAGCTTGTAACCGTGACCTGGTGGGTTCTGTTCGAATTGCGTCTGAATGCACGTTGAATCACTGCAACCGAGAACTTCTTTCCACAAAACGCTTTATCTTGCACCATTGTTATTTTATAAACAGCGTTCCACCTGTACTAAAATAACTATATCATAACGAATTAAAAATGAAAGTGCATACAGTTCGTAAGCTTTAACCGAATTTTTCTGTATTAAAACGCATGTCACGATAGTTTTTATCCCAACAGGTGTAAAGCGTATATTTTGTTATACAGTGTGCTTGAATTGACGTCAGGATCATTCCAGAAGACGACTTTCAAAGTGCGAAAGTTAATCGAGTGGCTACTATGTATCTGGACGCTGGCATTCTATTGAATACAGTTTATTGCATACGTTGAGGATCACAGCAACGTGCTGAAGCTGGTATTCTTAAATGCCTGGTACTGAAGGCTTTTTAATGAGCGATATACTTTTAGGAAGTTGACGTGGATGTATCTTGATGTGGCAAACCGTGACAGACTCCATTACTGTAATTGATAGACAGGCGATTGATTGATTGGCAATCATCGTGCGTGGGATTAAAGCTTGCCTGCTGGAGAAACATGGCTTTGTGTAAGCCGAACCTATCGTTGCATTATTTCAGGTACAAGAAATGATCATAAAATAGTAACGAACCCAGCTAACCGGCGTATGATGACGCTACATGGCGCTAGCATGTTTAATTACAATCTTCTGCTACGATTTTTCTCTTCTTTGCATGTGCCTGTAAAACGATTCTTGCAATAGTTAAAAATGTTCCTACTCTCATTCTAGTAACTAATCATACTCTATTGATATTGCTTTCGCCTGTTGTATATGTTTTTGTTTACAATCAGGCTTTGTGTGTAAGCAGAAGGTATTATAAATTTCCATTGTTGATGTCCGTCCAAATGATGCTACGTAATTAATTTACTTGTTTATTTATCGTTATCGGTATGAAACAATGTTTGTTTATTTCATTGTCCAAGTTTGGTAATGTTACAATAATTTAAAATTAAGATTATATCACTTCGCTAATGTTTGCAAAATATCATTATTATAATTAATTAAAACGTAAGCTTCATATTGATGCATGTTATAATATTTTATAAGTTTGTGAACACATCATTACGTTTTATTTACAACTTATTAAAGAGAAGAATGGATCTGTGTAAAATGCGGTAACAAAACTACGATAGCTAACTAGGAGAGAAGTGGACTGTATAAAATTTAAGTGATAATTTAACAAACAACATATAATTAATGTTTTTAATCAGATCAAGCGTTTACTAAAAGCACTCACCTGTTGATTACGAAGCCGTGCTAATGAAAAAACGATGTAACATCTACTCTGCTTTTAGCGGGTGTAGCAAAGCACATTCTGAAGAAAAGCGGTTCATTTAATTAATTTGTTCTACGTAGAACGTGTAAAACAGCGATGCGGTCTGTTCGAACGTCAAATCGATTCTCTCTTGCTTCGTGGATTTTCCAGTCACTACTGTTCTTGCACATGCGGAATAACACAGAGTTTTATCACTCGCGGCACTTGTTGGCGCGTGCTTCAGTAAACCATGCAAATTTTACTAACAAATTTAAATATACAGAGGCGAACGTAAAATAACCAACAAACTCAATGTAAAATGAAAATTTAGCTTTACTTATTTACAATATAAACGGAACAGCTGTTTAGCTTTTATTAGTTTGAAATACATTTATCCAATTCCTATCTTTCCATTAACCTAAAACACGATTGTGTTATATATTTTATTAAATAAAATTAACATTTAATTGAATTTTTTAACATTTAACGATTTCTGGGTATTATAATTTAACAAATATGGTCGTTGTCTTACATTTTAAATCTAATTGGATATTTAAGACGAGGTTTAAATTAAAAACTGTTTATATTCAAAAATCAGCGATTTATGTGATTAAATTTTTATATTACACTTACAAGTGTGAAAATTTTGTTGTAAACTTGACACATAGGAATAAGATACGTTTACACGCAATATAGCATATTACCACTTCCATAAATTATACTATTATTGTTTTACCTTTTCTATCTTTTGATAATATTTTGTTACCTGTAAGACGAACGGACCAGTACGAAAAGAACGAAATCAGTAACGAAAACTTCGTCCGAATTACGTGTAACAAAGGAAGGGAACAAAAAAAACGAATATCACATAAACGCAGTCGGAGATTGGGGGGGATCTAAAGAACGAAACAACATGATACACTACCCAATTTGCCTTTATTTGGAACACCAGTACCCGAAATGATAATTAAACACAAAACACATGTAAAGTATAACTCATATAAGTAACTTTTATGAACTGAAATGGTTGACTAATATTAAACTGCTGGTTTAAAGACAAACATCTGAATTCTTCACTCCTGACGTACTAATATTAGATATAATTATTTCTAAATAATAATCAAACTAAAGGGCGTTTTGTAAATAAAAGAACTACGCCGTTATACACCCCTTAAATATAGCCGCATACTTTAGTCTAACAACATGAAGTAGAATTTAACCACTGCAATTTATAACATTCTGCATTGGCAAAGCAAACAACTAATTGCATTTCGTATAATGGTAAAGATTCACCATTTACTCAAAAAGCGGAAACATTAGTAAACATCTGTAAGTTTACATTGTCTGAGCATGATGAGCACCTAATTCAATTAGAAGCAAAAATTGCTTTAGTTTCAGAACAAGCCTACTGTTACGTCGTCATTGAACAATTCGGTATTTGTGACAATAAATACCATCAGTGCGTTCACCCTACAGTTTAGTGAAACATTATATACCGACAGTGGAAGTGAAGACAGTGAGTCGCATTCGAACCCTTGCAAAGGACGGTCGTGTTGAGAGCTTTTGAAAGCGACACCGACATCACCCGGTCGTGCGTGTTATTGGTGGTCCGCGAAAGCTTTTGTGTTGTGAACGTTCATTGCCCACAGCGGCACAGGACTTAAGGTATTTATACCCTTCCTTAATTAGTTTGTAGTTGTTTTTAGTTATTACATAACCGCTCCACCATTATCGTTATTGCTACAAAAAGCAATTGGTCCTTCCCTATAATAGCATATTTATATCATCATCTCCTTAACCCCACTAAGCCATTGGTCCAAACGATCCGAATTCACCAGTTCTATGGTATACACATGTCCTAAATTAAATATCATTTTGCACACCAGCGAGCTTTTAAGTAAATATTTTAGCTTTTAAATTTGTGTTCAAACCCCACATGTAGCGGGTTAAAATGTGTAAATATTATTTATACTGTCTTTAGATTAAGCGATTTCGCCGTAATTGAAACCAGCAAGCGTTTTAATTACAAACAAATCCTTAATATAAAATTTGTTAGTTTTCAGTTTTAAATTTATTTTAGCGGTATAAAGCACACAGCAACCTGAAAATTATAGTCGATTTATACTTCTTAAATAAAAAAGGAAAGGGATTTGCTTTGTATTTAAAAGCTATTGTACGTTTTCTATCACATGCAACCCTTTTCAGTCGGTTTGCGGTAAAATATTGAACATCTGCAGAGGAATAAGGTTGTAAAGTTGCATCTTTCGGCAAATATGTTAAAACCACATGTTTCTGTGAGCTTTTGATGTAAAGGCCGACCGTAACCGTAAATTTTAAGCTGTACATCTTATCTTTACGCTTTGTTTGACAAACCCTTGCTTTCCCACGTGTTGCTGAAGACACATTTCAAGCTAATAGTCATAAACGTGATTTATGGATTTATGCCCTATTTTACATTTTTCGTGTCTTGAACAACAACCCATAATATTTTAATATTTTTCATCGCACATCTGACCGGTACCGTTTTACAACATTTCATTGTAGATCTTTCAGAATAACATGGCTCCGAAGAAGGCACATGTAGTAGAACTAGAATTACTGAAAACAAGTATTATAGAAATGTTTGAGCTTTGTAATACTATACAAAGTGACCCAACGTTAAAGGCATTGTTCCTTATTCAAACAAGGGGAGTACATGACCTTTATACAAATTTCAATACAATTTTAGTTGCTGTCTTGGCGTCCTGTGACGAGGTAGAATCATTAAATTACAACGCTGTACGGAAGGAAGTAGATTCCGCGTATTTTGGCATACTGCTGCATCTCGAAACGATGCAAGAAACGCGGGCACAAATCACGGAAAATGCTCCAAGCAGCACGGTATCAAAATTGTTACCGTTAAAGCTCCCAAGTTTTAAGAATGAGGTAACGGAATTCGCGTCTTTCATCGATTTATTTGACAGTCTGGTCTATAATAATGCGTCACTCACCAATATCGAAAAATTAAATCACCTTATTAATTGTTGTAGCGGGGAGTCTCTGAAAATCGTTAAATCGGTACCTGTTTCGGGGGATAATTTTATTATTTCCTATAACGCCTTGCGTGAGCGATTTAGCAATCCGCGTTTATTGGCAACTTTGCATTGGAAAGCAATGAAAGACTTTCCACCTTTAAAATCAGAAGACCCTAAGAAACTTAGGGCACTTATTGACTGTTTTTCAGAGAACCTTGCTGTTCTAACTAACTTAAAGTTACCCACTGAACATTGGAACTTTATTCTAGTCGACTTTCTTTTAGAAAAACTTGATCCGTTTACTAGAAAACGCTTCGAACTCCAATCGGATCCGAAGCAAATACCTAATTTCGAGGATTTGAGATATTTTTTAACTCAACAATGTGCAGCGTTGGAAACCTTTTCTTCAACCGCACCTGTTTCTTATTCGACGACTGTCCATACATCTCACACATCAGTGCCTAAGAAATCCTCAGCGTTTCAATTTAAACCAAGAGTTTCTTCTAACGTAGTCTCACTGGACACACCAAGTAGCTCCAGTGACTCAAAGAATTCATTTTCGTACCATTGTCCTTCTTGCAAGGGCAATCACTTAATTTACAGATGTCAATCGTTTCTAAAGAAAACTCCGACGGAACGTTTCGACATTGTCAAACGCTTACGCCTTTGTTTAAATTGCTTACGAACAGACCATGCGTCCATGCAATGCAAATCTTATAATTCCTGTCGAACTTGCGCCAAGCCGCATCATACCTTGCTACATTTTGAACCGCAACCTGCTTCTAGCCGTTCAGCTGAACCGACCGCTACACATATGCATAAAAATGCCAATAGGACGCAGTCAGCCTCTCCTATTCCGGCAAATGTTTTGTCTTCACAGACGAATTCAAATCTTGGCGTTACTGTCTTACTCTCCACTGCTGTTGTGGAAGTTCAAGATTGTTCTGGTAGATACAAACCGATCAGGGTACTCTTAGACCCTGGCTCTCAAGCTAGCTTTATTCGAGACGATTGCGTGAGCAAACTTTGGCTTCCACGCATACGTTCTCAAGTTCCGATTTATGGACTTGGGCAGACAACTTCAGCAGTCAATAGGGGTGCCGTCAGCTGCACCATTCGCTCTATGTTAGACTCTGAAAAATCTCTAGAAGTCATAGCTTTTGTACTTTCGTCAATATCTGGCAAATTACCTAGCGTTGAAGTTTCTAATAATTGGGAACACTTATGCGGCCTGCACTTTGCAGACCCGACCTGGAACTCTCCAGGAACCATTGACATGCTCCTCGGAGCAGATGTTTATCCGTTCATCATCAATGGCGGTGTTATGCGTGGCAAATTTCTTCAGCCTGCCGCCATAAATACAATTTTTGGTTGGACTATTCTTGGTCCCACAAAAAGCTTGCAGTCTGATACTGTCCAAGCATTTTTACTTCTGTAGAAGATCCTATCGACCAGACCCTAAGGCGGTTTTGGGAGATAGAAGAGTTGCCATCAAGCCTTATACTTCTCCAGAAGAAGAAAAGGCAGACTTGATTTTGAAAACACGTTTTCTCGTGACCCTAGCGGTCGTTTTATTGTTGCGTTACCGTTCAACGATACTTTGCCCGTTTTGATAAGTCCTTTGACATGGCTAAAAACGACTATTTTCGTTGGAGCGCAAATTGCATGCTCAACCGGAGCTACGCGCCCAATACAACAATTTCATGCAGGACTATCTTGATGCGGGTCATATGGCATTACTCGATTCTCCGCCCGTTGGGAACGATAATTATTTTTACCCCATCACCCTGTGTTTAAAGAGGAAGGTCATACTTCTAAAATTCGTGTGGTTTTGACGCCTCTGCAAATGCTAAAAACAACGTGTCACTTAATGACACTCAATTGGCTGGACCTAGTCTCCAAAATGACATTTCGTCAATCTTACTTAAATTTCGCTCTCATCGTTTCGTTTTTACTTGTGATGTTCGCCAAATGTATCGACAAATTTTGGTTACCGAAGAACATCGAAGGTTTCAATTAATTGTTTGGCGGTTCTCCGCAGAAGAACCCATTCAGACTTATCAGCTTAATACAGTGACCTATGGTATTAAGTCATCGCCTTATCTAGCATTAAAGACCCTTCAGCAATTAGCCATTGACGAAGGCAAAAGGTTTCCGTTAGCCGCTGAGGCTATACGGTCAAATCTATATATTGATGATTTCGTCGCCGGTGGAGATTCTATACAATCGGCCCGCGAAATTAAAGATCAACTTATCCGACTTTTACATTTGGCTGGTTTTGAACTTCGAAAATGGAGTTCTAATTCAGTTTCTATTTTGGAAGGCATTCCGTCAGATTTTTGCCAATATACTTCTCTCGATTTCGATTCTGACGAATCAATAAAAATATTAGGTCTTCAATGGTCACCTACAGAAGATATTTTCTCATTTCGGGTTAAACCATTAAACCCAATATGTACAAAGCGCAACATACTTTCACAAGTTGCCAGAATATATGATCCATTAGGATTTTTAGCACCACTAACACTTTTGCAAAACGCCTAATCCAGCATCTGTGGATGTTAGGTTTGAATTGGGATGACATCCCACCAGCAGACATTTCGTCTCAATGGCAGCAGTATCAAGAAGAGTTGCCGTTATTATCGTCATTAAAGTTACCACGTTGTTTACCCCCTTCGGATCCTTTTACTTGTCATTTGCATGGGTTTTGCGATGCTAGCGAGGTAGGGTATGCAGCGGTAGTGTATTTCAGTTCATAAATCAAACTACTGGAGAAATAACTGTACAATTTGTAACCGCTAAAACAAAAGTAGCTCCAATTAAGCGCATTTCAATTCCACGTTTGGAATTATGTGCCGCCGTTTTATTAACCGATTTACTTTCTTTACCATTCGGTCTTATCAAGGCTTGATTGACATCTCCGATGTTTCAGCGTGGAGTGATTCTACGGTCGCTCTCACTTGGATACGTTCTCCACCTTTTCGTTGGAAAACTTTTGTGGCAAACCGTGTTAGCCACATTCAAGAAATCATTGCACCTAGCCGATGGTTTTATATTAAATCTTCGCATAATCCGGCTGATCCTGCATCTCGGGATTAATGCCAAGCGCGGTTATTTCATGTTCGCTATGGTGGGCGGGGCCTGAATGGCTTCACTACCCTAGTGACTCGTGGCCGCCTCAACCAACATTGTCAACCTCAATTGCTGAGGTAACTACGGAAAAGAAGATCCTAACATTTGTCGCTCAAACAGATCCAAACGTCATTGACATTTTACTAAGTCGCTTTTCATCGTTATATAAAATCCAAGGCATCGTGGCTTACATTTATAGATTCTCTAAACCCATGGCTCAACGTCATACGGGTCCCTTAACAGACATTGAATTACACAATGCTCTCATGATTATCGTTCGGCATGTACAAAGTGTTACATTTTCAAAGGAAATAGCTTCGATCAAGTAAAACCGTAAATTACCTAAAAGCTTGCGAAAACTTTCTCCATTTGTTGATCCACAAAATATCTTAAGAGTAGGTGGGCGCTTGACACATTCTTCGCTTTCCTATTTCGAAAAGTTTCCTGCGTTATTGCCTCAGCGGCACCGATTAACCGAACTTATCATTCGGTCAACTCATGAAAGGTATTACCATCCCGGTGTTAATACCACAGCGTATCTTATCCAACAGAATTTCTGGATCTTTTCTATTAAAAATTCAATCATAAATTACTTATCATCATGTCATAGATGTTTTCGTACCAAACCGGTCCTGGTAACTCCTCCTATGGGAGACCTACCGGCAGCACGTATTACCCAAATCAAACTGCACCATGGCACATTAAAACGACCTTTGGTCAAACTAGCGCCGCTACCGGTATTTTAATTTTATTTTATGTTTAGATGTATATACACATTTCTTACATGTATAGTAGTATATTATTTTTACATATTTGCTTATTTACATATATTTTTTTTATATTTTGCATAGTTGGTAATATCGCTCGCTGTAGTGTACTACCCTATCTTTCGTTACCTGTTTTCCTAGCAAGGTCAAATCCCATGTGATTTCCTTCACCCAACCTACTTCCCTCCTTTTCAAAATTCTATGAATTTGGTGGGCGGTATGTTACGTCGTCATTGAACACTTCGGTATTTGTGACAATAAATACCATCAGTGCGTTCACCCTACAGTTTAGTGAAACATTATATACCGACAGTGGAAGTGAAGACAGTGAGTCGCATTCGAACCCTTGCAAAGGACGGTCGTGTTGAGAGCTTTTGAAAGCGACACCGACATCACCCGGTCGTGCGTGTTATTGGTGGTCCGCGAAAGCTTTTGTGTTGTGAACGTTCATTGCCCACAGCGGCACAGGACTTAAGGTATTTATACCCTTCCTTAATTAGTTTGTAGTTGTTTTTAGTTATTACATAACCGCTCCACCATTATCGTTATTGCTACAAAAAGCAATTGGTCCTTCCCTATAATAGCATATTTATATCATCATCTCCTTAACCCCACTAAGCCACCTACCAAGATGAGGACCACGCGTGGCTTGGTGTCGATGAAGAAAATTATACTATAGCTGAACCAGATAAAATGAGTCATGCTAGTCCGCCAGATAATTCATATTTTAGGGGTTACGTGGAAGATTATGATTACATTGATGTCGAAGGACCTGGGCAATTTTCAGATACTGCTTGTACTTCTGTTAAAGTGAAAAGAGGCAGGGGTAGACCTAGGTCGAAATCAGCAGCTACTTTAAAGGAAGATCTACAGTTTTCGAGTGAATAAGATCTAGATGACGTTCTTTTAAATGAATTTGAAAATAGCAAAGCCGGAATTTTAATATCAGCAGAAATCTTTTATAAATAATTTAATGTAATAATGAGTTTTTACATTTTTGTAAATCACAACAATTATAACTAAAGTTAATGTAAATTTAAGTCAATACTTAATTGTATTCAATTCCATTAATAAATTGTAGAAATTACAATTATACAACGGTTAACATAATAACGTGACGTATTCAGTTTGCGTCTATTGAATTCGATAATACATGGAAAACATCACGACAGGCGTAAAGCAACTTCAAGTTGTAAATACACTAATAAGCTTAAATAATTATAAAAATAAATATCGCTCGAATTTTACGACGCCGAACGAGCTCGACCTAACTAGAAGCCAGTGAAATATAAAGATAAGAAAACATTTACAATGGTACATTTAGGTACAATCACCAAACCAGCGCTAATAATAATTGAACAAAACTTACCACATAAATAATCAACACTAGTTACTCATCACGCTCCTAACATTCCTAGAAAGCAAACAGTCTACGTACCATACAGGAGTGAAGTAAACATCAGCTGCTCACCACATTTACTCGTACAGACTGCGAAGCGTTTTGGTAACTTTTCAAAAAATAACGAACAGTTACACTTAAAGGAAATACGAAGTATTAATATTAAAGTCTAAAACATATATTTGAAATCGGTTGACAACGGTATCTCGATTTTGTAGTGGGATAATTATAACATCTTTAACCATTATATCAAAATAATTGATAACATACTTTAATGGTATCGTAATACAACTTGTGTATCTACTTGGCAACAGCATACAGGTATTTCTTCCCCACTGCCTGGTTGGGTTTACAGCCAATAAAAAATTTGCAGTGAAGATACGACAGCCACAATTTATAAATCATATCACACGTTTTATGTATAACGAACACGAAATACATTTTATAAAGAAAACTTTTAAAAACGTATTCGTAGAAAACTTTACTGCAAAACCGACATTGAAAATATAGTCACAACAACAACCAAAAAGCGGTTATCAATTACATTTAAACTAGCAACATTCAGGGAATCTTGATTATTCAACACGTATATCAATAAAAAACCAAAAAGTGTAATATATCAAATGCGGATACGTAACTTAAATTAACTGACTAACAAGTTGGTTGCCTAACTGATCTTATTACAAACTGGAAATAAGGAAAGTGTAGCGAACCCGTATATTGACTGACTAAATAGGAATTGAACGGTATTTAAATCAAAGAGGCAGTAAAACCTTGCTACGTACATTGACGTAACATAAAAAAAATCAAGAAAAAGAAGAAAAAAGGATGACCGGGCTCAATCGGTGAGTGGGCGGCGTTTTATACATATAAATAAGTAAAGGAGAACCTGAAAAAAAATAAGAAAAAAAATATAAACACTCACTCATTCACACACCGAACAAAACATACAACGGAAAAGAAAGAACTTATAATTAAAAACAAAATATATATACAAAAAAAACAGTACTCCCAAAACCCAAACCAAAAAAAAAGTCAATGTCCCCAATTTATAAATACATTTAAAAAAATTACCCATGAAAATGGCGAGTTGTAGTTTTTAGGTAACTACACCCTGACAGTACCTAGAGAAAAAAAGAGAAGCAAACGCAACCCTAAAAACCACAGCTCTAGAATATCGTAAGTATAAACTTAAACTAAATTTACAAACATATAGTAGATTTTTAGAAATTTAGAAACAAATAGTAAGATAGTAACCAAAGAGCAGTAAATGCCAAAATAGTACAATAATTTTTATATATAAAAATCAAATTTGGAAATGCCATCTTAGAACGTTCTGGTTCCGAAGTCACAAGCACATATAAAGAAGAACAAAAAAAAAGGAACTCACCCTCGAGTTACTGGCATCGGGGTGGAACCAGTCGCTGGTCTTACGTCCAGGCGGAGCGCATTTGACCTCGCATTCCCAGAAGAAGCTCAAGGGATTAACGTGTCCCCTACAGGAAGCACGCTAAATAATGCGTGCCGGAAATTCGCATCAAGAAAACGAGCGAAACAAAACAACGTGTTTTCTGGTCGCTAATCGAACAGCAAATGACTTGTTACATTTGTTAAAGCACCAAAGCAAGGAAATAAACCAGGAAAACTCTAATTTTATTAAAATAAATTCGCCGAATTCTTTAAAAAGGGAAAACACACCAGCATTTAATTATTAAAATACTTGGAAAGTCGCCTATCTAATTAAGGCGTAAATTCCACGGGACGAAATTCTTAGAAAGGATATTTATTTTTCTAATGAAGCACAAAGATTTATCAACTGACATAGATAGGATATTTATTATTAATTACTATACAAATTTTAATACACGAAAGGGTTATTTTTTAATTAACGGAATTAATTTTTGTGTTGAACGCCAAAGGAATTTAAGATAAAAATTATTGTATATAACTAATTAATGATTTACGAAAATGAACGTAACAATTCCCCCCCAGTAAAATTAAAAGGTCGGTGTCGGGAAGCAAAATAATGGGTGCGGGTAGGACCAACAAAAAGAAATCGCTTGGAACTAAAAGAAAACTCGTTACAACAAAAAACTAAAGAGAAAACACTCCAACAACAAACAAACAAACTAAAAAGAAATCTCATCCGGCTCGACGGACCAAAGAACCGGATCAAAACCAAAAATAAAAAGGACATCGGAAAAAAGAAAAGGAAAAGTAACAATCATCGAGGACAAAGATGGAATGGCATCGACACTGAAAAAGTTGTCGGAGGACGGATATCTCTTGTGAAGAAACAGTAAGGTCTTCAACCTCAAAAGAAGTAAAGGAACAAGGAAGAAAACCAACAGTGCAAACCAAAATGACAAAGGTGTCAAGCCTCAAGTAAGAAAAAAAAAGGACAACAAGGGAGCACGAGAAGCAGAGAGGAGGAACGCTGGTAAAAGGAAAAGATGTACTCTCAACTGTGGTAACGAAGAATCGCAACGAACGAAAACCGAAAAAGAGAGAGGCTGACTAGTCCTAAAGTCGACTGAGTCGTGATTTCCGAAGAAAGGAAGTCGAACTAGAAAGCACCTACCACAGGAGCGGATGGACGAAACACAATCGGTATAGGGACCGACAGCAAAGATGACCAGCAAAAGGATAGGGAAAGGAAAGTGGAATGAAAGGAACGAGAATAAAAAGAAAAAAAAACCAAAAAAGAATAATACCAACACCAAGTATAAAACCCAAAAACAAAACAAAAACAAAATCCCAGTGCAGTTAGGTATAAGTAGGTGTGGCCGTGTACGTGCGCGTGTGTGTACGTGTGATTGCCGGCAGAACAGAAATTTTTTGAGTAGAAGCATTTAAGAAAGTAGAAACAGGTAAAATTTTGACAAAAACGGGAAGAGGCATTAAAGATACGGGTTCGTGGACTTCTACAGGACCTTTGCAAACGGAATTAGAAGTTATCGTCACTTCAGCTACGGCTGTTTTTGTAGACACTACAGAAATTTCTTGAGTTGAACAGTTAAGGAAAGCAGGGACATGTAAAATTCTGACAGCAACCGCAACAGATACTAAAGATACAGGTTCGTGAACTTCGACCGAACCTTCGCTGATTAAATTAGGACTAATCGTCAACTTAGCTACAGCTGTTATTGTATGTACAACAGCAATTTCTTGACTAGAATCATTTAAGAAAGCAGGAACAGGTAAAATTTTGACAAAAACGGCAGGAGGCATTAAACATACAGGTCCATGGACTTTCGGAGGACCTTCGCAGACTGAATTAGAAGTTATGGTCATTTCGGCGACCTGTGTGCTTGCAGACACGACAGAAAATTCTTTAGTAGAATCGTTTAGAAAAGCGGGAAGAAACTCTTGAAGCTAGCTGCAAGTCACTAATTAGAAGCATGGGTTGTAAGCGTGGTGGAGGCACACTTTCGGGTGAGAGTGAATAAGTAGGACGAGCAGAAAGAGGAGTAGAATAGGAGGCAGAACTAGAAACGGAGGAAATTATGTTAGAAGCTATATTTGCCGTAGAAGAGTAGGTTTTGAAAGTAGGAGCGGGAGGACCTGGATGAAGTATCGAAGAGAACGTAGAATGAGAAGTAGAAGAAGTTAGGCAACTAGAGGTGAGGGCAGAATTTGAAGGATTATTTGCGGAACTATTCGTAGTAGGATGACAGTTCGGACAATTGTCGCGAGTAACTCCCTTATATCCGCAACCATAAGAATGGAGCACTTTAGGACGAGTACAACGGGTCGAAACATGACCAGGTTTGTCGCAATTAAAGCATACGACCTGACGAGTAGGAGTAGAAGTAGGAGGAAGAACAGTAGAACGTACGGAAGAAGTAACGGATCTACTCGTAGGCGTAGGAGAAACCTTAACAACTCGGTCATGTGAAGCAAAAGTATTTTTCTCAATAGTAGTAGCCTTATAAATAAGCTCGTTGTGTTCAAAATGAAGAATTTGTAAATTAGACAAGGACTTCCAGTCAGAAAACCTATCCCGAAAACCACGATACCAAAATAAAGCATCAGACTTGAACAAATCCACTGCAGACTCAAATAAATCAAATTCGGATACATGATGAGCTCGTCGGAGTTTTTCGACTCGTTCCAAAAAATCACGTACAGTAAGAGTGTTCGGGACACCAGAAAATTTCAAATTCCACTCCCACACTGGGAGACCGTAGTAGGAAGCCGAAAAAGAAGTCATTTTGAATACGAACAAGAAAGAAATGGATAGAAGGTAACGAAATAAAGGTTAACCGTAACTCGATAAAAGCTCGATAGAAAAGAAAATTATTGCGAATACAGGACAATTAAAGACATCCGACGGATAAACTTCGGAAACACCAATAGGAGCGAAACAACAAAATAGAAATTAGAATAGGACTGTAGAATAAAAGAAAAAAAAATATCGGAGGAAAAACTAACTCTAGACGTGACGGGGAGACCAAAATGTGCAGAGAGGGAAGGAAGAAAAAAGAAAAATCTTGGGCGCCAGCGTTTTCAACGGACTAGGACTAATGGCGAAAACACAAGACCAATAATCTGAAATAAGTCAACCAATAATATTGAACGTAAGGGACGAAACATAAGTAATATCAGGCCGAGAAATTGCAGGTCATGTAGGAACTTAGGAACTAACAATAATAAACAAAAAATCGGAGCAAAAATTAACTAAAACGAACTCGGAGCCAAACTAACTAAAATAAAATCGGAACCAACGTTACATGAAACAAAATCGCAGCACAAGAAAGTTAACGAAAACCAAATCGCAGAAGAAATTAACTAAACAAAATCGCAGCCGAAATTAATCACAAAAAATCGCAGCAGAAGTTAATTTCCAAAAAACCGCAGCCGAAATTAATCACAAAAAGAATCGGAGCCAAAATTAAGCACAAAAAGAATCGGGGGAGAAGTTAATTACCAACAAATCGCAGCCCCACGCCAGGGCGTCAATATTTTATGCTACATACATTGACGTAACATAAAAAAAAACCAAGAGAAAGAAGAAAAGGAAGGAGGACCGGGCTCAATCGGTGAGTGGGCGGGGTTTTATAGATATAAATAAGTAAAGGAGAACCTGAAAAAAAATATAAACACTCACTCATTCACACACAGAACAAAACATACAACGGAAAAGAAAGAACTTATAATTAAAAACAAAATATATATACAAAAAAAAACAGTACTCCCAAAACCCAACCCAAAAAAAAAGTCAATGTCCCCAATTTATAAGTACATTTAAAAAAATTACCCATGAAAATGGCGAGCTGTAGTTTTTAGGCACTCCCTGACAGTACCTAGAGAAAAAAGAGAAACAAACGCAACCCTAAAAACCACAGCTCTAGAATATCGTAAGTATAAACTTAAACTAAATTTACATACATGTAGTAGATTTTTAGAAATTTAGAAACAAATAGTAAGATAGTAACCAAAGAGCAGTAAATGCCAAAATAGTTCAATAATTTTTATATATAAAAATCAAGTTTGGAAATGCCATCTTAGAACGTTCTGGTTCCGAAGTCACAAGCACATATAAAGAAGAACAAAAAAAGGAACTCACCCTCGAGTTACTGGCATCGAGGTGGAACCAGTCCCTGGTCTTACGTCCAGGCGGGGCGCATTTGACCTTGCATTCCCAGAAGAAGCTCAAGGGATTAACGTGTCCCCCACAAGAAGCACGCTAAATAATGCGTGCCGGAAATTTGCATCAAGAAAACGAGCGAAACAAAACAACGTGTTTTCTGGTCGCTAATCGAACAGCAAATGACTTGTTACATTTGTTAAAGCACCAAAGCAAGGAAATAAACCAGGAAAACCTTAATTTTATTAAAATAAATTTGCCGAATTTTTTAAAAAGGGAAAACACACCAGCATTTAATTATTAAAATACTTGGAAAGTCGCCTATCTAATTAAGGCGTAAATTCCACGAGACGAAATTCTTAGAAAGGATATTTATTTTTCTAATGAAGCACAAAGATTTATCAACTGACATAGATAAGATATTTATTATTAATTGCTATACAAATTTTAATACACGAAAGGGTTATTTTTTAATTAACGGAATTAATTTTTGTGTTGAACGCCAAAGGAATTTAAGGTAAAAATTATTGTACATACACTAATTAATGATTTACGAAAATGAACGTAACAACCTACACGTACGAAATAGAACGTAACACATTATAAGAGCTGATCTTTTCGTTACTATTTTCTTTCATCTCGTTATACAGAATGAGTAAACCAACAATTTAAATATTTCGTAAGATTTGCTTTAATATGTTTATTTTATTCGTGTGTCTACTTTCTTAGTTGTTTTGTTTTCTTAATTTTCCCTTCTTTTTACTTGCGTTTTTATTTAGCTTATATCAAACTTGCGTAATTTTTTAGCAGTGTTCGTTTTATAGATTTTTTGGTCATAAAGGTGCTGCTAACGAATTTAAAAAATTTTTGATGTGATTTCGGAAAGTAAGAGTAATTGGTGACAGTTAACAGAATGGAGAAGGGAAATAAAAATAATTTATTTAGGTAGCAAAAGGTTAAGGAAATTAGTTAATATTGGATAAGCACTTACTCATGCTAAAACGACTAAGTTGTACGCATTTCTCACAGAAAATGTATTTTTGCTACTACAGAACCTGGGAGTTTACAAAATTCAATGATGAATATTCTATTATTTGTAATAATTTGTTTCGTATTATCTTAGTTTACAACACATATATTAAATATTTCCGTACTTTAGGTAACGTTGATGCTGTCACGTCAGTATAATACTTTGCTTTTACTTCTAGTAATGAAAAAGCAGCTCATTTATTTAATTACAGACATCACTAATAATCTCCTTACTTTTAATACTAACTTCTGCGAGTATTAGAAATATAATCAAGTCGTTTTTGGCAGTAAATGACGTTTGTTACGTACTATAAAGCTCCAATCTCTGAAATGGAGTTACACAATGGATTAGAAAAAGTTTTGGCAGCATTTAGGTCACGCATAGGATAACTTCGTTAATTACGAAAAAGTTTCGGCCAAATACTAAATACGTGCCTTTATATTATATACAAAAAGTTTTTAGTACTTACTCGAATATTTAGGTTTCAACGACGGGTTAAATAGAAAACATTATCTCATTTTGGCTTTGAAATAACATATTATGAATGGTGTAAAATTTGACGATAACTATGGAAATCAGCTGTCACTGAGCACAAATATGAATTCACATTGTATGAAATAGGTTTGGATTTATTTAAAAGAAATGGGCCAATGCAAGGTATTTTTTGTCACTTTGTCCCAACCAGTTGTATTATTCAATTACCGCTATTTCGTTAACAATTCTAATGTTTTTTAGTGACATTTATAAACATTAATTTAATGTTACAATAAATGTCAATAGCCTCTCTGTATACTTAATTAAGAATAAAATGAATCTGAACTATTGCTGATTTCAAAGTCAGGTTGCTAATGTTTTCTCTTATTTTCTCGGATGTGTTAGTTTTCATAGAAGGGTGCGATTTTTTCCCTTCAACGAACACTGTGGTTAACGCTCGTAATAGCGAAACTGGATATTTGAGGTTTTAAGTAGATGCTTCAAATTATTGCGCCAGTATACACGCGAGGCCTCGTTCTGAACGGACCTGCACCTTGACGAAGTTCTAGAATACTTGAACGCATAGAATGACTTGCATATTTCAGTGAGTTAAAGAGCCGAACTATCGGTTTAAGCAAATTAGTGGGGTCTTTAGTGAGGGACCAGACTAAGACAGGTGCCGAAAGAGGACAGCAGCTCTTTCGCTACTTAGAATGGCAGAGACAATAGGGGTCGGTATAGCATAGAGCAACAGGCAACCAGCACATAACCTCCCAAGTAGACGGTGTACTTAAATTGCTTTTAAAATGATGGTATCCTCCGGAGTTAAAATAGTTTCCCTTCTAGATCTCCAGTAGGGGACTACTTTGGAGGATGTGAACGGCAAGCTTAAAAGAAGTGCCAGTAATATTTTGCGAGTCGGATCGTGGAATGTAGGGAACAAGTAGGTAAACTAGAAAATTTGAAGATTAAAATGGATAATTTAGCATTAGACAGATGAGGGGATTTTGGGGCGGAGACTTTAGGGTAATTCATAAAGTATCAGAGAAAGGAAATTCAGATGTGGGGATAGTTATGCAGAAAGAGATAGGACACTGTGTAAAAAACTACTTACAAAGAATGAAAGACTGTTCATGGTTAGATTAAAATCTAAACCGGTAAATACAGTAATAGTACAAGTATATATGCCTATCTCTAGCTATAGCGACGAGGAGGTGGAAGCGATCTACAAAGATATCGAAGGCATATTAAAATTCGTAGAAGGACATGAAAATTTAATAATTACGGGAGATTTTAATGCAGTGGTAGACGAGGGCCGGGAAGGAGCGATAGTAGGTTTATTTGGTTTAGGTATGAGAAACAACAGGGGCACAGGCTGTTAGAATTTTACGACAAAAACAATTTAACCATCACAAGTACATTATTTCCAGATCGTGGTAGATGAAAATACACGTTGAAAATATCAGAGGACATAGGGAGATATCAATTAGCTTATATTTTTGTTCGATAATGGCTTAGAAATCAAGTAAAAGACTGTAGATGCTACCCAGAAGCAGACATGGACACCGACCAGAACATAGTAATTATGAAAGCCACGCTTAAATTAAAAAATTTATAGAAAGGAACATAAAAAGGCACTTTGACTTTTAGAAACTATAAGATAAAGATATTCACAAAAGGTTTGACGATAAGTCAAATGAATTGCTAGAAAGGCATCGGGAAAATTTCTGATACTAAGGAAGTAGAAACGGAATGGAATCACATTAAACCTAGCTTAGACATGGCGACCAAAAATATTCTGGCGTATAGACAAAAAGAAAATAAGAAACCACGAATAACGAACGATATTCTGAATATAATAGAAGAAAGACGAAAATACAAAACCAGACTAGACTAAAAAGGAAAACAGAGATACAAAACCATAGAATGGGAAATTGTTTGCAAATGGGATATCCTATACTTAGAGATGAGTTTGAACTAACATTATAGAAACTGGAAAACTTTAAGGCACCGGGTATAGATAAGGTGCAAGCAGGAACTCTAAAAGCCTTTGGACAAGTAACAGAACGTCTCTTACAACTTGTAAACTATATGTATGAGACCGACGAGATACTCAAAGATTTCAAACGCAGCACCATAGTCACTGTACCAGAAAAGGGAGTTGCGGATAAATGTGAAAATTTTCGAGCAATAAGTTTGAAAGGCCATGTATATGAAAAATATTAACTAGAATTGTACAAAGAGCAAACGGCTGTAATAGAATTAGAATAGGAACGTCGAAAAGTAAATATTAAGAAAGGGGTGAGACAGGGATATGCCCCATTCCCGTTAATTTTTAATTAGTATATGAATTCTGTCAAATACAGATAGATGTTTGGAATTATTATGCAGGGGCAAACGATTGATATGCTCAGATTTACAGATGATATAGCGGTATTGACATATAGCAAAGAAAGTTAGAAGCAGCTCTTCATGAAATGAAAACGGTATGAACATTAGCAAAAACAAAACTAAAGTGCTCGTATGTAAGGTTGGGGGTGGGGAGTCAAAAATTAAAATACAAATAGGAAACGAGAGCTTGTAAAGGTTAAGGACTTCAGCAACCTAAAAAGTCAAATAACGCAAGATGGGAAAAGTGTAAAAGATATAAAACAAAGACTAACACAAGGCCGTGCTGTATTTAACAAGTAAAAGCAACATAGAAATAAGGAAACAATTGCTGAAAGCATATGTGTGGAGCAAATGGACAGTAGGAGAAGCGGGCAGAAAAAAGATAGAAATCTTTAAAATGTGAACCTACAGATGTATGTTGAATATATAATGGACAGACAAAGTTAAGAACAAAATCGTTCTAAAAATGGTAGGGGAAGAAAAAATATATGGAAAACAGTAAAATATAGGAGAGATAGGAAAATAGATCACATGAGGGAATAGTGCGAAATATAGTAGAAGCAGAGATAGAAAAAAAGAGGTAGAGGTAGACCTAGGTTAAACTATTGCACACATATAGTCAAAAACATAGGTTGTGGGAATTTCAGGAAACTAGTGTAGGTTAGTTTAGAATAGAAATCAATGAAGGTATGCATCCAACCAGTTCCAAGATGAAAAAAATTGAATGACGAAAAAAATAATTGTACTTAAACCTGATGATTATTATAAGATTATCATAAGTTGGTTTTGCAATTTATCAACTGATGTTGATTGTGCGAAAGGATTTATTGGAAAACTATTAATTCGGCGAATGTTTAAGTGTTGGAGGATCTCGGAAGCCGCTGGTTGCTTAACCCCTCCACATACCACTGGATATTGGTGAAATTTGAAATAATGTATATATTTAGAAAATAACAGAAGGGGAACCGAGCTGTATCTAGCAGGAAAGAGCAGCGGCTATGTTCGAAGACAACAAACATGAAACAAAAAAAAATTTGTTGAAAGCATATGTATGAAGCACAGTGTTGTATGACTATGAAATAGGGATAGTAGGAGATGTAGCCAGGAGGAAGATGCAGCTTTTTGGAATGCGCTGCTTTATATGTATGATGTTGATAGCATCGACAGACAAAGGTAATAACAAAGAGGTTTTGAAATAGGTGAAGAAAGATATTCGTGTAAAACAAAAAGAAAGAAAAATAGAAGAAATGGAAGGACAGGACACGTTCTAAAGCATTTGGAAAATAGTGGGTGATATATTACAAGCAGAAATAGGAAAAAAGAAAGGTAAAGGCAGACCTACACCAGACTATTGCACGCAAATAGGGAAAGATTTAGGCTGTGACAAGTGCAGGAAAACGTTTAGGTTAGCTCACAATAGGAATCAATGGAGGTACGCGTCTAACCAGTTTCAGGATTGAAGACCTCATAATGATGATGATGACGACGACGACGACGACGATGATGATGAGGATGATGATTATTATTATGATGATGATGATGATGATATTTATATTGCTGTGGTAACGCCGCGCTTTGTTGTAGTGCTAAAGAGTGCTGTGATACAATATAGCAATTTGAAAAACTTGAAATTCTTCAATTACCTTCCTTTTTAACTTTGCCTGGCTAGCTTAACGGAATTGCCGGAGTTTCCAAATTGAAATCAAACGCAGCAATATCACAAAGCATTTAATGCGGTATGAAATATTTTATCTCACACAAAAGCATACAGGACATTTGCGACATTGTTTCCTTCAAACATAAAATAATTTCTAAAAAAAATGTTCCTTACCTTATTTTAAATTTGCCAAACCAAATGTCTTCTTTTATGGATGGTTTACCTGGCTATGATTATTCTCACGCTTGTAAGATTTGTTTTGGCCAAAAAAGTCCTCGACAGTTAATCTATTAAAAGGTCAGAGTATTTCGAACTCTGAACACAAAAAAATTCTCCCAAAAAAATATTATGTGATTAACATTTATTATTATACCTTAAATTAAATTCAAATACTCCAATATCAGTTAGAAATAAATGTAAAAGTAATACTTGCAGAATTAAAAAAAACGCTCTTCATAATTAAATATCTTCTTATTTCAAATTGACGTCAAATCAGCTTACAAGATTTTCCATATTTAAAATTCTTATTTCAAACAGCAGGCACGAAAGTACATTTTTTTGGTTAAATCTTCCTTTTAAATATTTAATAAAAATTTTTAAATAGCCTTATATTGAAGAATTTTCCCTCTTTATTGTAATTAATGAATTCCATTTTTTCTTATTTGCATTTAAAACACTTCTATATTCATTGTACAATAGTAATTTTTAAATTGCAGTATTCTTACTACATACTTCAAATATTATCTTTACAAAGCAACAGCTTGCGACTTAAATCAAAATAACATTTCATGTTCGAATTTAAGAATCCAATGAATCCAATGAATCCCCGTTTTTAATAAACGCTTCCTTATTTACACTAATTTATCTATTTTCTAGAAGGTAGTAGAATGTGCGCGATTCCATTCTAAATAATAAACGCCTCTTTTATGTAATTTTCTTGGAAATCCTCACTAGCGCTCAAAATCGGCAAGCTTTATTACCTCGTTATCTGGTTCCAGTTATTCGTGACGCGCGCTGTTTGTCCTTGTTTAACACCCAAGGTTAACGTGTCGCATCGTTTGACTCCCACAGTGAATGCGAATGGTAATAATTAATTTTTATCAGTTTTTACGGGTTTTTCAATGATCGAACCGCTTGTAGGAATAAATGTTTATTTATTAACGACTTCATACGAATTGAGGTATTCTCCCAATTCCTCTCGAAACTTCTTTTTTAATTACGTCTATTCCAAAAAATTCTCTATTTCAAATAAATTTATGTAATCCACCGGCTAATTAATCTAAACTTTAATTGCTCTTTAATGCAAAAGGGATTGCATTTTATAGAAAATATTTGCTTTTAACGTCAAAACGTGTTTTAATACACATATTAAGGTTATAATTGGGTTTTCAAATACACAAAATTCCTTATTTTTTATCCACATACGTAAAGCTAGTACTATTCTATGCTATTTACAGTAAATGAAAAGCATTTTTATCAAAAATGTATTAATAATTAATAAAAATAGATGGCTTTGTATTTATCAAAGGTAATCGATATGGGTTCGCATTTAAATGCGTTTTACGATATCTTACAATTAATTATTATTACTTGTACTCACACCTGCACGGAGGCTCTACGTATTATGAGGAAGATCACTTATCACTTTTAGTATAATCTTTTATCAATAAACTTTCTTTTTTGCTGGGAATCTTATTTACAGGTATTCGTCATACTTTTAGCATTGTTACTTACTGAAATCGTTAGACCAGGCAACGAAATTCACAATTCTACATCTTCTTTAAAATAATGAAAACTACAGTCTTTTGGGAATATTTACACAAATATAGCAAGTACTTTTTACTAAAAGGAAAATAGGTTATTGTATTTGTTATCGAATTAATATGACCAAGTGGTTGAAATTCTTACAACCATTGTTGGCAAAAAAAATTTTTATCTTTCTGATCTGAACTATAGCATTACAAAATACGTTAACTGTATATAATAATTAGAATGGGCTTTAATAAGAATATTGTTAAGTATTCAAAGTATATAGGCTTTTACATTAACCACACTTCGGTATAACATCAAACAGAACTAGATCTTTTTATCATGGTATAATTTAGAATTTTTATGAACTTATCACGCAAAGTTATTTAATTAGTTTTAACTAGTTTTTATAATGGTAGATTCTTGGAACAAACGAAAACAGGAAAGAAAATTTTAAACAAAGAAAACAACACTCACCAAACAGTATGTGCGGTGTAATTTGAGAATTTTTCTAACTTAAATGATCGTCTTATTCCTTGGATTGGTCTCGCTTATGCAAATTTACAATTCTATAATAAGATTTCTTCGAATGACTAGAAACGAACTGCTGTTTGTCGTGAACGAAACCAGCACGTCTCGAACTTGATAGGAAATTTCTGCATACAGTCTCATACGTTGTATCAACAAATGTTAAAAATAAAAACCATACATAGTTAAAAGTTGAAAATGGTATTTAATCGTAATTATCTGCCATAACTCTCGAAAGGTAATTTAAACTTTGTTTAAATTTCGTATAAAGAATTTGTTGCGCATTTTGTATTGAAACTTCAACTCGGCGTGTCCGTCTATTCAGACACCCCACAAAAATCTTGTGGCTCGAGACGCCAGTCGCTCGCGGCCGATTTTATTTCCATGTTGCTTAGATTAAATGCGCCGAACAACTACCGCATTTGTACGACAATTCTCGCAACAAAAACTGGGACAAAATGAACATGCGCAAGATGTTGGTTATCTAGTTTTGTTACCGTACGATGAAATAAACAGCTAAATATAGCTAAAAATGTAGCGTTTCGCTTCAAGGTTAAAGTTTATGTTGATTTCGACAAAAGCTATTATTTGTTTTGCAATAAGCATTATTTTATAAAATAGACCAACATAAAAACAAAATATAATACAGGCCATGTCGCATATAAAACCACTTGAAACTAAATCTAATTACAAACTTTTTGCGTATGGAAAATAAAAATGTTACAGTGCCTTTCACTAAAAAGAAAAAACTTGAGGTATAGAAGCAATAATAAAAACCGAAAAGCTTTTTTGAATCTCTGTACAATTAAAAATCAAATACCAACTACAATTACAATTACGTACACTAAATCCTATAAATCAACCTGAAATTACTTTAAATTAACTCTAAACTTTACATAGATAACCTTTGGAGTGAGTTTGTAACTTCGTGTACAAAACGTTCAAAAAGAAATGGGACATAAGTCGGAGAGTCATAATAGAGATTTATCACGAAAAAGGGGAACTAAAAATTGGGTAAGGTCACAACATAAAAGTGTAACACTCCAAAATTGAAATATTTCTTTCACTAACTCAAACAAAAATAATTTCTATGTGCTACTTTACACTAAAACATTTTACTAATAATCTACTAATATATGTACAACGTTTTAACAAAACATCTTAAATTATTTTTTAAAAAAGGTTAATAACATCTATGTGCACAATGGCCACATAAATTTCCAGATACTGGTTATGAAAATCCGATAAAGCGAATGACTTCATGTTCCTACCGGAACGAAACACTATAACTTTCCAACTATTGTCCTGAGACAAAAACTTTCTTCATTTAAAAAATATTACTCTTTAATGTGTCACCTCGTCGGTCCATCATAATTCACAGAACAAAAGGGGCACACTCTCAAACAAAAGTGTAAATCTATCCTCTCAAATGAAATTGACAATAAAACAAAAATTTAAAAGTGAAATTTTAACCAGCATCTCTTTTACACACTGATGGCGTTCTCCTCTGTATTGATCATGCGGCACAACACGAGGACACCATAATTTGGTAAAATTTTGTTGGCGGACCTTAGGCCTCTAATTAAGTATTTGTTGGAGTCTTATCAAAACAAAATACGCAACCTAAAAAATTATCTAAAAACAAACTACCTATACTATCATACACCGTAAATATTCCTAACGTTAATGTTCTAAAATGACACCAATACATGTATACATGTATACAATATTTTATTTTTATTCAACTAATAAAGCTTTATTAAACACTAGGTCGAAGGGTCAAGTGCATGGAAGGGCTTCGGATCTTTTACGTGCCAACGTTCAATTTTTAAGCCATCTTCATTTCTCAAATCATAAGCCAAATCAGAAATTTTCTTACGAACGAAACTTAAAATCAATTTAGGTGCAAGTTTTGTACTAAATTTGTCAGCGGCGTATGAGAATACTTTATTCCTTCTCCACACTTTGTCACCAACAGCAAAAGACATTTCCCTTCGTTGTAAATTATAATGTCGACCAGATCTTTCATACGCTGGATGCAACTTAGAGCGCACTTCTTTAAAAATTTTAAATAGACCACCACGATCTGTGGCATATAACGGCCTATCACCTAGAATGACTTCTACATCCTCTAATGATTCTAAACCACTTTCATTAAATTTACCAGTCACCGGAACGTGACGCCCAAAAACTAAATAATTTAGCGTAAAACCAGTAACTTTATGAATGGCAGAATTAAGAGCATAGTGAATTTTTAATAGCCCATCATCCCATGTATCACGAGCTTTTACATACGAACGAATTGCCGTACCAACAGTTCTATTTATTCGCTCTACGTAATTACATTGTGTCTAGTAAACGGTAGTATACCAGACCTTCTTTATCTCATAATTTGAACATAAAGTTTTAAAAATTGATTATTCAGTTGTGAGTCGTTGTCGCATATTATATACTGATGGACGCCATTCCCCAGAAATATCTCGCTTTCCAAAAATTTACGCGTGGTAAGAGCCTTTTTTATTACGAAGTGGACAGAGCACGTTGAATACCAGTCTCCTACAACCAACAACCATTTATGACCATGTTTAGAGCGTGGAAGTGGACCTATAAGATCTATAACAATTATTTGAAAAGGAAACTTAGCCTCTTTTTCATTTCTCATTAATCCTAAATGATTGTTATTTGACGCTTTCCGCGCTCCACAGACTAAACAATCTCGACAAATTTTGAATACATACACGCATTTTAGGCCAATAAAAAAATTCTTGAATACAACCCATAGTTATAAAAAATTCTAAATGTGCTGCAAATACAGGATCATGAAAAAAACGAATTATTTCTTCTCGTTGTGTTTTCGGGACCAAACGTTTCCACTCATCATTATTTGATTTTACTGGAATTTTTGACGGAAGAAATTTGTACACTGAATTGCACTCCACTTACCATTGCGGATAATCTGTAAGTGAAGCTAAAATTTTTGACGGCAAAGATACATACCACTTATCTGAATCATCGACTTTGATGTCGTCCATATACTAAAAAGTTTTTATTTTAATTTGGAGTATGACAAGAAAAATTTAGAAAAATTTAAAAAAGATATAGCCTGCAATCTACCAAACAAGCTTTCTCTACTAATCTCTACCTTGGTTAACTACTACTTAACACTCTGACTCTACTCATAACTAAACTGCCAAACAAACAACAGTGCCCCACAACGCATAAATTTGCTAAAATGACAGACTCTTCTACAAGCCTCACGTAGACTAAAAAAAAACAAAAAATTTGTACATCAGCACAAACCCAAAGAAAGGTACAAACACTCCTAGCGCGATAAACTTACCTTGAGTCTTGTCTAGACTTACGTACTGCTGAGCGATCAACTCCACGCGTCTCATCTAGACTAATGCACTGCTGAGCGACCAACTACGAGGACAAATTTCGCTTAGACCAAATAGATCTTAACATGTTGCGTTGCAATGCCGATAAAAAATAGAAACTGCTGCAAAACAAAACGGTGCCTGTTTGTACAAAAGCAGTCCTCAAACATTATGACGACAGTAAGATTTAATATACCAGATTGATAAAACATAATCAATTATTGCCAAAAATATGCCAAATATCATTTTTAAAATCTGCAACTAACCCAAATAATTTAGTAAAAGCACTCCTAAAAATAAAATAATGCGGAAGGGAGGTACAACAGAGCCAAAAATACTTTTAACATAACCGTCAGCTGTAGATACACGTTTATGGTCACGAAAAATAGCTAAATTTAATTGTTTTAATAATGACAGGGCTAATGCACCTACTACAGTGGTAGTACTACCTGAATCTAATAATCCAGAAATATTTCTACCAAACAATTTCACTGTAATATAAGGACGATTATCACAAGGTTTTTTTTTAAATAAAACGTCGGTTTTATTCATAACAGAAGCTACATCAAAATTTTTTACTGTGGACAACCAACTAGACCAATCATTGAGACACGATGTCGCCTCGGACGCATCTGTCTCGTTACTAGTTTTTTTTTTGAACAATGAAGGTAATTAAGACGAATAACGCCTTTATTTCCATATCCATAACAGAATTAAGTTTTTGTAAAACTTATAAGTGGTAAATGTATGTCCGTAGCGTGAACAGTTCCAACAAACAATTTTTTTTGCTTTAGGAAATTTCGCATAGTCCTTGTTTTCTAAACTGGAAGAACCACTTTTGAATTATTTCTTGAGGTGTTAAGTAAGTAGTTTTAATAGTACCTGCTGAAGTTACTTTAGCCAGGCTGTTTAAAAAAAGGAAAGTACCAACATTAGATTTTCTTTGGAAATTTGAAAACGAATCTGCTACTACTTTTGATTTCGAAATTAAAACTTCTAATTTTTTGCACAATGTCTGAATTTTCGTCAGGAATTATCATTCTATTTATACGACCAGTAAGATGAACTAACCTCGAGAGAATCCTCTTAAATGTAAAATCTGAAGGATCTCCTTCGAATTCTGACAATATATATATATATATATATATATATATATATATATATAGATGTTTCAATTTCTCCTCTTTCATTTTCAAAATTTTCTGGATATTTTTCTAAGTTAATCAGACAACCAGGCGTCGTTCTTTCGTTTGCCAATTGCTTACCTAGCATTTTTCGTTTTTCGCCGACTTTTCTATTATTCACTATGTCTCTTAATTCGTAATTCATAATTTATTTCTTCCTTTAATAAGTGAACAACCTTAAACGTTTCAGCCATTATAAAAATATTTTTATATTTTTACTTTAAAAAACATTTTTTAACACTCAGTATTCAGTTTTTGTAAACACACCATAGTAAGCTAAATATCCTAACACTAACGAAAAAGTTCTTACGGGATCGAATAAAACTTAAATTTGGTACAAACTTGAACAAACGTTTTATAAATATCTATAACTATTCAGATACTAAAAATAAATTATTTCTCAGAAGAACTTTGTAACTACTGTACCTAAATTATCACTGTAGTCACTCTAACCAATAAGCTAGTAACATACACAAACTTGAACAAATAAAACCGAAAAATTTTGCCCCGCACGCTGCATGCTATTTTCGTGACGTACTGTTGAAATAATTTTTCTATATGTGTTGAATTTTTAAAATGACTAACGTTTAAAGCGTCAGTAAATCTGAATTATTTTATATTTCCGACCTGAGCTCTGCGATGCGGTGTAAATGAAACATTTTCTCACTAAGGTGTAAAATTTTTGTCGAACCTTACTTTCAAAGTGCAAATAAAGCATATTTATTATATATTTTAAACTGGAGGCCCCACGATGCGGTGGCCAGTGAAACAAATGCGTCCTGAAAGGCGTTGAACTTTATAATAGTCCCACCTTCAAAGCGTCAATATAAAATTTTTCCTTATCGAAATAATGTATTCGTACGTTTACGTTAAAAGGTTTGGGGTTAACAAACGCACCCTCTCCTAAAGACATAATCCAAGAAAGATGGCATTTTAATCCGTAATAAGGGACTTTTAGGAGACTTCCGGACTAACTATGAACTCTAATTTTAGCGGAGTTTGACGAGACTAACAGTAGGGTTCGTTACGGATTGCCCTTAAGCGTCACTGCCCTTAACAAGTCTTTACCAAAAATACCGTCCGGAAAGTGTAAGAACTAAACGGTGCATAACGGATCTAAACATAAATGCTTATGTTGAAAAATTTTGTTGTGGAATCTGTAATAAAAAAATATTTACAGGTTTATGAATCTTATTTATCATTATTAAGTAACAAGATAGCAGTATAAATTTGTGGTATAATTTAAAAATTTTATCAACCTAAATTAACGTCTTATTCCTTGAATCGGCCGCACTTCTGTAAATGTCGGCTGAAAAATATTACTGAATTTTCATAACCAATTCCACAATAAGATTTCTTTAGGTCACTTGAAACGATCTGCTGTTTGTCATAAAGGGAATCAGCACATCTCGAACTTGATAGGAAATTTCTGCATACGGACTCGTATGTGGTACCAACAGATGTTAAAAAATAAAAGCCATACCTAGTTGAAAGTTGAACATTGTAGTAAATTGGAATTATCTACCATAATTTTCAAACTTTGTTTAAATGTCGTAAAAAGAATTTGTTGCACATTTTGAACTGAAACTCCAACTTGGTGTGCCCGTCCATTCAGACATCTACACAAAATTTTATAGCGCGAAACACCAGTCGCTCGCGGCCAGTTTTATTTCCGTATTGCTTAGATTAAAGGCGACGAATAACTGCTGTATTAGTACGACAATTGTCGCAACGCAAACTAAGACAAAACGAACTTACGCAAGGTGTTGGTTAACTAGTTTTATCACCGTAAACAACGGCTAAATATAGCTACAAATATAGCGATAAGGTTAAAGTTTATGTAAGTTGGTTTTGACGATTTCAATTACGAAAACTAACATTTGTTCTGCAATGAACATTATTTTATAAATTCGACTAAATAGGAAACAACAAAATATAATAAAAGACATGTTGCATATAAAACGACTTGAAACTAAATCTAGTATGCGTACGGAAAATTAAAATGTTACAACATTAATAGTATTCATACTGATATACTTTAGTTTGACTTGGTCCACTAATGTATTATTACCCAAATATTTAAGTCTGTGAATAAAGGATAATAATAATAATAATGTAGCGCCATATATTTAATCTCTGACCAGAACATTTACATAGGAATGTAAGTAAGGTGTTTGCACACGATATATTATGATATACCCTGCGGTACAACTTCTTTCATATGGACTTGATTGACAAATTACAGGAGCTTTATTAACCCTACAATAGAAAACCTTTAGAACGTTATTTATATAATTTCTGGTACATTTTCGAATATTCTATAGGTTTTGAATATGTATCTAAATTGCTATCAGGATATTTCAGTTCTCGAATTGAAGCTTTGATTACAATATTACGTTTTTATTCGAGGTATAAAGTCGTGATATAAATTAGTGAAGTGATCGATATAAATTATTGTAGTGATGATATAGATTAATTATAGTGCATCGATATAGGAAATGAAGAAGATTGGATCGTAGGTTTAGATGTTAGTATTTATACGTTTAGCTGGGAAGAAATTGTTGTGAGAGCTTTTAGAATTTCGTTGTAGCTACGAGTTGTTGAAAAGTTTAGTATAATTAATTTGATAATAAAGAGCTGTTTTTTATGCAAATATAGTTTTCGTTACAATAATATTATAAATTTGATTAAATACAGTCTTATTAAGGTTCTTCCTTAAACAAGTTTATACCGTCAAAAACAACGCATTTCCTGAGACAATTTAGTAAATGTTAACTTGAATATTAAGGTTGCCGGAAAAGTCATGACTTATTTTTTTAATAATACGATTGTTCCCATTTCGAATGCACCTGCACCTTGCCGAAGTTCTAGATTACTAGAACAGGTGAAATGGCTTGCGTGTTCTAATGAGCTAAAGAGCCAAACTACAGGTCCAACCAAAGTAGTAGGATCGTTAGTGAGGAACCAGATTAAGACAGGTACCCGAAAGAGGGCAGCGGCTCTTTCGGTACTTAGATTGACAGAGACTATAGGGATCGGCATGGCAGTCTTAGACATGCTACCGCGATGTGGAAGGCAACGAGAAACCACCACATTACCTCTCAAGTACACAGCGTACTTAAATTATAATAAAATGATGGCATTCTCTGGGGTAAAAGATACCGGAGTTAAAATAGTCCCCCATTCGGATCTCCGGGAGGGAACTACTTCGGAGGATGCGATCGGAAAGTGCAGAATAAAACTCGGGAACATTTTGCGCGTCGGAGAATGGAATGTTAGAAATATGAATCAAATAGATAAGCTAGAGAACTTTAAAATTGAAATAAGTAGGTTAGCACTAGACATAGTAGGAATCAGCGAAGTTCGGTGACCACAGGCGGGGGATTTTTAGAGTGGAGACTTCAGGGTAATTCATACAGGAGCAGAGGAATGAAATTCGGGTGTGGCGATAGTTATGCGAAAAAAGATAGGACAACGTGTAGAAAATTACAAAATAACGAAAGAGTACTCGTGGTTAGATTAGAATCTAAACCGGTAAACACAGTAATAATACAAGTATACATGCCCACCTCTAGCTATACTGATGAAGAGGTAGAAGCGATATACACAGATATCAAAGACATATTAAGATACGTTAAAGGACATGAAATTTCAATAATTACGGGGGATTCTAAAGCAGTGGTAGATGAGGGTAGGGAAGGAGCGATAGTAGGTTTATTTGGTTTAGGCATTAGAAATGACAGGGGAAATAGGATGGTAGAATTTTGCGACAAGATCAACTTAACGATCACAAATACATTATTTCAACACCATGCTAGAAGACGATATACGTGGAAGATGCCAGGAAATATAGGAAGATATCAAATAGATTACATTCTTGTTAGACAACGGTTTAGGAATCAAGTAAAAGACTGTAGAAGCTACCCAGAAGCAGGTATAGACACTGACCACAGCATCGTAATTATGAAGGCCGCACTTAAATTTAGAAATTTGAAAAAAAGAAACGGAAAAAGACAATTTGTCAAATGAATTGTTGAAAGATACCAGAAAAATATCTTATACTAAGGAAGTGGAAACAGAATGGAATAACATTAAATCCAGCTTAGACATGGCAACCAGGGGTATACAATCTGGGGTATACACAAAAAGAAAATAAGAAACCATGGATAACAAAGGATATCCTGAATTTAATAGAAGAAAGACGAATGTACAAAAATAAATCAGACTAAACAGGAAAACAGAGACATAAAATCAGAAAATGGGAAACTATTCGCAAATACAGGAAAGCTAAAGAACAATGGATTGATGAAAAGTGCAAAGAGGTACAAACTAAGGTGGAAATAAAGACACATGAAGCATGCAAAGTATAGCAAAAATATAAAGGACGCTGGAGGAAACATCATTATAGAAAATGTAGATAAAGTGTGTAGATGGCAAGAATATACAAGGAATTTATATGCAGGAGAAGAACTAACAGCATTATAACAGGAATCATACATTGAAAATGATGACTTGGGATATCCTATACTTAGAGATGAGTTTAAATTAGCACTAAAAGGGCTGAAAAATGGTAAGGCGCCGGGTACAGATAAAGTGCAAGCAGAAACTCTAAAAGCCGCTGGACAAGCAGTAACAGAACGTCTCCAACTTGTAAGCTATATGTATGAGACAGGCGAGATACCAAAAGATTTCAAACCTAACATCATAGTAACTATACCAAATAAGAAAGGCCCAAATAGAAGTGAAAATTTTCGAACAATAAGTTTGACAGCACACGTGTCAAAAATATTAACTAGAATTGTACAAAGACGAATGGAAAAACGAGCTGACGAAATACTAGGAGAAGATCAACTTCGGTTTAGGCGAAACAGGGAATCTGGGAGACTATTTTAGCTCTGAGAGTGATAATGGAGAAAGCAATAGAAAAAGGGGAAGCGTGTATATAGGGTTGTAGATATGGAAAAAGCATTCGACAATATAAAATGGAAAAAAATGTTTGAAATACTCAAAAAGATTGAAATGAGTTATAGTGATAGACGAGTGTACTACAGAGAGCAAACAGCAGTAATAGAATTAGAGCAGGAACGTAGAGAAAGAAGTAAACATTAGGAAAGAGGTGAGACTTGGATGTGCCTTATCTCCATTAATTTTTAACTTGTACATTGAAGAGGCAATGAATACTGTCAAATGCAGGAAGACATTTGGAATTAACATACAGGGACAAAAAATTGATATACTTAGATTTACAGATGATATAGCGGTATTAGCATCTAGCAAGGAAGAGTTAGAAGCTGCTCTTAATGAAATGGAAACAGTTCTAACAGAGAGATGCGGTATGTAAAATAACCAAACTAAAACTAAAGTACTAATATGCAAAGGAGGGGAAAATAAATCAAAAACAACAATACAAGTATTTAGTACGAACTTACAAGAGGTTAAGGATTTGTGCTACCTGGGAAGTCAAATAATCCAAGATGGGAAAAGCACAAAAGATTTAAAACAAAGATTAGCACAAGGTCGTGCTACTTTTAACAAGAAAAGGCAACTACTGTGTTCAAAGACAACAAACATAGAAACAAGGAAAAGATTGCTTAAAACATATGTGTGGAGCACAGCACTGTACGGCTGTGAAACCTGGACAGTAGGAGAAGCGGACAAGAAAAAATGTAGAAGCCTTTGAAATGTGGCGCTACAGACGAATGATGAAGATATCATGGATCGACAAAGTTAAGAACAAGGAGGTACTAAAAATGGTAGGGGAAGAAAGAAATATGTGGAAAACGGTAAAAAATAGGAGGGATAGGTTGATAGGGCACATATTACGGCATGAAGGAATATGCGGAATATATTAGAAGCAGAGATAGTAAAAAAGAGAAGTGAAGGCAGACCTAGGTTAGACTATTGCACACAGATAGGGAAAGATGTAGGCTGTAGGAATTTCACGGAAATGTGTAGGTTCGCTCAAAATAGAAATCAATGGAGGTACGCATCCAACCAGTTCCAAGATGGATAAACTAATCACGAAAAAATAACTGTACTTGAATATGATGATTATTATAAGAAACTACAGGTATTGGTTATGCTAGCTCAGAATATAAATAAGTGAAGGTACGTGTCCAACCAGTTTTGAGACGGAAAACATAATGACGATTAAATAGCACAGATAAATTTGATGATTATTATAAACAACTACAGGTGTTGCTTGTGAAATATCTGCAACTAAGGTTGAATGTGCGAAAAGATATCTTGGTAAAAATATTAAATCGGGAATAGTTCAAGTGTTGGGGAACCTGTCTGCCACAGGCTGCTTATCCCCCTTCACAACCACTGCACCTAACAAGAAAGAACAGCGCTCATGATCAAAGACAACAAACATAGAAACAAGAATAAAATTGTTGAAAGCATATGTGTGGAGCACAGCACAGTATGCCTATGAAATACGGGCAGTAGGAAAAGCAGACAGAACAATGGTAGCAGACTTTTGAAATGTTGTGCTTCAGATGTATGAGGATGATAGCATGGACAGACAAAGTTAATAACAAATAGGTTATAGAAATAGTAGGGGAATGAAGATATTTGTGGAAAAAATAGGAGAAATAGAAGGGCAGAATACGTTCTAAGGCATTTTTGGGGAATAGTATGGAATATATTAAAAGCAGAGATAGAAAAAATGGGGTAGATGTACACCTAGATCAGATAGTGATATATGCAGACTGTGCAAATTTCAGGGAAATGTGTAGATTAGTTCAGAATAGGAATCAATGAGGGTACGCGTCTAACCAGTTTCAGGACTGAAGTTCTAATGATGATGATGACGATTGTTCATTTTTGGTAGAACTAGGGTTGTGTTATATTTGCAAAAATTAATTCATTTATTTTGTTGTCTGTGAATTTTACAAGCTGAAAATGGAAGATCAAACTTTGCACATTCGCCATAATTTTATTGTTTTACTTGCCAAAAGGAAGAAACGTGTGTCAAGCTTGCCAAAAGTTTTGTGAAATTCACGATGACATTGCTTTACAAGAACGCCAGTGCCAACGATGGTTCATAGTATTTTGTGTGGTGATTTTGATCTTAAAGATGCTGCTCAGTCAGGAAGGTGAACCCAAGTTGATGACGATTAAATAAAGGCACTCATTGAGTCAAACTAGCATTACACAACTCGAGAGATGTCTAAAAAATTTAATACTCATCATTCAACCTTTGCTTTCATCACCATCTGCCGAAGCTAGTATACATTTGCAAGCGTATACTTGGATTGCACATAAATTCAATGAAGTACATCGCGCACCAACATTTCTTATATGCTCATTTAACGCGAGAAAAACGATTCTTATTTGAAGGATTTAGTAACTGCTGATGAAAAATTGATTGCTTATAAGAATATGATTCACCTGGTTTGGTGATCCTTCTCAAACGACATTCAAAGCAAAAATTCACTAAAGGACAATTATGCTACCAATGTGGTAGGAGTTTAGAGTTATGTATTTCGAGATTTTACCAAGGAACAAAACCATTAATTCAGATGTGTACTGTCAACAATTGAATAGTTTGAATGAATTCATCATTCAGAAACGTCCAGATCTTGTAAATCGTAAAGGAGTTGCTGTTTCGTTTATATTATAATTATATTTAATTTACCGCTTGTATTTATTTTGGCATTTGGAATTTGTTAATTATTTACCTCCGCCCGGTATATTCAGATTGTCATTGCATGAGCCGTGTAGTACTTCCGACACCGCGCTTGTTTGCAAGTCTCGCGATAACGACAAACTTTGCTGTCGACAATCGCTCCTCGTCCTGTACGGTGGCATTAAGATTATTTCGTTTTCGAACGGCCGCAACCAAGAATTGTGCTCCGCTTCGCTATTTTTAAAAAGGATAAGTGTTTGAAGTAATTGTTGTTTTTGTTTATTGTCATTTTTTTTCCGCATATATGTCCACTTTTTCTCTACCACTTAGCTATCGAAATCCTACCGCAAAAATAAACAGTTGTGCTCAATCACGACAACGTTCGACCGTATACACGTTTAGTTATTCGGAAAAAAATATTGAACATTGGATGGAATGCGTTGCCACATCCAGCAAACTCGCTAAATCTTCTTCTACCGAATTTTCATTTTTTCGATCTCTACAAAACTCATTGCATGACATAACGTTTGAATTTAGATGCGGTTGTGATTCGTCACCCTATTCAATTTTTCGTTGATAAAGACATGTCTTTCTATGAACGAGGAATTATGAAAATGGTCAATCGTTGATTTATCTAATATGCATGTGTAAATAAATACACTTTTAAAACATTGAAAAACTGCGTCATGGCTTTTCCGACAACCTGATATTTCTCCACAAATTATTTTGAAAAGAAGCTTTACACTTTCTAAATTATTCTAATTTACTCACACAAAAGTCCCTCTTCACCAAGTTTGAAACGTTTCACTCTCTTTACGAGCAAACTACTTTTCTAAGCTTTAGTTTTATAAAAATTCGTATACTAAGCGAGTTAAGGTTAAGCTGCGTTTTTAAAAAACACTTCCAAATTTCATAACAAATTTATTTAATTAAACAGAATTGAATATGGAATTTTACCAACTTAATTTAAATTACTTTAAGTTCAAAAAAAGAATTAATTGTACTAGTTTGAGTAGTCTAAGCAACTGCAATGTTAAAACTGAATACTTTGACTGACTGCCGGATCTTGGAGCTCCTGGGCTATTTATGATGTCCCTACCCCCTCACATGGCTGTGGGAACTTGCAAAGCTCATGCCTGCTTATTCGTAATTCTATTCATTGTTACAATGTTATAATCCTATTTTCTAGGTAATTGCGGTATCTTGACCGTCTGTGAACTGCCACTTGCAGTTTCACTATCGTCTTGATACAAATTGTTGCATCCGTTCTCATGAACTGTTAATGACCTTTATTAATATTCCTTGTATTACAATGTTGCACTTCACTTAGCACTTTCTTAATATTTTCTAATAATTTCCTATTAGGTTCTATTTTATAATACATACATAATTGGGGGATATGTAACTAGCGTTAAATCTGCAAAAAAAGTATGTTAATGCTTCGACATTCTTTTGGAGAGTAATAAAATTTAAAATACATTAGATCCAAGGAATTTTTTTTAAACATATGTTGAGTCAAATAACTATCTACTTCTAATATTAAGCACGATTCAAATCTATTAGTTTCACATGAAGTTACATATTGGATTGTTAAAAAAAATTTTCAATATTCAGGACGCACTTAGGGTTGTTTCTTTAATTACAATTGGTTTTCGTCAAGGATTAATCACTAACTCTTTTACACAAAAGCTTCTAACTTAGCCAAACTTACTTGAATATTGGTATTTCAGTGGCGAAATAAAAAGAATTCATATTTTCCATTTCACCTTTGATATAATATATTATGAATGATATCCAAAATCATCGGTAACACAACGAAAATCAGCTGTCACAGAACACAGAAATGAACTCACGTCGTGTGAAATAGGGTCGAGATTTACTTAAAAAACAAGAGACCCCGGTGAATTTTTTTCCCGTAATAATAGCATGCAAGAGCAGATGAATGAATTGAAAATCCATCACCAAATAATAACATATTGAGATTTCAATAAATCTGCATAAAACGAACAAATACGTGAAATAAAAAAAATTGAATTTATTTTACGTAGCAATATCGGTTATAATTGGAAAATGTCGAATGGGATTGGTGCAAATTGATTTTGTGATTTTTATATATCAACTAGAAAGACTACGTGTCTATTGAAACGTTATTAAATTAATATGATGCGCTGCATTTTCCATTTATAATTGGACGTCCACTGCAACATAAAACGCAGGGAATGCTGCTTTTACGTTAAGCTTACATGAAAAGTTCTTTTCTCGTTCGCGAACTAACTATTTATTAAAATCTGATGAAATCCACTCTGAACGTTAGAGAAAATTTTCAGGTAACATGCAACTTCAGTTGAGTCGATAAAGTATATACGAAAGAACATCAAAACGTAGCAAACATCATCAAACTATCAAAAGAATTGCGCCCGTGGGAATCGTTAAGGAAAATGAATGCCTGAAGGTTGGAAATAGTTAAACACCGTCAAATGTCTTGCTCTCTCAAATTTTAAATTGACTGTGCTATATTAGAAATGAACATTCAGAAAGACTAATATTTTTTATTTTGTTTCAGTATTTACAACCCGCATCCGTGCTGTTAGTTTTATAACTTGTGGACCCGAAGAGCTGGCCCAGTGTGGAGAGACCCTATCGGTTTTAACAGATTCTGGTTTAAATTTTGTCCGAAGTAAACAAGATATCGACATGATGTGCCCGTGAGTATTCCTATTTTAATTGAGGAGTGTCTCAAGGTATCGCATTAGGACATGTTTTGTTTAGAATTATTACTCGTTAAACATATTGGAATAGAATAAGCTTGAGCGTGCTTTAGATATTTAGAATGATTATCTGTACTTGTTTCGCCTTACAAAGTACGTTTATTAATTGAACCGGAAACGTGCAGTAGGAAACATTCAATCAGTTGTGGAGTGTATAATAATGTGAGCTGAATATGGCATACCAATACGTTTTACCGCGGGCTGTCGCTTATTCAGATTAATTACGGTATTTTACACATCGGTGACTGTAAATTTGCAAAAGCTGTTCACAGAGAGATTTGCGAAATTTATTGTTCTAAATGTAGCACAGCTCATTGCCGCTGCAGTTCCAAGCTATTGATTTAATTGAACTTCTTTGTGGGTCTGTGTTCTGTTGTTAATTAGTTCAAGAGAATCTAATGACATTGGTGATAGAACAAGTACGATATTAAAACGGTCCGTAAAGCTCAAGTTTTAGGACAATACTCGTCACCTGTCCACTAAGTAACAAGTGTGCTCTATACTAATTTTACAGAACTTGGCGTATACTTAGAGGCTTATTTTACACTGTGTTAAGTTCAAAACCCTGCAAGTACTTTTTTCTGCTTTCATTTTTATAATGCCCTAAAATTTCTCAACAAGCTCGATTTCCCGCCATTTGAATTAATGTTATTTTATAAAATTTCTCAAGTAATTACTCTATACAAAAGTTTGCCTTATAAAATCAAACAGCTGCTTAGGAAATATTACGTTACAAAGTAGTTGCAATATTTCCTAGCACCTGCAGTTATTAGATTTTAATTAAAAGGTGCATGTAAATGCACAACTTTCGTTTAAAAGATAAGACCACTTACCACCTGTCTAGGTCTGCTTACAATGGATTTGTTATCTGGTATTCTGCAGCTGTTAAGATGTTACAAAGTAACAGGATTATTTTCCTTTGTCTGAAAAATCCTTTGATAATTGCGTTATCTGCTTGTTGGCAAGCTGTTTCAGTTTGTATTTCAGCAGCTGTTGTCTGGGAATTCTGCACACTTGGTTCTTCGGCGATATCTTTGAAAGCCAAATACCCTACCCCCATACATGATTCTGTCTTTATAAAATAGAGACCGTGCATTGAAAGACACTATTAAAAGATTAAAGACAACATCTTCTTACCAAAGATACATGTTGTATGAGTGAAGTTGGTGGTTCCAGCGTGCAGCCAATAAAGAAATGCAGTCGCATTTTTCCATCCACAACATGATACGAAGCCAACTAGCTCAAGGTACAGTTTTCTATTTTCGCAATTCTTTTATACTGCTGTGGAGTATAGACATTTGATTTGCTGCTACTCATGCTTATGCATTAAATTACCAACACCACGTTACCAAACAAATTCACAATGCACGAGCGACGATGTAATAATCATTCTTTAAATGAAAATTTAATTATTCAAAGTTTGTGTTAGAGTCCGCTTTACTGTTTCTTTTGTCTTTCTGTATAAATATTAACTAAAAGAACTTATGCCTCAATGTGAAAGTAATTAATATTTGATTAATTTAAGCTAGGGAGTCTAATTTTAATGTTATACTATTTCTTGAGGGGGTGCACTTCATAAAGCAGCATGTATATATAATCTAGGTATATTTCTTTTCCTAAATTTACTGTACAGTTTATATTTAATTTTCTTTTATAAGTATTTAAGGTGAACCATTGTAAGTATTTAGATTATAAGATGTTATATATTTTGCTTACCAATTTTATATGCTTTGTTTACTATTACTAGCACGTAACAAACGATTACTCAACTTATTTGTTTTATTGTTTGTAAATAGTCATTCCAGATTCGATGTTAACAATATAGTTTTACAGAGGTTTCCAATGTGTTCTTCCCATTTCACCCACGCCCCTCTCCGACGTTTTTGAGCTAGCCCAAATTCTATCATTCTATCCCCATTCTGTTGCGGTATTCGGTGTGAACGATTTCTTTACTTACTCTTACTGTTTTCTTTCGTGTTTGCGCGGAATACCGTAACAACTGTACAAAACTAAAATAGGGTTAGGAAAGCTTAAACCACCAGAAAATGTAATTTTGTATTAAGTCCATGCATATTTACTATGTGTACGAATATTGTAATGTTCTAGGTACCACTCTAACTGCTATTTACACTTCTTTATTCAACTCAATCCGGATGTAACATTTACATAGAATCCTTAATCTACTGAAAGCCGCTATAGAAGTTTATAACTGTCGATAATTTTTAACAATATTTCTTGCACTACCGTCTTTCTGAAAGCGAAAATTACGTACGTTGATGCATTCTTAATTTATATACACAGGTAACTAATCAACTAGCTGTTATTTATAAATTTATATAAAATTAAGCGTATTTATTTTAACAATCGATTCAATAATTTATTTCATATTACTTGTAGATCAATACGCAGACTGAACTATCGAACTATAATACCTTCCACATTATTCCATAAGTCGCGAAATCTATTTGAATTATGTTCGACTCATGTAGCATTGTTTGCTGAATCCCATTTATCACTTTCATTCAGGCTGTTCAGCGACAATGTTACATTACAATGCAGTGTTGTACGTTGTAGCAGATTTTATTTTCCATCCCCACGTTAGTGAGTTAATGTAGCAAATTACGAATTACGGACAAGGAGATGGCCGATGTTGTCTGGCCCTATATTGTAACAAATAATTTTTAACTCCAATTCGGGCCCGCCATGGGGTATCAATGTAACAATTTTATTCTTCAACCCCTATGGAGAAGATAGAACAATAATTCGTAATTTAAAGGACTTTTAACTTTTTACGAGTGTGATTGGAACTATAAAAATTTGCTGCGCCGGTGGATTAGCCTGGCTATTATCCCATGGGAGATCATGAAAAGGGCAGGGTTGAAATATTCTTCGTGAAACGGAAGTGAAGTGAAGTTGGACGCCACTGTATCTAGCAAGTATTAAAAAGATGTGATTTTAAGGTAGATACCGAAACCCTATTGGAGTGGATCATTTAAGATATTTAATTTACTCATTTTATAAAAGTAAACCTGTTAAAATCAGAAAGTATCTATTGTATAACAAATAACTTTTATCCAATAAAAAATTAAATCCCTTCACAAGTGTTAGTGATATTTAAAAAAATTATTTTTAAACGACATTTTGTCTCTTATGACCTAAATGAGCATCAGACTGATAATCACGTACATACAGTAATTTAAATTATTTTACAACAGTTGTAACTGAAAACTCCAAGTATACAAAATTTGAAGCAATTATTACTTTCTAGAAAAATTTACTCCAAATAAAAAATTTAAATAATTAACATAATGTTTGATAATGGGACGCTGAGTCTTACAGACTGGAACTTGGCGACTATTGTCATAGTTATAGCGAAAAGGGGTTGCAAAAACAATTAATAGACTCTTTTTGGTCCTAGCAAAAATCACTCACCCTTAACCACCAGTTGTTGGCGGCTACCTTTGGGCTTGTTAGGCACACGTTTCAGCTGGATAGCCAAAGACGTCGGCCCCAGACTTATGTGGTACGTGATGGATCTGCTTCAGGATTTCGAAAATGATGGTCGGATAGAGGTTACCTGAAGACGAACAAGTGATTTCTGCCCCTACGGCCTATTGTCTGGGTGTCTCATTATTGTGGTTGGCCCTATAGGGTTTAACCCTACTGGGGGTTTACGCTGTAATAAAAATCTATTAAGGAACTTAAAGTTTTTGGACAGTAAATCTCACCTTCTAGGAGTTTCCAACCCGCTTGCCTCGAAAATATTGTAGAAGTGAGCGGATTTAGAAAATTACTTGCCAGTACAGTTCAACCAGAGGAATTCTTATCAGAACAAATTTTTAAGGCGCACTCGCCGTGTGTATGAAATAAGTTGGAAATCATGAGGTATGTTGTGAACAATAAGGTGTTTACACGGACTTTGAGAAAGATTTAATTGCTATTTATGACTTTACAAACCAGGTTTCATAACAGCTAGATTGTTTTCTCCTAGATTGTGGTACAAAATGTTGGATTTAGCCTTGTAATTGAACCACATTAGAAAATAATAACCCGCATGTTTTTTTCCATATGATACCAAGGACTTATTAAAAATTGAAAATCAAGTTAATTTTGAAAATAGATATTCTTAGCGAATTTTTTCATATTTTGTCTCTTCTTCTTGCCTGTATATTTCTAATTTGCTTCAACTAGCAATTTTTTCTTTGCAGCAAAAAAATGTTATTCTAAAAAATAGAAAAAAATTCCTAGTTCCAGAAAAAAAAGGCAAACAACAGTATCAAAGCTGAATAAAAAAATATTAAAGTAATTAGGGTTACCTCTTACAATTTTTATTACACAACTTATTTCTCTAAAATCTGTTAATTTATTATAATTCCTTGGACTATTGGAAGACTCAAGGGACTATAAAGAGTACTAGATAAAATTATAAATTTGAAAAATTATTCCCAACGTTACTGTGGGACCAAAGAACCAAGATGTTTCAAGATTAATAAATTAATAATGAAACCAACAAATGGAAATTAATAAATGAATCATTTAATATACCAATAAACTAACAAACGAAGAAATGTATAAACGAATAAATTAATAAACAAATAAATGTATTAACGATTGATAAATGAGAAAATGAATAAACGAATAAACGAGTGTGAGAGTAGTTTCACGTGCCATACGTCCAAAAAGAGACAAAATCGGTATAAGTCAAAATCGGCAGAGGTCATAATCGGTATGTCTAAACTTGTATACTAACGGGGGTTGTAGGAATGAAAAAAAAAATTAACTTTAAAAGGGGCTTGCCTATATATTAATAAATTATACATTTTTTGAATCTGGGACAAAACTCTAGTTATCAAAAAATTGCTTAGATGCCCATACTTATCATTGGCATATACTTATCAAAAAACCTTTCTCAGTGTTGAATTTCTATCCCTCACATATAACTAAAAAGAATATTTAGTTACCGAAAAAATATGGGTTTCAACCTTAGGATACTCTTTAAACGACAGACTAACACTTAAACGACTCATTTTTTTTAGCAATTCTCCACAACGTCAATAAAAAATATTGGAAGCAAACAAAAAATTAAGCAATTTTCTTTCAACCGAAAACTTCCTAATTTATTTAACAAGTTTAATTCAAACAAAACCTTACCGAAATATCGGAATTAGAACAAAAATGGAACTAGAGTTTTAATAAAGTAATTTCAAGAACGCACCTACAAACAAATTTTGACAAAGGGATACGACGAACAAAAATTAAAAAATTGTAAAAATATATTAAAAAGCAGAGGTATAATCTGTAATGTTGTTAAACAAGTTTACCACAAAAATTAATTTGCAATTATGGCTAATTGGTACTTAATTTTCTGGCTATCAACTTCACTACACGTATAACTAAACTGTCGAAGCAAATATGGTTTCCCTACAACTCATAAAAAATTACAACATTCTCCCCCAGAGAATGATGTACAAAATGCTAAAACGGACTTATCCATAAGTTTCGATTAGATCAAAACAAACAAGCTACGTTGCAATGCCGGTAAAATTAAGGTAAGCCAGTAAAAAACAAAATTACAAAGGAACTGGTCTTGTAGCGTCAAGACAGCAATGCGAAACGTACCAGATTTAACAAAACACGCCATTAATTCTCTTGTTATCCACGTTTTAACGAATACAGAATCAAGGTATCAAGCAAACAAAATATAGATAATACTAATGATCTATAATCCTGCTTAGATACTAACCACTCCTAAAAATTCAATTCGCAATGCCAATTATATTTATACAAAAATGAAAATGTTTGATCTCTAAAATACCAAATAGTGAAAGTACTTAACGCCTAGATTAAAATCAACAATTTGTACAGATGGATTTTTAATAATTTTACATTAGCAGTTCTTATCAAGCAAGTTTCTTAAGCAACAAGTTTAAAATATGACAGATCTCCATGGAGAACCTGCCCAAACAAAAATACTATACAAGGACAAGCTTCTACAACTTATAAAACAACCATTTGTTTCATTGATAAGGAAATACTACTGGTGCTTTTAACTATGATTTTTTGCAACAAATGAAGCGACTATTTTATTCAAGAGGATTTTTCTGCAAAATTAAACATATTTAACCATTTGTATATTTACCAAGTATACATATTTAATCTAATTTCAACTGCTATCATTTACAAACAACAAATTAAACAAGATTAATTAGGACAAACCTATGCAACAAACTTGAATCAATAAACACCATTTTCAACATTCTAGCAAGGAATAGTCCATCCTACTAATTACTGATAAACAAGTTATGTGAGGTTTGAATAGTCTGTTCTTTCTATGGTATTTAAAACTTGAAACTATCTTTAACATATATTTTTCCACATCAAAGCCTAAATATTTGAATTTATATACATTTAAATATTAAACCAGTCTGAAACATACTTAAAAATAACTAAATATTGTTAAAACGATTTTACTTTTAAAGAAAAATTTTGTGTCAAATCCCAATGTAGTATTTCGCCTTAAAAGGATAATAATTTAAATCGCAGTTGTTTTAGTACCATTGAGATAAAGGTTTTTATTTATTTTAATTGAAGTTAAAGGATAACATTTCTTCCAGGAATAAATTAAGTTTTCCTCTAACCGGATTCGAAACTAAGAGATGTGGATTCTATTATAACAAAGGGTAAATGGGAAGTGTTTTCGCGTAACTATTAATAAGACATAATTTACTATTTTTAAATAATAAAACTATATATCTGCCCCACAGTTAATTTTTAATCTTGTTTTTTTAAATATCATCAAAAAATTAATAATCGAGAATTTGGACTCTAAGTATTCTTAAAAATTTTTTTAAAAAATGAAATTTCTTGAGTTTACTATTATTTCGTCCGTTTAATAAAATCAAAAAAAGATTTATCGCACACCGCAATTTTGTACCTGCTGAATGTCCATCTTTATTTTTGCTCGAAGCTGTATTCCTGTCCATTTTCTATTATTAACTGATTATTACATTTTTACTTTTCAAAACAACTTCCTGTTATATCGACCATTGATTGTAGGGGTCGCCACCCTATTACGTATTTGTATAACTACGTCTTGATGTCAATTTATTACCGGATCGCAAGTAACTGACTAATTCTTTCCCGTCTGAGTCTAACTCCGATATTTTTTCTTCACTTTTATGTTGTCGGGGGCTTTTGCTATAGTCTTCTTATTAAGTTTATGAAATGAAACGCAAGGAAGGTACCTGTGTTGTCATGTGACTTTCTTAGGTTAATATTTGTTTCCTTCTGTTTTTGCACTATAAATGAATACATTATAATATATTGTATGAAATGATTAAATCATATCTGTAATTTAATATGCGCGAGATTCCCTTAATCAGTGTCTGGGTTTGTTCCATGGTAATTGCAACCGTGTATATTAAAACTAAGTAACCTTTGTATTTAATTTATTTAACTAAAATTTCTTAAAGGCTCATATTTGGGTGCATATTAATGAATTCGCTATTATTTTATAAATCTAAAGCTTTCGTTAAAAAAACGGCATGCTACCACATAGAAGTTTATAGTTATAAATGTTTTGTCTATATTTTCGTGGCTTAAAATAATTTGTGACCCTAAATTCGGTTTCAATGTGTATTTAACAAAAATAAAACGATGTTTGATGTGGCTTTTAAATTTACATTTGAAGAAAATTACCGATTTTACTGCAATGTTTTATTTACTGTAAACTACTATATATGAAATCAAAATAAACAGGATATATCAACGTGAATTTTGCCAGGTTTAGAATACTTTCCTTGCCAATTCACTTTTATATCTAGCGTAACGCACCCGCGATACAGCTCTCAAAAGAAAGTACGTCACTATTAGCGTAAATTAAACTGTTATTTAAAATGATTTTTGGATATCAACGGGTGTAAATAATGCTACATATAATTTAGTACTAAAAAGCCGTTAGCTGTCTAGAAAGCGTGTGATTTTGTATGTAAAAGCTTAAATGATCACTTCAGATCGTGCTAGTAATTAAAAAGAGGAAAATATAAGGTCTCATACGAGTTTCGAATCTACATGCTAAACATAATTGAAAGTTAGAGTAATTTATAACCACGTACGTGATTTTCAATCGATTTACCGTTATCAGTGGCTCAATTGGTTAGCGTGTCTAAGTACAAATTGGAAAGTTGCAAGTTCGAATCCAATTTGAGTCTTTATATAATCTTTTGTAAGCTTTCAATTTGAACTGTTTTTTCTGAATAATTATGTATTTTGCTTTAGTGTAAAAATCACGAATACATTTACCATATATTACGCAATTAAATATTAAAAGATTTAATAAAATAACGAGAATAACCTATTATAGAAAAGTTTGATAATCGGTAGCACTAATATGTATGATTTATACGAAAGATTTTCAAATGAAATTTGTTGCTTACGTTTAAGTTATGGTTTTCAAATTATTTTATTTCCGTTATTAATCTTTAATGTATTTTGAATAACATTCTTGCAGTGGGCTTCGCTTTAATTTTCATTGTGAACTTTTATTTACGTTAACGCAAAAATTTTAAACGATGTGCATTTGTATTTGATTTTTGAATGGCGCTTCACCCAACTTGTTAATGTCTTATGTAGGTTTGAGCGAGGTAGTTCCGCAGCGTAAACCATCGCACGAATTGGGAAGGTCAACTGAATGTCGAACTCCTTAAGCCTGTAGAAGTGTGCAACTAACTATACTCCTAACTACCAATAAGTACGCAGCATGCAATCATGCAAATAAATAGCATGCACGCATAAACATCCCTCAAATAATAATGGACTTGTCCGACACCTCTCGAAATACATAGTAGAACCGTCCGAACGTACAATACAAACAAATCCAAAATATACTGGGAACTCCAAACGCTAGAGCAAATCACTTCTTAATTGTTCTCTTTTTAAAATAGTCACCAAACTTTTTGGTGATAACTTAAGAATAAGTACAAGAACGAAGTCACCAAACTCCTCGCTCACTAGAGCTTTCCTTTCAGATTATCTTGTTGTGACCACTAAATCTAACGTGATAAAATGAAGTAAACTCTCATAACTGCATTACAGACCCAGGAGCCCGCTTTAATACAGCCTGGATCCGCGCCACTTTCGAAGTCATCAGGACCACCTACTATAGCACGTGACGCTAACATGCACGCCAGGTTTGGGGACATTCCGCCACCAGCTCTCTAATTTCTATCAACCAAGGGCATCCCCGGATTCCAGCATCTCTGGCTAATAAGCGCATGGAAATCTTATGCTAGCCACTGCCGCCAGATGCCGCATTGAATTTAGCTTAACCATGGAAATCATCCTCTACTCAACACCAGATTCAGGTCTTTATCGTGAAGTCACAATATTGAAATCTACAACCTAGAAATACTTTCCGTGACTTTACAAACTCAATTGCTTTTAGTTTTAAAAGACATTTGCAATAATCACTCACACAAAAACTGTTGTAAATATTTTCTTTGTGCGTCATGTCTTTAATGTATATTTAATTCGTATTTTTAACTTGTAAATAAATGTTATCTCTGTTGCTACGAAGCAATAACAAGGTGACCCCAGATAAACCGGAACGCCATATTGGTGACTCCGGCGTGATTATCCAAAATGGTTGATACGACTGAGTTAATGTCAGTTAATTTAGGTGTTTAAAGACAATTGAAATCGTTTAAAATGACCGAGCAAGTGAACAAGATTGCCGTGCGATTTCCACCTTTCTTACCAGCAGATACAGAATTATGATTTTTCCTAGTACAACGAATTTTGAAATAAGCGGTATTACACAAGACGCTACAAAATACGCGTACATAATATCTAACCTCAAAGCTAAATTCGAGATCCAGGACATCATAATTAAACCGTACGAGACTAACAAATACACAAAAATCAAAACCGAATTAATTAAACGGCTAAGCTCATCGCAAGAACAACGAACTAGAAAGCTGTTGGAGCACGAAACGTTGAGCAACAGAAAACCCTCGCAATTCTTGAGGGGCCTACAGCAACTGAGTGGAACACTCGTGCCTGATACCTATTAAAACGTATCTGGTTAGAGCACTTGGCAATATAAATGCAAATAATCCTAGCTACTCAATTTTAAGCATTGCTGGAGGACACAGCACGTTTAGCAAATGCCATCTACGAAACACAATCAGCACAGCACGCTAACACAATTACTGATACAAGCTCTACACTCTTGGAAATGCTTACAAAAGAAATAGCTGCACCTGTTCAGCTCCAGCAAGCACAGTGCGCTACAACCAAACAGTGCAGCCAAAGCTGTTATACGCAGTTGTTCCGAACGCGGCAACGTAGTCAATGCCCACGACAACCCAAAGATGTATGTTGAGTTCCACTACAAATTCGGAGTTACAGTACGCAAATGTACACAGCCTTGTAATTTCATAGCCCAGAAAGATTTCCAACGCAGGAAATTAGAGGCGAATAATTCTCTGTATTCCATTGACACACAGCTTGCACATAAAAGATCGCACCACATCTGTGGAATTTTTGATCGACACTGATGCAAACCTTTGTGTATACCCAAGAAGCAAGGTTCGTGGATTACTCAAACCTACGAACTATCAATTGTTCGCAGCAGATGAGACGATCATAAACGCATATGGTACTATCACATTAACATTAGATTTGGAACTAAGGCGACCATTTCACTTAGAAATTCATCATCGCTGCGTCAACAAATCTATTATTGGTATGGATTTCTACGCACACCATGACTGATTGAAGCAAAAACATGAAACTTGTCGACTCAGAGACAAAACTTTCAATCAAAGGTCAACCAGCCAGTAATAAACATAGTGCGATATCAACCACTGTATCCAGTTCAAAATACTTCAAAATTTGAACATAACCCGTCCGAGAGGCCTTCCAAGCACGTAAGTATTGTATCGAACATCACATCCCATTGACCTAAGAACCTCCAGTATACAGTCGTCCACGTAGAATGGTCGCGTGACAAATTCAAAGTTGCCAAGGACGAATTCACTGACAGTAATCCAGTTAGGAATAGCAAGGTCATCCAAATCACCCCTTCATTTAGTGGTCAAACACAACAAAGAGGGACGGACCCTGTGCAGACTACAGGACTTTAAACGCTCACACAATTCGTTATATGTATCCTATTCCATTTGTGGAGGATGTTGTACAAAAATTTCAAGGCAGAAAATTTTTTCTACAATTAATCTTGCCAGAACCTATCAGCAAATCTTCTCCGTAGCTGAAAATACATAGAAAAGAATGCTATAACAATGCCTTATAATTTCGATTTCTGTACATGAGGTTTGGATTACGAAACGGTCCACAAACTTTTTACCTATTCATGGACGAAGTTTTAAGCGGACTAGGATTCTATGCATCGACGACATCTTGATAGCATCTCTGTCTGCAAAAGAACACAACAGATATTTGGAAATTCTCTTCAACAGATAAAAAGATTACGACTTGGTCATAAACCCTGTCAAATGCATCTTTAGGCAACATAAAATCAAATTTTTTGACTACCTCATCACCAGAGATCACCAAACGTTTGCCAGAAAAGTCAGCATTATACATAATTACACAAAACCTTGGATAGCTAAAACCCTCAGACGATTGTTAGGCATGTTGAATTATTACGGATGTTTTATACCGCGAGCAGCTGGCTCACAAGCTTCGCCCAACGACTTATTAAAACGAAAAGTGAAAGGCAACACGCCTATCAATTGGACGAGCGAAGCAAACGTGGTTTTCGGGAAGTGCAAGGAACAGCTAGCATAAGCCGTACTACTCACATATCCACTGTCCAACCCAAAATTATGTATAACAACAGATGCTTCAGACTTTGCTTTCAGTGGAGTAATTCAACGGAACAATCAACAATGGCAATTTTTAGCTTTTTGTTCGGAAAACTAACTAGTGTCCAAACAAAATATTTAGGTTATGACCGAGAACTTCTCGCAATTTATCAAACAATTATAACGCATGCTAGAGAGTAGAATGTTCACGATCTACACAGATCACAAACCTCTAACCTTCGCTTTCCAACAAAAATTGAAAAAATGTACACCCAGATAATCTAGATAGTTGGACTACATAAACGAATATTCGACACAAATCTAACATACTTCGGGGAAAGAAAACATTGTCGCAGACACACTCTCGAAAATGGATAGCATTGACTTTAAAAACTATTCTGTTCACATCAAAACGATGAAGAGTTGAAAAGTCTCAAGGAAAGCAGCCACTCAAGTTTGACCTACAGACTGATACAAATCCCAAACTCTGACAGGACAATTTTCTGTAACATTTCTACAAGATAACTCGCCCATTCGTAACAAAAGAATTAGTAAAAGAAGCTTTCGCAAGCATTCACAACTTAGCACACCCATAAAAAAGGCAACCACGAAACTGGTGACCAAAAATTCGTTTGCCCTGACATCAAACTAGACTGCCGCACTTGGATTCGAAGTTGTATGCAATGTCAAAGAGTGACAGTCACAAGATACGCAAAATTTCAAACCATAATTTTTAAGGTTCGAGCGTGTCCACAGAGGGGCACCGATACATATTCACATGCATACACCGCTTTACAAAATGACTAGTTGTAATTTCCCTGTAAAATATTGAAGCTGAAGGGTATCCAGAACATTTATAGAATAATGAGTCGCACGCCTTGACGTTTCGTTCAGAGTCACAACCGATCAAGGCCGTCAGTTTTAATCACAACTATTCAAACAATTAGAAATTTTCATCGAATTCACAAGAATTCGGACAACTGCATAGCACTTGCAGTCCAATGACATGGTGGAACGATTCCGCGGACAACTAAAAACTGCATTTATCTGCCACGAGACCGAAAAATGGACAGAAATATTACCTTTAGTTCTACTCGGAGTTAATGCTTGGAAGGAAAAACTATGCGCTACAGCTGTAGAGTTTACTTTTGGCGAAACGCTACGACTACCAGAAGAATTCTTTACAAGTTCGAGCAAGTCAACGAAACAATCATATTCTGAAGCATCTGCAAACCAGCCACGTTAGTAGTTTCAACCACTACAACTTGTCCAAGGCATCAAGCAGAGCAGCAGACAAACATTCGTATTCAAAGGGTTGAAAACCTCAAGTCACATTTTTGTAAACTGCCGAGGCAACAAAAATGCTTTACAATATACATACACAGTAATCCACTTGGTTGGTAAAGCGATCACAATCGACAAACAGTGCAAGAAAACAACTATTTCAATCGACAGGGTCAAACCAGATACATGAAGAACAAACCCTCCGAAACAGTCAACACGAGTCCAGAAGAATCAAGTTGTACTCCTCCAACGACAATTATAAGAAGCGGTAGAAGAATACACTTTCCAAAGAAATATATCACTTTTTCTTGCGACTAACGCAGTCACTAGAAAGGGGGTATGTAGGAGTATGCTGTAACGGGCAATTTTTGTAATTTAACATTTTACGCTATCCTCAATTTATAAACACGTTTCTACAAATTACTATTTTTATATTTAATATTTATTAACTCCTTAGGCGAATGTGTCATATTGTAATGAGTGGATTGCATCGTTTCCTTTGAATCGCTGTTTGTATCAAGTAAATACGTCCGAATAGTTTTCATATTGTATGCAATTTAACTGGCGTGTATTAATTTTAAAAGATAGATAAATTGAAGATTAATTCTCATTAATAAATAAATTCCAACTTATCGAAAACGATAAACAGCCTGTAATTAATTGTTAGATACGATTGTTACATTCACGTTTTAGATGTTCCTTATGTTATTAGCGAAGTAGATAATAGTCGATAAGCGGTTATAATAGCGAAGAGTCGGAGTTCGTTATTGGTTCCTATGCATTAATTACGTTGAAAATACTGTTGCTTTTGCTTTTGAGAATAGTGAGAATTAATGCGGGACTGTTTCTTTTTGCCTTCATGTACGAGCACGGCACGATTTTTAGTTGTTTTCTTGTGAAATAAAAATTGTATTTTAACTGTAGAACGTGTAGTTCTAATTCCTTTTTGAAGAAAAGATGCTTGATAGGCGAACGTGTTTACTCGAGGCACGTGTGTTTTACGGAACATTGACTTAGTGATTACGCGTTGCTTTACCAATTGTGTTTTTAGTTGAGTTTCTTTTGAAATAAAAGTTGTAGAACTTGCTTGCTAAACTTGACCGATTCTTTTAGGATTACTGTGTGTGCGATCTGGTTTCGTGGTCCTTTTTTATCAGAAAGTGTTTAACTCATTCCGTATTAATGATATGTTAAATTTACCTTGCCTTTAATAATAAGTAAATAAAACATGAACGTACATTTTTTTAAAGACGAGATTGTGAGAGTCATCGTGTTTTTAAATGTTTCACCGTATTCAAACAATGCCTTTACCAACTGAAATTAGCTTCAGAGGTTGACGAGGTTCTTTCTGCTGAAGCGGATCCGCAATACGAAAAATTCTTGACGGATGTTTGGATCGGGATTATACTAACTTTAATTGTTCTTAGTTGCGTGTGTTGCATGTATTCCTGTCTGTTGTACCACAAATTCCACCCCCGCGAATAGACTGTGAATCTTTGCCAAGCTACACCAGTGATTAGTGATTAGTGTAAAGTGTAAGAAATTCCATCAACACCCTCACGGGCAAGGGTGAGGTGCTTTGTTAGTGTAGGACATCGGGAATCCTACATTCAATTGTAAGGAAACATTACTGAAGGACCTTTTGTAAGTTGAACTATTTTCTACTTGTTATTACTCTAAATATCTATCCGTGGCTTTGCCATATCTTCGTCGTTCTGATGCCTTTTACAATAGACTTGCATGCTATTTTAAAACATAGAAAAAAAAAGAAAGAAAGAAAAATCAATACTACTAAATTACTCATACCAATTGTGTCTTATCTATTTATCTTTTGTCAACATTTTATCTGATTTATGTTTAATTGGTGTGTGAGGAAACGTTTCTGCTACTCCCCAATATTACCTCACTTTGTACTAAACCTTTTTCTGTATTGCTTTTACCGTTGTTATATTATATAGTTTATCTAAACAGTTTCTTTTATTTACATTCTACAAAGTACTGAATAACTTAGACGTTTCATTACTGCTATGCTTATTCTTTTTTTTTCAGGTTTGCTTAACTAATTTTTTTTATTGCAGGTATTATCACTAACTCCTTACGGCCGCGTACATTGTATGTTGGTCTACTTTCTACAACCCCCCTACTCTCCGATTGAGCCCGGTCATTTCTTCTCTGATTTTCTTTGTGTTACGCACGAATTACGTAACGTAACATTTTTGGCGCCCAACGTGGATGCCCCGATAATAACGTCACAATGCAACCAACTATACTCCTATTTAACTTACCAATAAGCACGCAGCATGTAAATAAATAGCATGCGCGCTTAAAACACGCCTCAAATAATAATGGACTGGTCCGACACTCCTAGAAATACATAATAGGACCATTCGAACGTAGAAATACAAACAAACCCAGAATATAGAGGAAGGAGCTATAAACTCTAAAGCAAATTACTTCTTAGTTGTTCTCTTTTGAAGGTAGTCACCTTCTTGATGAGAACTTAAAAATATTGCAAGGCGGAAGTCATTAAGCTCCTTGTGCCCTAAGGGTTTTTTCAGATTATCTCGTGTAACCACTAAATCTAACTTTATAAAATGAAGTAAACTCTCAAAACCACATTACGGACCCAGGAGCTCGCTATAACACAGCTTGGATCCGCTCCACCTCCAAAGCCACCAGGACAATCTATTACAGCACGCGAAGCCAACATGTGCACGTCAGGTTTGGGGATATACCGCTACCAGCTAGCTCTAATTTTTAGAAACCAAGGACGTCGCCTGTATTCCAGCATCTTGCTCTACCAGCCGCATTGTACCGAAGCATTGAAATCCTAACCCAGTCACTGCCGCTAGATATCGCTTTGCATTCAGCTTAACGATGTACATCATTCTCAACACAGCGCCAGAGCCAGATCTTCATCGTGAACCCACAACATTGACATCTAGAACGTGAATATGTGGCCGAACTTTACAAACGTTTGTAAATATTTTATTGGTGCGTCTTGCCTTTACTATATACTTAGTTTGTACTTTTAACTTATAAATAAATGTTATCTCTGTTACTTCGAAGCATTAACAAGGTGATCTCAGACAAACCAGAACGCCAGAAGCCCATAGGCTGAATTTTCCAACCTCTATGATTCAACATGAAATTTTTACGTTGTTTGTCGAATTTGAACCACTAAATTTTTGTGCCCAGTTCCAAGAAGTCCTTAGTGGGTAAGCACCCATAAAATATCTACTGATTTGAACATCTGGAATCTGTAAATGCAAATACATTGTAATTTTATATGGGTTAAATTTGCTAAATAACTCATAAACAAAGTGATTCTTTAATTAATAAATACCACGATTAATATTTCATGACACTAGTGTCAATTATTGGTGTGTTCTAAATGTCACGGCTTTACCTCTAGCAATCAGTTTATTCGGTGGATAAGCGGTTTAATGCCACATTAGTTTTTATCATTCGTAGGTGGATTTAATATTTAAATATCATCTCATGGGAATGCTGTTTTTATTTTATAAAAGTCAGCTAATTATATTTCCTTTGCTTTGTGATATGCAAAGCGTAAGATTGGATTCTAAATCGACAAAAATCTTGTTGAAAGGTTAAATTTTGTTGGTAAACTAACCGTAACAAGACGTTAGGAGGGAATGTTGTACGGATTTTATTTCTTCAGCCTCCTTTCATACATCACAAGCAAAAAATTGCAAGGAGCGTGTTACAAATTACAAAGAAATTTATTTCCGTAAGCTCACTCATATTATTATTCATATAAAGTGGGAAAATTGTGGCGTAAACTTTTATAGTGCCTTTAGGATATGAGAGAGTTTTACTTTCCCATACATATATAAACAGGTTCATCAAAAAACTTTTTAAAACAACAGATTTTCAGTCCACAAATTGATTTTCTAAATGTAGCGAATTTCCATTTGCAATCAGAAATATTAAATTGAAAAACTTAATTGAAAAATTCAGAACTTTTCCATGTGGGTAAAGAGGATTAAAGGGATTTACGCAGACACAGCTTCAAAGTCGTGTTTTTCAATTTTGTATTAATTTAAATCTCATTATAGAATCGCGTGACTTGGAGGATTTATAAATGGTTAACTACAAAGAAGACGAAATACAACCATTTATGCATATGACCCCGTACAGTTAAAAGGGATAAAATACCATCTCGGTTACAAATTCAAGTAACGTACTCTATAATTCGCGGTATATAAATTAGAGAAGCTATTGCCAACTTCACTACATTTGTAGATTCCGATAAAAGCGGAACGTTACTATCGTTTCCGGAACATGTAGAATATTATTTCCTTTAAGCATGCCAACGAGTTTTCGATATCTTCTGTAAATACCGCTTGCGTTGCTAATGGAAAACACAATACATCATTGGATTTTTCAGTGTCACTTTTGCCCGACAGAATACACGAATTTGCCAGGTCAAAGGGGTACACGTGTTACAAGTAATACGGATATTACGTACAAATTTAGAATGAACAAGAATTAAGAACTTATTCTGGAATGAGCAATATATATACAGGGTGAGTTTTTAGTGTGGCAACGGTCGATAACTCCGTTATTATAAAAGCTACGTAAACCAAATTTGAAGGCATATTAGGCATGCCCAAAGTGCACATTTTAAAAATATTTGGAAGGATACAGGGTGTTTCATAATTGCAGGGCATATTAAACTTGTATTTTTTTAAATGAAACACCCTATATATTATTAAATTTTTGAAAAGCCCATAAAAAGAGCTTTAATTTGATATCAAATTGTATCTGTCTATTCCTTTTAGTTTTGAGATATTCAACTGTTTTTAGAAAAATGACCTGATTAGATACATTGCCACTGCACTAATACACAACTTATGTTAATTTAAGATGCAGAAAATTTTACCATACCATAGTATATTTGTAAATATCATTTTGAAATTTCTTCCCAGTATACAGGGTGTGTCAGGTTTAAATGCAATTTTTAAAATTTTTTAAATGGCACCTCCAATTTTATTGCTACAATGGATAGTTCATTAAGTGACCTTTCATTTTGTTAAGCATTTCTTAACCTAAATCCATTACTTTCTGAGATATTTTCGATTTTCTTCAAATTTTAATGAATGTTTTAATTTACATAACTAATAATAACTTACTCTTGGAGAATATTTATAAAACAATTAATACATTTTGATTAACATATTAACTTACAACTTATCCAATTAACAATTTTCACTAAAAGATATAACAACCTACAATAATAGCTATCAACAGAATTCTGCTCAGATCAACAATATGCATTTTATAGAAAATGTTCAAACAGGAAATCAGGCAGGCTTTGAAAAAAATAACAATTACAATCAAAATGTCATTCAGTTTATTAATTGTAGTGTGTTGTCATTTAACACATTATCAGTTCTGTTTTAAATGTAATCTTTGAAGGAGTTTTCAAAATGAATTTTACAGTGGAAGAACAAATAAATATGATTTGGGTATTGGGAGCAAGTTTAAAAAATTTCCTACTTGCATCAAGAATATACCAAGAGAGATATCCTGTTAAATGACAACACACTACAATTAATAAACCTAAATGACACTTTACATGTAATAGTTATTTTTTTCAAAGCCTGCCTGATTTCCTGCTTGAACATTTTCTATAAAATGCATATTGTTGATCTGGCAGAATTCTGTTGATAGCGTATTATTGTAGGTTGTTATATCTTTAGTGAAAATTGTTATTGGATAACTGTAGTTGATTGTTAATCAAAATGTATTAATTGTTTTATAATATTCTCCAATAGTAAGTTATTTTTAGTTATGTAAATTAAAAACATTCTTAAAATTTGAAGAAAATCAAAAATTTCTCAGAAAGTAATGGATTTAGGTATAAGAAATGCTTAACAAAAATGAAAGGACACTTAATGAACTATCCATTGTAGCAATAAAATTGGTAGGGTGCCATTTAAAAAAAATTTTAAAAATTGCATTTTGCGAAACCTGACACACCCTGTATACTGGGAAGAAATTTCAAAAAAATGATATTTACAAATATACTATGGTATATGGTAAAATTTTCTGCATCTTAAAAATTAACATAAGTTGTGTATTAGTGCAGTGGCAATGTATCTAATCGGGGTCATTTTTTCTAAAAACAGTTGAATATCTCAAAAACTAAAAGGAATAGATAGATACAATTTGATATCAAATTAAAGCTCTTTTTATGGGCTTTTCAAAAATGTAATAATATATAGGGTGTTCCATTTAAAAGAATATAAGTTTACTATGCCCTGGAATTATGAAACACCCTGTATGCTTTCAAATATTTTTAAAATGTGCACTTTAAGCATGCCTAATATGCCTCCAAATTTGGTTTACGTAGCTTTTATAATAACGGAGTTATCGACCGTTGCCACACTAAAAACTCACCCTGTATATATATATATATATATATATATATATATATATATATATATATATATATATAACCCAAAACTAATTATATACAATATATATATATATTGCTGTGGTACCTCACCATTATTCGGGAACTAAGGTTTTCGAATCGAGCCCCAGCGTTGGGCCGTCAAAATATGCTGTGAAATCTACAAAAAGCTTCACCAGAGTAAAAAAAATATTCGAGCCTCTCGAATTGGGCACCAAGATTTGCTGTGATTCTCGCCCTGTTGAATCTCTTCTGATAATCGCCTCTTTACTCTTTCCGCCTCGGCTGCTCACCTAGTTAAAACTTTCATCCTCTCATTCATAAAAAAACAAACACATTCTTACCACAAACATTAACGTTAACTCTATTTACATCAATATTCATAATACATTAAAATTTCAAAATTAAATTTCAGCATAAATATCAGTATCATAAAATTTCAAGTTTAGATTTGTCATCATTTTAAATTTGCATCCAGAATTAAAGTCCTGGTAGGATGCATACTAATTAAGTTACAATATGTGCAGACCTAAGTCTGAATAAAAGCGAGCATCTTCCACCCCTTTACGTTAATTAAACAGGTTAGTCTAATTGAGCTCAAAGACAGACCCAAATTTTCATCATAATCAAAACATAAACTTGATAAATACTCCTTTCTACTTATACAAGAAAATTTTATCTTAAAACTAAAAATTTGTTGTTTATACAAATTTACTACTGTCCATTTTTTATCAAACAAATTATAAAGATATTCAACACACACCAAAACATCTAAGCTCGAACAAAATGCATAATTTACCTGAAGGTTACTGCACTCGTGACTTCAATGTACATCGGACTTGCTCATCCCACCATTCCAGCTGGTTTATGTTTACGGCTTTAGATTCTGAACGCTTTTAAACTTTTTCTACCCCACCATTCGTCTAAATTGTTTCAGGGCTTCTCAGGAACTCATCTATGTATATCTAAATCTTGTTTTGTGGATCCAATCACGTTTACGAATAACATTTGATTATTAACACCCCCGAAAAATAGCACTGAAATTCACAATTCTTTCACGCTATACCCAAAACTGCCTACTTTTGTTTATTCATTTATCGTTACTTGTTTGGATAATTGGTACAGTGATACTTGCAAATATAACTAGACTTTATTACCTTATATCTTCTTTTCTAAGTGCACTAATGCATAATAACTTGTATCGTAGCACGTATTCTGCTGGAAGTATGGTATCACATCAAAAAATAAAGAGCAAAACTGTTTAAAGTATTGAATAAAAATCGAAAATCTAAGAGCCAAACTGTTTAAAGTATTGAATAAAAATCGAAAATCTAAGAGAGCGAAACTTCTATAAACACGGGTTTATATAATAGCCCGCCCGCATGTCGGTTTTGTCCCGCAACGGACAATTTCCAGAATTTCGCATTCTCTTTTCCCTTTTCGACAGTCCGGCACAGCGATTCTACAAAATTTGCACTCATGCCAGTTAAATCTAAGAAATTTTCACACGGCTCGCCACGTCTGAGAACAACTAATTAAATTTTGTATAGAAATTGTTATGTTTACACCTCTCATATCTGCATCTTATATCAACCAATCGTAGAGCTAGTGACGTTGCTCAAATCCCGCCTTTTATTGTTCGTGTCTCTGCCTTGCGCGTTTTTATCCGTCTCTTTCTACCCTGATCTGAGTGGTACAAATCGATATTCTTTACTATCCACGTGGATTCGCGACGTGACTTACTTGAGTTAAATAACCCCTTATCTAGCCTTTCCCGTTAATATAAGCTACGGTTTATCCGACCGTTTCCAATATACGTAGAATCTGCATGTTTATCTATTCGAATTTATTAGAACTTTGATATTTAAAAATACGCAGGTGTTCAATCGTAATACTTCTACGTATTTTAACCTTCTTGATAGATTTGTATGCTAGCAACGCGTCTCATATTTGGTATTATTGGTTTTTTTTAAAAGCTTTTATGCATATTATGTATTACCAATGGTTCAATTAACTCCAATTAAAATAATAATGAATGGCATTGACTTCTACCCTTTAATTTTTAGCGAATACTAATTAAATATTAATTATTATTTGTAAACTTTGTTTAATACCCGTTACTTAAAAATTGAATTAATTAATATAAACTTCGCACGTAATTTCTATTTGTTTCTTTTTATAGAAAGCGTTTAGTGAATAATTTAAATCCCTTATTTTTAATGAAACGAATAAATTTTTATGCTCCACGGTTTTAATAACGCGTATTATTTAATAAAATTCTATACAAACCCTACATTCTAATTGAATGATTTAAATCTTCACACTAGGCATTTTAATTACGCGCACTTTTTCCCAAAGCTTCCTTATACACGGTGATTAAAATTATTTGATGTCGTTAATTAATTTTCTACCCTGGTCTAAATATGAGTAATATAATATATATATATATATATATATATATATATATTGCTATGTTACTCTCACAAAAATTCGTGCCCCATCGTTTGGGCGGCCATATAAATAATGCTATGAATAAACAGGAATTCTCGATAAACCGCTTTGGGCTGTCCAATAAATACTTGATGTGATAACTCCTTACTCGATATCAATGGCGTATTCTTTTTATAACTCATCCTCTCTGTTTAAATTATCAAATTACACTCCCACAAATTTTATCATTCGGCCTCGACTAGCTTTTATTTTGAATTATAAAATGAAGTTAATTCAATTCCATATAATGAAAACAAATATTATGTACAGGTTTTGAAAATTATTAAAATACACTTTTCAATCAATTAATATTGTAAATCTTATTTTATCTCAAAAATCATATGCTTTTCAATCAATCTAAAGTCACCAAGAAAACTATTGTTTTTATAAAAAGAAGCCTGGAACGTTCAAAACCCCTTTATCATATTACGTACTTTCTACGTATGCAAGTTCTTTGTTGACTCAGTTACACTAATTTATCTTAATTAAGCAAATTCAATATTCAATATTTAAATTCAAATAAAGAAAAAAATGTCTTAAACTAGAAATCTAACCTGGTCTGTTTACTTCTTAATTTCCTTATCGCAACTCAAAATTGTACCAAGACTATCAACGCATCCATTATCAACTAACATCCATTAGAATTTTCCATGCATTATCATTAACATTGGATTCGAAATTATTTTTCACCAATTCGGAATTATTATATACCCATTTAAAACATTATCTATCCACACGCAGCCTCAGAATATCATTTGAATAATTATATTACTTGAATTATTATCGTCATGCACCCCAAACCTAGATTTCTTATCGTCAGACTTAGAATTTATTACATCTCCCTTGAATTATTGTCGTCGCACTTAGAATCATGACTTTTTCTCACCAGCCTCAGAATATCATTTGAATTATTATATTACTTGAATTATTATCGTCAAACTTAGAATCATGCACCCCAAACCTAGATTTCTTATCGTCAGACTTAGAATTTATTACATCTCCCTTGAATTATTGTCGTCGCACTTAGAATCATGACTTTTTCTCACCAGCCTCAGAATATCATTTAAATTATTATATTACTTGAATTATTATCTTCAAACTTAGACTTATGCACCCCAAACTTAGATTTCTTTTTGTCAGACTTAAATTTTTCACATCTCCCTCGAATTATTGTCGTCGCACTTAGACTTATGACTTTTTTCACCAGCCTCAGAATATCATTTAAATTATTATATTACTTGAATTATTATCGTCAAACTTAGAATCATTGTTTTTCTCACCAGCCTCAGATTATTGTCGTCGCACTTAGACTTGGAATTTATTCTCACCGGCCTCAGAGCCCTATTATTATTACATTTTAGTTTAAATAAATTCCCCAAAATCTACTTACGTTTAATCGGCAATAGTAATTTTCATCTTCGTCGCACTATCTGTCACTTAAACAATTTTCACTTTTAAATATTATTCTTACGCGTTACTCTTAGGTTCAAATTTACGCACCTTGGGCTTTGTTGAGTTGAAAACTGAGTTCCGTTATCATTGTCGCTGTTAATATATGATTGATATCCCACTCCGTCTGTGGGCATGGCTTACAAGCCCGTCGCTAATCTTAACCAATGAGGTCTCTCTATTTTCTACACTTAAAGTAGTTTTCTGATGTAACATTCTCGTCCTTTCAAGTAATTGTTGTTTGCTTACAGCTGCTTCGTTATCAGACATGCGGTGTTTTGAGAAATATTATCGCTTTTCCATATTATACACAAATATTTGATGCAATTCGACTTTCAATTTTCATATATGCTTATTTATTTACGTATTTTTAATTACCTTTACTTATCAAAAATTGTGAATTGTTTGTACGCACTTACATTACGCTTCTCTAAGTTTTATTTCTTATCTCCGTATTATCATAACTGATTGGAATTCTTTTGAATGCGTGTTTAATTACATTTATTATGCTTACTTATAAATACGCGTGTTTCCACTGAAAAATATCGTTATTTGCATTACCTAAATTTACTAAAATTCTATATACCGGGTGTTAAACATTTGCTATTTACCTAATGCATGAATTACTTATTTCTATGCTAACTATACGTCTTATTGTCCTATTTGCGTCGCTTAAAACTACTGATACTCTATATACAGGGTGTTGAATGCTTACTATTTACAAACTATCCCAATTACTCAATTTTATAATAAATAAATGCAGTTTTCTGCTTCCTATTGTGATTTCTGATTCCTGCATGACCTTTGCTATAAAATACACCCTTAAACAACCCCTTATCACAGCAATATATATATATATATATATATATATGTATATTTCTGGTTTAATAATGTCATTTAGGGGTAGTTAAGACCAATAGTATAGCGCACTTCAAATAAAATACAGTTTTCTGAAGAAAACAAGAAATACGATAATTAAACTGGAAAGTAAATGGCAACGCCCTGTATATAAATCATAATCATAATTAATTTAGTTAATGAAAAATATTTCTGAAGATTTATTAGAAAAAACAAATTCGCAAGTCGTTAAGCAACATGCATGCATAACGCATCATTATTACGTCAAGGATCCTAATTAAAACAAGCAGGTTCAAAAATGCGTAAGATAGCAAACGCGTATAATTTAATGCATACATTGCATTAAGGTTACGTGACTGGAAAATTAAAATCGACACCTGATTTATTGGAAACAAGCAAGGCATAGTAATTAAAATCAAAGTTCACCAAATTTATTTGAACAAACAATGGTTTACTTATCTAGAAGTATGAAAATTAAAGCGAATCAATGCTATTAACTTGAAATGGTACGTGACAAAAGTAACGCTTTGATGTTAATATGCAATAATAATACTATGGAATATCCGAAAACCTGGTATGAAAGTTTAATATACAACAACAAACTTTGCGCTTGTCAATAGATAGACGGTGCTTTTAAATATGACCGGATTTGTAAACAAATGAATTCGCCATGAAGTAAGGCATAGTTCACGTCTCTTAAAACACAGATATTTACATAAAGTGATGAATTGTGAAGCAAAATAATACCATTGTAATTATGGAAAATTGAAGGGTTTGTCGTTTTATCCTTTAAAAGACGACTCTAAATGACCACTGGGGAACAAATCTAAACAATTACTGAGAAACGAGTACAAATGATTAATGAAACAAATAAGGAAATGCAACAAGCATTTACTTCAACGATAAATCGTCAAGGACTTTAATGGATGACGCTAGTGTGATTAAGGCTATGCTATGAGGGATGCAGACAATACTGAAAACAGTTGGATCAGGGATTAGAGCTGAAAACAACAGGTTAGCCAATCTGAATGTTTTATTATTTTATTTGTGAATATTTCTTTGTACATTACTAAACTGAATCTTTTAAAATTTAACATTTAATTGAATATTTCTAATTTAAATACTTTAAAAATTGCTTTCATGATAATTTATGCGAGGGGTCGGCAAACTACGTAAATATTAAAAGAAGTTGAATGAACGTCCATCAGGCTTCAGTTAACAATTAATAATAATAGTGATTTTGCTGGCTTTTTGATCATCTTTGAGAATGATAATTATTAAAACTTTTATTCAATTATTAGAAGAAAATTCTAGTTAGGAAATTCTTTAAACTTTTCATACGCTGTAAATATTTTGAGAACATTATAATAATTTGTGCTTAATGGTGTTTTGGTTTAAAGATTAAAACAGGAAGGAGAGGTAGAAGGTAGATTTAAATTGTTTGTTGTATTGTCGCAAGCTCCATGCGTAATTTAAAAACTGAGCTAGCCGACGCAATTAAAATTATACATAAAAAAACTAAAAATTGACAGATTAAAATTTTTTTTCTTTTTAACTCACAAAAAGGGCGCATAGGGGTATTGCTACAGTATCACAACAATATATATATATATATATATATATATATATATATATATATAGATATTGATATGATAACGTCGTACTCGGTGTATTACGAACGTTTTACTTAACGCCACCGCTCTGTGTTTCTCAAAAATTAATCTTTTAATGTATTATTATGCCACGGCTAGTCCTTTTTAATCTACACAGAGTACACAACGTTACGATGATCAATTTTCTCCTTTCACCCCTTTATGATTACCTATTTGAATTGATAAAACGAAGTCAGTTAATTTCGTATAATGAAAAGAAATATTATTTACAATTTTTGATATTCTTTAAATACACCCTTCAATCAATTAATATCATATGTATCATTTATTCCAAAATTTATATACTTTTAATTCAATTTAAAGTCACCAAAAACTACCTCTTTACCAAGGAATCCGGAACGTTCTAGACCTCTTAATCGAATATCAATGCTCTGCTTAGTTGAATCAATATTTGAGTACAGTTACCCCTTGTTTTCCAAAAATTACCTCGTGCTTCTTTACTTTATATTTGTCTGCATATGCTTTGAATCTCTTTCCTTAAATGCTTTCGACGCAAATTAGAATTGTACCAGAATTGTACCAAAATTCAATTAGAATTGTCTCCTTAGAATTCAATTAGAATTAGAACTTCTTTTCGGCTCAACTTTGAATTGTCCATTAATATCAGAAGTATTATTGTCGACACAGATTTGAAATATCCAGAAATATACCAGAAGTATTATTGTCGACGCCGATTTAAAATGTCCAGAAATATACCAGAAGTATTATTGTCGACGCCGATTTGAAATTTCCAGAAATATACCAGGAGTATTATTGTCGACACAGATTTGAAACCGTTTTCTATAAAAAAATACTGCAAAAACTCTTCATATATGCTTAACGTAATTGTTGCACTATTTTACTGTAACATAAATTTGATCTATTACACTTTATTTATTTAACGCGTGGATTTTTGGTTAACAGTGTCGTAGTTTCGACGTGCATCAGTTGTGGAGGAGTCGTGTTATCGCCGAATGGGTGTTAAATAGCCTTTTCCCACTACCTCTGGGTTGGGTTTTCAAACAATTCTGCAGATTATTTCAACCAACCAGGTTTTTTCTTTATATTCCCTGTATTTTGAAGCTGTTTTTGATGTAATTAATTTGGATTTCCGTGTAATGGTGTTAATTTGTTATTGTTATCTTTGCCAGACGTTCAACTTTAAGTCTGTTGTTTTGTGTAGATATCGCCTTTTGGATAATTGTACAAAATAAATGATGTAACTCTAATGCTGTTTTTGTTCATGTATTTATGCATCTTTGAAACTGCGTTTTCTTATCAAAGCGCATACTGTTCTAGCGTAATTGCTGAAGCTTTGTTAGGTTTTAACTTTTATCTTCGGCGTCTTTATTTTATAAATTGTAGAACACTTCTCAACGCGTGTTTAATTACATGTACGATTATTTCTCTGCTGAATACGCGTTCTATTGTTGAAAGATATGCTCACTGGAATTACTTAAAATTAATAACGGTCTATATACAGGGTGTTAAATGCTTGCTATTTACATAATGTATGAATTACCTATTTTTCTGCTAAATACGCGTTCTATTGTTGAAAGATATGCTTACTTGCATCGTTTAAAGTTAATTACGATCTATATACAGGGTGTTAAATGCTTGATATTTACATAATGTACGAATTACTTATTTTTCTGCTAAATAAAATGCAGTTTTCTGATTCCTATTGCTATTTATAGTTGCTACACGACCCTTACTACTCAATACACCCCTAAACAACCCCTTATCACAGCATTATATATAAATATTTGCATAGCCATTAATAAAACATTAAGTTTATTGTTTTATATAGGGAATAAACATCTATTGGCTAGTTTCTGTGTTTTGATCCTCATCAGAATGAAGTAGTTTATAACCCTTATGAAACAACCAATAACAATTGACAATAATAGCTTCGAAAGAATGTTTGTGAAATGACAAGAGTAAAATAAAAATGCCCTCAGGTGATAACCACCAGCACTAGGCCAGTGAAAGTACAAAAGTTAATTTGAAATTAAATCGCTACTTCATACATGGCCATAACAAATACGTTTTGCCTTTGAGTTAATAGGTAATGTTACATGCAAACTTTTTGCCGAAATATAACACATCGTCTCTTGACGAGCTCGGTATATGTTCAGACTGCAATTTTTTTATGTACTATATATATATATATATATATATATATATATATATAAGGTGGTTAATTACACAAGGTAAGTTGATAAATACCATCGCATTACAGTGAATAAGATGAAATAATAACTTAGACTTTTATGCAAAGTCCAAATGATCATTTCAAATCGAGCTAGTAATTGAAAGATGGAAAATATAAGGTCCTGGACAGGATTTGAACCTGTATCCTGGTTTTGCCGGAACCATGCGTAGCTTCCTGTCTATAACTGACTTAAGTCAAAAACTTGACAATGTCAGATATGATTGACAAAAATGCCAAACGTAATTGAAAGTTAGGTTTATGTATAGTTGTGTACACGATATAAATTTGTAAATTTCCCAATTGTCGTCATCGGTCTCTGTGGCGTAATTGGTAAACGCATGGTTTATGCATTCTATGTACGTGAAACTTGACAGATGTATGTCCTATTGGGAACCCCACAGTGATCCTGTGCTGAGCCCTGTTTAGGCAGTGCAGTTTCAGAGTTCTTTTTCTGCTAGATCTCTTTAATAGTACTTTGCTATGAACCACTTTAAGTGTTGGTTGGACATCTGCTTTCTGTTATGGCTGTGGATGGCAGATTTTAGGATGGCCAAGGCAGATTTGGGACAAATGATGCTGTCGAGATGCCAAACACTATGTAGATTTGTTTTCTAGAGAACACTCCTTTTATGTTTTACCGTACGCTTTATAGTAAAGTGTAGATTTCCGCTAGAACAACGGTGGAATAAACCCCTAAAGGGAAGTTTATTCGAGCCATCGGTCTCTCCCGAAGTAGTCCAGATCCGGAACTCGGTCTCGCCTCTAAAGCCATCCGTGTACAAGACCATGCTGTCCGAAGGTAGTCTAACTTTTTTTAATCCTACTCCCCTCCTAAATAACAGTTTTATAGAGTGTTTCTACCTATGTTGGGCAATCATTTGGTCCATATGAAATCCCAAACAGATGCCTCGAAATTTTTCCAAACAGTCTCGTATGTTCCGTCTCTTCAATAAGTTTGGACGAAAAATTATTGAGGAGCCTGTATAGTCTCAGCCCCCCTCCCCCACCAGCAAGTATCGTGAGTGAAGACCCAGAGAGTCACCATAGCAGAAGTGGGCGTGGAACACATCGCCTCCGTAATGCTTAGACATGCACATCTCTGGATCCTATCCAGCTTAGTTTTGGTGTTTATTTGCTCAGCATTGGGACATCACACCAAGACTGCATATGTTATCGCTGATCTGACCACCCTAGTGTACAGCCAGTACAACAAGTTTAGTCCTAGTCTCTATGATTTGCCGCAAGTGTGTATAACTAGTGTTAAAGGAGTTTCCGCCTTAGGTATCACGTTTTCAATCTATTGGTTTTAGGTGAGTTTGGGGTCGAGAATGACCTCCAAATACAACACCTCCCGCGATAGACCAATTTTGCTACGATCCAGGAAGGTGGATGTAATGCCATCAATCTTCTTTCTCCGCGTAAAGGATACTAAGGTGGATTTTTGGGGACTGACTTTGAGGTCTTCTCCAGTTGCCCACCTCTCTACTATTTTCAGGGCTTCTTTCATACAGTCCCTGCCAACACAATTGTGTTTACCCTTAACCAAATCCACTAAATCATCAGCATAATCTAACGGGGTAAAACCTTACCTAATCAGCTCTTTTAACGATCCATTTATGGCAAATTTTCACAACAGGGGAGACACAATTCCCCATGAGGCAGCCATTGCCACCCGGACCGCCACGAGGTCTTCTAGCAATTCTGTGAGTGCCACTCTTGCAGTCTATCCACCTTTAGCAAATTTTCTTCTTCACGACTAACACTAACCAATAATAGAGCTGAAAGATGTATTGTTAGAGGCTCCCTCACTGTCCAGAAGGTCATCTAGAAAGACCTTTTTGTTACATATAGCCTTTTTCACCCTGGAAACCAGGTGGTGAATAACTGCTTTTGTTAAAGTCCTGTTTTAAAGGGTGTAGTGTGTAGTTTGCCAAAACACCTCCTTGATGATTGTGTCTTTTGAAGAAAGGACATAGGACCGATTGACCTATAAGTTTTTGCTTGCGAGCTGGGTTTTGTATTAGACCGCACTACTTATCCTCCATCTGCGCGAGATGTAGTGGTAAGCAAACTACCTCTCAGAACTCCGCAGATCAACCACAGCAGATGGTCTGATGCACTTTGTAATGAAAACATGCTGTCCTGTGCGGGGAAACTTGTATGATTTGAAAGTATTTATCGCCAATTTTGTTTTTTGAAAGGTAATCACTTTCTATACCACAACCCAGTTTCCTGAGATGCCGTCTCCTCGGGTGCGTGTGGCCCTTGGGCTTGCCACTTAAGCGGTGAGTTCCAACTCTGTCGAACCAGGAAAGTGCGTCCGGGCCAAAATAGCCATCGCCTCTTTCTCATTCCTGGTAAAGGTACCATATCCCATGGACAGTGACCCAATTGAGCGCTGGGTGTCTGACATACTCGGGGCCATCGACATCCTCGCAGTACCTCTTCTACCATTCTATCTTGATCTTTCTCACGGCTTTATTGTACTCAGTAGAGTCAGCTTGTACACCCTCCAGTTGCCTGATTTATTTGCTTTATTGGAGTTGTCTAAGTATAGAGTATAAAGTTCCACCACCCAATCTTCCTGGTAGTTATCCTCCACAATCTAGGGCAGTTTTCGTTGTACGCTGAAATAACCGCGTCGGTAATGTTCATTTATAATTACCTCAATCGGTTTTTCTTGGACTGCGATAGAGTTCCTTCACTAGGATGATCTCGTGAAGGAAAAGCGAATTTTTAACAAAGTTGCCTATGCAGGGCGAGCTTATAGTTATATCAATCATTCACATCCTACGCCTATTTACGAAGGTTGGAGCATTATCTTTAGTCAGAATCTCTAAATTATGATTGTATCATTGCTACACCTTTAGAGTTGGTTGCACTACTGTCCCAAAGCATGTGGTGAGCATTTACGTTGTTACCGATGACGAGTGTGTTTATCTCTCTCCCTGACTGCCACAAGATCTTGGTAACAAATTCTATAAACCGCAACCATTTAAGGTTGTTAATTAATATACATGCTCTGGATTTGTCGAAGTTTAGTTTGAAGTTGGGACCGGTTAAATTAAATTAATTGACTTTTTTGTTTCTTATGCTAGGGACTTGAGGTGTTGGCTCATTAGAGCAAATTTTAGATGCAACAAAAGGTTTAAGGAAATTTTGCATTAGTCAGTGTTTCAGATTAATTGGTGATGAGAGTCAAATTGGCATCAGGCAACTTAGTTTATAACTTTTTGTATTCGATGTTTGGGATTTGACTTCTTGAGCGTAATAGAGCGCAGTTTGGTCCGCAAAAACTGCGAAAAGAAATTTTGAACAAGGTCAGTACTTCAATTAGCTCATTAGCGAGCGTAAAGTTACCACCAAGCAACTTAGTCTTTTATAAGCTTGTGTTTTTAATGTTAACGATTTCAACTCTTGTGCGCAATAAGGCTCTGTCTGATCGGTATAAAATGTCAAAAGCATTTGAACAAAGTTAGTGATTCAATTAGCTCTCTGCTGAGTGCCAAATTGCCATCAAGCAACTTTGTTTGATTATAATTTTTGTTTTTACGTGTTAGATTCTGTCTGTTATTTGAATTTTTGGTGCATTATGGCACATTTTAGTAGCAACAAAACGACAAAAAGAAATGTTAAAAAAAGTGTATGCGTTAATCACCTTGGTGATGAGCATGAAGTTACCACCATACAACTTAATTTGTTTATCACTTTTTGGTTTTTAATGTTAGATATTTGAATTCTTGGGTGCATTCGGGCGCAGATTGCTCACAACAAAACGTCAAAGAAAATTTTGAAAACGAGTACTTCAGTTAACTGGTTGCTAACAATCAACTTAATTTATTTATATCTTTTTTATTTTGACATTAGATATTTTCATTTCTGTTGCAGTAAGATGCATTTTGTTCGAAATAAAACCTACAGTTAGCTTTTTGCTGAACTTGGTTGGTTTATAACTGTTTCGTTAGACGTTTGAATTTGTAAATGCATTGAAAAAGGAAAATTAGCTTGTTGCTGATCTTTTTGGAAACGATCAACTTAGTTTGTTTATACCTTTTTTGTTTTTGATGTTCGATATTTTAATTTTTGGGTGCATTAGGCTGCGTTTTTGTCACAACAAAACAACAACAAAAATTGGAGATAGTTAGTGCTTAAATTACGTTGATGCTGAGGATGGAGTTAGCACATTTTTGTTTGTTTATAACTTTTTTTTGTAGTCAACGTTAAATTGCTTAAATTTCAGGAGCATTTTGTGTGCTACAAATACAAAGTATAGTTTGTTTTAAAATTCGTCCCCTATATTTTGGTATTAACTTATTCCACCCTTCAAATCATAGGTCATGATTCTTCATACATCGACGGACTTAACATACATTAAAACGACCGTATAAATATATTCAGATTTCTACTAGACATTGCAGCGACTTTCTAACGCGGGAAACAAAATTTAAATGCTTAATTGATTCTAGACCGACTACACAGTTAGTAGCCGAAATTAAATGTTTCCTACGCTTTAAGCCCACTAAATGGGACATTTTCAGCATACAACGTAATCCAAACTGTCCATAAATCCTTTCACAAAATATTTTTGTTTCAACATTAACGTTTTCTATCATAATTTTTGTACACAAAAAGGGAGGTGATAATTAGATTTAATCCTATATATCACAGTGACATGTTGGTATTAATTTTACGATCTCATGAATATTTATAATGCTATGAAATATATATTTATTTAATTTTGATAAAATAGGCATTTAGTTTTAAATAGAAATTATTTCTATTTTAGGGTGTCAAGTACTGTAAGCTTTATTTGGAATATTATTATTTGACAGCTTTATATTTAATTTAGAGCAAGTTAATTATGAATATGCACCCACGATAGTTAATAATTGCGTATTTGCTAGTTACGAATATGCGTAGGGTGCTTTGGATAACTTGACATTTAGTTTTTAGTTTGACTAGATGTTTAAAGAGTAATGAGTTTGAACAAGTTTAACGCAGTCTACTTCAAAGTAAATGAATACTATAGATACTTCTTGCTCATCATCTTTAGGTCTTCAGTCCTAAAACTGCTTGGACGCGTACCTCCATTGTTTTCTATTCTGCGCTAACCTACACATTTCCCTGAAATTTCCACAGCCTACGTCTTTCAGTATCTGCGTGCAATCTAGGTTTCTACCTCTCTTGTTTCCTTTCTATGCTTCTAATACATTCCGCACCATTCCCTCATGCTTGAAATGTGTCCTATCATCCTATCTTTCCTATTTTTTACTGTCTTCCACATATTCCTTTCTTCTTTACCATTTCTAGTACCTCTTTGTACCTAACTTTGTCTGTCCATGATATCTTCATCAGACGTCTGTAGCACGACATTTCAAATGCTTTTATTTTTTCTTGTCCACTTTTCCTACTCTCCACGCTTCACAGTCATATAGTGCTGTGCTCCACACATAAGGTTTCAGCAATCGTTTCCTTGTTTCTATGTTTCTTGTCTTCGAATATGGAAGCTGTTTTTTCTTTTTAAATACATCACGATCGTGTGCTAATCTTTTATTTTTATATTACGCACATTTCCCCTTTTATTGTTTTCTAAAAATATACTATATTTCACCGATATTCAATTACATTCAATTACTTTTTCATCATTGAATTTTTCCGTCCTGGAAGCGGTTGGACACGTACCTACATTGATTTCTATTCTGAGCTAATCTACACATTTCGCTGAAATTCCTACAGCCTACATCTTTCACTATCTGTGTGCAATAGTCTAATTTACATCTACCTCTACCTCTCTTTTTCCATTCTCTGCTTTTAACATAATTTACACTATTCCTTCTTGCCTTAGTACGTGTTCTATCATCCTATCTCTCCCATAGTTAACTCTCTTCTACATATTTCTTTCTTCTTGTAGTATTTCTAGAATTTTTTTGTTCTTAACTTTGTTGGTCCACTTCAAACGCTTCTTTTTCCAGTTCGTTTTTTATAATATTCATGTTTCACAACCATACAGTGATGTGATCCACACATATGCTTTCAGTAATCTTTTCCTTGTTTCTATGTTTGTTGTCTTTGAACACAGTAATTGCTTTTCCTTCTTAAATGCAGCACGGCCTTGTACTAACCTTTGTTTTATATCTTTGGCACTTTTCCCATCTTGCTTTATTTGACTTCAGCAGAAAGCCTTCATCTCTAGTAAATTCTCGTTTTCTATTTGCATTCTGGTTTTTTACTTATTTACCCCTCCTTTACATACCGATACTTTGTTAATTTTCATACCGTATCTTTCTGTTAGCACTAATTCCATTTCATTAAGTGCTGCTTCTAACTCTTCTTTACGAGATGCTAATAACTGCTATATCGTCTTCAAATAAGAGCATATCAATCGTTTGTCCTTGCATAACAATTCCAAATGTATTCATTGATTCTTCGATATACAAGTTAAAAATTAACGGGAATAGAGAACGTCTCTGTCTCATCCATTTCCTAATATTTACTTTTATACGTTCCTGTTCTAATTCTATTACAGCTGTTTGCTCTTTGTATAAGCTTTGTATAAACTATCCCTAAAACTAATTCCAATCTTTTTGAGTATTTCTAACATTTTTTCTATTTTACATTGTCGAACGCTTTTTTCAAACCTACAAACCCTATATAAACGCTTTCCCCCTTTTCTTTTGTTTTCTCTATTATCGCCCTCAGAGCTAAAGTAGCCTCCCGTGTTCACTTATTTCGCAGAAATCCAAATTGTTCTTCCAATACTTCTTCAGCCCGTTTTCCATCCGTTTTTTTACAATTCTAGTTAATATTTTTGACACATGTGCTGTCAAACTAATTGTTCGAAAATTTTCACATCAATCCGCATCTCTCTTTTTGGTATAGTGACTACGGTGTTACATTGGAAATCTTTGGGTATCTCGTCTGTCTCATACAAATAACTTACAAGGTGGAAGAGACACTCTGTTACTACTTGTCCGACGGCTTTTAGAGTTTCTGCTTGCACCTTATCTATCCCCGATACCGTAGCATTTCTCAAACCCTTTAATGCTAATTCAAGCTCATCTCTAAGTTTAAGATATCCTGTCATCCTTTTCAATGTCTGTTTCTTGTTCTAGTGCTTCTTGTTTCTGTCCTGTATATAGATTCCGTACATACTCTTGGCATCTTTCTACTGTCCCTACATCGTCTATAATAGAGTTACCTTTCACGCCCTTGATATTTTTGCCATACGGTTTTATATCCCTAAAATTCATTTTAATTAGTTTGTATTTTTCGCCTGTTTTCCTATTTCCATTTTTGTACTTTTAATCAATTTTATAGCTTTGTGTCTCTGTTTTCCTGCTTTGTCTGATCTGTTTTGTATTTTCGTCTTTGTTTTATTAAACTCAAAATATCCTTTGTTAACCGTAGTTTCTTATGTTCTTGTTGTTTATTTCTCAGAATATCTCTGGCCGCCATGTCTAAGCTGAATTTAATGTTATTTCATTCTGTTTCTACTCCTTAGTATAAGAAATTTTTCCGATAGCAATTTGTTTGACTTTATCTCAAGTATTTTGAGGATATCTTTATCTTTTAGTTTCACGAAGTCAAATTGCATTTTTCTGTTTTTTGTTTTTCTAATTTTCAAATTTAAGCGTTGCTTTCATAATTGCTATGTTGTGGTCTGTGTCTATATTTGCTTCTGGGTAGTTTCTACAGTATCTAGACCGTTATCGAACAAGAATGTGTTGCGCCTTTTTAAATAGCTTTACGTTTATTGTATAAGTCAGGTTCCGGGGATTTTTAAAACACCGCACGGGGACATTCCCAGCATATTAATGTTTTAATGCAACTGTACGTGAAACCCTCACATTCACCTTTTATTTTGCGGTCTGAAAAATGCAAAGTTGGCATTTCTCATGCATCATACGCCGATGTTTTCCACCAACATGCGTCACAGAACTTTAATTCGATGGGAGAGACATTTTCGTGGGAGCGAAGCAAAGTTGGCATTTCTCATGCCTTATACGCCGTTGTATCCACCAATGTGCGTGACAGAACTTTAATTGGAGGGGCGAGACATTTTCGTGGGAGCGAATGTATCGAATCAAAGGATTTACTACCGATGTCCCTGGGGTGAAGACGTGTTATAGTGCTTCGACATATTGACAAAGTGATTCACCCCCCACCCCCCCTAGCGTTCCTATTGTTATCGGCGCTTCGTCGAAGAGGGCTACAGCTAGGAAACACCGGGATAGCAGGACTTCACCCGCCACATCCCTTCAGGTAATTGGAAACTGCGACATCGGGAGCAAGAAACCACGTGTAATGACTATACGACGCATTTGGTCACCCCGGGGAATTTAACACCCGTGTAAATTTGAGGGTATATGTGGCAAATGTTACTTTACCCAGCTGTAAATGCTGTGGTTTTAATTTATTTCAAATGCAATCTATTTGACATCTTCCTATGTCTCCTGGTATCTTCCACATGTATGGTATTCTAACACGATACTGAAAGTATGTGTTTGTGATGGTTAAATTTCTTTTGTCGCAAAACTCTACTAGCCTGTGCCCCCTGTCGTTTCTTGTGCCTAAACCAAATAAACCTACTACCGCTTCTTCCCCAATTTCGCCCACCACTGTATTAAAATCTCCTGTAATTATTAAATTTTCAAGTCTTTTTATGAATTTTCGATGTCTTCATTTCGACAAAATAGAAGAATCCATTGGTGTAGAATAACAGGTGGTTATTAAACAATTTTGATCTATACTTTTTGCACACCCTGTATTTCATAAAAGTTAAAACTCATAATTATTCCTCATACAATTTGACACAAAAAATTAGTAAAGAAAACGCATTTAATATACTTATCAGTGTTTACAAACTGAAGTATATTTGACTCTACATGCTAAAATTTACTTACTGAGCCGCTACAAACTACAAAATAGAAATTAGCTCATATTGCTCATTATTTAAGTAAATGTTTATAGTGACGTTCTCCAACTTAGATCTTACAACCGCCATAATGAATTAGACAACCTATAAGTATGAACGATGTAAGATTACAATTTAATCCTTCCGTAGATCAAGAACGCATGCAACCTAAAAATTATATTTCTTAAGGGAAATAATCTAACCCTATTGATGGGATTCACCAATACAGAAACGGTTAAAATCAAATATAATTATAAACATTTCGAAGGAATATTATAACGTGTAGATTTTCCGAATCATAAATTTAGGAATGTTGCATGTTTACATATCCGCCAAGTTAGAAATGAGCTCGTACAAGAAGATGATTTTTCGAGCAAATTCGTTGTCAATTTGGAGGTGCTGTACGACCCAAACGGGAAAGCGATATCGAAGTGGGTGTTCGTTGGCCGTCACTCCTGAGTCAATTGCACCTTGCAGGCGGACAACCCGAGATCTTTGTTCGTAATTCTCCTCAGACTGATACGGCTAATATAGAGTTGCTGCGATCTGTGGCGAGTTTCTGTTCCTAGATTGAGTCGCACACTTTCGGCTACAGTAGCAATATTCTCAATTTTACGCATTATAAGAACACGGGGGCCGCTTTTGTTCTCCACCAGCGTGCCAAACTCACGAACCTTCACAAATTTGCGTACAGCAGATGCGGTTGGTGCTTCATTCCAGTTGAATTTTTTTTCTGCAGCACAGCATTTGCTTAGGAAATAAGTTGTTAATATTTCCCAACGTCGATCAAGGATAAATGAGATCATTTCGAACAACGGAGATATGATACTGTGTTCTCGTTTATATCTGTGTCAGAATAATAATTTAAAAAGAAACCGCTAAATGGCGTACCTTATAGTTGTCTAATAAATTTACTATAGTATTATTTTACTATTTTCTGAGCATACGGACGCGTTCAGCCCATTAACTGACACGATCCCCATTTGGGATTAGAGATTTTTATGACTATAGGTTGGCAAGACAAGTATATCAGGTGCTTTTTTGACAGATGCATATTAATTTTTATACATCAGTCAATATAGCTAATAGCACGGTGTCTGACTTTTGTGTTTTGTTTGACTGCAAGAAATAAATCAACTAAAAATTTTATCTGTAAGTTGAACAACATATAATTATCATATTATCAACATAATATTCTTTATTTGTTTCAACGTTTTGATTAAATGTCGTACATTACTTTAAGGTTATAGTAGCTATTAGTATTCGTGTAGACTCTTATTTTTCAACAGATTTTTGTTTTACTGTGCATTTTATCACGATACCTATTTGGGGACCTTGGCTGATACCATGTACTTTTATAGGAATGCATCCATTTTGTGAAAATGGGCACCAGGAAATTTTTAATACTTGCTGAGTTAAAAGAAATTATAAATCATCCAAATTTTTTTGAAGATGAAAAGCGATACTGCTATTGAAAATATTAAGCTTCCTCCTGATGACGCTGATATTATGCCGGATGTCTAAGAGATCGATGAAACTCTCTTAGAAGATGAGTGTCGGAAGGATGTTCTCGGTAAATTAGAAGTTCATTCAAGTGCCTAGTATAGCCTCCATAAATACAGAGTCAAGTAATGAGACTGTAACAGTCTCGCAAGAACCCAAACGCATGGAGAAAAGTGATTCGACGAAAAGTTATTCGAAAAAAAGAAAACAAATTCATATTGGCAAAAACAAGACCCGACTTTTCAAACAAAATTGCAAACGACGATGACATTGAAAGTGCTAGATCCCAAATAAATAATAACAGAAAAATCGCCAATCGACATTTTTGAATCTTTATATAGTCAAACAAAGTATCACATATGCCACTTAAAATAATAGACATGACTATGTTTCCAACAAACTATTTCAGAAAGTGTGTACACTTCTTGCCACTTACTGGATACCACTCACTACCACAAAAACAAATGTATTGATGTGAAGATGATCTCGGCATTGAAATAGTCAGAAAGTGTTTTACTACAAGTAGATATTTAGAAATAAAGAGAAATCTTCACTTCAATGATAATGCTAAGTTGGGCAAAACAGCAAACTCCGATTTTAAAATAAGTCCACTCGTACAGAGAATGAACGAACGATATCTACACTTTAAAGTATTTTCAAAAATAAGTATTGATGCGCGAATGGTTTGGTATTACGGTCACCATTATTTCAAACAATCTATTAGGGGAAACCTATTACATTTTACTTCAAACAATGGGCAATTGTTGTGCAGTAACAGAATAACGTTACCACACTGATTTATACACAAGCAAAAGAAACGATAACTGTGAAATTCAAGGCCTTGGTGCATCTGTTATAATGAAGATCGCAGCTCTTCTTGAAAATCCTTCAAATCATGTATTATATTCTGAAAAACTTGTTTGCCAGTTTTGAGCTAAGGAAAACATTACAAGAAAATATATAGTTGCTACAGATACAGCCCGACCCAATCGTCTGAACCGCTGTCCTGTAAAATCTTACCTTGAATTCAAGAAGGAATGTCGAGGTACATTAGACTATAGATTTATCATTGTCGTTAGGTCTTCAGTCCTGGAACTGGTTAGACACGTACCCTCATTGTTTCCTATTCTGAACTAACCTACACATTTCCCTGAAATTTGCACAGTTTGCATATATCACTATCTGATCTAGGTCTACATCTACATCCTTTTTCCTATCTCTGCTTGTAATATATTCCATACTATTTCCCAAAAATACCTTAGAACGTATTTCTGCCCTTCTATTTCACCTATTTTTTTCCACAGCTATCTGTATTCCCTTACTATTTCTATAACCTATTTGTTATTAACTTTGTCTGTCCTCATTTTCTGGCTACTTTTCCTACTGCATATTTCATAGGCATACTGTGCAGTGCTCCACACATGCTTTTAACAATTTTTCTCTTGTTTCTATGTTTGTTGTCATAGGTGCTGTTCTTTCTTGTTAGATGCAGTTCGGTCCCCTTCTATTGTTTTACAACTATATATCCTATTTCTCTGACATTCAAGTGTTGTGAAAGGCGGTAAAGCAACCTGTGGCTGCCAAGTTCCTCCAGCACTTGAACATTTGTCTATTTAATATTTTTTCAATATATCTTTTCGCACAGTCAACATTAGTTGCAGATATTTCACAACCACACTTGTAGTTGTTTATAATAATCATAGGATTTATCTGCGCTTATTTTTTCGTCGTTAGGTTATCTGTCTCAAAACTGATTGGATACGTACCTCCACTTATTTATATTCTGAGCTAGCTTACACAGTTCCCTGAAATTCCCGCACAGGTTATATACAGCTCGGTTCTCCTTCTATTGTTTTCTAATTATATGCCTTATTTCACCGAGATTCAGATTCAGATTTGTTGAATTATTAGTTTTCCAGTAAATCCTTTCACATAATTAACGTTATTCGAGAATATTGTACAACCAATACCTGTAGTTGCTTATAATAATCATCATGTTTGAGTACAGTAATTTTTTTCGTCATTAGTTTATCTTTCTTGGGACTGGATGGATGGGTGCCTCCATTGATTTTTATTCTGAGCTAGCCTACACAATTCCCTGAAATTCCTACAGCCTATCTTTCACTATCTGTGTGCAGTAGTCTAACCTAGGTCTACCTCTACCTCTCTTTTTTTCCTATCTCTGCTTCTAATATATTCCGCACTATTCCCTCATGTCGTAGTATGTGGCCTATCATCCTATCTCTCCTCTTTTTTACCGTTTTTCACATATTCCTTTCTTCCTACCATTTTTAGTATCTCTTTGTTCTCAACTTTGTTTGTCCATGATATCTTCATCGTACGTCTGTAGCACCACATTTCAAAGGCTTCTAGCATTTTTTTGTTCGCTTCTCTTACTGTCCAAGCTTCACAGCCGTACAGTGCTGTGCTCCACACTTATGTTTTAAGCAATCTTTTCCTTGTTTCTATGTTTTTTGTCTTTGAACAGTAGTTGCTTTTTCTTGTTAAATGTAGCACGACCTTGTGCTAATCTTTGTTTTATATCTTTTGCGCTTTTCCCATCTTGCGTTATTTGGCCTCCTAGGTAGCAGAGATCCTTAATCTCTTGTAAGTTCTTGTTATCTATTTGTATTCTTGTTTTTGATTTATTTTCTCCTCCTTTTCATACTAGTACTTTAGTTTTATTTTTGTTAATTTTAATACCGTATCTCTCTGTTAGAACCGTTTCTATTTCATTAAGAGCAGCTTCTAACTCTTCCTTGCTAGATGCTAATACCGCTATATCATCTGCAAATCTAAGCACATAAATTTTTGCCTCTGCATAGTAATTCCAAATGCCTTTCTGCATTTGACAGTATTCATTGCCTCTTCAATGTACAAGTTAAAAATTAATGAGGATAGGGCATATCCATGTCTCACCCCTTTCCTAATGTTTACTTCTCTACGTTCCTGCTCTAATTCTATTACCACTGTTTGCTTTTTGTATAAGCTATGTACTATTCGTCTATCCCTATAACTCATTCCAATCTTTTTGAGTATTTCAAATATTCTTTTCCATTTGATATATAAAATGAAGTATTTTGTGTAGGATGGAAACATATTAAATGTGTCAGAATATTATCAAATTATTAAGGTGTAGAACCGACAAGTAATGTAAGTAGATGGTCTACAGCTGACAAGAAGCAAGTCAAAATAGTTCAACTGCCATGCATATAAATACAATTAATTTATGGGAGAGGTTGCCAAATTGGATTGGTATATAATTGAAATATAAAACAAAAGTTCGTGCAAAGAAGTGGTATTTTCCTATTTTTACGAATATAGTAGACACGGCGCTTGTAAATGCCTATGTTTTATTTTGTCGTGCTAATGAAACTATTCCAATACTAAAATTTAGAAGAAGAATCGCTAGGGTATATTTGCAACGGACATCTATTTCCATTCCTAAGAACATTGTGCTACGTACATTTACATAGCCTAAGAGCCAAAGAAGAGAAAAAAGAAATTGACCGGGCTCATTCGGTGAGTGGGCGGGGTATTATACCTACCAGAAGTAAATAAGAAGGCCTGAAATAAAAATACACGCACTCATTCGCTCTCATCACAAAACATACAAAAAAGAAACCTATAATTAAACAAAATATGTACAAAACATAGTATTCCCAAACCCAAAAAAAATTCAATAACCCCAATATACACATATCAAGAGAAACGCACAAAAAAATTACTCCTTAAATAGGCGAGCTGTAGTTTTTAAGTCCCTCCCCCATCAGACTTACCTAGAGAAAAATTACCCAAGTACAACGCTAAAAACCACAGCTCTAAATCATCAATGTAAATACCTGATTCATTTCATAAACTTGCCGCAATAAATACAATATTATTAACAAAAACAAACATCATCTGGCATAAAAGTAAGCATTTTAAATCAATTATCCATTAAGCATTTGAACCCAGTTATACAGTAATATATAATATAATAATATAATATATATAATATATAATAGTATATCCTTTCGTTTTGTAGTTAGTTAAAATAGATAGTACTACATTCAGAACATGGCAAAGAACTCCAAAATAGTTTCAAAATTTTCGTATAGGCGAAATAATTTTGTGCATCCATGAGTTTAAACAGGGAAGTCCAAATGTATAGGGGCTCAACGTAAGCAGGGACGAAACGCTCACCAGCTTGTGTAACGTGTTGGATTTCTTGTTCGGTCCTAGGACCGGAGCGGGCCAGATGGACCTGAGATCCCGTAACTGGTGCAGCCTTCTATACTTCAAGGGACTATTATGTCCCCCGCAGGATGCTAGAATGATTACGAAAAATATTAATTTATTTACGCCGATAAGTACAGGTTTATAAAACCATCAATACTCACCACGCTGTAAGGCATGCACGAAATTTTCATAAAGAAAACGGAACGAAGAATCTAGCAATTCCGACGAGTACTTTTTACATTTTCGAAAAGAAAGTGCACATAACTTTGTTTAATTAAACAACCAGAGCTCCAAGTCATATTATTATCAATACGCGATTAAGAAATTGGAAAACACGGTTTTATCGGATAGTGCGCGACCTTAGTTCGACGAGTCTGTACACTAGAACAATAGAGAAAACAATTATACGTTATCGGAATGTTTAACAAATTAAAGGATACCTAAAACAAGGTATTGACTTATTTAAAGTTTATCATAAACATGTCGTTTCCAAGCAAATAGATTTGCTTTAAAAATTATTGTAAAGCGGGCTTATTCTGAGCAGGTCAAATATACAGGATTTTGTTGAAGAATCTAAGAATGGAAACGGAATTTATTCGAACGGGTAATGAATTAACAAGGGGAAAAGGGCTATTTAATTTATCCCGAAATTAAACGTAACAAATCTCCCCAGCAAAATTACCAAGTTATGGTAGGAAAGCAGTACCAAAAAAAAACACAAACACAAAAGAAAATTCGCTTGAGAGAAAAAAAAACTAAAAGAAGATTCGTTTACGAAAACAAAAACTAAAAAAAAAGTAACCCCAAAATAAAAAAAGAACCCCCATTCGGCTCGAAGAACCAGTATTCGGGCTAAGTCAAGAAGTTGAAAGGACATAAGAAAAGGAAAAGTAGAAGGTAGCAATTATCGAAGACAAAGGTAGAATGGCGTTAACACTGAGAAAGTCGTCAAGGATGGATGTTTCTTCAGAAGAAACAGTAAAGTTTTCAACGTCAAGAGAAGAAATTGGTTTCTCGCGAAAAAAACCAAAGTAAAAAAAGGAACGAGGAAGAAAACCAACAGTACAAGCCAAAACAGGACCCAAGGGTCGAGCCTCAGGTATGCAAAGGAACAACAAGGGCGAACGAGAGGAAGAGAGGAAGAGCCCTGGTAAACGAAACGATGTACTACAAACTGTGATAACCAAGAATTTCAACAAACGAAAAACCAAAGAAAAGAATAGTTAAGTATACCTGAAATCGACTAAGTCGTGGTTTCCGAAGAAAGAAAAACGGAGTAGAAAGTACCTACCACAGAAGCGGATGGACCAAACACAATCGGTATAGGGACCGACAGCAAAGAAGACCAGCAAAAGGATAGGGAGAGGAATGTGGAACGAAAAGAACGAGAAAAAAGAAAAAACAAAAAGAATAACACCCACCAGTACAAGTACCAGGACCAACAAAAAATCTAAGAATCGTACAAAAGAAGATAAAACGGGATCCCAGTGTAGTTATGTATGCGTATGTGTGTGCGTGTGTGTGTGTGTGCGTATGTATGTGGGGGTGTTGTTGATGTACGAGTAGGTGAGTGTATGTGTGTGTGTATTTGTGCGTATGAACGGTGTGTGTGTGTATGTAGTGTGCGTGTATAAAGTGTGCGTGTGTATGTTTTGGACCGCTGTAGTCGCCTCTTACGACAGGCTTGTCGTACCGTGGGACTATTCTATTCCCGGACCCACACGGGTGAAGAAAAAGAAAGAAAACCTAGCCAAACAGGGAAGTAAATAAAAGAATCATAAAGTCCAGAAATCAAGTCTTATGGAGAGCAAAGTCGGCATAAGAATCTGGGGCACGAGGACTAGATATTGGGCTTAAGGCGTTTGCGCCGCCAAAAGGAAAACAGAGTGAGATCGGGGGCGTTGGGATTGTCCAGATGGGCAGGTTTCAAATCTTTAGCATGTGAAATGGATTTGCGACCGCAAGGGTCAGTAAGTTCGTAGGACCGTTCATTTACTTTTCCAATGCTCCACCAGTAGGTAGTACATTGGCCAGGAGGCGAGTTTTTTGTTGCCTAGAAATTTAGAATTTTGCCGAACCCTTGCCGTTTCAGGCAAGGTAGGGATCGTTAACGTGCGTGACAACACTCACACGCGGGACCTCCATTTAACCTCTCATTCGAACGAGGGCGTAATTTTTGTGAAAAATGCTCACCTGCCATTTTTCAAGCAGTCGACCGTGTCGGGATTTGAACCCGGGACCTTGGGATCCGTAGTCTTACGCTTACTACATTGATCCACGGCGACGCCTAGTTCATAGGACCACGGAGAAACGACTTTAGAAAGGGAAAAGGACCAATGAATCTACGAGCAGGTTTGACGTTAAAATGACGTGAAGCGTCGGACAGAGCGAAATTACCACACTAAACAGAATCGCCTAGTTGATAAGAGGCGGGACGACGACGGAGATTAAAGCGGCTGTGAATTTTTCGATAACCGGCCGAATGCTTTATGAGAATGTGGAAACGGATATTCTTAAAGTGGTCAGGATCGGGTGAAGGATGTTCGGGATCAGCTGTCCAAAATAATCGCTGGAAAGGATATGCTCCCGACCAAATAGAGTGAAGAACGGAGTGCAGCCCATGATTTCGTGTTTGGAGGTGCGGATTACACAAGAAATTTTTGGGAGGTTCACATTCCAATAACGTTGGTCGTCGCGTACATAGGAAGCAAGCATGGTCTTAAGGAAGCGGTTAACATGTTCAACAGGATTGGCTTGCGGATGGTAGCGGGCGGTGAAAAGGATTTTGGAGTGATAACGGGCGCACAAGGAGGCAAGATGATGGCTACGGAGTTGTACGCGGTTATCTGTGATAAGGTATTGCGGGACACAGAAAGTAAGGAAGACTTGATCTTCGAGAACTTTGGTGACGGACTGTCCAGTGGCTGTATGTAAAGGAATGAAAATAGAGAACTTAGTAAAATAATCAGCCTTTACAAGAATATAGGAGTGACCACGAGTGGAGCGAGGAAAAGTAATTACTATGTCGCAGGAAAGGACTTGGCAGAGATAGGATGGTTTGGCCCTAGGAGCGAATAAACCAGGAGGAGGTAACTGTTCAACTTTGTGAGCAGCGCAAATCGGACAACGTCGGATGTAGCGAGCGACGTCAGCTCTGAGACAGGGCTAATAATATTTTTGAAGGAGACGAGCAGAAGTTTTGGACACGTCACAATGACCGGAAGTAGGAGGATCGTAATGGAGGGATATCAGATTTTTACACTATTCAGAAGGTACGACGATTTTTCAATCGTTCAGAGAATCGGCAGCGATAGAAGTTTTCTGATGACGGAAAAGGACATTGTCCACTACGGACCAGGAAGGATAACGTGTAATGGAGTTAGAGGCTTTTCGGATCATGGCGTTATACCAGGGATCCGGAGTAGGAAGGGCGACTTCGAGAGAGGTGACTGTGGAAATAGAAATTGGTTCCAGAACCTGAACAGAACGAGAAAGGGCATCAGGAACAACATGATCTTTGCCCTTACTGTGAATAATGGCAAAGTCATATTGTTGGAGGCGGTGGGACCAGCGGGCTAAGCGACCGGAAGGACTTTGGAGTTTATTGAGTCAAGAAGGGAATGGTGATCAGTGATAACGGAAAAATGGGAACCCTCAACGTAAGGACGAAACTTTTCAATCGCCCACATCACCGCTAGACACTCCTTTTCAGTAACTGAGTAGTGGCGCTCAGGCTTGATGAGTGAACGACTGATATAGCTTACGACCTTCTCGCCATCGGGATGGGATTGACTAAGGATGGCACGCAAACCAAAGTGAAAGGCGTCCGTTTGGATGGTGAAAACTGGAAAACACGGTTTTATCGAATAGTGCGCGACCTTAGTTCGACGAGTCTGTAAACTGGAACAATAGAGAAAACAATTATACGTTATCGGAATGTTTAACAAATTAAAAGATGCCTAAAACAAGGTATTGACTTATTTAAAGTTTATCATAAACTTGTCGTTTCTAAGCAAATAGGTTTGCTTTAAAAATTATTGTAAAGCGGGCTTATTCTAAACAGGTAAAATATATAGGTTGTTGTTGAAGAATTTAAGAATAGAAACGGAATTTATTCGAACGGATAATGAATTAACAAGGGAAAAAGGAGTATTTAATTTATCCCGAAAATAAACGTAACAACTGGCACAAAAACAAAGCTTGAAACGCGTTCCCGAGAAATAAGAAAAGACCCTGCAGATCACTATTTAGAAAGAACATCCGTAGGGCAGCAGCGAAAATGCGCTCCATGCAAAACGAACGTGTTGATCTTTATGTAGAGTGTATAGAAATATGGCATAAGTAACCACTACATAATCTATGTATTGAATGTTACTAGAATAAGTAATAAAATATTTTTCTCAACTTATTTTTTTACATGACATCTGCAACGATCACCATTTGAGACTATCTAGAAATTTGCTGAAATTTTTAAAACACATTTTTTTAATAGTTTACTATTATATGAGTTTCTAAGTCGATAGTGTGTTTTCAATAAAAAATTGCAAAAAGATTCTGGCAGTTAATGGATTAATGCAGTTTTGTACTTTGCTGAAATAAAAAGTGGACGAATTTCAATGTCAGTGCCGATACGTCGTTTCCAGAGGCCACGATTATGAATACGTATCAGAATGGAACGTTGCGTCAATCCAGTTACTTATTTATGTGTCAGTACCATTGAAGATTAAAAAGCTTCCTGTTTTATAAAAAAAAATTCGTAGTTACCTTTTGTAACAATCGGTTTTAAGCCTTTCCATTATCATTACTGACGAGAACGATTTTCCCCTACCAGATTACAGGCCATAACATTAATTTAAATTACATTATACGAAGGCAATTTCCTTCTCTTTTATATAAAGGTTAATCTCGTATAAAAAAGCAAAAAACTATTCGCTAGTGCATGAAATCCCAAGTAAATTTAAAAATCATATTCTAAAGTGATTTATCCCCTTAAAAGTTTTTCATTTTGCTCGTGTGTTACATCGGTGCAGAATATAAAGCTCCTTTACGAATGATATTTGCGCGCCAAGTCAGCTCCAACTTATCTTTCAGCTAATGAGCTCTTTTTATGCATTTACCGCTACTCTGCTGCAAGATGGGTAACTGGCAACATTTTTCGTGCGCTTGGCAAATAAGCTAATAAAAGTTTTCCTTATTAGGCACTCCTAAAGACTTCAGTGTCTTTCCATGATTTTTATTTTTCATGATCAGTCTTTGTTGTTTCAGAGATCTGAAAAAATCGTTAGACTGCATTCATTCATACAGCAGGCTCTGCATGAATTTAGCACAGAGGAAACACTTCAGAAAGTTGTTCCACGGTACTGGCCAAATGTTTCACGATCTCTGCAAAAATGAAACCTATCAAGAAGGTAAGTAAAATCAGTAATAAGGAGACATAACGAGACAGTATTTTTGCAGAGTTTTTAATGCACGCACCGTGTATGCAAAGAGTATCACCTCATACCGAAGTTTGTTTTAAGAAATACTCAACAGCTATGACGGAAATCCAGTCTGCTACTAATAGTCATCCTGAAGAAGCTCACAGGAGTCACTACCATCATCACCATCATCCACATCACAAACACAACAAAACAGAAGAACAGGAACATTACAAATATCAAAAAGCTAAGCGTGAAGCTGCTGATGATAGCCTCAAAAGTGTTTGTTGGTAAGTTTTACTTGTATTGCTTCTTATTGAAAAATAATGTTGTGAGTCACCATAAAAAAAAACTAGAGAAATTTCAAGTTATCTGATAATTTACAATCAATAGTATATTTAATTGTCAACCGGAATTCGACATGTCAGACGACGGTCGACGTAGCATCCAACATAACGCTTGAAATGACATTCTTCTGAAAACGTTAAACAAAACCCGTTTTAAATTTCGACAAACAAGCCGAAGTCTAAATGTCTCATAATTTTGGATTTTAGGCTTACAACTCGGTAAGGGTGGTTGATTCACTATGAGAAATACCAACAAATTAAATACATGTTTTAGATGTCTTGAAAAGTCTTCGATAACCAGGAAAACAAAGCTCGGTTTCTAATAAAACTGCAAATTTATATTTTAGATTTTTTTATAGGGATTTAGAGAAATCTTATTAACCCCACTACAAATCCCCAAAGGTAAGCATTTGTAGTGGGAGGACACCCCATCGAGTTGTTCGTGCTGGGGTAGTGTTGGATTCGCCTGGGCTTCCGATACGAATATACTGCAGTCGTATAGAACTGCGGACTCTCCGCCTGATAACGCAATCGCATCAACTGTAACTCCTCCCCCCTCCCGTACCCATTTGCATTATGGATAACCTGGAACCCCTTCACGCATTACTTCGGATTATCTTAGGTACTAGGTTCCCTTCTACGATGTTCTTGGTTGATTTCTTCTCTTTTAGTTATTAGGATTGCTCGGGCCTGCTTGTACATCGCGTTCCAATTTTCTTTCGTTTTAACATTTTTTGGATTAGGTAATGTGGGGATATTTGGCTCACTATCTCCTCAGTTTCCTTCCTTTCGTCATCCCATCTGTAGTAATCGAAAAATTTGTGCTCTGAAGTGTCTTCTGCATGGAAATATGTACATTCGTTGGTTGTACTGATTTTAAACCGATGCAGGTAAACCTAGAAGCAGCAGTGACCGGTCATATTTGGGTTATTAGAAGTTCGTTTCACCCCACTTTCTATTGACCCATGGCCTTATATCATTTATGAGCCTCTTTCTCTAGCTCGCTGTTTCTTCGTCCTTTTCTTATTGCGCTTTGTGAGGACGCATTTACGTACCTCACTTTTTTCAAGTTTTTGTTGGCTAGTTACCTCTCTTCCACGAGTAGATCTACTGATGTCATTCTTGCGACTACCAGCACTGCCTTGGTTGACGTTGTTTAGTAAGTGCTTATTATTGGTAACGCCACCTTTCGTTGACTCCGAGTAGTTTATTATTAAAGATATCGGTTTTATAAGACTGTTTGCCAGATGGTTGCGCCATACAGTATTAGGGCCTGGGTCACCGTGCATTGAATTTGTCTGTTTGTTTCACGTGGTCCTCTAGGGCTTTAGTAGCTTTTTTTGCAGTTTTTCTCAGGTGGATTCCCATCCGCACGTTCCTGTCCATGTGGACGCTGAGGTATTTAGTGCTCTTTCGAATTTAAATATCAAGACTACACTGATAGTGATTTTTTTAATATTCCTAACGGCTGCCAATAGCACTGCTTTCGTCTTTTGTGGTGCAAGTTTCAGTTTTTTAGATTTTTAGCCACTGTTCCAATTTTTTTTTAATTGCCGTGTTAGCGGTTTTCTTTGGTTCTTCTCCGTCCTTGCCACAGCTACTATTGCCAGATCGTCGGCATATCTTACTAACGTGACTTCCGGGACTACTACTTTTAACACTCCATCGTAATAGATGTTCCACAGGGTCGGGCCGATCACGTATCCCTGTGGTATCCCGCTTGTGGCTCTCATCATTTTTCAGAACCAACCACAAGTGTACCTTGTACCTAGCAATGTTGTAAACGTAGGGTAGTAGTTTTCTGTCTTGGAGTTACGCTAGTATGCCATCCCAAAGTGCCGAATTAAATGCGTACTGGATGTCTATGGTTATCATCACGCATTTCTTTCTATTTTTCTTCCAATTTGCTGCGCCGGCGATTCTTTGAACCCGTTCCAGAGCATCTATCGTGGAGCTCTTTTCTTTGAACCAATACTGCTTTTTTGCTGGTTCCCCTACCTGTTCAAGTTCGTTCTCTAGGCTACCTAGTATCCGCCGCTCTAATAATTTGCGTAGTGTGTTTAACAAGCATATCGACCTGTAGGACTTGTTGTTGTGTCCTTGTGTACGTTTTTAAATCAGCGCCAATTTTGCTGTTTTCTACTCTAGTGGGAAATAGCCGTCCAATAGCATTTAATTTAACACTCCTATGCAAATCTAGCTGTGCTTTGACAATAGCTTTCACTATTTCTGGCTAAATGACCTCCGGTTCGGGGTTTTTTTTTTTTATTTGCGTGCCTGCTACTAGTAGCTCTCTTTGGTGAACAGTTGTATGTCCTGAATGTCTGCCGGTAGCCTGTTTCTTTTGGTGATCGAAATGATTTGGAAGAAGGATTTTGGCTCTCCAAGTGTTGTTCATCGGGGATGCTTATTTGTGGTACGGACTTGATTTTCTCCACTACCTCAGATTTCGAGTTCCACCTCTTTTAGGAGTTTTTTCGAGACTTTTCGTTATACATATATTATAGCGTTCCGTTGCCCATGATGTTGTTCGTAGCTGTTTTCCTTTTCATTTACCCTGATGATGTTGTCTAGTTTGCATACGCTCCCGTCGCTTTCCTGCAATTTCTGGTGTCCACCAGTATACGGGCTATTTGCTTTTTACGCCTTTCTTTTGCGGGTGATCATTATTACTTTTGTTATTTCTTCCGCATCGGTTATTCTATATATTTTGCTTCCCAGTAGTCTACCCATTTTTTGTGTCACTTTGCCGGCATTTTTTGTTCCAGCTATTGTTTATATGTTTGCAGTTTAGGTCTGTCATTTCTTCTATTTCGAACATAATGTGTTGGTGGTAGCTTAAACTTTCCTCTTCTAGCACACTCCAGTTTCTAATTTTCTGGGTTATTTTTCTGTGCAGAATGTCACGTTTATATATGATTAATAGTTACTTCCTAATAAACATTGGAGAGTTGGCTTGGCTGAAGACTACTTGTTTTTTCTCCCATAGCCATTCCGACATTATTTGTCCTCGTTTATCTTCGAATTTGGGGCCTCCATATGACTTTTTATTAAAGTCTACACCGACTACGTCTTCTTTGCTATGATTTTCCATATCAACCCGCAGCAGGTTTAAGAAGGTTTTGAAATGATGAATATTTACATTCTGAGAAACATAGCATGCATAGATTACGACCGTTATCGTTTCTATCCATACCTATCCCGGATCTTCCCCTTTATTTGTCACTTAGACTCCGTGTCCGGACAAGATTTCAACGTTCATATAATTACCCATTTGCTGTTATTTATTTTTGTCCTGTTAGGTTCCGTCATTATTATTATATCCACCTTGTTTTTTTCGGGTATTTTGTATATCAGGTCCATTGCCTCTCCTCCTGTCTATGTTTCCTTATAATATTTTTGGGACATTTTCTAGAATCTTTTCTTCCCATCTTCTCTTTCTTCTGCTCTTGTACTAGGTTTCTGTACTCCGGGCATCTCATGGATTCGGCCTTATGTTCGTGCATCATGCATAAATAGCATGCCTCTTGGTTTGAACATTTTCGTCTTTTGTGCCTTTTTCCCCCGCATTTGTAGTAAATGTTGTAAGCCTCCTTGTTTTCATTTACTTGCAATATGCCTAACCCTATATCATCTAAAGCATCGTCTTAGGTTTGTTACCTCACTTGTCCTCCGTCTATTCTAGTCGGAGCCTACTTTCTCTTTAAGCCGTAGTTTCCTGACTTCCTATGACAGTATGGTGATGAAGGCGTATTTAAGTCCGTTCGTGTTTGCTTTATTTACTAAGTTTACGAAAGTCATTCTGGCAGGTGTTTAATATCCAGCACCTTCCACAGTTTTTTCTCTACCTCCGCCTTCTCTACCGTCTCATCTATGTTCATGATCATGATAGCTTCGTTTCTCTCCTCTCCGTTAACTTCTGCCATTACTCCCATTTTTTCTGATAGTTCTTCTTTAAATGCAATTATTAATTTTTATCTTCACGTGTTCCTTATTTGTTTTATGTATTCTGTTTGCTGTTATCCTTTCTGTTTCCACTTCTCTTTCCATGTTTTGGATAACGTCAGGGTACGATATGCCTACCATCAGTTTTAGTATGATTGAATTATCATTTCTAGTCTTTCTTGCTCTGGTTCGTTGCCACTTCGTCTCGTTTTCTGTCCTGTTCTTTCTCGGGGTTGTATATGTGCTTGCTTCTATGCCTGCCTGCCTGCTCACGTGTTCTAGAACTTTCCTGGTGAGTGTTGCATTTATTTTATTCGAAACCAGGCACGCTGGTGTTGTTTCCCATTTTCTTTTGGTTGTTTGTACCGCTGTTTCCAGATTTCTTTTTAACTTAACTGTGTTTTCCATTGTTTGTCATCCTATCACAATCAAGTAGACGTGGATTTCAATTGGACTTTCCATTTTATCTTTCTCATCCGTGATTCCGTTTAGTGTTGTGGCACTTATAATTTGGTCGATTCTGTTTACCTTCTTCAATAGTCTTTGTCAGCGGTATATTGCTTTTTAGTGCTTTCCTCAGGGTTGCTGCGTAATGCTTTTTCCCTGCTTCCACTATTATGACCAGGTTACCGCTTGCTTCGCCAGAGGCGATATAGTCAAAGCATATCCTAATTCTTGAAAATATGAAATTCATATGTTACATTTCTACAAACAAAACGAAATCTGAATATCGATTAATTTTAGGATTTAAAATTTCTAATTTAGTAGAAGTTGAATCGATTTGAAAAATTTTAATAAATTTAAATTTCTAAGAAAATTCTAGTTTTAATACCTGTCTTGGGTCTTTAGAAATGTCTCCCAAAACCTGAATAAATCTTACTAGCCTTGGTTTTAAAAGGGCTGTAACTCAGTAAGAATGGATCCGATTTTATAAACTTTGACGAAAGATTCTGGATTAAATAGGTGTCTAAATCTCTAAAAAAGACCCCCTCCGTAAACGAAGATAGGTCCGAGTTTCCAAAAACGGATCGAGTTCTGCGCTTCCGAGTCTGTTGATCCCAGGGTTGTGCGACTATTGAAAACATGCATATTAAAATAACATAAAAAATTGGAAACCTATTTGTGAGATTCATATAATTTGCATAGATTCTAGTAAAACGTTTGATGTCTTATAGTGCCAGCGGTACAGACTTCAATCGCCATTGTTGAGTAGGCAATCGTACTCAATAGATCGCCAATGGTGTACCGCAGGTTCAAATTTATGTCCGATATTATTTAATATTTTTGTTAAGTATGTTGTTGCTTCGCAATTTTCGTTATTCGCAGATAATGTAAAGATTATCTCACATGTGGAATTACTAAGATTCAAGGTGATGTAAATAGATAAACTAGAAATTTAGTGTGCTGAAAACAAAAGTTTAAATAAGGAGATATGTTTTGCAATATCCGTCACACGTAAAAACAAATTTGATATCAAGTCGTAGTATTAGTAAACTACAATTGTGAAAGGTTGCCCACATCAAGAACTCTGGCATTTTACTACATAGAAATGGAAAATATTAACTCTATCTTTAACATTATCTTAGCGAAGCAAACAAAATGTTTGGATTTATTTCACACATTTCTCCTCATTTTTATGAACCCAAAGACTATACAAATTTTATTTTCATCTTAAGTTAATTCGAAATCGAAATATGCTCTGATCTTGGACCATTGTTGCTTCATACAAATAAACAGAAGTAAAGGAAGAGCAATTAAATTGGGGTTATATACGTTTTAGGCATGATCTCACTACATGGTCCGGCAGAAAGAATGTCCCTCACTCAGAAGCTAATAAAAATTAAATACAATTGACATATAAGACAAATTGTTAAATAATTGTAAAGTATACATAATGTCGCCCACCATTGTTGATGCACTGATTAAGTCTCTCACAGTGATTGTCCATGACTTTGAGTTATTTCGCGAGTAATCGAAGCAGTTTCTTGTTGAATTTCCTCCCTCAGGGTTGCCTAAGTTTGGAAATATTGGCATATCTTGGCTTTCAGGTGACTCCAGAGAAAAAAGTTGCAAGGTGCCAAATCCGACAAAGGCGGCAACCACCCGATGTCATTACGCTAGGGGTTATCATGTCTGGAAATATGTTTCCGAGTAGTCCAAGAAAACGACGAAATGAGTGTGTCTTGGCGCCGTCTTGTTCAAACCAAACATTCCCTGCGCCATGTTCGTGTCGGGAACAGGGTACCGTTGTCGAAGCGCAAACTGGACACGAAAAGCACCGTTTTTGATAAACTTCTTCACAGCAAACGCACGATGTTCTTCTGACCACGCCATAGCGTACACTGAAAACGGGACGTACACTGCACACCCACCCCATCCACAGCTAGGAGCGTTCTATCTACTGGACCCTATATATTAATACACTTAATTTTACTTATCATTATATAGGATATTGATCTTTTATGAGACGAGAATAATTTATTCTCACGTTACAATGCACCATTGCCTGCTATAAGAAGAAACAAACAAATAAATAAATTAATATTAGGAAGCTGTGCTACACATTACTTAGAACATTTTCTTAGGTCAATCTACTTTATAATCAGGTTTAATATAAAAACCACATCCAATAATTAAACAATTTTAAGTGCAATTAATTAAATTATTAAACTCGCGGAAATTAAGTTAATGCGGTACTTAACGTTAAAACAGAATAGTACGCGACAAATGAAGCTCTCAGGAATTACGGTGAACTATTTTGCAGGTAGGCTTCATTGGTTCAGAAAAATGTTGGTCCCTCAAATTTGCTATCATCATCAATGCTAATGTTGTTTGACAGGTAATGCCATGAATTCAATATTTTCATCTTTCAATTCAGGTTCGCTATTCGAGTGCTGGTGGCCTTAGTCTTAATCGTACGTATGCATGTACAACATTCATTTTCTTTTAATTATTAATTTTCCTTTTTGCATACCTTCTTTCGCATTCTTGATTATGCGGTTACATATTTTAAATAATAACTTATCAGGTTTTGTGGATTTCTCTACTTCAAAAACCGCCACCGTCTCCTACTAAATATTGAACCTCTTTCCGACTATTCTTCTCCAAGTCTTCGTTTCACATGCTTCCAATCGTCTTGATTGTGTTCTTCGATAACTTTTGTCTATACTCTTGTTTTCTTATTTTATTATCTATTTTACTTTATTTTTACGCGAAATAGGTTTTGGGCCTCTTGGAGCGGCTTTTTAAAAAAGCTTGTAAAAACTCTTCTATCAAATTTATTTTAAACAGAATTACAATTAATTTTAATTTACAGGTACGTTATATGCAGTAACGTATGATGATAAAAAAATATTCTATGTTGACTTTCACTAATTAAATAACTAAAATTACGGCGAGTAGCTGAACTACCAACAATGTTAAAGTTTGAAGCTCTAGACTGACTGGCCATCTTGTGCTCTTGAGGGTATTTATGCTATCCCTGTCCCTCACATTGCTTGTGGGAGCTGCAGAGCTCATGTCTGCTTATTTTATTATTCATACAAAGTATTACATTTTAATTATCTTAATTCTAATAATTGGTGTCTTATAATCCACTGTGCTTGCACCTGCAGTATCATGTTGCGTCTGAAGTACAATGTCTGTTTCTCTCATTGTCTGGCTTGTGAACTTTCATTAACCTCTTTATTATGTCTTTCAATTTATACATTGTAACAATCTAACTTAAGATTTAATAATTCTATTTAATTATACATATATATTGATTTGGAGGATATGTAACTCGCGTCACTTTTAAATGTTGGTCCGTTTTTGTTTCTCGTCTAGTTTAACGTACGATTTTAGAATTTTTACATTCTGTCCTTCTTCCTCCTACTACTACTTCGTAACGTATATGTTGCATACCGTTTACAAAAGACATATTTGCCTTACCATTATCATCATCATTAAGTCTTCAGTCCTGGAACTGGTTAGACGCGTACGATCATTGTTTCCTATTCTGAACTAACCTATACATTTCCCTGAAATTTGCAGTCTGCATCTATCACTATCTGATCTAGGTCTACATCTACCTCATTTTTTTAATCTCTGCTTGTAATATATCCCATACTATTCCCCAAAAATGCCTTAGAACGTAATCTACCCTTCTATTTCTCCTATTTTTTTCTACAGATATCCCTGTTCCCCTACTATTTCTATAACCTATTTGTTATTAACTTTGCCTGTCCATGCTATCATCCTCATACATCTGAAGCACAGCATTTCAAAATGCTTTTCCGCCTGCCCGTATTTCATAGGCATACTGTGCTGTGCTCCACACATATGTTTTCAACAATTTTTTTCTTGTTTCTATGTTTGTTGTGTTTCATCATAGACGCTGTTCTTTCTTGTTAGATGCAGTTCGGTCCCCTTCTATTGTTTTACAATTATATACTCTATTTATCCGTCATTCAGTGGTTGTGGAGGGGGGTAAGCAGCATGTGGCTGCTAAGTTCCCCCAGCACTTGAACATTTACCGATTTAATATTTTTTCCAAAGTATCTTTTCACACAGTCAACACTAGTTGCAGGTATTTCACAACCAATACCTGTAGTTGTTTATAATAATCATCAGATTTATCTGCGCTTATTTTTTTGTCATTAGGTTTTCAGTCTCAAAACTGGTTGGACACGTACCTGCACATATTTATATTCTGAGCTAGCCTATACAGTTCCCTTAAATTCTCACACAGCCTGTATACCGCTCGGTTCCCGTTCTATTGTTTTCTAATTTTATGCCCTATTTCACCGAGATTCAGTGAAGGGGGTTAAGCAGTCTGTGAATGCCAAGATCTCCCAACACTTAGACATTTGCCGAATCAATAATTTTCTAGTAAATCTCTTCACACAATTAACATTATTCGAGAATATTGCCCAACCAATACTTGTAGTTCCTTATAATAATCATCATGTTTAAATACAGTTACTTTTTTTGTCATTAATTTATCCATCTTGGGACTGGTTAGATGCGTACCTCCATAGATTTCTATTTTGAGCTAGCTTACACATTTCTCTGAAATTCCTACAGCCTACATCGTTCACTACCTGTGTGCAGTAGTCTAACCTAGGTTTACCTCAAATTCTCTTTTTTCTATCTCTGCTTCTAATATATTCCGCACTATTCCCTCATGCCGTAGTATGTGGCCTATCATCCTATCCCTCCTATTTTTTACCGTTTTCCACATATTTCTTTCTTCCCCTACCATTTTTAGTACCTCTTTGTTCTTATCTTTGTCTGTCCATGATATCTTCATCATACGTTTGTAGTACCACATTTCAAAGGATTCTACCTTTTTCTTGTCCGCTTCTCCTACTGTCCAAACTTCACAGCCATACATTGCTGTGCTCCACACATATGTCTTAAGCAATCTTTTTCTTGTTTCTATGTTTGTTGTCTTTGAAAACAGTAGTTGCTTTTTCTTGTTAAATGTAGCACGACCTTGGGCTAATCTTTTGCGCTTTTCCCATTTTGCGTTATTTGGCTTCCTAGGTAGCAGAAATCCTTAACCTCTTGTAAGTTCTCGTTACCTATTTGTATTTCTGTTTTTGATTTATTTTCCCCTCCTTTGCATACTAGTACTTTAGTTTTATTTTTGTTAATTTTCATACCGTATCTCTCTGTTAGAACCGTTTTCGTTGTTAGATTATTTGTCCCTGCATAGTAATCCCAAATGTCTTCCTGCATTTGCTTCAATGTACAAGTTAAAAATTAATGGGGATAGGGCACATTCCTGTCTCACCTCTTTCCTAATGTTTAGTTCTCTACGTTCCTGCTATAATTTTATTACTGCTGTTTGCTATTTGTGCAAACTATGTACTATTCGTCTATCCCCATAACTCATTCCAATCTTTTTGAGTATTTCGAACCTTTTTGTTCCATTTTACATTGTCGAATGTTTCTCCAGATCTACAAACCCTACATACACGCTTTCCCCTTTTTCTATTGTTTTCTCCATTATCACTCTCAAAGCTAAAATAACATCTTGTGTTCCCTTGTTTCGCTTAAACCCAAGTTGATCTTCTAGTATTTCTTCAGCTCGTTTTTCCTTTCATCGTTATACAATTCTAGTTAATATTTTTGACACGTGTGCTGTCAAACTTATTGTTCGAAAATTTTCACAACTATCCGCGCCTTGTTTTTTGGAATAGTTACTATGATGTTGTATTTGAAATCTTTGGGTATCTCGCCTGTCTCATACATATAGCTTACAAGTTGGAAGAGACGTTCTGTTACTGCTGGTCCAGCGGCTTTTACAGTTTCTGCTTGCACTTTATCTGTACCCGGCGCCTTACTATTTTTCAAACTGTTTAATGCTAATTCAAAATCATCTCTAAGTATAGAATAGCCCAAGTCATCATTTTCAATATCTGATTCCTGCTCTAATGCTGCTAGTTCTTCTCCTGTATATAAATTCCTATATATTCTTGCCATCTACTCACTTTCTTTACATTTTTTATAATGACGTTTCCTCCGCGTCCTTTATATTTTTGCTATACGGTTGTAAATCCCTAAAATTGATTCTAATTAGTTTGTATGCTTCATCTGTCTTTCCTATTTTCACCTTAGTTTGTATCTCTTTCCACTTTTCATCAATTCATTGTTCTTTAGCTTTCTTGCATTTGCGAATAATTTCCCATTTTATGGCTTTGTATCTCTGTTTTCCTGTTTCGTCTAATATATTTTTGTATTTTCGTCTTTCTTCTATTAAATTCAGGATATCATTTGTTATCCATCGTTTCTTATTTTCTTTTTGTGTATATCTCAGAATATCTTTAGCCGCATGTCTAGACTGGATTTAATGTTATTCCATTCTGCTTCTATTTTCTTAGTATCAGATATTTTCCTGTTATCTTTCAGCAATTCATTTGAATTTTTTTCGAATCTTTGTTGAATATATTTGTTACGTCATCATTGAACAATTTGGTGTTGGTGACAATAAATGCCATTAGTGCGGGTACCCTACAGTTTAGTGAAACATTTTATGCCGGCAGTGGGAGTGCGTGAAGTGACAGTCGTACTCGAACCGTTACAGAAGACAGTTGCACGAGAGCTTTTGGAAGCGACACCGACACCGAACGTGCGTGTTCTTGGTTGTCCGATAACCTTTTGTGTGTGACTTTTATTGCCCCGAGCGGCACAGGCTTTAAGGTATTTATACCCTTTATTAAGTAGTTTGTTGTAGTTGCTTTATTTATTACATAACCGCTACACTGCCATCGGTATTGCTACAAAAAGCAATTGGTCCTTCTCTATAATTAACATATCTAGATCACCTTATCACCCTACATTTATTGGTCCATACGATCCGAATTTCACTAGTCCTATGTTATACGCATGTCCTAAATTGAATAGCATTTCAGCGAGCCTGTTTTTAATTATTTGCCTTAGCTTTAAATTTGTCTTAAAGCCCATATTTAGCGGGTTAAAATGTGTAAATATTATTTATACTGTCTTTAAACTAAATTAAGCGATTTCGTCGTAATTAAACCAGCAAGCGTTTAATTACAAACAAATCCTTAATATAAAGCTTGCTAATTTGCATTAAAAGCCATTGCTTGTTTTTAGTATCACATACAACCCGTCAGTCGGTTTGCAGTAAAATATAAAACACACGGCAACGTGAAAATTATAATTCGCTTTATACTTCTCAAATAAGAAAGGTAAAGGGATTTGCTTTGTATTTAAAAGCCATTGCACGTTTTGTATTACACACAAACCTGCTCGGTTTGTAAACATAAAATATTTGCAGGAGTAATAAATTGTAAAAGCTGCATCTTTCTTGCAAATATGATAACCACATGTTAGAAGTTGGTGGACCCTCTGAGCTTTGATGTAAAGGCCGCCCGTAAACTGTAAATTTTATCGTAATGCTTTGTTTGACAAGCCCTTAGTTTTCCACGTGTTGCTTAAGACCCATTGCAGGCTAATAGTCATAAACGTGATTTATTGATTTATGCGCTATTTTACATTTTTCGTGCTTTGAAGAACCCATAATATTTTAATATTTCTTAGCGCACATCTGAGCGGTTACCGTTTACAGCATTTTATTGTAGGTCTTTCAGAATAACAGTCACTATGGCTCCGAAAAAAACACATTTGGCAGAACTCGAATTACTTAAAATACGCATTATGGAGATGTTGGAACTGGGCAACGCTATACAAAGTGATTCAAGTTTAAAAACGTTATTCCATATTCAAACAAGGGGAGTAAATAACATTTACTCCAATTTTAATAGAGTTTTAATTGATGTCTTAGCTTCATGTAACGATGTAGAATTATTGAATTACAACGCTTTACGGAAAGAGGTAGATTCCGCTTATTATTGCATACTGCTGCATCTTGAAACGATGCAAGAAATGCGGGCACAAATTACGGAAAATGCTCCAAGCAGTACGGGATCAAAATTGTTACCGTTAAAGCTCCCACATTTTAATAATGAGGTAACTGAATTCCCATCTTTTATTGATTTGTTTGACAGTCTGGTTTATAATAATGCGTCGCTGACCAATATCGAGAAATTAAATCACCTTATCAATTGCTGTAGCGGGGAGTCTTTGAAAATCATTAAATCGGTACCCATTTCGGGGGATAATTTTATTATTTCATACAATGCCTTGCGTGAGCGATTTAGCAATCCACGTTTATTAGCAACTTTGCATTGGAAAGCTATGAAAGACTTTCCACCTTTAAAATCAGAAGACCCTAAGAAACTTAGGGCACTTATTGATTGTTTTTCAGAGAACCTTGCTGTTCTAACTAATTTAAAATTTCCTACTGAACATTGGAACTTCATTCTGGTCGATTTTCTTTTAGAAAAACTCGATCCGTTTACTAGAAAACGCTTTGAACTCCAATCGGATCCGAAGCAAATACCTAATTTCGATGATTTGAGATATTTTTTAACTCAACAATGTGCAGCGTTGGAAACCTTTTCTTCAACCGCACCTGTTCCTTATTCGACGACTGTTCATACAGCTCACACATCAGTGCCTAAGAAATCCTCAGCGTTTCAGTTTAAACCAAGAGTTTCTTCTAAAGTAGTTTCACTGGACAAACCAATTAGCTCTAATGACTCAAAGAATTCATTTTCGCACCATTGTCCTTCTTGCAAGGGCAATCACTTAATTTACAAATGTCAATCGTTTCTAAAGAAAACTCCGACAGAACGTTTCGACATTGTCAAACGCTTACGCCTTTGTTTAAATTGCTTACGAACAGACCATGCGTCCATGCAATGCAAATCTTATAATTCTTGTCGAACTTGCGCCAAGCCGCATCATGCCTTGCTACATTTTGAACCGCAACCTGCTTCTAGCCGTTCAGCTGAACCGATCGCTACACACATGCATAAAAATGCCAATAGGACGCAGTCAGCCTCTCCTATTCCGGCAAATGTTTTGTCTTCACAGACGAATTCAAATCTTGGGGTTACTGTCTTACTCTCCATTGCTGTTGTGGAAGTTCAAGATCGTTCTGGTAGATACAAACCGATCAGGGTACTCTTAGACCCTGGCTCTCAAGCTAGCTTTATTCGAGACGATTGCGTGAGCAAACTTTGGCTTCTACGCATACGTTCTCAAGTTCCAATTTATGGACTTGGGCAGACAACTTCAGCGGTCAATAGGGGTGCCATCAGCTGCACCATTCGCTCTATTTTAGACTCTGAAAAATCTCTAGAAGTCACAACTTTTGTGCTTTCGTCAATATCTGGCAAATTACCTAGCGTTGAAGTTCCTAGTAATTGGGAACACTTATGCGGCCTGCACTTTGCAGACCCGACCTGGAACTCTCCAGGAACTATTGACATGCTCCTTGGAGCAGATGTTTATCCGTTCATCATCAATGGCGGTGTTATACATGGCAAATTTCTTCAGCCTGCCGCCATAAATACAATTTTTGGTTGGACTATTATTGGTCCCACAAAAAGCTTGCAGTCTGATACTGTCCAAGCATTTTTTACTTCTGTCGAAGATCCTATCGACCAGACCCTAAGGCGTTTTTGGGAGATAGTGGAGCTGCCACCCAAGCCTTATACTTCTCCAGAAGAAGAAAAGGCAGATTTGATTTTTGAAAACACGTTTTCTCGTGACCCTAGCGGTCGTTTTATTGTTGCGTTACCGTTCAACGATACTTTGTCCATTTTTGATAAGTCCTTTCACATGGCTAAAAAACGACTATTTTCGTTAGAGCGCAAATTGCATGCTCAACCGGAGCTACGCGCACAGTACAACAATTTCATGCAGGACTATCTTGATGCGGGTCATATGGCATTACTCGATTCTCCGCCCGTTGGGAACGATAATTATTTTTTACCCCATCACCCTGTGTTTAAAGAGGAAGGTCATACTTATAAAATTCGTGTGGTTTTTGACGCCTCTGCAAAGGCTAAAAACAACGTGTCACTTAATGACACTCAATTGGCTGGACCTAGTCTCCAAAATGACATTTCGTCAATCTTACTTAAATTTCGCTCTCATCGTTTCGTTTTTACTTGTGATATTCGCATCGACAAATTTACTTGTGATGTTCGTCAAATGTATCGACAAATTTTGGTTACCGCAGAACATCGAAGGTTTCAATTAATTGTGTGGCGGTTCTCCGCAGAAGAACCCATTCAGACTTATCAGCTTAATACAGTGACCTATGGTATTAAGTCATCGCCTTATCTAGCATTAAAAACTCTTCAGCAATTAGCCATTGACGAAGGCAAAAGGTTTCCGTTAGCCGCTGAGGCTATACGGTCAAATCTATATATTGACGATTACGTCGCCGGTGGAGATTCTATACAATCGGCCCGAGAAATCAAAGATCAACTTATCCGACTTTTACATTCGGCTGGCTTTGAACTTCGAAAATGGAGTTCTAATTCAGCTTCTATTTTGGAAGGCATTCCGTCAGATTTTTGCCAATATACTTCTCTCGATTTCGATTCTGACGAATCAATAAAAATATTAGGTCTTCAATGGTCACCTACAGAAGATATTTTCTCATTTCGGGTTAAACCATTAAACCCAATATGTACAAAGCGCAACATACTTTCGCAAGTTCCCAGAATATATGATCCATTAGGGTTTTTAGCCCCACTAACACTTTTTGCAAAACGCCTAATCCAGCATCTGTGGATGTTAGGTTTAAATTGGGATGACATCCCACCAGCAGACATTTCGTCTCAATGGCAGCAGTGTCAAGAAGAATTGCCTTTATTATCGTCATTAAAGTTACCACGTTGTTTACCCCCTTCGGATCCTTTTACTTGTCATTTGCATGGGTTTTGCGATGCTAGCGAGGTAGGGTATGCAGCGGTAGTATATTTCCAGTTCATAAATCAAACTACTGGAGAAATAACTGTACAATTTGTAACCGCTAAAACAAAAGTAGCTCCAATTAAGCGCATTTCAATTCCACGTTTGGAATTATGTGCCGCCGTTTTATTAACCGATTTACTTTCTTTTACCATTCGGTCTTATCAAGGCTTGATTGAAATCTCCGATGTTTCAGCGTGGAGTGATTTTACGGTCGCTCTCACTTGGATACGTTCTCCATCTTTTCGTTGGAAAACTTTTGTGGCAAACCGTGTTAGCCACATTCAAGAAGTCATTGCACCTAGTCGATGGTTTTATATTAAATCTTCGCATAATCCGGCTGATCCTGCATCTCGGGGATTAATGCCAAGCGCGGTTATTTCATGTTCGCTATGGTGGGCGGGGCCTGAATGGCTTTACTACCCTAGTGACTCGTGACCGCCTCAACCAACATTGTCAACCTCAATTGCTGAGGTAACTACGGAAAAGAAGAACCTAACATTTGTCGCTCAAACAGATCCAAACGTCATTGACATTTTACTAAGTCGCTTTTCATCGTTATATATAATCCAAGGCATCGTGGCTTACATTTATAGATTTTCTAAACCCATGGCTCAACGTCATACGGGTCCCTTAACAGACATTGAATTACACAATGCTCTCATGATTATCGTTCGGCATGTATAAAATGTTACATTTTCAAAGGAAATAGCTTCGATCAAGGCAAACCGTAAATTACCTAAAAGCTTGCGAAAACTTTGTCCATTTGTTGATTCACAAAATATCTTAAGAGTAGGTGGGCGCTTGACACATTCTTCGCTTTCCTATTTCGAAAAGTTTCCTGCGTTATTGCCTCAGCGGCACCGATTAACCGAACTTATCATTCGGTCAACTCATGAAAGGTATTGCCATCCCGGTGTTAATACCACAGCGTATCTTATCCAACAGAATTTATGGATCCTTTCTATTAAAAATTCAATCCGAAATTATTTATCATCATGTCATAGATGTTTTCGTACCAAACCGGTCCTGGTAACTCCTCCTATGGGAGACCTACCGGCAGCACGTATTACCCAAATCAAACCGTTCAGTATTGTTGGTGTTGATTTTGCTGGCCCTCTTTTTATAAAGGCTAGCCGCCTACGAGGTCCAAAACTCTTAAGGCCTATATTTGCATTTTTGTTTGTTTTGCCACTAAGGCAGCACATATTGAACTTGTTTCGGATTTGTCGGCAGACGCGTTTCTTGCCGCTTTGCGACGATTTATAGCACGTCGAGGACGCTGTTCTCAAGTATTTAGTGATTGCGGTACTAATTTTGTAGGTGCCTATCGTCAGCTTACGAGTTATCTGCATAGTGCAGTAACCTCTGAAAGGATAAAGTGGTCGTTTAATCCACCTAGCGCCCCTCACTTCGGCGGCTTGTGGGAAAGCGGTGTTAAGTCGGTAAAGACACACCTAGCTCGCGTAATCGGCGAACAAAAACTTACCTTTGAGGAACTTTACACAGTTCTTACTCAAATTGAATCTGTTCTAAATTCAAGGCCACTCTGCGCTTTGAGTTCGGATCCAAATGACTTGCGTTGCTTAACACCAGGTCATTTCCTAACTATGGAGCCTCTTTCTGCACCACCAGATGAGGACCATTCAACCAACGTTTTATCATTAAAGAGCAGGTGGAAACTCCTGCAAAAACTCCATCAAGATTTTTGGGCTCGCTGGAGCCATGAGTACTTACATACTCTGAATCAGAAAGTTAAATGGCACTCTAAGGTAGGTGTCCGACAAGTTGAAAAGGACACTATTGTCCTCATCAAGGACGACCAGCTTTCTCCACTTCAGTAGAAGTTTGGTCGTATTATTAATACTTTTCCCGTTGCGGACGGTATTATACGTGTCGCTGAGATCAAAACTGCACATGGCACATTAAAACGACCTTTGGTCAAACTAGCGCCGCTACCGGTATTTTAATTTTATTTTATGTTTAGATGTATATACACATTTCTTACATGTATGGTAGTATATTATTTTTAAATATTTGTTTATTTTCATATATATATATATATATATATATATATATATATATTTTATATTTTGCATAGTTGGTAATATCGCTCGCTGTAGTGTACCACCCTATCTTTCGTTACCTGTTTTCCTAGCAAGGTCAAATCCCATGTGATTTCCTTCACCTAACCTACTTCCCTCCTTTTCAAAATTCTATGAATTTGGTGGGCGGTATGTTACGTCATCATTGAACATTTGGTGTTGGTGACAATAAATGCCATTAGTGCGGGTACCCTACAGTTTAGTGAAACATTTTATGCCGGCAGTGGGAGTGCGTGAAGTGACAGTCGTACTCGAACCGTTACAGAAGACAGTTGCACGAGAGCTTTTGGAAGCGACACCGACACCGAACGTGCGTGTTCTTGGTTGTCCGCTAACCTTTTGTGTGTGACTTTTATTGCCCCGAGCGGCACAGGCTTTAAAGTATTTATACCCTTTATTAAGTAGTTTGTTGTAGTTGCTTTATTTATTACATAACCGCTACACTGCCATCGGTATTGCTACAAAAAGCAATTGGTCCTTCACTATAATTAACATATCTAGATCACCTTATTACCCTACAATATTTCTCTTTTAGTTTCTCAAAGTCAAAGTGCTTTTTTCCGTTTTTTTCTTCAAATTTTTAAATTTAAGTACGGCCTTCATAATTACGATGTTGTGGTCAGTGCCTATATCTGCTTCTGGATAGCTTCTACAGTCTTTTACTTGATTCCTAAACCGTTGCCTAACAAGAATGTAATCTCATTTATATCTTTCTATATCTCCTGGCATCTTCCACCTGTATCGTCTTCTTGCATGATGTTGAAATAATGTGTTTGTGATCGTTAAGTTGATCTTGTCGCAAAATTCTATCAGCCTATTTCCCCTGTCGATTCTCGTGCCTAAACCAAATAAACCTAATACCGCTCCTTCCCTACCTTCACCTACCACTGCATTAAAATCCCCCGTAATTACTAAATTTTCATGTCCTTTTACGTAACTTAATATGTCTTCGATTTCTTTGTAGATCGCTTCTACCTCTTCGTCACTGTATTATTACTGTGTTTACCGGTTTAGATTCTAATCTAACCATGAATACTCTTTCGTTCTTTTGTAAATAATTTTCTACACAGTATTTTTTTTCGCATAACTATCCCCGCACCCGAATTTCCTTCCTCTGCTCCTGTATGAATTACCCTGAAGTCTCCACTCTAAAATCTCCCGTTTTTGGCCACCGAACTTCGCTGATCCCTACTATGTCTAGTGCTAATCTATTAATTTCAATTTTTAAGTTCTCTAACTTACCTAATTGCTTCATACTGCTAACATTCCATGCTCGGACTCGCAAAATGTTCCCGATTTTTATTCTGAACTTTTCAATCGCTTCCTCCGAAGTAGTCCCCTCCCGGAGATACGAATGGGTGACTATTTTAACTCCGGAATCTTTTACCCCAGAGAATGTCATCATGTTTATTACAATTTAAGTACGCTATGTGCTTGGGAGGTAATGTGGTGGTTACCCGTTGCCTTCCACGTCGCAGTAGTGTGTCTTACACTACCATACCGACCCCTATAGCCTCTGACAATCTAAGTACCGAAAGAACCGCTGCCCTCTTTCGGTGACTTGTCTTTGTCTGGTTTTTCACTAACGATCCTACTATTTTAGTTGGACCTGTAGTTTGGCTCTTTAGTTCATTAGAACACGCAAGCCATTTCACCTGTTCTAGTAATCTAGAACTTCAGCAAGGTATAGGTCCATTCGAAATGGACAGATAATATTAAAACCAATATTTTTTTACGGTTTACAATTGCGAAACTCTCAAGGAATACCGCAATAAAGAAATTACTCCTCAAAAGGCACGTAACGAGAGTTGCTAAAAAGTGCTGTATTTTAATCTGTAAGTTTTTCATCCTGAGTGAAGTTTTTGTAATTTTCTACGTTTATAAACAAAATTCCTTCCACTATCTATTAGAAACGATTTAGAACAAATACATAACTGTAATAAATCAGTTTCTAAATTAGCGTGAAACGCTTTTGGAATGGAAAACTGCGTTACTATGGTAGCTGAATACAACCAATGTCGAACACTGTCGTCAGTACCAGTTCTACTCTCATTAATATCATCAGCACTTTACTTATTCAAAATCGCCATAATTATTGGTTTGTAACTAAGAGGTGTTAGATAATATAAACGAATTAAATTTAGATTGTTTAGTTTGTCGTATCGATTGTGGCTCTGCGATAAGTTTCCAAGATTCTAATAACCAACATTTAATTAGCTTTGGTCGTTTAATTATGAGAATGGTTCCTAATTGCTTGTTCTAAAGGTTTGTCATTTTTACTGTGGGTGATTCGGACTACGGATGCCCGAAGCGCATATTTTTTCACTAAAAAAAGAATTTGCGGTTAATTTAGAATCATTGAATTTGTGACTTAACATTACTTAATATGTTATACGTGTCTAATTTGCAACATTAAGTTAGACGCGTTTTGCATCTAATTTAGGGCACTTTTTCCAACCAGGTTCAATTTATCTATTTATTCATAGAGAATTTTAAACGTAAAAGCGACTGCGATTTTTGCTGGAGGAAAGTTTATGATATCTATTATGCAGGAAAATATAGCACCTTCACAATCTAAACTGTTTAAAAATTAAATTAATTTTTTTTAAGTTTTGTAACTGACCTAAATACAACTGAGATAAAAATTTTATAGCTTCTGACGTTGCTGTAATAAAATTTTTAAACTATTGGTCAGTCTCTCTTGCTGAATTATTTTTAGTGCTACTAAATTTAGATATCAAGATATTCAACTGTATAAAAGCAGCATGGTCAAATGAGCTATTCATTCCATTACTTCAAACTTCAGCTTTGAATTTTTTACTCACAGGATAAAATTTAAAACGTTTATTAAGATCTACATCTATTACTAGCTACGAGGACTATTTTTTCAATTTCCGTTGACGAAATGAAACACAAGTTATAAGAAAAGTTTTAATATACACACGAGTTACTCACATGTGAATGTAGTCGATACTGACATTGAGGCAGGTATCATAACAAGGTACCAACTTTTGTATGCCTCTTCATAAACATTTTGCGGCCTGAATTGACACCCAATCTTGCACAAGTCTTTCAGCGCATTGTTAATGTTGACTACCGATTCTATAACTATGTTTCTTTATCAAAAATTGACATGCAAAAAGGTATGAAAACTCCCCATTTAATTATTTCTAATATTTTTTTAATAAAGTATAAAAGATGCTAGTTTCTATAGTAGGGGACAAAGAATACTACTATAGTAAACCTGCTTATCGTAAAAGGTGATTAAAAGGCGCAGCAAGGGGCAGCAGCCTTGCTGGTTAAAAGATATTGGAGAAAGTCAGTTGGTCTCGGGCGATCCTCAATAATTTACAAGGTTGTTGGGGGTTGGCCGTGACATATACGGCTTTTTGCTAAAATCTTTAAAAATTGTGTTGTGGGAAGATATGGAAACCTACCACAATATTTGTCAGGTATGCGTGGCCTAAAACACGAACTATGTATGATGGAGAGATCACAAGTAGAATTCTTGTCCGGAGGTAAAATACCCCCTCATTCGGATCTCCGGGAGGGGGTACTTGGGGTTCGTCATCGTAAGAATTTAAAACAACGGTTCGATATAGTGATAGGGACTTGGAATGTAAGGTCATTACTTAGAGTAGATAAGTTAACGAATTTATTAGTCGAAATGAGAAAAGGAAAGCTGCACATTTTAGATATTGCTGAGGTGAGATGGCCAGATAGTAATGAATTTTGGAAAGATAATTATAAAATAATTACTTCTTCAACTAATGGAGAGACAGGAGTAGGAATAGTGTTAGGTGAAATATTAGAACGTAAAGTTAAAGAGTACTTACAATTTAATAATAGAATAATTATGGTTAGATTGAGTACGAATCCCACAGACACTGTTTTAGTTTACATGCCAATAACTCAGTACGAGGACGAGGAAGTAGAAAAGGTATACGAGGATATAAATAGTATAGTGAGAAAAGTAAAGGGGAATGAGAATTTAATAGTTATGGGCGATTTTAATGCGTCAGTGGGAGAAGGTAGTGAGGGAAAAATGGTAGGAAAATTTGGGTATGGTAGACTAAATGATAGAGGAGAAAGATTAGTTGAGTTTTGCCAGGAACATAGATTAGTAACTGTAAACACCCTATTTGCACAACATGTTAGAAGATATACTTGGAAAGCGCCAGGTGATAGGGCTAGATACCAAATATATTATATTTTAGTTAAACAAAGATTTAGAAACAAAGTTAAAAACTGTCGTAGTTATCCAGGGTCTGACATAGATAGCGATCATAACTTAGTTAAAATGAAGTGTAATCTAAAATTCAAAAAATTGAGAAAGGCTAAAAGAGAAGGATGGTATCTAGGTAAGCTTAATGATAGTGAGGTAAAAGAGGAATGTAAACAAGTATTAGATAATAAGATCAAAGAGATAGCTATAGGAGGGAACGTAGAAAATAAACCTCTCAGAGAATTGGATACTGAAAGTAAGCAAAGTAGCAAAGTAAGCAAAGTTAGAAATAAGATAGTACATGAGTGTAGAAAAGCTAGAAATAACTGGATGGAGGAAAATTGTTAGTGAATACAAGATGATTTGAGAGTCTGTAACACAAATAGGGCTTACAGGGCAGTTAAAAAGTATTTCGGGGAAGATATGAAAAATATAATGGTATTAAAGATGAGAATAATGAGCTTCTAAAAAATAATGTTGAGGTAGCTACTAGATGGAAAAATATTTAGAAGATTTATATAAGGGAGACTATATGGATGAGTTAGAGAATGGCCAAGAAGAGGATGTAGAAATATGGTTCTCAATATTAAGAAAGGAATTTGATAGAACTGTTAGGGATATTAAACTAAATAAAGCGCCGGAGATAGACGATATACCCGCAGAATTAATGAAATATGCAAGTCAGAAAACTTTAGACGGATTATATGAACTAGTAAAAGTAATACATGACACCGGTGATATTCCAATAGATTTCGAAAAAAATATTATTATCCCAACCCCGAAAAAGTCAGGAGCTGATAGGTGTGAGAATTTTAGAATGGTTAGTTTAACTTCCTACGCTTCCAAAATACTAACAATACTAGTTAAAAATAGAGTACAAGCTTTGGCTGAGAATTATTTAGGCAAAGACCAATATGGTTTTCGTAAAGACAGAGGGACCACCGAACCGATAGTAATGATTAGGGTAATTATCGAAAAAAGGTTACAAAAAAATAAAAAGACTCATTTCGCGTTTGTACATTTAGAAAAAGCATTTGATAGGGTTAATTGGATTGTTATGTTCAAGGTTTTGCGAAAAATAGGAGTCGCTCATGGGGATAGAAAAATTATTTACAGTCTATATAAAAACCAAAGCGTAGTAATTAGATGTGATGAAATAGAAAAGAAAGCTAAGATTAGAAATGGTGTTAGAGAGGGCTTTATATTATCTCCCTTGATTTTTAATGTTTATATTGAGGAAGCTTTAAACTTAGCTAGAGAGAGAAAAGAGATAGGTATTAGTGTACAGGGGCAGAAAATAGACATGTTACGTTTTGCAGATGATATAGCCATTACAGCATAGTCTAGAAAAGAGTTAGGAAAGTTTTTTAATATTTTAGATGAGATACTACAGACTAACTATTGTGTGAGAATTAACTCAGGAAAGACAAAGATAATGATAAGTGAGTTACAGCCGTTCTAAACCAAAGTTAAAAACAGGTAATACCGAGTTAGAGGAGGTAGATAAAAATTGCTATTTAGGTAGTATAATTACAAAGGACGGGCGTAGCAGAAGAGATATAGTAGCTAGAATAGCTCAAGCTAGAAAAATGTTTTTTAAAAAAGAAAGACTTACTTAATAACTAATAGTATTAGTTTAGATAATAGTCGTACGTATGGAGCGTTCTATTATACGGTAGTGAGACTTGGACAACTAAAGATGTAGATACGAAAAAGATAGAAGTTTTTGAAACTTGGTGTTATAGGAGAATGTTACAGATAGAGTAACAAATGAGGAAGTTTATAGAAGGATAAGTGAAGGACCCTGTATGTGGAAACAATTAAAGGTCAAGAGAGATAGAATGATAGGGCACCAGTTAAGACATGAGGGACTATTTAGTAAGGTCTTATATTATAGACTACCATTAAAAATAGAGTAGGAAGACCTAGACAAATCTATATTAGTCAACTTATTAGAGATTTAGGTTGTGAAGGGTATGTAGACCTTTTTAGACTAGCTCAGAATAGAAAAGAACTTAGAGCTGCGTCACACAGACCTTAAGTAAGTTCGAAAACAAAACAAAAAAATAAATAAATAAAAATCAGTTAACTAAATTTCACTATGACATAACTCACAATTAGTTAGCGGTCTGGCATGTTGGCAGGAATTTGTTGCTTAAGCCTTACCATAACATATAATTTAACAGTTTTCCTTTTTTGGAGGGGATAACCATGTAATAATTTCATTTCCTTATAAATGGGAATCATGTAAACATTTTGAAGTTCTTTAACAACCATCAGGTTGCTAATATCTATGTAGAGCCAGGTAGATAAGAAAAGATTGAAGAGTATAGAAAGACCTAGACCAAGCTATACTAATCAAGTTATTAGAAATATAGGTTATGAAGGGTATGTAGAACTTTTTAGATTAGCACAAAATAGAAAAGAAGTTAGAGCTGCGTCAAACCGACCTTAATTAAGGTCGAAAACATAAATGATATTAGTTTTTAAAATGGTTTTTAAACATTTAGTAAACTTGCAACGTATTTTTTTCTCAGTTACACTTTCCTTATCTTTGCTTATTAATATAATATAATGTTTCAATAAAATAAAAATATAATTTATAAATGTCTGATCACTTAAAATAATTCATAAAATATATAATAGATTACGCGCTCCTTCGCTTTTGCTGTCTAAGTTTCTACAATACAAATCGTTTGTCTGTCATTTCGTATCACTTTTCGATCAGCGCTTAAACAACTAAGCCGCTCTGCGGAGTGTTGAAAGGTCAATATGATCAGGCACGTGGCCTGCAATAAGGTTCGTAAGAAAGTTTAAATAGTTCAACCTTCGTGTCTGCATGTGGTTCCTGACAGCTTTTGGGTGATGGTTTTATTCTGTATTCCAATGACCATAACACCACAAAAAACTACATACCTTGTAATGAAGGGAACCCTGGCAGGGACCCCACCATCAAACTAGATGGTGTAAATATAAGTAGAACACAAAACACAAAATATCTGGGCTTAACATTAGACGAAAAACAGAATTACTCTGCACATATAAACACCGTCTGTGCAAGTACAACTTCTGCAATGCAGAACATTGCAACGCTAGCCCAAAGGACTTATAAGATACCACTTAATTGCGTAAGGCTATATCTCAACAGTGTGCTCGGTGCTATGGTATCATACGCCGCCAGCACGTGGGGACATCGCCTTAACACAATCAAACCTAAACAAAAAATTAACAGTACACAACGAAGTGTTTTACTGCGACTGACGGGGGCTTATGGGACTACCGCACATGATGCACTTCATGTACTGGTGGGAACTATGCCCTTGGACCTAGTAGTGAAACAGCGAGCTGCAATATACAATCTTATTACACAATGACAACCAACAACTACAACGCATCTTAAACACAAACCAACTGCCCACGACAAAGACGAAAATAAAGAACTACATACTTGCAGAATGGCAGACAAGATGGGATCAAAGCACAACCGGTAGAAGGGTATACGCAATGATCCCAAATATTAAAGACCGCCTAAAAGCCAAATACCTGGTGCCCAGTCGGGGATTTATTCATTACCTTACTGGCCACGGACACCTATCCAACATACAGAGAACGCATGAACTTAGTTGACAACAACATATGCACGTGCGGAAAAATAGGAACACCGGAAAATATAGTAATTCGATGTAATGATTTAGAACTGTAACACTACGCACATAGACAAAATCATTAAACAAGACCCTACAAAATGATTTGGAATGAAAACCTCTTTCCACACTTAAATGCACTCTAAAAAAATGTGACTCAGCTACCAACGTAATCTTGAAGTTTAAAAGACACAAACAAAACTACCCGGACAGAGTTAGAGAAGACCAACACGTTAGAAATATGGTTCTCAAGATAAGAAAGGAATTCCTGAATTCCAAGAGATCTAACTAAACAACCAGAAGCAACAAGATCAAACCATTAACCCCGAATTTGAAATATCAATCCACAAAACTTTAGAAGTTATGATCTACATAATAGCAACCATGACTCCGAATCAACCCACAGTAGCAGTATAAGTTAATTATTAACGAAAAGTCAAGTTTCTTCGTTGTGAGAAATCTAAATGTTTAAGAACTTTCCATACGCGAGGCAAACAATACAGCAAACAAATCCTTTCTTAAAATAGAGTAATTTTTAATTTATGTTAATAGTATAAGTTCAAAGTGTTACAAAATTATAGAATGCAATCCAACCATTAGTAACCTGGGAAAATATCGAAAAATTAACATTTCAAAACAACTCATTTCACGTTTGTACATTTACACACACACACACAGGTTAATGCATCAGTACACAGGTTTTCAAACAAAGAGTCACACAGAAAAAAAATTATGTTACTGTGCAAACATAAAACACTTTTCAAACACTACATTGCCTGTTTCAACAAGATAAAGCTCAGTGTAAGACTGATAAGGCTATATCTCGCGTTCCTCTTTGAAGATTGGGATTACGAGCTTCAAAGTCCTGGCCTAAAGGGGAACGTAACAGGATATCAACATGGCACAAAACAGACAACATTTGCAGATTATACACACACCATGCACAGAAAAGATTAGGACATTTTAACATTTACACTAGATACACACTAACCATTGCCTTTCAACACCTGATCGGATGCCGAAGGCCGTAATGACAAGGCAATGTCCGTTGTGCTTCGTTTCTAAACGACTGGGAAACAGGCTACCGATGGTCCTGGCTAGAGAAATTGTAACACGGACCAACAGGACGGCAATACACACATAACACATGATGGTTACTTTCTGAGGAAGCCAGGTCTGCTTAAATTTCAGGTAGCAGACTACTGAAACGTTGGAACAAATAAATAAATAAAGTTCTGTATTCCACCTTCACAACGGTTAGTTGATTCCTGGACACCAAGACGATAGATACCCAAATAAAACATTAATACTTGGAAATCAATATTTAGTTAAATTTAGAATACCACTGAAATCAAAATTTAGTTTGAATTTAGAATACACGAAAATAATTGGACATACTTAATGGAGATTTGGTTTGGTTAGATAATATTTTGTTCGCAAGATCTTTTATAATTCCAGCTTAAAATTCAATCATAATGGTATGTATTCCTGTTGCGTGCATCGCAGATGTATATGGAATAGTCCACATCTGGTGTTATTTGGTTCTAGTATAAAAGCTTAAGTTTTTTGATTGAACTGTACTTCGGCACGTGAGTGACATATTAACCTTTGATTCCAGTTATATTTATTTAAATGTTTTACGAATGTTCGTAGGTTGAAATTTCACTTTGATTTAGTTATCTTAAAATTCATTTAGAAAAAGAAAGATCCCGTACTACTCTTGTAACTTTACAAAATTTTAAAGATGGCTACATAGTTTGCCTAACGTATTTGTTTCACAAGCAGACAGTAGTGGCTACACTAAAAAAGTTGTTATTGACATAGGATGTCAAAATTTCTAGCTATTCAACATAATTACCACATGTTATTTCGTGTTACTTTAAAAATATCTTTGGTTATTTTGAGGTCATGTAATTCAAGTTTAAAGAACATGATGATTTTTTTATAAGATATAAAGTAAAGCTAACTCTTTGTTTAAATGATACATTTTTATAAGTCGTAAAATAATCTAACTTCTCACTTGTAAAGTCGACCGTAGTACTACATATGACTATAATTAAATTTTGAAATATGAGTTATTAAGAAAGCATAAACCTTATAGTAAACTTATGTAGAAGTATTCAATTTAGAGATCTTTGTTGTTTTTTTTGAAGACAGAACCATACCGGTTTCTTTTTATGTAAATTTTTGTTGAAAAAGTTAATGCTGAAACAAGCTAAGACAATTTAATTGAATAGAAATTATTTTTTGCTTAACTCTTTTATTATTAAACATTCAAGTGAAATTTATTGGTTCTTAATAAGCAAAAGGCTAACTGTGTCTAATGATAACAAATACCCTGGGTGTATATTTTTGGAACATAAATTCAATTATATTATTTTTGGTGAATATTTTTAAGGACACAAACGGTGTCCTGGTTGTGTATTTGTTTATTCACAGGTTAAGTCGAGACATCTGTAACACATCTAGCAATTGATATTTTTGTATGTGCTTTGCAAGGTTGATATATAGGTTTTGTGGCTATATAAACGGTGTAGATTTCAGGTTTCCGCATTCCCCTAATACAAAGTACATGTATCTTCGTATGTTGTATTGAAAAATACGGTGGCGGTCTTTATGTATATTTTTGGTCAACAGACAACCCATGACCCAAGCTCATGATCTACCCAGAGCTAACACTACTAGCCGTTTATCTCTAAAGTTTTTCTTTTTCTCAAGCCGTTTTCCATCCAACTTTACCTTGGTCTTCCTTCATTAATAAGAAATTCTCGACCTTGGGATATCAGGTAAGGTAGTCGTTTATGTTTTATGGAGGTCCAATTTGCTACCTGATATCCCTAAGGAATAATTAATTTTACAAACTTACCATGGGAAACTTTTTCTTAATAGTCTAAACAAAGTATTTCATTACAAAGTAATCATATTCAAATGTTTGTACCCAAAGTGTATTAAATATTTGTACCGACTTAATTTTGCCATTCTACTAGATACGATAAAAGATTTAAATTTTTCAACTACATGTAATAGTGCTGACGTTAAAAGAAAAATAACTTGACATCTGACATAAATGTTATCCGTCAACCTCAACATAAGACGAATTTGGATTATTTTATGGATGTTTCGCCGAACAATCAATACTCCTCACTAAAAAAACCCGTTCCAGAATTTTTCTTTTTGAAAAATCTCAATTACGCCATATAATATTATGGACTACATTAATTTTTGAACAAATCGACAACCTTCAGAATATTTTAATCTTTTTCCAAAAACTAAAACACAAAACTAAGCATATGGTTTAACAATACCTACCTAAAATAAGGTCTTATTCCTAATGACATCGGCCTTCACACTAACATTCACAATATAGTTCGAAACAAGTCATCAGATTATGGATGAAATCAGAAAACATCAATTTGACATCATTAATTCACAGCTTTACAAAACTCATTTATTATTAGCCAGTAAAATTCATAGTATCGAATGGCAAGAAATTATGTTTATTATTAAGAACAATACTGAACGTTTTGGACTAAGGTTTGTAACAAAGTCAATATTCTACGTCAGAAATTCAATAATAAGGCTCAAATTAACAATAAACATACCAACAACTCTATTTATCCAAGAGTGGTGAACCTTAGTGACGAAACTTTTAATAAAAAGGAGTTGGAATCACTGAACCTAGGATTTAAGTACATTCCAATTTGTAAAACAAATTTAAATAGTTTCAGAAAATCTTTCAATTCCGACTGAATCAATTATCCAATAAACAACATTAAACAATTCACCAAACTTGAGATTAGAAATTTATAACATATTAAAAAGATACAAGTCAAAACCTAATAATGCCAAAACTTGTAAAAATTATATCATCATCGAAGTACTTACTAATAGGTTTAGTGCTTCTAACTCTAATTTTATTTGTACCAGGGCAGACAAAGGTAAAACTATTGTCATCCTTAAAAATATGGTGCCTATGAGAAAGTTGAATCTTTCTCAAATTCCAAACAATTTGAAATTGTTTATAAGTAGTAGAATAGGCCGGTCCTGAGACAGATCCGCCGATCCTCCGAGCCGCCGATCCTGCCGATTCATACCTAACCTAGGTTTTTTACAAGTAAATTCGCACTATAGAATCATATTTTAAAGGGTTTCCTCCTAGCTCCCTCCTTGCTTGCTCCTTGCTTCATTTTTACTCCTTACCCTAAAAATCAGTAACCTAACACCTAAAATTTTCGAGGTATCTCTCGGTGCCTATTGGCACCGCGCGACCTTTGTATTCCCATCTTTTTAATTTTTATCTTAACATCAACCCTTATCGAGTTACAACCCCCAAGTTTATAACTTTTTTATTTATAAACAGTTTCTAATCGTGTATGGTAATACCGATTTAATTTTTCTTGGAAGTCCGAATCTACCATTAATTTAACCTTAGGCCAACCCGATTTAAAAAATTGGTGTAAGCAAAAAAGTAGTACACATTCTTTTAAAACAATTTTTTTAGTTATAAGTATACAGTGTACACTTAACATATTTTCATATAGGTAAAATCACCACTTCGCTATGCTCTTGGTTACCTTGTTTCGGCTACTTTTCTAAGGTCGTGGTGACGTGATAGCCTTTTATAACTAAAGAGCAATGTAATACTATTCTAAAATTTTTATTCTGACACTATACATAACAAAATTTAAAAATATTTAATGCCAAGCATGGAGTCGTTTAAACTTAATTTTAAAACAACGTCATACACAGAAAACAGTCCTTTCTTTATGTTTGTTTGGAGTGGTTTTAATTTTATCTAATTTTATTCGCAGCTTAAAATTTAAATCGACACCCAAGTCCTCTATCTCTTTTTCTAGCCAATAGTTTGATACATAGAGATTGTCTTGGTTTTCGAATTGCAAAATGTACCAAAGTTTGCCTCTATATATAAAGCCTTTGATTCCACCGACAACTAGATCCATTCCTTTGTGTAATTCTTGCAGCTTGTGACAATCTTTTAATCGCGGCTCTCACACTATATCCTGCATACGTATCTTGTTAACTTAATCGACTTCTTCTTGTCGGTATTGGAGGGAATCCTTATTCTCCCACTCACTGTTGCGTAGTTTCATGTCTACCACTTTTGGGAATATATGGTCGTTATATGTTGTAGGGCCCTCGGTTTTAAATGATCCGAAAGGTTCTTTACTAGGAAAATATACAATGTTTAGTGGAACTCCTTTGCGGATTTAGTACCATCCTTTTCCGCAAGGACGCCTACATAACTAAAAGAGTCTTTCTTACTAACCGCAAATGCATACAGCTTGTAGAACCCGGATGTATCTAAGTCAGTCCATCGACACATAAAATAATCTTTTAATTCTTCCTCATTTTCTCTAATAAGATGTTCTTTGTCTAACACATCTTTGTATTGTTCGCGTATTGTCGCAGTGTTTTCCATGTTGTCCAACTTTCGCCTTTTTGTACCAATATCAGGTTAGGTTAGTTGAACTTGTGCGGACTTAGGTTAGCGCCGCGGCGCTGACCCAACCTATCAATTTTTCCTGCTATCTAACCTAAGTCCGCACAAGTCCAACTAACCTAACCTAACTCCAGACAACACCGACTAACCTAACTTTAAACAACGTAAGCTAACCTAAACACTTCTGCCTCCCCCTACTTTGTCCTTCTTTCTTCTCTCGCATCTGTATGACATACATCTGTCATACATCCAAACTATATCCGACATATGTCCAATATACATCCTACATATATTCGACATATATCCGGACATATATCGATGCGTTCCCCTGCCCAATCCGACCTATCTGACCTAGGTCGGATTAAGTCCGACCTAGGTCAGATTAGCGGTTGCGTATTTTGTCGGATGAATTCGGGTACTTTCGGCAATATACGCCCCCACTCTGTAGGGTACATAAGGGGCAATTTTTCGTATTCAATTTAGTATTCGGCAGTAGCTAGAACGGTAAACATGAGCGTTTTCAAGGTGATTAACGTTCCTCAACCTCTTGGGAATAAAGTGAAACCAACAGATAAGCGATTTTGATTGTGTCTGCTCCCAGAAAATATGTGCAACAATAATCTGGTGACAGAGATTGGTAATATTTGTTATGTCGAATGCGAACAGATGCTGACTGGTGGACTACACACACCAATTGCAGAATCATTTTGTGACAATGTAATGTTGGTTAAAATTTGCGACCTTTCTTACGCCGAGCAAACATCTGCAAACAAAAGGATGTTTATCCTAAAAAAAGAAATTTGTGGTGCATTTAACAGCTATCTACGAAAAAAGTTCGACCGATTTGTTTCCGCTTGGCATGGTATTAAAGCTAAGCTTCCGTTTTCTCTGAAAAGCACTAACAAGATGGGCCAGGGAGTAAAAGAAATTATCGGAAAAGAAGGCCTCGAAAGCATTAATAAAAAATTCCAAAATCTTATTTGTGTTCCGTACAACGTGGAATTAGCAGATGTTAAGTTGGAAATTTTATTGGAAGAACTACCAGATATATTAGATGGACTCAAAAAAGATTATTACTATCTTTTTGACATGGCTGTAACCCAAGATTTTGTTGGCATATTTAGCAAGATGGAGATATGTAATTATTTAACTACAAACCATAACTTTTGCTACAAGGGCAAATACGAAGAAAACTGCAATATTATAGTTGACAACGATAAAACTGTGGGAATCGTTCGTTTAACATGACTAACAACCAATGCGAGAATTAAGATATACAACAAATTTGTGTGTCAGATAACACGTCCTGGTGTTAATAAACAACTTGGAAATCATATACTAGATTTTTTACGTTGTCCAGATGTATGTTTAAGGGAAACATTCGCGTAAGTTGATAAAAAATAACGTATTACAGTTAATAAGATGAAATAATAACTTTGATTTGAAATGATCATTTGGGCTTTGCATAAAAGTCTAGGTTATAATTTCATCTTTTAACTATTAACGATGCAGATTTGTAAATATTCCAATTGTTGTCAACGGTCTCGGAGGCGTATTAAAAAACGCATGGTCTGCGAAAGACCAAGATACAGTTTTATTGTCGGACACTGAACTTGCGTTAACATAAAATAATTGCGACATAAATACAAATATACGTTCCTAAAATAAAACTTAATTTCTTGACATCAATCTGACCAGGTATTATTAACAAAAATCTTAAAAAAGACTATTGCATAACTACTACTATCACCCCGTTGCTCTAGTTTCCAAGATTGATGTATACGGCATTTGAAATTTCATTAGTGGAAATACTCGTTATAGCAATACATCGAAAAACGTCGCAATTTTAACTGTTCATTAACCATACCAATATCCATTAAAAATACTAAATTGTCACCTTTACCAACAATAATTTCACTAATAAGGCTTACATTTAAAATCAATATCCACTAATTCCGCTGCTAATTTCGATTAACAAAATAATTACTGGCCTTTTAATTAATTTCCTATTACTTAAATACTAATATTGAAGTTTTCACTCCACAAGTGCATATTTAATAAAACTAAACATAAAAGTTCATTCTATTTAGTTTAATTTAATCTTTTAACAAAGTTAGGAATGTCCATAAACCATTACTATTTTTCATCTTATATCCTTCCAGCTAACACGGCCTTCTTTCTAACTAACACAACTCCCTTAACACAACGTACCACAAAATTCCAAATTAATGGAGGGGTGACTCTTGAGGTCATAACTTCTTTTTAACCGGTCGTAACGAGGATAATTTCACGAATTCGTAAATTGAAATGTGCTCTGCCCATATCAGCGTACATTAAAAAAAAATAAGTCGCACGCTGCGTTTTGCTCAGGCGGCAAATTTATATTCTCAGTTTGAACCTGTGTTTCTCTACAACTTTCAACTCCAATCCCTCACTTTACTGCTCACTCGTATTACTAAATTTCGATCTTTCTAATTACCTGCTCGCAAATAATTGATTCATTACTTTCCGTCGGGTGTCTAAGTTTTGTTATTTTTTCCACTATAAAAATTTTATTAATTATGGTCAGCATCCTGTAATACAATATAGCAAGTTTAATCTATGCTTAATAATAAGGTTATTATCCCGTTAATTACATAGTGGTTACGTACTTTTGCAGTTATTCTTGAATGTCTAGCCATGTCTCGTATATGATCTTTCTTATTAACCGTTTCAGCAATTCTCACGTATTAATTTATTTCATTAATGTATACTCTGTGATTTTATTTGTTGTATGGCCTCTTGCATTCTATACGTATTTAACATTTTTGTATTACATATTTATTACATTGGATGATTTATGAAATCTTTTATTTCGGCGGTTTTTAAAATAAGTCATCGCCCGGGATTATTATGTTTACAATGTATTTAAAAAAATAATCTTATACCGTATTATCTGAATTATTTTTATACGAACAAAATTTTGAAATATCATACTCAAACAATATTTACTATTCGTGAAATCTACATAATAAGGTGTGTCCATATCTAGTCTGTCTATTCGAATTTAAAACTTCTCCTATCCCATCTAATTTATTTCTACCGTATTGCGAGTGCGTTACAATTTCTCTAAATTAAGATATTAAATTTTTGTCCTGGCGTGGCTTTTGCAGATTATGAAGGTAAATTAAATACTGATGTGGAATTTCAGCAGTTTCAGCACATTTATTTCGTTTCAACCGATGTTTACCTATGACGTTTTTGAATTTTAAAACTCCACCCTTATTTGTTTCCGAATATTTAATAAATCACAATTAGACAATATTTCCGAATCGCCTCCAAAAGTCTAACTTGTTTTTCTTATAGATATCGGGCTAAAGTGAAATGATGAATGTCATATCCATAGCGAACTGTCTTTTAAAAGATAGAAAACAAAAGCAAAAGTCGTGTTTTTCGCAGATTGCTAAGGGCATATAATATTATCTATACACAAAACTTTACTTATACGTAATCCTATTATTGGTATTCACTGCGCAAAAATTATATCAAGAGAAGAGGATTATCGCGAGTCACTTTTTAAAATTAATGTAGTCATAATCTATACATAGAAGTTTATATTTCTGAATTGCTATTGAAGTATTTTCCAATGGAAATACAAAATTTAAAGAGATATGAAAATACAATGCCAATCTGAATATAAGCTTTTACGTGGAAGAACTGTTTTGGTTAATTTATTTAGGTTCTCTAGATACGTCAACTTTGGTTAAGTTTGAATTCGTTATCTCATTTACTTTTTTCCAGGAAATGTTAAGCTCATATTACTGCAAAATCATTTTAAGAACTTAATGATCTTTCGAGACTTCTTAAAATGAAGATGGTTTTGAGGAGAAACTTTTTAACACATCTTGATTTTAAATTACATTCAGTGCTTAGAAGAGCCCTGTGTATAATGCAGCGCACTTTTAGAACCACAGAAATTTACGAAGCTGGATAAAATAGAATATTTATTACGAAGTTATTAAACATAACTGATAAGTAGCAATCTTCGAAATTCGAACTGAAACTACGCCTTTTCCTATCAAATTATAAAATTTAGGAATTCAAGTGAGGTATAACCACTTCATGAAGTCCCTGAGGCGTTGCTTAGAGAGGTATAAAGGTACTATAGTTTATCGCGTACCCATACAGAAGGCGTAAGAATATTGCACACATTTACCGGCAATATTAATTAAATCAATCACAAAATGAGCGTGAGTTTAGGTTAAACTTACCTTTACTCCTTCTAAATAACTAAAGTACGGTAAAGCCAATTAACGAATTCTTGATAATGGCGTTTACCCGGCTGAAATACCAATGATGTTGTTCCTCCTTCCTTAATTCTACAGAGCGAGAGGTTTCAGTGGCCGCTCTAGATTAAATTAGCAGTGATGTAAATTGTTATTTACTTTCAACATATAAAAACAGACGGTACGGTAGGACTAGAGATAAAGGAACGACAAGGGAAAACTTCACTGCATTACAAAGCACTACTGTACAAGTTTTTCAGATACGATAATCGAATGTAGGTTGGCATCATGGCCGTGGTTGTTTTTCTTAACTCTCCACCGCTTCTTATACGTATCGTCCTTCCATTAGCCGAAATAACGGCGCTTATTTATTTCCAAGCATGGGAGGTGCAAAATACATAAAAATAATTAATTTTAAAAACATTTAGAATAATTATGCGGCATATTTTGTAGCTGAATTACAACGTGTAATACCTATACATGCTAAAACTATTTTACACACCTTTGTGTAACTTACTTTAAATTAATGATTATAAATCCCTTATGATTAATTATTAAAGTAAACTCGTTGTGAAGTCAAATGGGCGTAACAGAGGTTTAAGTAGTGACACGTTTACTTTTTCAAAAAATTTTGAAGTTTATATTTTAATTAAAGAATTATTTCCATGAAACATTAACTAGAAGAATTCCTGGGCATGCGGGTTAATACCTAGGACAATATGATTTTGTAGGGACCCAACACAATCTAGTCGGCGTATGATCTACTAGCACAAGTCATTTCGTTGATGAATAAATTGGAAAAGGCAAGTATTGGTGGTTGTGTTGGATGTAACTGAAACTAGAGAGTGGACTAGTAGGAACAGATTGGTTACGACAACCTGGTTCTCAGCGTACAATTTTGTATTGCCATTGAGAGTCTTTCCTTTTCGTATACTATACGTAAATATAGAGGTAGTTACCTAGTTAATTAGATGAAATAGTAACTACTTTAGGCTCTGATGCAAAGTCTAAATGATTTGGAATTCGAGCTAGAATATCTTTGTATTTCTGTATATCAATACGTTCGTTCTGAATGGATCTGCACCTAGAAGAAGTTCTAGTTTACTAGAAAGGGTAAAATGGCTTACACGTTCTAGTGAACTAAAGAGCCAAACTATAGGTTTAATCAAATTAGCGGTGTCGTTAGTGAGGAACCAGACTAAGACAGGTCCTCCAAATAGGACAGCAGCTCTTTCGCTACTAAGAGTGGCAAATACTATAGGGGTCGGTATGACATTCTAAGACACACTACTGCGATGTGGAATGTAACTGGAAACCACCACATTATCTCCTAAGTACACATGGTACTTAAATTGTTATTTAAGATGATGGCATCATATGGGGTAAAAGATTCCGGAGTTAAAATAGTACCCCATTCGAATCTCCGGGAGGAAACTACTTCGGAAGATGTGATCGGAAAGTTTAAAAGAATAGCCAGGAACATTTTGGGAGTCAGTGCATGAAATGTCAGAAGCATGAAACAAGTAGGTAAGCTAGAGATCTTGAAAATTGAAATGAATAGGTTAGCATTAGACATAGTAGGGATTAATGAAGTTGGATGGCGAGAAACGAGAGATTTTTAGAGCAGGATGAGAGGAAGGAAATTCGGGATTGGAAATATGTATGCGAATAAAGGTAGAAAACTATTTACAAGAGAACGAAAGAGTACTCATGCTTAGATTAGAATCTAAACCGGTAAATACGGACAGTACGAGAAGTAGACAGGAAGAAGGTAGAACCTTTTGGAATGTGATGCTTCCGATGTATAATGACGATGCTAGCATGGACCGACAAAGTTAATAACAAAGAGGTTCTAGGCCAGCACCCAAGACGCGGCCATCAGCCACCAACACCATCAATTACTCTACTTTCCCAAATAGACCTTCCAAGGGAGCGGGATGTTACCGTGTCTTCACGAAATTCCGTTCTATATAGGAACGCGACATACGCACCAATATTATAAAGAACCACCGAAAACACTCAATCAAGGAAACCACGCCTCTCGACAAAAAGGAACGCTCTGTTTCTATTAGTGCCAGAATGGGATAACCAAAGAGAATGCTCGATTTTTTCCAGCACTGCATAAAAGAAGGAGCTCTGGCCATCCGACTACACTTGACCTCGCCTAGTGCTTCCACTAGCCTAGTAAGGAAAAAGTCTTCTAGCACTTACACTAGCCTAGTACCAACATCTCGGCGCTTCCCCTAGCCCGAGATCCACCGCATCATCAAATTGCGCTTCCACTAGCACATTACCATCGCCGTGCCGGCGCTTCCACTAGCCCGGGGAGACGTGTAAGAATTAAGAGAGATACGTCAAGCCGACGTCGACTCCAATATCAACCAGTCCACATTACCGAGGCTGCAAAACACCACCCCTGCACGGACGCTGTCGCTGCAGAACACGACGACCACCGACGCCGTTATTACTGTATATATGTATCTATGTATTGTAAATATTATTAATAAGGATTGAAGTCGGGGAAGAGTTGTGTCAGTGCGAGAAATTGATCTACAGGCTCCCAAGATCAGCCCCAATAGGCGCCTCCTCCCAACAGCCGACCCTCGAAGGTAACAGCTACAACATTATCTCTGTACTAACTATGGAAGCGCTATAATTTATATCACATACAGCTATTTATTTCAACACTGTGTTAGCATTACTTGAATTCATATCATGATTTTATAGGTCAAGACTTAAATAAGAACAAGTATTATAATTAAAGCTTGAATTAAATCGAAACTGTAATGCGTATGAGCGGCAATTTATATACATAATCAATAATTCTGGACTATTCCAAGGAGGTACTAGAATTATGCAAATAACATCTAGAAGATACGTTGTAATCCTAATAAAGATCTTAAATGCAACCCCTTGCATACAGTCAATCAAGTTCAGCGGAAGATGTCACACCACATAGTAGCTACTAACTTTCCTTTGTGTACAGGTGTCTCGTTTACGTTCAGCTATATTATTCTGATGATCAAGAATAAACTAGGCGACGCTTTGTTACACTGTCTCCCGTACAGTAGATCTAGCATATTTCGTCCAATCTATCGAACCCACAACCGATTTTGGGTATGGCCTATCTTCAAACTTAATCATCTGGTATTTGAGGTCCACTAATGCCCTTTACCAGTCCTGGTGATTCGATCTATTGGAAGGCAGTGGCTTAATCACCAGGTAATTGATGCCACAATATCGGTCGTTTAGCCGTATGGCCTTTCTACCCTCTGGGTGTTGTTGACGAAGTTGATCTAGACAAGCAAATTTATATTTAAGCACCCGAAAAAGTCCCTGGGACATTTGTGTCGCCGCTGCGGAATGTACCAGGGAGTATTTCTAAGGCACATCGAATAGAGCACATTGAATCTCGTCCGTGACCCCAAAATCTCGCTTTTGTCTGTACAGCTGTACAGACATAAATAAACCAATCATAGCTCGGTCCAGAACTTTGTTCATCCTCATGAGCGTAATTGTTTGTTTGTCCCACTGCTTGGGGTTCTTCGGCTTTACCGGCGTCATCACTATTATAAGATGATTGCCAGTTAATATGTACCACTATTGTCCTGCCCAAGATGTACTTATTCCCGAAGTCACTTTCAAAAAATGGACCAATAATATCGATTCCCTCTTTCTCAGATGGCGTTCCCACGTTGTGTTACCTCATGGGAACCTTTCGGTTTCCCAATGGTGCACACATCGGCACCGCTTTCTGATATTGTCTTTACAACCTACCTGGTTAAATTTTGCTCGGGTCTTATCCAGATTCTATTTAACGCCAGAGTGTCTTCCCGAGGTTCCATTATGTAGATATCCAAACACTTCAGGCACGCGGCTTTTAGGAATCACCACCTGGAGCGTACTCAGTCGCATCTTCATTATCCAAGGATCGCACCAAGATTTCATTCTATACCTTCAAGGAATCCCATTGTACCCAGTACGTCTTCAGGGAGCTACTCAACGGATTTATGTCCTGCCAGAATGAACTTTCTGCTCTGACTTTCCAACGTAGAATAACACCTACATTTTTATCTTTCTCTTCCTCGGTTTGCGGCAGTAGAGGCTGTCAATCGTTGTTGATTACTGTAGTTCGATCAACAAGATTACATTTTTACCCGCGTCACGGAGACAACCATTTTCGGGACAGAGTCTGTGCAGTCGACTTTCGCCCCGTTCTGTAGACTCTGTATTAATTTCTGTTCTTCGCATTCTTTTCTGAGCTGTTTACATTTGATCTGCCTCTATCACAATCACCTGTTCTGGCGTCTGGGCCTCTTTCTTTCCGATTAACTGTTACAAACTACCCGTTCAATCGCTTCTCTTGGCTCCACTCCTCTTCAGATCTCCCTACCTTTCAACAGATAAGATGCGTCGTTTGCTTTGCCGCCTCCAACTCTAAGGCATGATCCAACGCATCATGTGGCGTTTTTGGCATGGCCAGTCGCCTGTATCCTGTCAAAAATGGTCTGTACTACCAGCTGTTCTAAGAAGCCGTACGCTACTGTTGAGTAGCATGTCTCACCAAGCCAACTACATCTACTTCGAACTCCTGCAAATTTTCGTTGGTCTTATGATAACGGTTCTTCACACGAGCGTAATACACTAATTGCAGATGAGAATCGCCGTACCTTAATTTCCAACCTTGATATTAAGACGCTGTAGCTTCTTTGGTCATGGTCTGGTATGCTTTGTAGAATGTTTAAGGCCTCATTTCGTAACGCGACAATCAGCGTGGTTGCTCTTTTACCATCGTTCTAGCGAATGGTTTTCGCGGCCACCTTTAATTGTTTGAAATATGTCTGCCAAGGTGCCTTCCCGTCAAATGTGGGTGGTTTTATTCTAAACCTTGACGCTAGCTCACTTTTTCCGACATTCTTTGATTCTGAGGTGTACTGTTGTATAACCGGAATTAAGTGACCCGATCCTTGTACTGTTAGGGAATTAATCCGTTCCATCTCCAGCACCCGTTCTTCCACTTTTCGCGAGTTTTATTATAATTTTTTTGAAAATTTTGTTTCAGTTTTTATAAATCGCCAAAAAATTTGGCTCCTAGTTTTTTGTATAAACTCCTTTTTCAAAAGGCTGTAATATTTCATTAATTTTTGTTCAACCACTTTTACTTTCTAATCTAGTTTTTCTGTGAGGTTTGCCGGGGTTTTATGTAATTTTTCTGTGAAACTCGTATTACTTTCTTGTTATTTCGCTATCAAGCTCGTAGAACTTTTCTCCATGCCTGACTTAATGTTTTTCAAAGAGGAAAGAATATCGCTGTTTTTTTTTGTTGTTGACTGCGAGTGACAGGCATGCAAAAGAAAATCGTTCAAATGTCGTTTTCACTACTATTCCACACACTTGCCACCAATGTAGCTAAAACTCTTTTGCAATAATAACAGTTCTTAATTGTCAACTGACTACACAGGCTTTTACAACTACTCGCAGCTACAGTGGAATTCTAAAGCACTCACGACAATTTATTTCTGGTTAATCGCTAACAGTAAAAATATTTACTTCTTAAAACTACAATATTGTTTTCTTAATTACTATCGAAGCACTATAATTACCTATTGAAGCACTAAGTGTTAATTTACATCCATCACTACAATAATTTATATTACACAGCTATTTATTTTAACGCGGTGTGTTAACACTAATTTATTTCATATCACGATTTTATAGATAAGGACTCGAATAAAACTAGTATTATCAAAGCTTGAACTGAAACTAGACTCTAATGCTTGTGAACGAAAATTCATACACATGATCAATAATTCTGGACGATTCTAGGAACGTACTAGAATTATGCAAATCAAATGTTTAAGGTTTCTATTGTAAGCTTAATGAAGTTATTAAATGCAACTCCCTGTAAACTGTCAATCAAGTCCATCGGAAGATGTTACGCCACCAGGTGGTTACTAATTTTTTTTTGTGTACAGATGCCTCGTTTGCGTTTATCTGTATTACTCTGATCAAGAGTAGCCTAAGGGCGCCTTTCTACAATACTTTAATAATTATGCGGCATATTTTGTAGCTGAATTACAACGTGTAATACCTATACATGCTAAAACTATTTTACACACCTTTGTGTAACTTACTTTAAATTAATGATTAGACATCCCTTATGATTAATTATTAAAGTAAACTCCTTGTGAAGTCGAATGGGCGTAACAGAGGTTTAAGTAGTGACACTTTTACTTTTTCAAAAAATTTTGAAATTTATATTTTAATTAAAGAATTATTTCCATGAAACATCAACTAGAAGAATTCCTGGGCATACGGGTTAATACCTAGGACAATATGATTTTGTAGGGACCCAACACAATCAAGTCGGCGTATGATCTACTAGCACAAGTCACTCCGTTGATGAATAAATTGGAAAAGGCAAGTATTGGTGGTTGTGTTGGATGTAACTGAAACTAGAGAGTGGACTAGTAGGAACAGATTGGTTAAGGCAACCTGGTTCTCAGCGTACAATTTCGTATGTTTTCGATTGTATCTAGCAGGGATGAAACAAGTAATATAAGAGGCCATGGAGAATCTTTCCTCTTCGTATACTATACGTAAATATAGAGGTAGTTACCTAGCTCATAACATGAAATAATTACTAATTTAGGCTCTGATGCAAAGTCTAAATGATTTGGAATTCGAACTAGGAATTGAATGAGGGAAAATAAAAAATGACCAACAGAATTTGAACCAGTAACCTTAGAATTTATACTTGAAAGCCCCTACCAATTAAATAACCGATAATCTACTTGGAACGATGAAGAAATTTAAATATCACACGCAACTAATCTTTGGTATTTGAGAGAAATACGTAAACACCAATACAAAGTTTTTTCACCGCGTGAGTTAGATTTTGATCTTCTTGGAGCGACTTTTTAAAACGCTTCTTCCAAAACTCTTCTAACAAATTTATCTAAAACAGAAATTACAATGGAAGTTAACAAATGCCTGTGTTATATTCATTAACGCTTTTAACAATCAAAATTACTTTTCACTAATTAATTAAACTAAATTTGAGTAGCTTGAACAATCAACAATTTCAAAGTTGTGAAGCTCTAGACTGACTGGCCATCTTGGGCTCCTGAGGGTATTTATGCTGTCCCTGCCCTGACATTGCTTATGTGAAGTACAGAGCTTATGTCTGCTATTTTCTTAATTCATTTATACAATACAAAGTAACAATCTTAATTCTAACAATAAGTTTCTTACAATCTATTGTGACCTGCACCTGCAGTGTCAAGTTACGTCTGAATACAATGTATTCACATCGGTTCTCGTGTTTGGTATATGAACTTCCGTTAACCTTTTCCAGGAACATTTTGCGAGTCAGAGCGTGGGATGTCAGAGCATGAAGCAAGTAGGTAAAATAGAGATCTTGAAAATTGAAATGAATAGGTTAGTATTAGACATAGTAGGGATTACCGAAGCTCGATTGCCAGAAGCGAGAGATTTTGGAGCGGAGACTTTAGAATAATTCATACAGGATCAGAGGAAGGAAATTCGGGCATGGAAATATTTATGCGAAAAATGTAGAAAACTACTTACAAGAGAACGAAAGGCTTAAATTAGAATCTAAACCGATAAATACAGTAATAATACAATTCCATATAAATCGAAACAGTTCTAACAGAGTGATACGGTATGAAAATTAACAAAAATAAAATTAAAGTACTAATATGTAAAGGAGGAGGAAATAAATCAGATACTAGAATACAAATAGGCAAGAACTTACAAAAGGTTATGGATTTCTGCTACATAGGCAGCCAAATAACGCAAAATGGGAAAAGTGCAAAAGATACAAAACAAAGATAGCACAAGGCCGTGCTGCGTTTAACACGAAAAAGCAACTACTATGTTCAAAGACAACAAACATAGAAACAAGGAAAAGATTACTGATAGCATATGTGTGGAGTACATCACTGTACGGCTGTAAAACTTGGACAATAGGAGAAGGGAACAGAAAAGTTAGAAGCCTTTGAAATGTTGTGCTACATACGTATGATGAAGATGTTATGGACAGATAAAGTTAAGAACAAAGAGGTTTCAGAAATGATAGGAAAGAAAGAAATATATGGAAAACAATAAAATAGGATAGATAGGATGATAGGTCACATACTAAGGCATGAGGTAATAGTGTGGAATATATTAGAAGTAGAGATAGGAAAAAAAGAAATGGCGGTTGACCTAGGTTAGATTATTGCACACTGTAGTCAAAGATGTAGGCTGTGGAAGTTTCAGGAAATGTGTCGGCTTGCTCAGAATATAAATCAATGAAGGTATGCGTCCAACCAGTTCCAAGACGGGACCTATTGGCGAAAAAAGTAATTGTACTTAAACCTGAAAATTATTATTAACAACAACAGGTGTTGGTTTTGCAATATTTTCAACCAATATTGATTGTGTAAAAGGATTTATTGGAAAACTATCAATTCAGCAAATGTCTAAGTGTTGGGGATCTTGGTAGCCGCAGGTTACTTAACTCCGTTCACATACCACATCGGTGAAATAGAGTATATTTTTGGAAAACAATAAAAATGAAACCGATCTGTATCTAACAAGAAAGAGCAGCCGCTATGTTAGAAAACAACAAATGTAGAAATTAGGAAAAAATTGTCAAAAGAATGTGTGGAGCACAGCACTGTAAGGCTATGAAATACGGACAGTACGAGAAGTAGACAGGAACAAGGTAGAACCAATTGGAATGAGGTGCTTTAGATGTATGATGATGATGCTAGCATGGACCGACAAAGTTAATAACAAAGAGGTTCTAGACCAGCACCCCAGAACCGGGTATCAGCGGCCAACACCATGAACCACTCTACCCTCCCCAACTATACCCTTCAGGGGAGCGGGATGTTACCATCGTTCCTTCACGAAATTCTGTTCTAAATAGAAACGAACGCGACATACGCACCAATATTATAAAGAACCACCGAAAACACTCAATCAAGGAAACCACGCCTCTCGACGAAAAGGAACGCTCTGTTTCTATTAGTGCCAGAATGGGATAACCAAAGAGAATGCTCGCTTTTTTTCAGCACTGCATAAAAGAAGGAGCCCTGATCATCCGACTTCACTTAATCTCGCCTAGTGCTTCCACTAGCCTAGTAAGGGAAAAGTCTTCTAGCACTTACACTAGCCTAGTACCAACATCTCGGCGCTTCCCCTAGCCCGAGATCCACCGCATCATCAAATTGCGCTTCCACTAGCACAAGGAGACCCATTACCATCGCCGAGCCGGCACTTCCACTAGCCCGGGGAGACGTGTAAGAACTAAGAGAGATACGTCAAGCCGACGCCGACTTCAATATCAACCAGTCCACATTACCGAGGCTGCAAGACACCACCCCTGCACGGACGCTGTCGCTGCAGAACACGACGACCACCGACGCCGTTATTACTGTATATATGTATCTACGTATTGTAAATATTATTAATAAGGATTAAAGTCGGGGAAGAGTTGTGTCAGTGCGAGAAGTTGAAGGCTCCCAAGATCAGCCCCAATAGGCGCCTCCTCCCAACAGCCGACCCTCGAAGGTAACACCTGCAATATTATCTTCGTACTAACTGTGGAAGCGCTATAATTTATATCACATACAGCTATTTATTTTAACACTGTGTTAGCATTACTTGATTTCATATCATGATTTTATAGGTCAAGACTTAAATAAGAACAAGTATTATAATTAAAGCTTGAATTAAATCGAAACTGTAATGCGTATGAGCGGCAATTTATATACATAATCAATAATTCTGGACTATTCCAAGGAGGTACTAGAATTATGCAAATAACATCTAGAAGATTCGTTGTATTCCTAATAAAGATCTTAAATGCAACCCCTTCCATACAGTCAATCAAGTTCAGCGAAAGATGTCACACCACATAGTAGCTACTAACTTTCCTTTGTGTACAGGTGTCTCGTTTACGTTCAGCTATATTATTCTGATGATCAAGAATAAACTAGACGACGCTTTGTTACACTGTCTCCCGGACAGTAGATCTAGCATATTTCGTCCAATCTATCGAACCCACAACCGATTTTGGGTATGGCCTATCTTCAAACTTAATCATCTGGTATTTGAGGTACACTAATGTCCTTTACCAGTCCTGGTGATTCGATCTATTGGAAGGCAGTTGCTTAATCACCAGGTAATTGATGCCACAATATCGGTCGTTTAGCCGTATGGCCTTTCTACCCTCTGGGTGCTGTTGACGAAGTTGATCTAGACAAGCAAATTTATATTTAAGCACCCGAAAAAGTCCCTGGGACATTTGTGTCGCCGCTGCGGAATGCACCAGGGAGTATTTCTAAGGCACATCGAATAGAACACATTGAATCTCGTCCGTAACCCCAAAATCTCGCTTTTGTCTGTACAGCTGTACAGACATAAATAAACCAATCATAGCTCGGTCCAGAACTTTGTTCATCCTCACGAGCGTAATTGTTTGTTTGTCCCACTGCTTGGGGTTCTCCGGCTTTACCGGCGTCATCACTATTATAAGATGATTGCCAGTTAATATGTACCACTATTGTCCTGCCCAAGATGTACTTATTCCCGAAGTCACTTTCAGAAAATAGACCGATAATATCGATTCCCTCTTTCTCAGATGGCGTTCCCACGTTGTGTTGCCTCATAGGAACCTTTCGGTTTCCCAATGGTGCACACATCGGCACCGCTTTCTAATATCGTCTTTACAACCTACCTGGTTAAATTTTGCTCGGACCTTATTCAGATTCTTCTTAACGCCAGAGTGTCTTCCCGAGGTTCCATTATGTAGATATCCAAACACCTCAGGCACGCGGCTTTTAGGAATCACCACCTGGAGCGTACTCAGTCGCATCTTCATTAACCAAGGATCGCACCAAGATTTCATTCTATACCTTCAAGGAATCCCATTGTACCCAGTACGTCTTCAGGGAGCTACTCAACGGATTTATATCCTGCCAGGATAAACTTTCTGTTCTGACTTTCCAACGTAGAATAACACCTACATTTTTATCTTTCTCTTCCTCGGTTTGCAGCAGTAGAGGCTGTCAATCGTTGTTGATTACTGTAGTTCGATCAACAAGATTACATTTTTCCCGCGTCACGGAGACAACCATTTTCGGGACAGAGTCTGTGCAGTCGACTTTCGCCCCGTTCTGTAGACTCCGTATTAATTTCAATGGAAGTTAACAAATGCCTGTGTTATATTCATTAACGCTTTTAACAATCAAAATTACTTTTCACTAATTAATTAAACTAAATTTGAGTAGCTTGAACAATCAACAATTTCAAAGTTGTGAAGCTCTAGACTGACTGGCCATCTTGGGCTCCTGAGGGTATTTATGCTGTCCCTGCCCCTGACATTGCTTATGTGAAGTACAGAGCTTATGTCTGCTATTTTCTTAATTCATTTATACAATACAAAGTAACAATCTTAATTCTAACAATAAGTTTCTTACAATCTATTGTGACCTGCACCTGCAGTGTCAAGTTACGTCTGGAATACAATGTATTCACATCGGTTCTCGTGTTTGGTATATGAACTTCCGTTAACCTTTTCCAGGAACATTTTGCGAGTCAGAGCGTGGGATGTCAGAGCATGAAGCAAGTAGGTAAAATAGAGATCTTGAAAATTGAAATGAATAGGTTAGTATTAGACATAGTAGGGATTACCGAAGCTCGATTGCCAGAAGCGAGAGATTTTTGGAGCGGAGACTTTAGAATAATTCATACAGGATCAGAGGAAGGAAATTCGGGCATGGAAATATTTATGCGAAAAAATGTAGAAAACTACTTACAAGAGAACGAAAGGCTTAAATTAGAATCTAAACCGATAAATACAGTAATAATACAATTCCATATAAATCGAAACAGTTCTAACAGAGTGATACGGTATGAAAATTAACAAAAATAAAATTAAAGTACTAATATGTAAAGGAGGAGGAAATAAATCAGATACTAGAATACAAATAGGCAAGAACTTACAAAGGTTATGGATTTCTGCTACATAGGCAGCCAAATAACGCAAAATGGGAAAAGTGCAAAGATACAAAACAAAGATAGCACAAGGCCGTGCTGCGTTTAACACGAAAAAGCAACTACTATGTTCAAAGACAACAAACATAGAAACAAGGAAAAGATTACTGATAGCATATGTGTGGAGTACATCACTGTACGGCTGTAAAACTTGGACAATAGGAGAAGGGAACAGAAAAAGTTAGAAGCCTTTGAAATGTTGTGCTACATACGTATGATGAAGATGTTATGGACAGATAAAGTTAAGAACAAAGAGGTTTCAGAAATGATAGGGAAAGAAAGAAATATATGGAAAACAATAAAATAGGATAGATAGGATGATAGGTCACATACTAAGGCATGAGGTAATAGTGTGGAATATATTAGAAGTAGAGATAGGAAAAAAAAGAAATGGCGGTTGACCTAGGTTAGATTATTGCACACTGTAGTCAAAGATGTAGGCTGTGGAAGTTTCAGGGAAATGTGTCGGCTTGCTCAGAATATAAATCAATGAAGGTATGCGTCCAACCAGTTCCAAGACGGGACCTATTGGCGAAAAAAGTAATTGTACTTAAACCTGAAAATTATTATTAACAACAACAGGTGTTGGTTTTGCAATATTTTCAACCAATATTGATTGTGTAAAAGGATTTATTGGAAAACTATCAATTCAGCAAATGTCTAAGTGTTGGGGATCTTGGTAGCCGCAGGTTACTTAACTCCGTTCACATACCACATCGGTGAAATAGAGTATATTTTTGGAAAACAATAAAATGAAACCGATCTGTATCTAACAAGAAAGAGCAGCCGCTATGTTAGAAAACAACAAATGTAGAAATTAGGAAAAATTGTCAAAAGAATGTGTGGAGCACAGCACTGTAAGGCTATGAAATACGGACAGTACGAGAAGTAGACAGGAACAAGGTAGAACCAATTGGAATGAGGTGCTTTAGATGTATGATGATGATGCTAGCATGGACCGACAAAGTTAATAACAAAGAGGTTCTAGACCAGCACCCCAGAACCGGGTATCAGCGCCAACACCATGAACCACTCTACCCTCCCCAACTATACCCTTCAGGAGCGGGATGTTACCATCGTTCCTTCACGAAATTCTGTTCTAAATAGAAACGAACGCGACATACGCACCAATATTATAAAGAACCACCGAAAACACTCAATCAAGAAACCACGCCTCTCGACGAAAAGGAACGCTCTGTTTCTATTAGTGCCAGAATGGGATAACCAAAGAGAATGCTCGCTTTTTCAGCACTGCATAAAGAAGGAGCCCTGATCATCCGACTTCACTTAATCTCGCCTAGTGCTTCCACTAGCCTAGTAAGGAAAAGTCTTCAGCACTTACACTAGCCTAGTACCAACATCTCGGCGCTTCCCCGAGCCCGAGATCCACCGCATCATCAAATTGCGCTTCCACAGCACAAGGAGACCCATTACCATCGCCGAGCCGGCACTTCCACTAGCCCGGGAGACGTGTAAGAACTAAGAGATACGTCAAGCCGACGCCGACTTCAATATCAACCAGTCCACATTACCGAGGCTGCAAGACACCACCCCTGCACGGACGCTGTCGCTGCAGAACACGACGACCACCGACGCCGTTATTACTGTATATATGTATCTACGTATTGTAAATATTATTAATAAGGATTAAAGTCGGGGAAGAGTTGTGTCAGTGCGAGAAGTTGAAGGCTCCCAAGATCAGCCCCAATAGGCGCCTCCTCCCAACAGCCGACCCTCGAAGGTAACACCTGCAATATTATCTTCGTACTAACTGTGGAAGCGCTATAATTTATATCACATACAGCTATTTATTTTAACACTGTGTTAGCATTACTTGATTTCATATCATGATTTTATAGGTCAAGACTTAAATAAGAACAAGTATTATAATTAAAGCTTGAATTAAATCGAAACTGTAATGCGTATGAGCGGCAATTTATATACATAATCAATAATTCTGGACTATTCCAAGGAGGTACTAGAATTATGCAAATAACATCTAGAAGATTCGTTGTATTCCTAATAAAGATCTTAAATGCAACCCTTCCATACAGTCAATCAAGTTCAGCGAAAGATGTCACACCACATAGTAGCTACTAACTTTCCTTTGTGTACAGGTGTCTCGTTTACGTTCAGCTATATTATTCTGATGATCAAGAATAAACTAGACGACGCTTTGTTACACTGTCTCCCGGACAGTAGATCTAGCATATTTCGTCCAATCTATCGAACCCACAACCGATTTTGGGTATGGCCTATCTTCAAACTTAATCATCTGGTATTTGAGGTACACTAATGTCCTTTACCAGTCCTGGTGATTCGATCTATTGGAAGGCAGTTGCTTAATCACCAGGTAATTGATGCCACAAAGTTCAAACAAAATAGTATAATTTACCTGAAGGTTACTTGCACTCGTAGCTTCAATGTACATCGTCCCTTTTGTTAATCACACCATTCCAACTGGGTTATATTTACGGCTTCTGATTCTCAACGCTTTAAAAATTTTCTCCATCACCATTTATTTAAAGTTGTTTCAGGGCTTTTCCGGAACTCCTCTGTGTATATCTGACCCTTGTTTCGTGGATCCAGACACGTTTATGCACCATTTAAGTATTAATACCCCGAAAAATAACAAAGAAATTCATACTTCTTTCACCAAGATACGCCAAAACTGCCTACTTTTGTGTATTTATTTGTCATAGTAAATTTTACCAATTGGTACAGTGATACTAAATTTTATTACCTTGTATCTTCTTTTCTAAGTGCACTAACGTACATTCATTGTAGCACGTAAAGAACAAGCTGTTTTAAATCACATAATATTCGAGCAAACTGTTTAAATTATTTAATATTAAAACCGGAAAACTAAAAAGCACTGTATAACGCGTTCAATCAAATCGAAGATCTAAGAGAGCTTGTTTATATTCACCTGGGTATATATAGAAGTTCGCCTGTCTGTCGGTCGAGTCCTCAAAACGGCCAGTTTCTAGAATTTCGCATGCTCTGTTCCCAGTCCGTAGCCCGCGCGTCGGTTTTTACGAATTTTGTACTCGTCCCAGTTAAATCTCAGAAAATTTCCACACGGCACGCAAACATGTCCGAGAATACCTAATTAAATTTTATACAGAAATCGTTGTTTCTACCTCTGATATTTGCATCCTATTTTCAACCAATTGTGATCCTCGTGACGTTGCTTAAATCACGCCTTTTACTATATGTGTCTCGGTCTTGTGCATATTATCTGCCTCTATCTAACCTGTTCTTAGTGGTGCAAATTGATATTCCTTATTATCGATTATTTCAGTCCATGTGGACTATCTGGGTTAAATAACCCCGTATCGCACCTTCTCGTGAATATTAAGCCACGGTTTCTCCAAGATTCTTTGAAACCATTTGTTATCTACAAAATTTTCGCCGTACATGACATTTAAACTACGCAGGTGTTCAAACATAATATTAATTCTCAGAGCTTTATTTTCTAGTATTATAATCTTGGATTTTCACAGACTTTTATGCTTATTATTAATAATGGTTTAATTAACTCCAACTAAAATTGACTTCTATCCTTTCATTTTTAGCGAATACAAATTAAATATTAATTATTATTTGTACACTTTGTTTAATACCGGTTACTTAAAATAGGGTTAATTAATATAAATCTTGCCCGTAATTTCCATTTGTTTCTTAGGAATAATTAAATTACACGCAGAGCTTTTTAATACTGTTTCTTTTGATATAAAGCGTCTTGTACATGATTTAAATCTCTGATTTTTACTGAAACGACCGAATTTATTTATGCTTCATGGTTTTAATAAAGCGTACTTTTTCCCAAAGCTTCTACACGGTGATTAAAATTATTTGATGTGATTATTTAATTTTCTACCCTGGTCTAAATATGAGTAATATATATAAATAAATTATTGGTTGTGGGTTTCAGGTCAGCTGGCAAGTTCAGTACTACTCTTTTTTATAGCCTAAATTTTCGAATTTATTTTAATTCTTGATCACAGGCACTACAAATGATAAATTTTAAAAAACTGGTACAGTTTGGTTTTAAAGTTACATACTAAATCGAGGTTTATATAAATAATTAGCAACAATGTAAAAAATAACACACGAATTATGCCTTCTTCAAAGAATGATTACTTTGACTTTATATAAATGATGGTAACAAAATAAAAAACGCAATTCCATACATAACGCACAGCATTAATAAATAATTACATAACATTACAATTAAAAGTAGCAAGTCAAAAAATTAAAAATACATTAAACACTACAATCAAAATAAAATATATAACTGTGCTAGAGTAACACACAACAATTAATTAAAATATATAACTGTGCTAAAGTAACACACAACAATTAATTGTTGTGTGTTACTCTAGCACAGTTATATATTTTATTTTGATTGTAGTGTTTAATGTATTTTAATTTTTTGACTTGCTACTTTTAATTGTAATGTTATGTAATTATTTATTAATGCTGTGCGTTATGTATGGAATTCCGTTTTATTTTGTTACACATTTATATTCAAAGTAATCATTTTTAAATAATTATGAAACTTAGAATAGAATTACAATTTGACACTGTAGTTTTTATTGCTGTATGAACGATTGCATCCCAAGATTTCAACAACTATTATATTAACTATTTACTTACGTTCGAGAATTTAGATATATATATATATATATATATATATATATATATATATATATTACTCAAATTTAGACCAGGGTTGAAAATTAATAAACGACATCAAATAATTTTAATCACCGTGTATAAGAAAGCTTTGGGTATTAATAAGCTTCATTTAAAGGCATATTGGATAAATTCGTCATTTACTTCTAAAAATAGGGTTTATATTGTTTAGATAATGTGAAACACCGTGTATATTAAAGCAGTGGAAAATAGTACGCTTAATTAAAGGCCTACTGTGTAGATTTAAATCATTCAATTAGAATGTAGGGTTTGTATATAATCATAATGGAGCATCATAGTGGAGCATAAAATTTAATCTTTCCAAGTACTAAAACTATCGAGAAATTATAAAGACATGGGAAAGGCACGCAAAAGTCTTCGAGGTTCCATTATGTAGATATCCAAACACCTCAGGCACGCGGCTTTAGGAATCACCACCTGGAGCGTACTCAGTCGCATCTTCATTAACCAAGGATCGCACCAAGATTTCATTCTATACCTTCAAGGAATCCCATTGTACCCAGTACGTCTTCAGGGAGCTACTCAACGGATTTATATCCTGCCAGGATAAACTTTCTGTTCTGACTTTCCAACGTAGAATAACACCTACATTTTTATCTTTCTCTTCCTCGGTTTGCAGCAGTAGAGGCTGTCAATCGTTGTTGATTACTGTAGTTCGATCAACAAGATTACATTTTTTCCCGCGTCACGGAGACAACCATTTTCGGGACAGAGTCTGTGCAGTCGACTTTCGCCCCGTTCTGTAGACTCCGTATTAATTTCTGCTCTTCATATTCTTTTCTGAGCTGTTTACATTTGATTTGCCTCTATCAAAATCACCTGTTCTGGCGTCTGGGCCTCTTTCTTTCCGATTAGCTGTTACAAAGTACCCGTTCAATCGCTTCTCTTGGATCTGCTCCTCTTCAGATCTCCTACCTTTCAACAGATAAGATGCGTCGTTTGCTTTGCCGCCTCGAACTCTAAGGCATGATCCAACGCATCATGTGGCGTTTTTGACATGGTCAGTTGCCTGTATCCCGTCAAAAATGGTCTGTACTACCAGCTGTTCTAAGAAGCCGTACGGCACTGCTGAGTAGCTAGTCTCACCAAGCAAACTACATCTACTTCGAACTTCTGCAAATTTTTATTGGTCTGTTGGTAACGGTTCTTCAAACGAGCGTGATACACTAATTGCAGATGAGAGTCGCCGTACCGTAATTTTCAGCCTTGATATTAAGACACTGTAGCTTCTTTGGTCATGGTCTGGTATGCTTTGTAGAATGTTTAAGGCCTCACTTCGTAACGCGACAATCAGCGCGGTTCCTCTTTCACCTTCGTACCAGCCAATGATTCTCATGGCCACCTTTAATTGTTTGAAGTATGTCTGCCAAGGTGGCCTTCTCATCAAATGTGGGTGGTTTTATTCTAAATCTTGACGCTAGTTCACTTTTTCCGACATTCTTTCATTCTGAGGTGTACTGTTGTATAACCGGAATTAAGTGACCCGATCCTTGTACTGTTAGGGAATTAATCCGCTCCTTCTCCAGCACCGGTTCTTCCCCTTTTCGCGACTTTTATTATAATTTTTCTGAAAATTCTGTTTCAGTTTTTATAAATCGCCAAAAAATTTGGCACCTAGTTTTTTGAATAAACTCCTTTCTCAAATGGCTGTAATAATTAATTAATTTTTGCTTAACCACTTTTACTTTCTAATCTAGTTTTTCTGTGAGATTTGCCGGGGTTTTATGTAATTTTTCTGTGAAACTCGTATTACTTTCTTCTTATTTCGCTACCAAGCTCGTAGAACTTTTCTCCATGCCTGACTTAATGTCTTTCAAAGAGGAAAGAATATCGCTGTATATTTTTGTTGTTGACTGCGAGTGACAGGCATGCAAAAGAAAATCGTTCAAATGTCGTTTTCACTACTATTCCACACACTTACCACCAATGTAGCAAAAACTCTTTTGCAATAATAACAGTTCTTAATTGTCAACTGACTGCACAGGCTTTTACAACTACTTGCAGCTACAGTGGAATTCTAAAGCACTCACGACAATTTATTTCTGGTTAATCGCTAGCAGTAAAAATATTTACTTCTTAAAACTACAATATTGTTTTCTTAATTACTATGGAAGCACTATAATTAACTATTGAAGCACTAAGTGTTAATTTACATCGATCACTACAATAATTTATATCACACAGCTATTTATTTTAACGCGGTGTGTTAACACTAATTTATTTTATATCACGATTTTATAGATAAGGACTCGAATAAAACTAGTATTATCAAAGCTTGAACTGAAACTAAACTCTAGTGTTCGTGAACGTCAATTCATACACATGATCAATAATTCTGGACGATTCTAAGAACGTACTAGAAATATGCAAATAAAATGTTTAAGATTCCTATTGTAAGCTTAATGAAGTTATTAAATACAACTTCCTGCAAACTGTTAATCAAGTCCATCTGAAGGTGTTACGCCACCAGGCGGTTACTAGTTATCTTTTGTGTACAGATGCCTCGTTTGCGTTTACCTGTATTATTCTGATCAAGAGTAGTCTTAGGACGCCTTTCTACAACACTTTAACATGATTGTATTAAAAACGAAACAATTCTTGTTTGAATATACCACCATTTGAGCAATACTATGCCTTAATATCCGAGTCAATTTAATATGTCACATATGATCAAATAAAAATATAACGTAAATGAGATATAAATGCAGAGTTACTTAAAAGCGTAAATTGTGAGTTATCATGTTTCTCTATATACCGCCAGATATCAATCTAACTTTCAATTACATTGGCATTAGGTCAAAGATATCTGTCATAAAAGCCTAAACATAACTAATATTGATGCATGCATATATATATATATATATATATAAACTATAGTAGTGGATTTAAAGGGTTAAATTTGGGGGTTACAAAGCAATTTCCTAACACCCTGTATAGAGAAAGGAACCATTTATATACGCGCAAAATTAATTTCATTTATTTAATTTAAATTTACAAGTATTGACGTAATTTTATAATTAGGGATTAGGAGGTAATAGATTCATAAAGAAAATCAATTGTATAAGCCAATAGAAATTATTAATTAATTTAATTTATTTTAATTTAAGGGGTTATAACGTCAGAAAACGCATAAGAGCATGAAAAATCAATAATACCAAGGCGAAAAGCTTTGCTTAACAAACAGACAGACGTCCGTTATATAGAATACCATGAAAACAAACTCCTAGAAATGTTGTTTTAAACGATCATTAATTAGGCACAGCTGCACGTTGGAAAGGTCACCTTCCGGTTATTTCTGTAGATAACAGAGCAAGCTTCAAGGAAATATTGTTTAATCGTCGGTGGGTTTTGTAATAAACATTAACAAGAGCTTCTTAACGAGCAGAAAGGATGCACAATTAATAAGATGTTACAGAATGAGACGGGCATAGAAGCATGCATTTAGTAGGCAAGGGTTCAATCCACGTGGGGTAGACATAGGATGCGGGCAGCTATATCGATTTTCTACCACTCAAGCAAGATTAGAACGCAACATCCAATATGCATAAGACAGGAATAGAGATTTTACAGGCGGGGTTATAAGACGTCACTGAAATGTATGATTGGTCGAAATAGGTAGTTTTAGAACAGAGGAAGATGTGATGGTTTTGTTGTTGTAGCGGGTTGACGAGCAATATTTCTAGAATTTTAAAACGGTTACACCAAAATTTGCGGAAATGTTAGTTTGCAATTAGGTATTTCGAGTAAAGTGTGGCCGAGAGGGGCCTGGCTTACGATATAAATAAGCTAGGGAAATAAATAGTTCTCTCTTTTATTTTGCATCGCTTACGACGTACAAACATCTACTGACGAGACTTGTAAGTATAATAAAAATTGATAAATTCAATAGTACAATATTAGATTGTTGTGGCCTTATCGTTAGAAACGCGAATTGTGTAACTAAGGTCCAAAGAATATTTTAACAAGCTCGTAAATTAATAAAGCGATAAATAACAAGTGTAATATACATGGGTTTGAATATTGAAATTGATATTGGATGGGTAGCATGAAGCGCAGCTTAGATGTGGTCATCTTTAACATTTAGTGGAGACCCACGCAGTACCACTAGGCCGAGGGGTTCAGGAACATAATACATCGCCAACGGAGATGGAATCTTCTAGTTTTTCCAGGTAACGCATTAGAATTTGCTGTTTTTTATTAACTGTTGAAAATTTTGTGATGTGTGAGAGTGAACTTTGATGGTATTTTTCGTTATTTTACGTATTGAAAAGGACGTATAACTGATTATTAATATGGTATTTCGAATATAAAACAAAAGGTGTACGTAAAGCTTATTTGAATTGCTTGATGAATTTAAATTTAATTGTTAAGAGTACATGGGTTTTTTTTTAGTTTGTAGTACTAGTATGCAAAGTGGAAAGCATACATTGATAAACTGGGTTATCATGAGTTCACCATACTCCAGTGTGTAGTAAGAAATCAACGTGAGGTATTATTTGGGGCCAATTTACTCCTGTGGTATTAAATGTGTTAGAAATTTTCATTTTAAAAACTTGTACTTTACAGAGATAGCATGTATTGAGGTGTAACTTGAGCACCGAACTGTAAATAACTTTGAATTATTATTTGTAAATAGTGGTTAATAAATATTGTATGATTGTTGTATTATTTTGTGATTTTATGGTATGGTGTGTGAACGGTAAAGAGAATGAGAGTAAATTTAAGTATACGAGAAGAAGCACAGCTGACCTAGCCAGGGAAGCTGCTGAAGAAAATAATTCGATGAAGCAGATTATGGGTAAGAAAGTTTTGTAAAATTTTTATGTTTGAAAATAAATTTCTTTTTGAAAACTGGAGAGGTCCGGTCTGAAATTAGAGAGTTCCACGGTAAATATATATATATATATATATATATATATATATATATATATTAGGTAGTTAATTACACAAGGTAAGTTGATAAATACTATCGTATTATAGTGAATAAGATGAAATAATAACTTAGACAAAGCAAAGCCCAAATGATCATTTCAAATCGAGCTAGCAATTGAAAGATGGAATATATATATATATATATATATATATATATATATATATATATATATATATATATATATATATATAGTTAGTTAATAAGATGAAATAACAACTTAGACTTATAAATACTCCCTGTATGTTTGTTGTGGTTTATTTTTGTATTTTTCTTAATTTTTTTTGGGTATTAAACCACTCAGCGTTTTTAAAATTGTCTTTATTTACGTTTTGATCCATGACTTAGGCTCGTTGTCAAAATAATAAAAAAATTGAATTTTGACATTTATTTCACAAATTGAAGGTGACTTTGATTTATTAATCTTTGATTTGAATACATTTGGTGAAAATTTTTAAAGTTTAGAAGAATGAGTACTTTCAATTTGTGTCGCCACCTGGGATCGGCTTTTTAAGGTAGCCAATACGCTTAACGTGAAATCAGCTGATTAATTTTTATATAGTTAAATTTCATATAAATTCAATAACTTGATTATAAAAAAAAAAGAAAAAACTTTGACTTTTATGCAAAGCCCAAATCATCATTTCAAATCGAGCTCTTAATTCAAAGACGGAAAATATAAGGTCTTGGACAAGACTTGAACCTGTAGCTTAGTCTTTCTAGGACCATGCCTTTCTCAATTACGCCACCGAGATCGATGACGATAATTGGAAAATTTTTTATAAATACTATCGTATTACAGTTATAAGATGAAAGACTAAGATACAGGTTCAAGTCCTGTTCAAGACCTTATATTTTCCATCTTTCAATTACTAGCTCGATTTGAAATGATATGGATCCTTACCTGAATGTGCCCGTATTATCTTGCCAGCTCAGCGATGATGAAACAACGAAATTTCAACAGCACCATTATAATGATACAAAATTTTTATCAACAATCCTTCAAATTATGATACATTTAAAAACATCTTTCTTCTACACACATTATCTAAGAAATTTATACACACAGTCATAAAAACATAAGTGCAATTTAGCAACTTAAGTATAAATTAACAACAACGTCTCATAACTACAAAATATTAATACAGAATTCACAGTCTGAGTTAGTGATTAGTAATCTTACAACTTTTCTGATCTAAGTCAAAAAACTTCTTTTAAGAGCCACGTGGATAATTTACATATTCTTGTTTAACTCGTCTTTGAGTAACTGGTCGGAGGTCCCTAGAAAAAAAAACCTTCAGTAAGGGTCAAATCACCTCGAAGTTTGATTTTAAAAAATATCTAAAAGAAATTATCCACTTACAAGTAATTTTCTATACGCAAAAATCGTATATTAGCTTAATTTGCTTAATAGTAGCACAAATATCTCTCTGAGTAACAATGTTATACTTACGTTTTAGATCGTCAAATTTTTGTTAGTATTCATGTCTCCATCACAACCTGTCCTTGATTATAATTGGCATCTTAGGATCGCTTTCATTTAGAAATATTTTTATATAACTGCATCGAAAAATTTCTGTTTCTATTTCATATTTCCGTTTTAAACAAATGTTTATATGTGAAAGTTCACTTTATTAGTGGAAAGTACTAGAATGATCTAGAACCAATTAAATTACGTATAAAAAACTACACGGCTCGGAAGACGATTAGTTTTCAATCAGAATTTTTAATCGAAGTCTGAAGTTGTGATTATGTAGTGAATTAAATCAATTGTTAAAATAAATACGTTGAATGTGATAAAAATTAAAGGGAGCTAGTGGTTGAAATAAATAGGCTTATGTCTATATAAATTAGAATCTAATAGTTAGTTAATTAGTATAATATAAATTAATAGCGCTTCTAGTGTTAATTATAATGAATCTTTTTTAATAAGATAGTGCATCGTCGTTTCAAGATATTGTTAGCTTTCCATAATTGTCATCAGCTCAATTGGTAGCGGCATCTTAGTATATTGTAATTCCTCTGTATTTACAATTAAACCTTTAATAAACGAAGCTCGTTACAGTATATTCGTGCTTTCTGGCTACAGGTGATTTCAGACTACCTCAAAACTAAACAAGATTCAAAGAGGATCCCTTAGGTTATTTAGTCTCTGCAGTTAAGATAGACAGTTACGGCAAATAATTTCAAGTATTCAGATCTCATTAGTCTCAATTTACTGCTGCTTATTTCAGCAGAACATTAGTTATAAATTCGTACAATATCGTAAGCACTTTGGGAAATTAAAAATTTTGTATTAGTTCATTTTATACCTACTCGGACTCGAACCGTAGTGTTTTCAAGTTAAGTATCAACAAACTAAAAACTCGTTAATTAGCAGTTTTTAAGTTGAAGTAATTAAAGCAGTTATATCATGCTTTTAAAAACAATACTTCCACCACTACGAAAACTTCTACCTCTTTAATGTATTATTTATCTAACAAAATCTAGATTCCTTTTAATAACGTTATGCGTTTCAAAATGTCTGAGCTTTGAAATTTTAATTAACGAGTTGGACTCCTACATACCCCATTCCTTAACCCTACTTTTTGAATTTTCTTATTGCGTAGGAGTTTTAGTTGTAGATCCTCTTCCTACATGTTTCAGTGTTTATTATTGGATATTACTTTCACTTTAAATAAGCTTGACAATTTGTACACTACCAAATTCCTATTGCCGTCATTTCCAATTATGTACGTACGTAAAACGGTGACTTCGAAAACAAGTAAAGGACGAAAGACTGCCTGGCTTCGGCTAGCGACTCGAGGTGGAATACCCTGGGCAGAATAAAAAAAGCAAGAGACAATAGGAACTAATTATTTGGAAGACGCTAGTGATTATCACATTAAAACAGCTGTCTTCGTGATCCCACTACGAAGCGTGATGATATTATCTATAATCTGAAAGTAAAAAAAAAAAATATAAAAAACGAGGAACCTGGTGGTACAAACTCAGAAAGGTCTGACTTCTGCAGAAAAACATGGCTACCTGCTATATAATATAATACTCTCCAGAAAAAAACTCCTTATTATATTACAGTACTCCTTGCGAATAAGAAAGAGATCGACGAAAGCAACGCAAGTAGTCTGCACCAATTATCACAACAAAAAAGAACGGATGAATGCCGTGCTAGCCGAAAGTCGTAGAAGGGGAGGGTTCATAGAAAAGATAAGGAAAAAACCAAGACCGAATCGTTCCGGATTTTATACATAGTAGTTCAGGTTGAAGTTTGGCATATTCTTTATTTTCCAATAATCATCATAATGCTCAAAACCTTTTTAATTGTAGTATTTTTAATTAGAAAATGAAAAGGTATAATTCGTGACACTTTTTTTGTGATTATAAAATAAATGTCATATATCTACACGAATCAGTCTATCAGTCCCTTCCGCACTCTCTTGATTATCCAAATTCAACTGTAGAATAATTTTACACCACGTCGTAATCACAGTAATTAGATACGTTGCAAACTGTTGGTTTCCTCCTATATGTCTCGATAGCCTATCGTACCACCTCCACAGCCTCCCTATACGCACTATTTTTATTCTACCCTAGGTATCGTTGTACACTCCATTGTCCAGTTACGTAACCTTAAATTTTAACGCACGGTCTACATGCACGACAGAACTTTTACCTACAACTACCGCACCCAACCACTTACACACACACCAAATCCCTAATATATAACTACAATCTACACATGGCAGGAGCACTTGATCTTATACAACTCAGGCAGGCACATTTTTGAAATATTTCCGTCCATCTCAAACATTCGTCAACATATTCCTCTTGCCAACAGCGTAACAATCCACTTTCTGACTGGCACGGAAACTTCTAATCAAAGTTACATTCCTTTAACCTCGATCCTTTTCCATGTTGTCCGTGTGCTCTGCTATCCGAACCCGAAACTTCTGACATATCATATACTCCTGTCCAAACAATCCACCTCTAAGCTCGTTTCAAAACATCAACTAACCACGATCCCTATACACCTCACCCAAATATTCCCTTCTTCTTAATTTTTAACTACCCTAAGGCTTCCTTAAGAATCTTGTTTATTAAACCTCCCACTTGCATTAACCTGTCGTATGTGAGTGTTGTCATATATGTTACTTACTTGGAACAGCAAAGGTTCGGCAAAATTTTAAATTATCACGTAAAAAACTGGCTTCTTGGCTATTGTAGTACCTTCGTGTGGAGCATTGAAAAATCAAATGTCGATATTTATACTCTATGTGGCTCCGTGGCTTAGTTGTTTGTGTGTGACTACTAAGCCCAAGTTCCGGGTTCGGTTCCCGACACGAACCACTTGAAAAATGCTAAACGAACGTTCTTCACAAAAACACGTCCTCTTTCGGATAAGAGGTACAAGGTAGGTTCCGTGTGTGAGTATTGTCACTCACGTTAAAGATCCCCTACTTTGCTTGAAATGGCAAGGCTTTGGCAAAATTCGGTTCCAAGTCAATGTAGTACCTTCGATTGGAGCATTGGGAAATCAATTGTAGGGATTTATTCTCTAGGTGCTTCTGTGGCTTAGTTGGTTCATGTGCGATTATTAAGCGTAGGTTCCTGAATCCAATTCTCGAAAGGGACCGCTTGAAAATGTTAAGCGACCATTTTTCACAAAAATTCGCATTCGTTCGGATGAGAGGTAAAATGTAGGTTCCGTGTGTGGGTGTTGTCGCGCATGTTAAAGATCCCTACCTTGCTTGGAACAACAAAGGTTTGGCAGAATTTAAAATATCCAGATCCAGATAAAAAAAACTCGCCTCCTGGCCAATGTAGTATTTTCGGGTGGAACATTGAAAAATCAAATGCAGGGACTTATCCTCTAGGCGGTTCTGTGGCTTAGTTGGTTCGCGTGTGACTATTAAGTCCAAGTTCCAGGTTCGGTTGTAAGCGAGCATTCTTCACAAAGATGCGACCTCGTTCGGATGAAAGGTAAAATGTAGGTCTCGTGTGTGGGTAATGTCACGCACGAGATCCCTACCTTGCTTGGAGTAGCAAAAGGTTAGCAAAATTCAATGTTTCCTGGTATAAAGAACTCGCTTACTGGCCAATGTAGTACCTTCGGATGGAGCATCGGAAAATGAAATTAGAAAATCAAACTACAGCGATCCCTTAGGCGACCCTTGGCTTAATTGGTTCACATATGAGTATTAAGCGCAAATTGAAAAATGTTAAGCGCGTATTTTTCACAAAAATACGCCTTCGTTCGGATCAGACATAAAATATAGGTCCCTTGTGGGTGAATTATGCTGTATTTTCGTGATACATGATTCTTGCAACACAAAAAAGGTGCACAGAGGTCTCTTGTTAGAAGTGAAGATATTGCACAGGAAGCGAGAAACATTCAACATAAAGATTAGTTCAATGTTTAAAAATTAGCAGATGAAGTAGTCGCAACATTCTCACCACTCTATGCTGGGATCACCAATTTAAAAATTACTTTAGTATCATTTAGCAGAGCCTATTAATTATCTGGAGTAATTTCGTCATCATCATTAACTGATTGAATACGTACCTCTATAATTTCCTATTCTGAGCTAACCTATACATTTCCCTTAAATTCCTACAGTTTGCATCTTTCATTATCTGTGTGCAATAGTCTGATCTAGGGTACCTCTACCTCTCTTTTTTCCTATTGCTGCTTGTAATATATCTCTCCCTATTCCCCTAGAGCCTTAAGACGCGTCCTGCCCTTCTACTTCTTCTATTTTTTTTTGTTTTCAACAGATATCTTTCTTCTCTACTATTTCTAGAACCTCTTGGTTATTAACTTTGTCTCTCCATGCTATCAACATATCACCATACATCTAAAACACAACATTCCAAAATGCTTCTCCGTTTTTCCTGTCTGCTTCTCCTACTGTTCCTATTTCCTAGCCGTACAGTGCTGTGCTCCACACATACGCTTTTAACATTTTTCTTTGTTTCTATGTTTGTTGTCTTCGAAGATTAGCGCTTCCCTTTCTTGTTAGATACAGCTCGGTTCCCATTATATTGTTTTCTAAATATATACCCTATTTCATCGATATTCAGTTGTATGTAAAGGGGGGTTAAGCAACCTGCGGCTGCCAACATCCCCCAACACTTGAACATTTTCCGAATTAATAGTTTTCTAATAAATCTTTTAGCACGATCAACATTAGTTGAAAATATTGCAAAACGACAACCAGTAGTGGTTTATAATAATCATCGGATTTAAGTGCAGTTATTTTTTCGTCATTAGGTTTTCTGTCTTGAAACTGGTTAGACGTATACCACCACTGATTTCTATTCTGTGCTTTCCTACACATTTCCCTGAAGTTCCCGCAATTTAGATACACTACATTTGATTTTCCAATGCTCCACCCGAAGGTACTACATTGGCCACGAAGCGAGTTTTTTACCTAAAAAATTTCTAATTTTTCCGAACCCTTGCTGCTCCAAGCAAGGTAGGGATCTTTAACGTGCATGACAACACACACACGGGACCTCCATTTTACCTCTCATCCGAACGAGGGCGTATTTTTATGAAAAATGCTCGCCTAACATTTTTCAAGCGGACGTGTCGGGATTTGAACCCGGGACCTTGGGCATACTAGTCACACGCACACCAACTACACCACGGAACCGCCCTATAATTTAGAGACAGCTTGGTTCCCTTCTATTGCTTTCTAAATATATACCCTATTTCATCGATATTCAGTGGTATGTGAAAGAGGTTAAGCAACCAGCGGCTACCAAGATCCCAAATAGTTAGACATTTGCCGAATTAAGGGTTTTCTAGTAAATCTTTTTGCACAATTAACATTAGTTGAAAATATTGCAAAAGTAACACCTGTAGTTGCTTATAATAATCATCAAGTTAAGCGCAATTATTTTTTTCGTCATTAGGTTTCCGTCTTAGAACTGGTTGGATGCGTACCTACATTGATTTCTATTCTACACATGTTCCTGAAATTCCCACAGCCTACATCTTTGACTATCTGTGTGCAATAGTCTAACCTAGGTCTACCTCTACCTCTCTTTTTTCTATCTCTGCTTCTAATATATTTCGCATTATTCCCTCATGCTTTAGTATATAAGTAGGGGTGGGCGATACGGGATTTTGCGTATCGCGTATCGATACACATTCTATATCGATGCGTATCGATACGTATCGATACGTATCGATATGTATCGGTACGTATCGATACATATCGATTCGTATCGATGCATATCGATACGTATCGATGCGTATCGATACGTATCGATGCGTATCGGTGTGTATCGATACGTGGCGGTACGTATAGATATATATAGCGATTCGTATCGGAACGTTTAGATGTGTAGATTAAGTATACATATCGAGACGTAGCGATACGTATCGGTACGAATCGATACGCATCGATAATTTATCTACACTTTTTTTTTGGGAATAAAATCACAAGTTCGTTTTAAAATAATGTATTTACTGACAATTCGATCTTTCACTCAAGATAGTTTGTTGTCAAAATAATTAAAGTTTCAAGTTTAATATTTGTGACATAATTATATATATAGGGGTGGGCGATACGGGATTTTGCGTATCGAATATTGATACATATTCTATATCGTTTACGTATCGATGCGTATCGATGCGTATCGATACATATCGATACCTATCGATGCATATCGAGTATCGATATTTATTTTTCGCTGTATCGGGGGGGTCGATACGGGGGTCGTATCGATACGTATCGATATATCGATACGCCGACCCAGCCCTATATATAAGCTATCATCCTCTCTCCGATTTTTTACTGCTTTCCACATATTTCTTCCTTTCCCTATCATTTCTAGAACCTCTTTGGTCTTAACTTGATCTGTCTATGATATCTTCATCATACGTCTGTAGCACCACATTTCAAAGGTTTCTATGTTTTTCCTGTCGGTTTCTTCTACGTTCCAAGTTTCACAGCCGTACTGTGTTGTGCGCCACACATATGCGTTCAGCAATCTTTTCCTTGTTTCTATGTTTATTGTCTTTGAACATAGTATTTGCTTATTCTTATTAAATGCAACACGACCTTGTGCTATCTTGCGTTATTTGGCTTCCTAGGTAGCAGAAATCCTTAATCTCTTGTAAGTTCTCATTACCTATTTGTATTCTAGTTTTTGATTTATTTTCCCCTCCTTTACATACTAATACTTTAATTTTATTTTTGTTAATTTTCATACTGTATCACTCTGTTTAAACTGTTTCCATTTCATTAAGAGCAGCTTCTAACTCCTTCTTGCTAAATGCTAATACCTCTATTTCGTATGCAAATCTAAGCATATCATTTTTTGTCCCTACATAATAATTTCACATGTCTTCCTACATTAGCCGTTTTCATTGCCTCTTCGATGTACAAGTTAAAGATTAACGAGAATTTTGTAAATATTAGAAGTGTATTAAAAAGAATCGTGCTTGTCCGGTGAAAAGCTGGCGACGTGTCTAATAAAGTGTTAATTTGTTTAATAAATTTTTAATTTAATTCAAGTGTAAATTCTAAAAGTTGCCATTTAATTTCTTTCGACGGTAAAAGAGCAAAGTAGGAAGGTTTATATAATAAAATGTGTATTGTTAATATTGATTGATGTTGTATAAATCATTTGTTTCAATATAATCACAGGATGAATATTTTATAGAAATAAAATGGTATCATTGGAAACTTTTATGATCTATCATATACAAGGTATGATCGATATGCATCGGGAATAAGTTACAAAAACAAAACTTAAGGTGTGAAAACTTCTTTTCTGTTTTTCAAAATATTCTCCACGATGATTGACACACTTTTGCATACGTTGGAACCAATTTTTGTAGCATTTTTTCCATTCCGAATGAGATATTTCCAAAACATAGGTTTTGAACGCATCAACCGCCTCTTCTGGTGTCGAAACTCATTGTCCACGCAGTTTGTTCTTCGCGTGTGGGAACAAAAAGGATTCATTCGATGCCAAATCAGGACAATACCGCGGATGACCCATCAATTCGATGTTTTGAGTGCTCAAATAGTTACTTGTTTGAGCCGATGTGTGAGAGCTCGCATTGCATGATGGAGAATGATTCGAAGTCGTCGGTTTATTGTTCTTATTTCTCCGAAAACTTGTGGTAAACATATGCTTGTATACCAATCAGAATTAATTGTTCTACGATTGTCTAAAGAACGGCCGTGACATGTCCATTTATTCTGAAAAAACAGGCAACCATTTTCTTCAAAGTGCTTCGAGCGCGGACAATTTTTGTTTGATTTCGTTCATCTTGGAAGACCAATACAGTCGACAGATGCTTACTTTCGGGTTCATACGAATAAATCCAAGATTCGTCACCTATGTAGATGTTATACACAGCGGTTGATGCACCGCAGTCGTATTTTTTGAGCATTTCTTTGCACCAATTGACACGAATCTTTTTTTGAGCGATTGTCAAATTATGTGGAATGCAACGTGCACGTAACTTTTTCACAGCTAAATGTTCATGTAATATCGAATGTATATTTGTCATACTAATGCCTAGGGATGCCTGAATCTTACAAGTCACATAACTATCTTGCATTATCAATTCGCGTACAGCATCGATGTTTTCTGGCACAACAGCCGATTTTAGACGACCTTCTTTAAATTCATCCGCTAACGAACTACAACCACGATTGAATTCACTATACCAACGATATACAGTGGTTTTAATTGGAGCTTCTTCCCAAAAATCGAAATAAGTTGATTCAGGCAACGTCAGAAATCATAAAAATCATTGCACGAAAATGTTCAAGAGTTAATTCCATTTTTTGGCCGAGGCGAAATTTTCAACTCAATCAAAACAAAACAAATAGTGTTCATATGGTAAAGCGTTACTGTCAAAAACGTTAAACTTTAGGTTAGAAACGTAAGATCGCTTCTAGCAACACTAATGTTGTCAGTTCCCGATACATATCGAGCACCCCTCGCATCGAACTGAATTCTACAAGCGTATCTTTCTTAGACTTATTTAATAATTTAATACAGGGTGTATATTTCTTTTAAATCGTTATTTCTGGGGTTTTTTCGCCCCGAACACGTATTTCCCAATTTTAATATCGTTCTAGTTTGTTTTGAACATTGGATTTATTCTTCGTTGAATTCCACATTGAAAAATTGTTTGTGATGTGTAAGTAATGGAATTGGAACACAAAATATTATGGCACCCAACGTGCGTAAATATTTTCTATTACCATCTTCTTACCTACACGTGACATTCTTGTCTTAATTATCTGTGGTTCAACTAAGTACAAAGCAAACTAAAACAATACGAATATCGGACAATATGCACGTGAAACGTAAAATCCAGTACGCTGTACGAAGTTAAAAACCCTTGCAAGATACCTTTTTATAACCGTAACTATTTTATTATGTACTAAAAATATCGTTAGGGGAGTTTAACACGTTTAAACCAGATATTCAGTTTATTAATTTTTTTATTGTCAAAAGGGTCTACACGGAATTTAGGTCTCTGTCCTACTTACAATCTCCTGAGGATGTTAAACTATAACTAACACTGCGGTTTACACCAGAAATCTACATTCGAAAATGTTAGTGAACGAACGGAGTTTGTATAGACCGAGAAGCAGCTGGAACTTTCTTTATACATGAGACAGACTCGAACGTGTAGTAAAGATAGAACAAATCCTCTTGAACATCTAGGATTTTACAAGTTCTGCAACGAGTTGTAAATGTTTTAATTACGTAGTATTGATCTAGTACTTTCTAATGACGGAAAGTTATTGTGTTCTGACCTTGAAGCTGCCACTAAACATTCTTTTTAAAATTTCATATTGGTGACAGCGTAATCCTTTTCACGGTTTATATCCGATCGATAAAAATATATCTCTGAAACTAATTTTAATTAAATAAGAGATATATTTTGAGTGAGAAGTGTAGAACGCGCATAAATTTTACAACACAATTTCAGCAAGAAAAAACGAAAGCTCGCAAAAGCCAATTATTCTCAATTTAGTCGACACCCTTGCTAAAGGGGTAAATGCAGTTAATAATACCGCAATATTAACGCGGTCGCGTTATGATGAAATACAAGTGCACCCGCCTATTTATGTTCATATTCGAAATTGTAGGCACACTGACATGCAAATCCTTTTTATCTGATTAACCTGGATTAATCAAACATGATGTCTGCGTAGGTACCATAGAGCACTGCAATAATATAGAAAATAAACGACGTAATTGTAGAATGATACCATAATGGTAATATTTTCAATTTTTGATTATGCTATTTATGTAACATGTAATCAATTTATGATTTTAAACACGCAATTCTAAATAATACCAGAAATGCCTTGTAATAATACATGTTTTCTTTTCCAGTTCATTTCAAGAATATATCGATTGTTCTACACAGACGATTAGAAAATCGTGCGGACCAAATGCGGCTCAGTTTAGCAGAGATTTTTTGGATAAAATGGCATCGTCACTTATAAAGGTAAGAGGATTTTAAATACGCTTTCTGTATTACTACCATCAACTTAAAATAAAAGTGTTTCAAAATCGTAGACTTCCAGATTTTACATGGGATTGTGCATGAACAATTTAATCTATCTAACCTAGCCTTGTGTTTATGGGGGGATTCAGTTATAATTACTGGGGAGAAATATAGCTTGATTAGTTAACGTGTTCGTACCTGAAAATGGCTTTCACTAATTTTTGGCGCTGGTAGTTGACGTATAGAATGCAAATTGGGACACTAACAGACTCAAATCGAAGCAAAAATATTAATGAACCGTAAATAGTTTACGTGCACCGTTTCCCATTTAAACTTATTACGTAAAACCAAATTATTTTATTTTACGTGGGAACATCTAATATACTACTAGCAGTTGCAAAATAGTTAGTCACTTCCGAAAACGATTTTTTAAAAAGAATTTTTATTTGCGTGAGAACATTACATCACTGAAGTCGTACATATTCTGATTCTTAAATCTAGCGCTACCTCTATTTATACTATTTCTTATCTAATGAATTTGAAATACGTAACTCCTCCGGCCCTAAATGACAACTATTGGAACCAGAGTTCGAAAGTCCAGGAAAGTTTCTCATCTCATGTTTTGTACTATCTTCATATACAATTTTAGCTACTAAATTCTTAAAGGAATATCTATAAATTAAATACATCATCATCATTAGATCTTGTCCTGGAACTAGTTAGACGCGTACCTTCATTGTTTCCTATTCGGAACTAACCTACACATTTCCCTGAATTTGCAGTCTGCATCTATCACTATCTGATCTAGGTCTACATCCACCTCCTTTTTCCTATCTCTGCTTGTAATATATCCCGTACTATTCCCCAAAAATGCCTTAGAACGTATTCTGCCCTTCTATTTCTCCTATTTATTTTCCACAGATATCTTTATTCCCCTACTATTTCTATAAACTATTGTTATTAACTTTGTCTGTCCATGCTAGCATCTTCATACATCTGAAGCACGACATTCCAAAAGGCTGCTACCGTTTTTCTGTTTGCTTTTCCTACTGCCCGTATTTCATAGGCATACTGTGCTGTGCTCCACACATATGCTTTCAACAATTTTTTTCTTGTTTCTATGTTTGTTGTCTTCGATCATGGGCGCTGTTCTTTCTTGTTAGATACAGTTGGTCCCCTTCTATTGTTTTACAATTATATACCCTATTTCTCCGACATTCAGTAGATGTGAAGGGGGAGGCGGCTCCGTGACGTAGTTGGTATGTGTGTGATTATTACGCCTAAGGTCCCGGGTTCAAATCCCGACACGGTTCGCTCGACAAGTGTTAGGCGAGCATTTTTCACAGAAATACACCCTCGTTCGGATGAGAGGTAAAATGGAGATCCCGTGTGTGAGTGTTGTCATGCACGTTAAAGATCCCTACCTTGCTTGGAACAGCAAGGGTTCGGCAAAATTCCAAATTTTCCAGGTAAAAAAAAACTCGCTTCGTGACCAATGTAGCAACTTCGGGTGGAGCATTGGAAAATCAAATGTAAGGTTGTGAAGGAGGGTAAGCAGCCTGTGGCTGCCAAGTTCCCCGAGAACTTGAGCATTTGCCGATTTAATATTTTTTCCAATATTTCATTTCGCACAATCAACATTAGTTGCAGATTTTTCACAACTAAAACCTGTAGTTGTTTATAATAATCATCAGATTTATCTGTGCTTATTTTTTCGTCATTAGGTTTCCGTCTCAAAACTGGTTGGACACGTACCTCCACTTATTTATATTCTGAGCTATCCTACACAGTTCCCTGAAATTCCCACACAGCCTATATACAGCTCGGTTCCTTTCTATTGTTTTCTAATTATACGCCCTATTTCACCGACATTCATTGGTATGTGAAGGAGGTTAAGCAACCTGTGGCTGCCAAGATCCCCAACACTCAGACATTTGTCGAATTAATAGTTTTTCAGTAAATCCCTTGTTGCTTATAATAATCATCATGTTTAAGTACTATTTTTTTTTTGTCATTAGTTTATCCATATTGGGACTGGTTGGACACGTACCTCTATTGATTTCTATTCTGAGCTAACCTACAGATTTCCCTGAAATTCCTACAGCTTACATCTTTCACTATCTGTGTGCAATAGTCTAACCTAGGTCTACCTCTACTTCTCTTTTTTCCTATCTCTGCTTCTAATATATTCCTGCACTATTCCCTCATGCAATAATATGTGGCCTGTCATCCTATCTCTCCTATTTTTTTACCGTTTTCCACATATTTCTTTCTTCCCTTACCATTTCTAGTACCTCTTTGTTCTTAACTTTGTCTGTCCATGATATCTTCACCATACGTCTGTAGCACCACATTTCAAAGGCTTCTACCTTTTTCTTGTCCGCTTCTCCTACTGTCCAGGCTTCACAGCCGTACAGTGCTGCGCTCCACACATATGTTTTAAGCAATATTTTCCTTGTTTCTATATCTGTTGTCTTTGAACACAGTAGTTACTTTTTCTTGTTAAATGTAGCACGACCTTGTACTAATCTTTGTTTTATATCTTTTGTGCTTTTCCCATCTTGCGTTATTTGGCTTCCTAGGTAGCAGAAATCCTTAAGCTCTTGTAAATTTGTGTTATATATTTGTATTCTTGTTTTTTATTTATTTGTCCTCCTTTGCATACTAGTACTTTAGTTTTAGTTTTGTTAATTTTCATTCCGTATCTCTTTGTTAGAACCGTTTCCATTTCATTAAGAGCAGTTTCTAACTCTTCCTTGCTAGATGCTAATACCGCTATATCATCTGCAAATCTAAGCATATCAATTTTTTGTCCCTGCATAGTAATTCCAAATGTCTTCCTGCATATGACAGTATTCATTGCCTCTTCAATGTACAAGTTAAAAATTAATGGGGATAGGGCACATCCCTGTCTCACCCCTTTCCTAATGTTTACTTCTCTACGTTCCTGCTCTAATTCTATTACTGCTGTTTGCTCTTTGTATAAGCTATGTACTATTCGTCTATCTCTAACTCATTCCAATCTTTTTGAGTATTTCGAACATTTTTTTCCATTTTACACTGTCGAATACTTTTTCCAGATCTACAAATCCTGTATACACGCTTTTCCTTTTTTCTATTGTTTTCTCCATTATCACCCTCAGAGCTAAAACAGCCTCCCGTATTCCCCTGTTTTGCCTAAACCCAAATTGGTCTTCTCCTAGTATTTCTTCAGCCCGCTTTTCCATTCGTCTGTTTACATTTCTAGTTAATATTTTTCACACGTGTGCTATCAAACTTATTGTTCGAAAATTTTCACATATATCCGCACCTTTCTTTTTTCGTATAGTTTCTATAATGTTACGTTTGAAATCTTTGGGTATCTCTCCCGTCTCATGCATATAGCTTACAAGTTGGAAGAGACGTTGTGTTACTGCTTGTTCAGCGGCTTTTAGAGTTTCTGTTTGCACCTTTTCTGTATTCGACCCCTTGCCATTTTTTCGACTTTTAATGCTATTCAAACTCTCTATAGGATATCCCAAGTCATCATTTTCAATGTCTGATTGCTGTTCTAATTCTGTTAGTTTCTCTTCTGCATATAAATTCCCTATATATTCTTACCATCAACTCAATTTCTCTACATTTTCTATAATGACTGTTCATCCTGCGTTTTTTATTTTTTGCTATACGGTTTTATATTCCTAAAATTTATTCTAATTAGTTTGTATGCCTCATCTGTCTTTCCTATTTCCATCTTAGTTTGTACCTCTTTGCACTTTACATCAATCCATTGTTCCTTTGCTTTCCTGCATTTGCGAATAATTTCCCATTTTATGGCTTTGTATCGCGGTTTTCCTGTTTCATCTGATTTATTTTTGTATTTTCATCTTTAGTCTATTAAATTCAGGATATCCTTTGTTATCCATGGTTTCTTATTTTCTTTTTGTGTATATCCCAGAACATCTCTGGCCGCCCTGTCTAGGCTGGATTTAATGTTATTCCATTCTGGTTCTACTTCCTTAGCATCAGAAAATTTTTCCAATATCTTTCAGCAATTCATTGGATTTTTTTCGAATCTTTTTTGAATATCTTTATCTTTTAGTTTCTCGAAGTCAAAGTGTCTTTTTCCGTTTCTTTTTTTCAAATTTTTAAATTTAAGTGCGGCCTTCATAATTACGATGTTGTGGTCAGTATCTATATCTGCTTCTGGGTAGCTTCTACAGTCTTTTACTTGATTCCTAAACCGTTGTCTAACAAGAATGTAATCTATTTGATCTCTTCCTATATCTCCTGGCATCTTCCACGTATATCGTCTTCTAGCATGATGTTGAAATAATGTATTTGTGATGATTAATTGTTCTTGTCGCAAAATTCTACTAGCCTATTTCCCTTGTCGTTTCTCGTGCCTAAACCAAACAAACCTACTACCGCTCCTTCCCTACCCTCACCTACCACTGCATTAAAATCTCCCGTAATTATTAAATTTTCATGTCCTTTTACGTATCTTATTATGTCTTCGATATCTTTGTAGATCGCTTCTACATCTTCGTCACTGTAGCGAGAGATGGGCATGTACACTTGTATTATTACTGTGTTTACTGGTTTAGATTCCAATCTAACCATGAGTACTCTTTCGTTCTTTTGTAAGTAATTTTCTACACAGTGTCCTATCTTTTTTCGCATAACTATCCCTACACTCGAATTTCCCACCTTTGCTCCTGTATAAACTACCCTGAAGTTTCCACTCCAAAAATTCCGTACCTCTGGTCACCGAATTTTGCTGATCCCTACTATGTCTAGTGCTAACCTACTCATTTCAATTTTCAGGTTCTCTAGTTTACCTATTTGCTTCATACTTCTAACATTCCACACTCCGACTCGCAAAATGTTCCCAACTTTTATTCCGAACTTTCCGATCGCATCCTGCAAAGAAGTCCCCTCCCGGAGATTCGAATGGGGGACTATTTTAACTACGGAATTTTTTACTCCAGAGAATGCCATCATGCTTATTACAATTTAAGTACGCTGTGTACTTGGGAGGTAATGTGGTGGTTCCCCGTTGCCTTCCACATCGCGGTAGTGTGTCTTAGACTGCTATACCGACCCTTATGGTCTCTGCCAATCTAAGTACCGAAAGAGCGGCTGCCCTCTCCCGTGAACCTGTCTTAGTCTGGTTCCTCACTAACGACCCTACTACTTTGGTTGGACCTGAAGGGATTTGGTTCTTATTAAAGGGTGTTCGGCGAGTGGTAACGGGATGGTCATGGAAACCGGTAATATTTCGAGAAGGCGAGGTCTACACAAAAGCGAACTCAGCTTGCACACAATCAGCTCTCCTCTTAGGTGGCACGTCACTATCGTCCCTAAACTTTTCAGCTTCAACTTCAGACATTCGTCCTTTAATTCTTACATGGAGCGGACGGTAGGCAATTGGATTGTATAAAATAGTGCAAGGTTACGATACACAACATTCAATTAAATATCCTCAGATATAGAACCATACCGATTAAACATGGAAGGCACATGTTAAATAGTCAATAATACTTTCTGACGGATCCTGCGTCCTACATTAAACCTTCGCTTACAATCAGGCGGTTCAAAATGACGTAATAATAAATTAGCTAAGGTCTGCCAATCAGAAAACCGATCACGGTAACTCTGGTGCCACAACAAGACTTTTGACTCAAAAAACCAACCACTGACTCGATTACTTGGGATTCAGACACATTACGAACTGGAACTAGCCGGATTTTTTCAAGGTTTTCAAGAAAGTCTTGTACAGTAAGCACGTTAGAATCTCCACTAAATTTCAAATTTCACTTTAAGACAGGTTCGAACAGGATTTGCTAAGTCGGTTAATTATCCTAGAGTTAGAACTTTCCAAGTGTGAGGTGGTTGACATATTGAGAAGGTTTATTGCGGAAGGAAATTGCTCTAAACGATCCAGTAAAGTAAGAAGTTCTATTAATAATTCATTGCGTAAAGTTCGTTGTTTAGGCGATAGACTTACGGGGGAATTGATGCGTTTCAATACGTGCATGATTCGTGAGCGAATAATAGCTACGGATGAATCAGACTACGTAATTCTTCCAACTTGGTATCAATAATGCTTAATTCTACCTCCGGATTTACTTTATAGAGTGAAAAAGTCAGAGGTTTATTAAATAACTCCAGTTTGACCAAACGACGAAGCAATGGTATGATATGTTCGACGGTTTCCGTTGACAACACATCCAATCAATGGTTCAAAAGTGAGCGCATCCTTACGTAAACAATTTATATCCATCTTATGGTCAGTCATTTCGGCTAAAAAGAATGAAATCTTCTTTTATTATCCCAATTATACTTTCATAAGTGAGATGGAACGTAACTGTAGTATTAGTAGTAACTAAAAACTTCAAGTGACACAACATACCAAATACCAGGAACCAAATCAACCCAACAAAAGAATATCGCAACTATCGTAATAAATTAATAATCCCGAAGAAAAAAATTGAATTTAAAAAAAAAATAGTAGAAGCAACAAAATAGAATCTAGAACTACTAATAGAAATAGTGCGCCAGTGTCTACAATTAAAACTCGAATTGCCAGCGAAAACACAATTCTGGTAATTCGACGTAAAGCGAAACCTACAGAAAATCCTTATGTAATGGAAAAGAAACAATAAAGCGAACGTAGCATCTTCCATTATGCGATAAGTAACCTAAAAAGCTATAAAAAAAGTCAGACCCAATTTTTGCTTATGGAAGTTCTCAAAGCGACACAGAAAAGAAACAAGCCTACAGCTTGGCGTGACGTTCCTGTTCTACGCTTATCACAGCGTGATCTTGAAGGTTCTGATAATTCACTGTTGGAGCAAGCAACTGTTTGTAGTCGACATCTGCTGGATCACATCATACCTGTACTTATGTTAATTGGATTATACAGGATTATCCTGTTCAGTACATTTTACACTATAATTTAGAAATCGGCAAAAATTCACTAAAACTTTCTTTTATAAACAGCAAAAATCATTTTAGTGTCACTTGACTGAATATGAAAATATCATTACATGGTTTTATTTATCTCCAATCAAAATGTGTTTAGTGTTCATCTATAGATATTAGAATTGCCTTAAATTTATAATAGTTCTGAATCGTGAACAACAAAAAAAAAATGGGCATCTATTTAAATTTAGAGTACCAATGATATCTGTAAAGATATAGCAGGAAAGTGAATCCAATAGTCCCACGGTTTTTACGATTTTACGTCACTGTTTCACTAAACATTCCACAAATTATCTTCCTCATTAAAGGAAATAGAATATTTCCCATTTTACACAAATGAAACTAATGTTCCTTAAAAGAATCGTTCGAGACAAGTCGTAGAGCAAAACCTATTATATTACTTTAACAAGCGAACCTCGACCAACAATGGAAACGGTTATAACGGTCCGAACTTATTACGTTTTAAAAATCGATAAATCTTACAATTAAAGAGTCGATAAAACAGTTTACGAAGTACGTCGATAAATACAGTTACAAAGTCGGTAATACAGTTTAAGAGTTCATAAATACATCGCGCAAGCGCAATGAGTAAAGCGGGCTGTTAGCAACGCCACTCGCGGAGGGCAGCGTAACCTTATTACAGATTCCGCGTGGCCACTACCAATGACGTCACCAATGCAAAATTTATATTGCGCCATAATTCGGAAATTTACATATTTAAAACAATAAAAGATAAAACGAATAATTTTAACAGAAGGAATACTCACATAAGATATCCGGCGTTCGACGGAGTTGCGCTAAGGTAGGCCTCTATTAAAGTCCATCAGGCTACTCAAGCCCTTTTCCGGTAACTAAAGATGGTGACTCCTGCCAACGCTTCTTCAAGCGCTCCGGTCAGCTCCAGCAATCACGAGCTTGTTCTCCCAGGGCCGTGCAATACGGTTCGCCAAGGTGGCTCAAATTCATCTACCTATGTAGGAATCGGATTAGGAAAAAACCAGGTAAAGGGCGACAACAAAGATAATTAGGTAGGATATCTACATAGATAAGATAAGCACGATACGATACCTCAAGCGTCCACTCCACTCGAAGAACAAAGGCAAACAGCCACGTTTAAGAGCGTCACAGAAACCTCTCACCACTTTGTCCCCACTCTTGGTCTTTTACACCAGCGCGAACTTATTCGTACAACTCTCTCGCGTCGCGCGATCTGCGCAAACGCACTGTGACGTAACGGAAGTACACGCCTAGTCTTTTAAAATTCCGCGCACCGCGTCTTTTGAAATTATGGCGCGAAACTTCCGTACATCAAACTTAACCTAAACATGTTTAAGGGCCACTTTGGCACGTATCAAACTTAACAAATATACAGCAATGTGTCTCCTACAAATAAGAAATATATACAACTAACCGTATGAAATTGTGAAATTGTAAAGACGCATAGGATGAGTTGCCTAACTTCCCGCATTGAAAATATAGGAACGTACATAAACTCAGTGTAAATATTTAAGAAGCGAACGCTGTTGATAACAAATACTCCACATGTTAATGTCACAACAAAAGAGGATAGATTTAAATATTTTAAATTATAATTTGAAGCGGTTAAATAGCAACTGTTTAATTTGAAAATGCAATCGAAATCGTTAATAAATATTCTAATTCAGGATCTGAACATAACATATTATTGCCTGAAGATACTCGTATTATCTTGTTAATTTAAATGAAACAACGAGAATCCAACGTCAAATTTATAATGACATCTAATATTCATTAACAAACGATTGCTCAAATAATAACTGCTACATTCACATACATCTTTCTTTAACATACATTATCCAACAAGCATTAAAATCTGCAAATAAAGTTTAATATCGTCAGCACATCTTAATTCTAAAAACGTTTTTATAGCTACTAGATAGTGAAATAGAGTTCATAAAATCTCTCTTTGTAATTAATATTTCACCAATCTAATGTAAATCACGTTATGTACAAATTTTTTGCGTGGATAATTCTATCTGTCTTTCGTGGTCAAACGTAGCTGATCAGATTCATTCAATGAACCCCCTTATAATGGTTAAATTTAATAGTAATTCGACCTCAAAAAATTAGATTATCCACTTACAGAAAAAAATAATCTTTATATCAAATTCTTATGCAATCTAACCCACCTAAGTACATAAAACAAATGTCTTTTAAAAGATTTGCCGTGAATTATGTTGAGTGTCCTTTTATCTTTTTGTATGTCTATGTCCAAAGCGTACAATTAAAGTTCATAGCTTCTTTCCTCAAAAACCATATCAGTGTCGTTCAATTACTTTAAAAAGACGGTTTGGAATCCACTTTCGCACTTTTGTAGTTACCCCTTACGCCAATAAACTTGTTACAGGGTTTCTGTCCCTTCTGAGCAAATTGAAATTTGTAATATAGCCTAATTTTTATCCGTAACAGTTTTCCGTTCAGGGAAAAATATCACGAGGGAGGTTTGCTACGAGAGACGGCTTGAGGTCCTACTAATTGTAACAAAAACGAAAACTACAAAACGTTAAACGTTTCAAGGTAAGTGTAAACTTTAACCTAATTTTGAAAGACCGTTCCCATTTGTATTCTTTTTTCAATAGCAGCCTCTCTCCTACCACTACAGTTAGCCGGTGCACCGTTTAAACTGTTACGTCATCCAGCTTGCACTCATGACTACAATATGTTCTATTTCATAAGTTAGTAGGTGTTGTAGAGTAGTAGTCAAGTCAAAAATAAATAGCACACTTGTCAAAAAATAGTTTTATAAAAGGGAAGTTTTAATTAACCCATCTATGCAATGTGTGTTTGAATTGTTGCCTTAGAACTGTTCTTGACGTTCTTTAAGATCAATAGTTTTTTGAACCATCTTAGCCGGGTGCAGCGGCTAGCAGTACAACGGCTGGGCACTACACAGTCTCCTTTAGAGTTGAATCAGAATCATAACGTAACGTCAATTTTACTTGTAACACAACCTCCAGATCTGCATTTTGGGGTCGAATATTCCTGAAACGGTAAGTGCGATGGAGATTAACTAGAATCACTACTAAAGCATTAACCAAGCACTAATCCGCAAGTGCAGCTAGGCTGGTGTTTGAAACACAACCAAGCACTAAACCACTGAGGATTTTGGTGCACGCCATCTATTATGCTTTATATGCGGAATCACTTTCATGGACCTATTTTATTTCGTTACAGTGATGTAGAGGTATATTGATATCGAATTTGAAGAATATTTAAGACCTCTAAAAATCCAGATTACTCACTCAACCACATAACCAGATATACCGTGAGCGGAACCAAGGAAACAGGCTAAGGCGGTAGCAGAGTATAAAGTCTATTGTGTACCGATCGACAGAAAGTGTTCTAATAAGAGTCTGCAAAATCTGCAACTCGTGGGAGCGTGCCGGATGTTATGCGGAATTGAGTTCCACAGGAAAATGCTAGCAACATGACAAAATTAATGAAAGATCTGTGTATGATGAACAGGAATGACCAGCAGATCAACACGTTTCGTATTATGGCTACGGTTTCATAGATGAGAGAATTTCGTAGCTAAGTAAATAGATTTTTACAAGAAAAGAGGTTATAGAGAAAAAAAATCATACCTAGCTTTCTTCTATCGCTAAGTTTAAGCCATCGCATGGCTTTGTAGAATGGAGTTACATGATGTTGCTTTTTTAAACTATGGATGAAACGAGCACGACTATTTTGTGCTCTCTGGAGTTTTTCACCCGTTCCAAATGGACTTGCACCTTGAAATTCTAGATTATTAGAACGGGTGGAATGGCTTGCGCGTTACAGTGATCTAAAGAGTTAAACTACGGGTTCAACCAAATTAGTAGGGTCTTTAGCGAGGAACCAAACTAAGACAGGTCCTTAAAAGAGGGCAGCAGCTCTTTCGGTACTTAGATTGGCAGAGACCATAGGGGTCGGTACCAGGAACACTATTTATGTATTGAGAAAAGAAAGAATAAACAAATGAATTTGATGAAAAATACTTTTATTGCTTTTCAAGAGAATCGTCTTTAAGATCCATACACTTTAGCATGCGATTGAACGACCCTTCAAAGCATTTTGTCCAGTCATAAGATTGGTAGCTCTAAAACATGCGTTTTGAAGGCCTCAACCGCTTCTTCGGGCGATGAAAATCGTTGTCCACTCAGTTTATCTTTCGATCTTTTGTGTCCAAATACTCGTTTGTTGCATGTGATGTGTGTGAGCTCGCATTGACATGATGCAAAATGATTCGTCGTTTTGGGCTGGTTTCTCTCAATTTACCGTGCATTTATATTTCCAATGCTCCACCAGAAGGTACTACATTGGCCAGGAGGCGAGTTTTTTGTTGCCTGAAAATTTAGAATTTTGCCGAACCCTTGCCGTTCCAGACAAGGTAGGGATCTTTAACGTGCGTGACAACACTCACACACGGGACCTCCATTTAACCTCTCATCCGAACGAGGACGTAATTTTTGTGAAAAATGCTCACCTGCCATTTTTCAAGCAGTCGGCCGTGTCGGGATTTGAACCCGGGACCTTGGGATCCGTAGTCTTACGCTTACTACATTGATCCACGGCGACGCCTCTCTCAATTTACCGCAATCTTCAGGCAAACAAATGGTCATATATAATACATAAATAGTGTCCCTTGAATGGCTTTCTAAGACACACTACTGCGATGTGGAAGGCAACGGGAAACCACCACATTACCTCCCAAGTACACTACGTACTTAAATTGTAATTAAGATGATGGCATCCTTTGGGGTAAAAGATGCCGTAGTTAAAATAGTCCCCCATTCGTATCCCCGGGTGGACACTACTTCAGAGGATGTGATTGGAAAGTTTAGAAAAAGAGTCGGGAACATTTTGCAAGTCAGAGCGTGGAATGTCACAAGTATCAAGCATGTAGGTAAGCTACAGAACTTGAAAGTTGAAAGAGATAGGTTAGCATTAGACATAATAGGGATCAGGGAAGTTCGGTGGCCTTAAGCGGGGATTTTTGGTGTGGAGACTTTAGGGTAATTCATACAGGATCAGAGAAAGGAAAATCGGGTGTAGGGATAGTTATACGAAAAAGATAAGACACTGAGTAGAAAACTACTTACAAAAAAAAAACAAAAGAGTGTTCATGGTTAGATTAGAATCTAAACCGGTAGCAATTACAGTAATAATACAAGTATACATGCACACCTCTAGCTACAGTGAGGAAGGGGTAGAAGCGATCTACGAAGATATCGAAGACATACTAAGATACGTAAAAGGACTTGAAAATTTAATAATTACGGGGGATTTTAATGCAGTCGTAGGTGAGGGTTGGGAAGGAGCGGTAGACAGAAAAACGGTAGAAGTCTTTTGAAATGTTGGATTCAGATATATAATTATGATAGCATGGACAGACAAAGTTGCTAGCAAAAAGGTTATAGAAATAGTAGGGGAATAAAGATATCTCTGAAAAACAAAAAAAATAACAGAAATGGAAGGGCAGGATACGTTCCAAGGCAATTTTGGGGTATAGTTCTGGATATGTTACAAGTAGAGATAGGAAAAAAAGAGATAGAGGTAAATCTAGATCAGACTATTTTACAGATTCTGAAAGATGTAGGCTGTAGAAATTTCAAGAATAGGAAACAATGATGGTACGCGTCTAACCAGTTCCAGGACTGGAGTCTTTCACTAAACTTAGTTCTAACGCTTGTATAAATAATGTCACAATAGCCAAAGTAAGCTTTGGGGCCAGTTGTAGCTGTAGTTTAATTGGCAAAACCTGTTTAAGACATTTCAGAGCACCAAATACTATTCAATACGTATGCGTTACTTGCTTTATCAGATTCAGTTGTTGGTAGATAACAAATCCGAGGTCTTTAACACAATCGGAAAGTTGTATAGTTTCCAAGCCAAACTTCGGCGGTGGAGCGATATTTAAATCAGCTTTCTGCAGCATTTTTGGAGTTTCCACAAGGTCGTTAATCTTATTCCACTAGAGAACGCTAGAGAGATCCTCGTTTACTTTGGTAAAAGCGGAAGTGATGTTATCTTGTTGAAAATGGTAGTATATTTGAACATCGTCCGAATAACAGTGGTAACGGTATTGATGTAAGAGTATCGATAACTAAAAAGGAGGGAATCTAAAACGCTCCCCTGTGAAACATCTGCTTTTAGTTCAACTCAATTGGAAAAAGAATTAGCACCGGTAGTGATAACCTGTTGCTTTCGACCACCGAGGTAAGAGAGAAGACATTGAACTGTTTGCTTGTATCCGAGCAGGTTGGTGGACGGAACGAATCTTACCACCCATACGTCGGTTATATTGTACACACAATGAATTATTATGACGGCCCCAGGTACGGCGACGGACAGCGTCACATTTGGAGAGTAGGCAGGCCATGGAGAGCACTGCGTCTCGAAGAATGGCAGGCTATGGAGAGCGCTGCTTGTGAAAGTTTTGCAGGCTATGGGGAACACTGCAAAAGAATTCTGAGGCTATGGTGAGCACTACGAATGTCTTCTGCAGAATTTGAAATTATATTTATACACTTTGTCGAAGTAATGGAGTGGAATTCATCTCGTTTCATTAATTATAAGGTTTTGATTGGCAGTCTGATAACATACTCGACAAAGTAGTGTCTTAGCGATGGTACAATACTCTTAGCATTACAATTTTTGTCAGAGGCAAAAAGTGAGAGACACATATAAGTAGGAAGAACGCGTGTCTCCAGTAATATCTTTTTTTAGACTGTCTCAAGGTCAAGTTTGACGTGTTGTTTAATCTAACATTTAAAAAACCGGCACGTAAAGTTAGCAACGAAAACTCAGCAACGAATGGGAGACGTCTGAAAGCATGTAGGCTTGGCTTGATTAATTGTTTAATAACATAAGCAGAAATAATTATGAGTTCCAAAAAAGATACATAAAATAAAAGTGAAATCGTAGTTCGGAAGTTTTCGGTTATCTTCGGAACTCTTCGGAATACCTGATGCTTGCTTTTAAAACCAAAATAAACTCAAACACTTATTAAATGAATGTCTATATAGCTTAAAGGCGGTGAAAGCGGCTTGGTCTTCGGAACTCTTCGGAAGGTTTCGTGTTATGATTTGAAATTAAAACTACTCATTTACAATATTTACAAGTATAGAGGGTTCTGAAGTCTTCGGTTGTCTTCGGAACACTTCGGAAGGGTTCGGACTTGATTTGTGAAGTTCAATAATAACTTGAACGGTGGTGATTAGAAAATATCGGCAGGTTTGAGAAGCCCAGACGTCTTCGGTGGTCTTCGGTACCCTTCGGCAGACGTCGTGGACGTGGTGCCTTAGGCCTCATAGAGTACGTCTCCGTTAAACTCTACGGGAGTGTTGTCCCGGATGTAGACCTGACAGATGCAATTGACGACATTGCAGTAATTCACTTCTCGGGATGTGCTTGTAGAAAAGTCGTTTAAATAGGGTCTTTCGTAGACGGTGGCAGAGTAGACAGAAGCCTTGGGTGCGGTCGGATTGAACGGATGGCACGTCAAAGGGCGTTCTGTGCTTGTTTCCGAGCAGCCTGGTGGACGGAACGAATCTTATCACCCATACGTCGGTTATATTGTACACACAATGAATTATTATGACGGCCCACGGTACGTCAGCGGACTGCGTCACGTTTGGAGAGTACACAGGCTATGGAGAGCGCTGCGTCTCGAAGAATGGCAGGCTATGGAGGGCGCTGTTTGTGAAAGTTTTGCAGGCTATGGGGAGCTGGCGGCTCCGTGGCGTAGTGGTATGTGTGTGACTACTACGTTCAAGGTCCCGGGTGCGAATCCCGACACGGTCCGCTTGAAAAATGTTAGACGAGCATTTTTCACAAAAATACACCCTCGTTCGGATGAGAGGTAAAATGGAGGTCCCGTGTGTGAGTGTTGTCACGCACGTTAAAGATCTCTACCTTGCTTGGAATAGCAAGGGTTTGGCAAAATTCCAAATTTTCCAGGTAAAAAAACTCGCTTCCTGGCCATTGTAGTACCTTCGGGTGGTGCATTGGAAAATCACATGTAAGGCTATGAGGAGCACTGCAAGGAGATTCCTAGGCTATGGTGAGCACTACGAATGTCTTCTGCAGAATTTGAAATTATATTTATACACTTCCATTTCTTATTCTTCCTGTGTTGAAAAACGCCTGTATAATTTAGCACAGAGAATGCCAAAATTACACAATTAAAAGCTTACCTAAAATCAATAAAATAGTCATCATAGCGTTAGATTTCCTTAAAATTGAAAGCATGCAGCATTTTTCATTCTTGTGTATAACATTTTCGTTTGAAACACAAACCGTTATAAATATCCACAGTCGAAAAAATTTGGCTAACCGTTGTGTTTATATTTAATTCATGCGAACTTCTCTCTTCTCTTAGGTCTCTTAGGTCAGCCGCTCCTGCGCCTTAATCTATTTTGTAAATGTTCAAGTATTAAAGAAGTATTACCACTACGACGAGTTAATAGTCGCCAAGGCTTCAAACCATCATTTTAAAAAGGTTCTGTCTGTACAAAAATTAATATTTCAATGCAAGTCAACAATTCAAAGCAATACCTTATTTATATAATGTCGATCAAATGCACACATTTTCTATGGAAACTCATGTTAAGAATGCACACCTCTTGAAACGGAAATGACAGTGACAAGGTAAGGCTTCGGACAGCATACGAAAACTATAAAAATACATTCGAAGCTAAATGTAATTTGTCTTTTCAGTCACGAAGAGATCGTAAGTCTTAAAGTGCATTTTATATTCGAGATTTTAGTGGCAGCACGTTTCAGTTACTTTTAAGGATCAGTTTTAAAAATAAAGAATTTCATAAAAGAATCCTTGAAGCATTGTTGTAAAATTACATGTGCACCGTACAGCTTTTGTGTTGGCTATACGGAACTAAAGTACACCCGATCCGACTAATGCACAAAACGTAGCCAGTGTCTGCAAATGCAGAAAATGTACCGCAGAATAAATAATATTCAGCAAAGAGCGTTCCTGCGGCATTTCTAATGTGACTAAAGTATACAATTTAATCTTGAAGACGCTATTTCGGTGTAGAAGTCTGGAGTAGATTCCATATATGTATTCATGGTGAATACGTATAAATTTTACGTCAAATTTATCAAAGAGCAAGTTCTATAGGTAGCATAAGTCTAGCAGTTGATATTTTCCTTCACAAAGAGCTAATCAGGTGAGGGAACCATCAGGATTCAAATTCCCGAAATTTAGTGCTTATATGATAGATAGAAAATGATAGGCATACAAGTAAATTTAGTGGGTCTAAAAGTATGAGAATGGAATCCAATTTTTTAATTTGTACTTTAAAATAATAGGTTATTGTCCATATCTCATTTTAAGTAAAATGCAATTCGGTTACAATTTTTTAATTTATATTTATTCACTTTTAGGGAAGTTTTCACGATTATAAAAATTTAGTATCCAAACAGTAGCGGCGTTAGGTGTCGGCGACGTCGGCGACCGCCGACGGCCTCGCGCCGAAGAGGGACTCGCAAAAAATGGCAGAAGTTGATTAGTTGACCAAAAAAATATTTATCATCGTAAAACGAACGCCAGCATTCTGCAATTTAAATGTAGGATTAAACCCGTATTTAAAAGCAAGTATTTTTTATCGCAAAGGCAAGCAATGCATCACACTAACAGACCCTGTCGACTACCTGTCCCGGCAGGGAGAAGAATTCAATGCACCCAGTGGTTACGATAAGTCCATTGTTAAAAGGCCTTTCATTTCAAAGAGCATTTGAAAATACATGTTCAATTTACATTTATTATTTGCCATAACTATTAGTAACTTTTGTGAGATATAATTGTAAATAAACCCTACTTCGTGGTTTTGCGATTGAAGCTTTTGTAGAAAATGAATCTTCAAAATGATTTCTTGGCCAAAATGAATAAACTTCAGGCTAACAGCTACTTACGTATTGTTTGATGTCTTCTCAGGTTGACAAGCTCAGTCATTGTAAGCCAAATGTTTCTCAGAAGTTCCTAATAGAATTCTATTTAGTTGAGTAGGTACTTTGTAATAATAGTCTAAGGTTTAACATTTAACAATGCAGTCAAGATGACTTAAACACGTTTAATACAAATATAGTATAGTGTTTAAAGTACAGGTACGTATTAGGTCGATACCCCCTCCCTTTGTATACAATTACAGAGAAAACTAAACCACCCTCCTTTGTCCATCTTAAACTGTATGCGTAAATTGTTACGGACGTTCAGTTGTTGTTTATACGTGAAGTGTGTAGTTAAATTACTCTTAGTATGAAGTTATAACCAACGACTAAAGTAACGCGTAGTTAAAATAAAGATAAAGAATCTATAATTGTTGGTATTTTTGATTATATATACTAAAAGCTTCTGTGCTAATATTGCTTGGATTACATGCATACATTTTACATTGGGTATGATGTGAATTACATGTGTTAGTTTAATTTTTTGTATAATTAATTATTAAGTTACTTCCCCTATTTTAAGTCAGTTATATATAATATTCAAAGCTTTTTGCATTTAATCTGCGCTGATATAAGCGTGTTTGCTTTTTATATTTGATATCGTCATTATAATGTCAGGAGGGCCTTCTAGAGACAGAGATATAGGTAGGAAATGGGAATCTGGTTCGTCAAAAAGAAAATGAAAAGTTGAAAAGGCTCTGTCCAACCAATCCATGTGGCTAATTGGGATTAAGGGGTGATATAAATATGCTAATTATAGGGAAGGACCAATTGCTTTTTGTAGCAATACTGGCGGTGGAGCGGTTATGTAATAACTAAAAACAACTACTCCAAACTACTTAATAAAGGGTATAAATACCTTAAAGCCTGTGCCGCTGTGGGCAATAAATGTTCACACACAAAAGCTTGCGGACAACCAAGAACACGCTCGTCCGGGTGATGGTGTCGCTTTCAGAAGCTCTCATACAACCGTCTTCTGCAAGGGTTCGAATGCAACTGTGTTCTTCCACGGTTCGCGTACGACTGTATGTTCACGCACTTTCACTGCCGGTATAAATGTTTCACTAAAAACTGTAGGATACCCGCACGAAAGTATTTATTGTCACCAATACCAATAAATGTTCGATGATGACGTAACACCATGAGTTCCAGTATGATGCAATTTCTTAAGAAACCTTCATCAGGATCGGTCGGTACTACAATAACATTAAAGTCTGATGACTCTCTTGTACAAGTTTCTGAACCAACTTCAGATCCAGAGTTGGCAGAATCTACAGTTATTCAAGTCTCTGAACGTAGCTTCTATATAAAATGGATTGAAATCAACAAAGTCTTTTATTAATTCTCCAAAACCTTACCCCGTACAGGAATATGACCGAACCACTTAAAATCACTAAAATTTTTAGTTTAGCTCGCCTTACTGCGAGTTTAGTTGCAAAAGAATAACTTGGCAGCTCGACATTTCGATTGTTCGATTTCTTAAATTAAAAAGGAAAGAGGTGTCCGGCCCGACCACTCTACCTGAATCCCTACTACATGACCTTGCGTGATACTGGAAACGCCCACCATGCTTGCGATCAAATCATGTGGTTAAAGTTGCCTAAATCTTAATTAATTCGTAACAGATGTTGATTATGTTACACCACCCTGCCCAACATGAGAAACTCATTTAAATAAAATGGACTTCTGTACAGGTATTTTAGATCATCACGTCTTGAAAACAGTATTACATTCAGTTAACCGGATAATTAAATGTAAGTCCACAATCAATTGAAATCATCTAACCCCGGACTTTACTTCATTTAACATGGGTAAATTTGTTTTAATAAGCAACAATTGTTTAGTTGTCTGGCTTCAAATCTTTCACGTGCCACACCCCTATATTTTTACTTTTATTGTTTCGCAACCGATAACTGACCGTACCTGTTTTTTCTATTATTTTGCATTTGATAAACTTCGATGCTAGCTTTTGTGAAAATGCATCTGACGCTTTCGACTGCACGTGTTTTTCCATACATATTGTCTTTGCTGATACTGTACCGGACGACGCCTTAAGTCATACGTTTTCTTATTTCGTTCATAAGCTCGTTGCAACTTAGCTTTAACATCCTTGTATAAATCCGAAAGTTCATTGAGGTCGTGAATTATTTGCTCGCGTAATTGTATTGTTAGATCGGCTTCTGTAAATTCTGAAAGTTTTCCAGTTTTTGCCAGTAAATTGTGTTCCATTATCTACCGTTATTATTTGTGGCACTCCATAAATTAAGAAAACTTGATTTTCTATAAAATTGATTATATTTGGAGCCGTAGCTTTGTTTAAAGACTGGACTAATAGGTATTTTGTGAACCAATCGTAAATGGCTGGTATGTAGGAATTTCCCTTCATTGTTTTCAGCAATGGGCCTATCAAATCAACTGATATCATTTGGATTGGGAATTTTATATCTCTCTTGACCCATTAATCCGTTGTGGGCTGATGTACCACTTTTTGTAGCTAAACAAATCTGGCAGCGTCGTACATAGAATGTCTACTTTCATTTTCGGCAAATAGAATTGTTTCTGGATTTTTGAGAATGTTTTAAACACCCCAAGTGGGCGGCTATAGGAAAATCGTGATTATTCTTCATAGCCTCTTTTCTATAAAATTTCGGTAGCATCTGCTTCCACTCGCTTACGTTAGGTGTCGGTGGGGTACAAACTTGTACAACAATTCCTGTTCTACTTTTCAGTGTGGAAATTCGTCTGGTTGTTGCTTTACTTTTTGCAGCATTTTCTTATACCATCCAATTTGTCTATTTCTAGTTTAATTGCGCTTATGACCATGGGAGCCCTAGAAAGTGCATCCGGTACCACATTGTGTTTTCCCTTTCGCTGTATAACCGTGTATGCATATTGGGAAAGTCTCAAACTCCAACCTGACGGGTTTTTAGGCTGTCCACCCAGAATAAAGAATAATGATCCGTTATTATTGTGAATTTTCCATCTTCTATATATGGTCTATATTTTTCTATTCCGAACAACAGCGCTAATGATTCTTTTTCTGTTGCACTGTACGCCTGTTCTTGCTTGGTTAAGGATCTGCTAGCATAAATTATGACACGTGCGTCCGCTCCTTCCACTTGCAATAAAACTGCTCCTAAACCTACTTCAGATGCATCTGTCTGTATACTAAATTCTTTCGTAAAGTCAGGTTAATATTGGTGACATACCTAATAGTGCTTTCAATTTTTTAAAGGCTCTATCAGCGTCTTCGTTCTTTATGTGACCTCTCATTTTTCTTCTTTTAATTAAATTCAATAATGGTTCAAATATCATAGCACAATCTTTTACAAACCTCCTATACCATCCGGCCAATTCTAGGAATCTTTTAACCGATTTTATTGTTGTGGGCTGTGGGAAAGTTACCATAGCCTGAACTTTTTCAGGGTCAGTTCGAAGTCCTTTATGGTCGATTATGTATCCCAAATATTTTAGTGTTGGTCTACAGAACTCGCATTTTTCATAATTAATGACCAAATTTGCATCTGTCATCGCCTGGTATACCTCATATAATGTGTTGATCTGATCTTCTAGGTATGACGAAATAATGATCTTGGGTCTAAAATATTATCCATTAATCTCTGAAGCGTTTATGGATTATTACAAAATCTAAATGTTAGTACTACGAATTCAAACAATCCCCTTCTAGGCACGGTGAAAGCTGTTTTTTCCCAAGATTCTGGCGCAAAGCTGATCTGATAAAATGCTTTTCTCAAATCTATGGATGTTAGATATTTAGCATCTCGGAATTTGCCCAATATGTCATTTACGTAAGGCAGCCCGTACGCATCCTCTTTGGTGACTTTGTTTAACTGTCGTCCGTCAAAGCACACACGAATTTCATAAACAACTTAGAAAATTATAACACACCGGTACATAATAATTTGATAATCGTATTTTATCAGATCAGCTTAGCAGAATCTCGAGAAAAACAGCTTTCACTATGCCTAGAAGGGGATTGTTTGAATTTGTAGTACTACCATTTAGATTGTGTAATTGTAAAATAATTGCGGTGTAAATTTTGATAACTAATTTGGAAGAGAGGTGTGGACTGTATAAAATTTAAATTGATAATTTACAAACAACATAATTAATGTCTCTAAACAAATCAGTTAATCAAAGCGTTTACTTTAAAGCACTCACTTGGATGAATTATGTAGCCGTGCAAACGAAAAAAATGATGAAACAAATACGACTCTACCTTTGCCGGTGAAACGAAGCACAGTTTATTACAATAGCGATTCTGAACAAAGCGGTTCATACGTAATTGGTTCTACGTAGAGCGAATACGACAGCGATGCGATGTGTTCGAACAACGAAATGATTCTCTCCATGTAGAACGTGTACGAGCGATGCGGTCAGTTCCAAAAACGAAACTATATTCTCCTGGCTTCGTGGATTTTTCAATCGATACTTGTTGTGCACATGCGGAATAGCACACAGAGCTTTATCACCACGGCACTGGTTATGGTGCTTCAAGTAAAACCAAGGAAATTCCACTCTAAATAATTTTGAATATACACGCGGCGAATTTAAAATAACCAACAAACTCAATCAAATAAAACTTAGCTTTAATTATTTACTATAAACGGAACAGTAATAGTCCACAAACGCTTCAAAGATTAACAACAGGTTTCCTTTTAATTTATATTATCAAATTTAATAAACTCTTGCTGATGTTTGTACTTGTTTATGTTGAAGGTGTTTTATGGCTTGTCTTTTACTGACAATCCTGTCTCGTCTAAGGTCTTGACCGATTAACTAAGTCTGCATAAGTAGTCTGGTTCGTGTTCCTTCTCATGCCTTCTGTTGTGCTTTGCTGACTTGTGTTTTCTCTAGTTCATTCCTGTCTCAAGTATTTCCTTTGGACTGTATCCCTGTCTAGATCATGGTTATTCCGGTCTCTAATTCATCCAACTGTTTTGTCGTCCTGTCTGCATGTTTAATCTAAAGTTATTTATGTGGTCACCCCTGTTTCTCTTTTTGTTTGTCGTACTTGTCCCAGATTGTCATGTTTCCTGAAATATTCTAAGCTCAGTAATATCCAGTAATGTCACATATTGCGTAGCCTCTTGTTCAAAATGGTTCGCTAGATACCCCTCTATTTGCTTGTCACCTAGTATGGGGTCTAGTTGTTTTGCAAGACTATTTTTTTGCGTACTGTTTCTTTGTCTGTCCATAGTCACCATTGAATCTTCCCATTAATACGTTGTCCCTGATCTTGTATTGCTTATCATACCCTCAGCAATAGTTAAAAAATTTTCCTCTCAAATTCTTTGAACGCTTTCATCTTCGCTTCTACCAGACTAAACCAAATTTCCGTGTTGTCTTTTAACATTGAGTGCATGACATGTAATTTCTGTTGTACATCCCCAATAGCCACTAGTCGCTACTACAACCATTAAGCTGTTTAAAAATATTTTAGGATTAATTTTCCCATCACCATAAAATTTAGAGAATTGTTCCAATGGAGTGACGTTACTACAATACATGACGTTATCTAGATGAGTTTCTCCTGCTTCTTTTCAAAATGTCTACTTGTACCGCTAGTTTACTAAGATTTTTCTAACCTTGCCAAATTCTACCCTTGTATTGCCAAAGAGCATCACAAGTTGGTAATTTTTCTATTGTTAATAATTAAATGCTAATTCAATTGCAGCCAGATAGTGAGTAATTATGATTTTAACTGTTGGTTTTTTTTAGATGCATTGCATGAACTTCAGCCCGAAAGAATGCAGAGATCGAGGTTACAACATTGATAGTTTCCACACGGAAGGACTATACTCATCTGCGTCTTTACTATTATCATCCTTAATTCAAATACTAAGTATCGTTTCAGTCTTCTTATTTATAAGATGAGAATCATCCTACCCGCATATTATTTTGTAAATATACCTATATCGAATGCTAAGACATTGTTCTAGTATTAGAAAAATCTTTAATTGTTTTCCAATATATTAAATTAAGTTCATTTTAGTATAGTAGTTAGAATCTCAGATTGTAAATGTGAGGTAGGTTAAATACTGTATCAAAGAAATAATGGAAATTCCAAAGACTGAATTATGTTACCTTAAACAACTTCTGTGTATAATCTGGGACGAAAAGATCCTCTCTCTTTCTCTCTATTGATAGTAGATTTAAAAGAAGAATCAGTTCTAGTATTTTAGAAGTTAAGGATATGTAAAGTGAAGTTAATTGCACACTTTAATTATGTACACTTAATTTAGCACGTATATTTATTGTTCATTAGCATCTGTAAGTCCATTTTAAAGTATTTCCCTTTTTTATTTATCAAGCCACCTATCATCTATAATACTTATAAAGTTCTAGTCTATTCTAGTAAAAATAGTGTAGTAAAAGCATTATTTTCTCATTGTAGTGAATATACTTAATCGTTGAAATTTTATGAAAAGTTTAGTGTTATTTTAATATGTACCGTCCTACCAGAGTTATAGTAATTTGTTGAATGTATATTTTAAGATCTGTAGATTGCTATACCTGCTGTAGATACTATGCTTGAAAATATCATTTATTGTCGAAACCATATCAAGATCCCAAATTTTATTTATTGTAAATAATAAATAAATTTGTACAGAGCATAATAAATACATTGTTTTCAAATTTTGTTTCATGTGTAAATAGATATCGTGTATCTGTTCTAAAACCCTAACGTAAGAATTTAACGCAGTATTAACATTTTTGCTCATTGTTTCTCGACTATTTTTCTTATTGGACATCTATTCTTGAGTTCATGGGAAATGAGTATTCTCGTAACAATCTGGTTCTACAATTGACCACCTTCACTTTACAAAAACCTGTACTAGTATCTCTTATGGTCTTGATATTCTTCGGCAGGAAAAGAATTCTTATAGATGGTTTTGCAGTCAACACATTCGCCCAACAAGAAAGAGAAGAGAACATATTCCTTATGATATCCTAGTAGGGCGAATTAGCCAATTCTGTATAAAAAAAGACTCCCATTTAAATAACATTGTCACCTTAAATTTGACTCCCATAAGCAATACACATGCAAAAAATTGCATAAATCTGATATTTTGCACAATAGTTTTCTTCGACTAAGCATCTTTTGGCGAAAATCGCAAATAATTTCAACATTTGCAGCGAATTCGCACACTTAGTAGCAAAAATCTGCACAATAGTTTTCTTCAACTAAGCAATTTCTAGCCCCAGGCATGGCTAATTTAATTAAATTCTAATTTACGCAATTATTCGCACATTGGCGAGGGGTCAGCACCCCGATCTGGCACGGATCTTGTTCTCATCTGGACCATCTACCCTTTAATCGGCAAATATTCGCCTAAATTTGCACAATAGTTTTCTTCAAGTAAGCATTTTATAGCTCCAGGCATGGCTCGTGCTAGTCATCATAAAATTTGACTCCCATAAGCAATACACAGGCAAAAAAATTGCGCAATAGTCATCATAAATTTGACTCCCATAAGCAATACACAGGCAAAAAATTGCACAAATCTGATATTTGCACAATAGTTTTCTTCGACTAAGTATCTTTTGTCGGCGCCCTGATCTGGACCGTCGGACCCCCGGCATCCTTCCCCAGGGCCGCCAGATAGGCAAATTCTTCCGCTAATTATTTAATCTTTTAAACTAGCTAGTCATCATAAATTTGACTCCCATAAGCAATACACATGCAAAAAATTGCGCTAATTTATTTAATCTTTTAAACTAATCTAATACATAACTAGATTAATCCATTAACCCTAATGCAATCTTTTGCAAATTAAATTTTATTTACCACAATCCACCGTCGGGGCCCTGAGTCAGATAGGCAAATTCTTCCGGATTAAGCTGATTAAGAGTTAATTTAATTACATCAATTATTTATTTATTAAAGAATTACATAATAAAAATACAAAGTCATCTTAAATTTGACTCCCATATAACAATATGCATAACAATTTCTAAATTTGCCTTAATCATGGCTTGGGGATGCAGAGATGATTAAGAGTCAATATAATTACATCAATAAACTAATCTAATACATAACTAGATTAATCCATTAACCCTAATGCTATCTTTTGCAAATTAAATTCTTATTTGCCACAATCCACCGTCGGGGCCCCGACAGGGGCACCAGATAGGCAAATTCTTCCGGATTAAGCTGATTAAGAGTCAATATAATTATTTATTTATTAAAGAATTACATAATAAAAATACAAAGTCATCTTTAAAATTACAGACGCCAACATTTCGCAATAAGCGCAAACAATCGGTTACCATTCTTTGCCACACAGGTTTAACACTATATCATTTAGCACAAATTTGTATTTTATATAATCCAAGTTTACAATAAGTATTTTTGCATGCATTTCGCACAAACATTTATGAAATGCAGCTTTAGGTCTTCTTCTATCACCAGTATAATTACTAGGTACAAAGGCACCTTAAATTTGACTCCCATATAAGCATATGCATGGAGATACCTAAATTTTCCTTAAGATGATTAAGAGTGAATTAATTACATCAATTATTTATTAAAGAATTACATAATAAAAATACAAAGTCATCTTAAATTTGACTCCCATTTGAGCATATGCATGACAATTTTTAAATTTACCTTCATCATCTTAACACACCCAGATCTTCACCACTACCGCACAAATCAAACCACACCAAAGTTTGCCGAAAAAGGTACCAATTTTGACTGTGACATCACAGTAGTATCATCTACAGGAATGCATCGTTAATCTAATACAGACGCCAACATTTCGCAATAAGCGCAAACAATCGGTTACCATTCTTTGCTACACAGGTTTAACACTATATCATTTAGCACAAATTTGTATTTTATATAATCCAAGTTTACAATAAGTATTTTTGCACGCATTTCGCACAAACATTTATGAAATGCAACTTTAGGCCTTCTTCTATCACCAGTACCAATTAGCAAGCCAATAAACTAAAAGACAGGTATCCGTTTATTAGCAAATAGGCGTTCAAACACAAGCAAATTATTTTTTATTCAACTAGCTCTTAGTGGGAGAGGAGAAAAAACTTACAGCTTATAAATGTATTATTATTAACAACCCATTGGAAAATAACAATAAGCGGTAATACTGTTTATTCGGTATAATAATCATTAATAGCATAAATTTGCATGCAGTTAAGATACATAGATCGAACAAAAAATTCCGCAAAAATGACAAAATGTTAATTTTCAGTCTAATTCGAAGTCTATGTTCACTGTTGCACCGACTTTACCCCTGCTAATCATATAAACATTTTTCTTACTATCAATTAGCTCGCTGAAGGTTTTTATGCCATCAAGTTTTAAGTAGTTGAAAAGCGCTCTGGTAAAAACACAAAAAAATCATCGCTTTCAACAATAGCACGATCCCCATACTTTGTTGACACAGGCTTGACTCCTAAGACACGATATTTTCTATCGGTGACAAGCTCCGAAGCACTTATCGTAGTTTTACACTTCATAACAGCATTTAATTTTGCAAAATCCATATTATATGAGCTGGCAAATAAAGAAAATAATGAGTTAAAATTAGGGCGGAAATTTAAATATTACAATTAAATCACTTATGAGGTAAGACCGAAATATAACTTTTAAAAATGCGAAAGACATAATTCCGCGTCTTGATGCAAGAATAATAATTTTAAACTAAAAGGACTTACCTCCTGCTTGTACCTCGTTCTTCTGAAGTTGAAACAGATATTTTGAAATAGAAACCCTAGACCAATACTTATATGAATCGACGGATCCTTTCCAATCAACATAAATCCTGTTATAAAAAACACGACCGTCGACTTTGATACCCTTTCACCGAACGCAGTACTTTCATATTGTTTATGGCAAACTCGAAATGTTTCTTAACCTTAAGGTATTTTTGATGAGGTTACATTAAATCGCGATAATTACGTGGTTTTAAATAGAGGTATTGCCAAACTAAAGCTGCTAAAATACATATTGCAAAACAGTCTTTGAGAAGGATTCGTACTTTAGATATGCGTAAATAAAATTCAAACTGTAACAATATCTAAACCAAAACGCTCCGTATTTAAAATGAAATCTTTCACGTGAAAACGCCATGGTAATTACATCACATCTTGATTTTACCCATTTTCATTAACGCTTCAACAGGATGGAATTTGTAAAAATTAGAAGCAGCGTGTTTATTGGAACAGAAACTCGACCTGCCCCAAATTATATTAAACCTGATTATATTATATGTCATAATTCGCGAATAAAATTATATTCATGCAAAATAATAGAAATTACATTTACAGTATTTTTAAATGATTGTAATTATGCCAAATCGCCATAAATAAAACCAATAGACTCATTTTAGCAATATTCTACGTCATTAGAATGTAAACAACATAACTGGAAAAAATTTGTTGACCGAAACAAATTCCTTTCATACTTATGATACATTACTTGTTAGATATAAATTTGGGGGAAATGCTCGCATTAACAATAACATTTTACATAGAAATGGATTTTTAATTGATGCAATTCGAAGTAAATATGTTACAAACGCAAATACGTTATTTTAGCCAAGTAAAAATGGATGCAAGTTCTTAATAAAATACGACTTACAAAATAAAAAACATTTTCAAAGCCTTAAAATAAATTTACAGATTTAATAGTCTTTTAAGTGTTTATGAATACAATTTTAGTTTATCAGTCTAACATGCTTTTTATTTTTAAACTTTATACTTATTGGTAATTCATGAAAAAATATTACCCAAGAAATGGATTTAATTACGGAAATATCCATAAAACAAATAATAAATAACGTCTTCGACCTTATTAAAATGTAACATAACTAATAGATGGTAATTTGTTGGGAAGCTCTATGTATGCATTACGATACATTACTCGTAGAACTGAATTGGGGAAATTTACAGATTTTCGATAATATTTGCGTAGAAAAGAGCGTTAAACGCGGTGTTATTTATAATACAATAGCATATTATGCAAAATCCGAAAACCACAAATTTTCTGCAAACGATAACGAGCGAGCGTGAGTTATCAATGTTTATTTATTTTCATGCTAATTATACGTCCTCATGTCAAGTTCAAAGCATCGTTAATGAAATTTTTATTACAGTTCATTTAAAAATTTAGATACAGGTAATTTCCTGCAATCGAGTGGTATAACAAGATCAATTAGTACGTCATTTTAAAGTATTCTCTTTATTAGCCTTAAGGCATTTGTAAAACAACGCCGCATCAAATCCTGATAATTACGTGGTTTTAAATAGAGGTATTGCCAAACTAAAAGCTGCTAAAATACATATTACAAAACAGTCTTTGAGAAGAATTCGTACTTTAGATATATGCGTAAATAAAATTCAAACTGTAACAATATCTAAACCAAAAACACTCCATATTTAAAATGAAATCTTTCACGTGAAAACGCCATGGTAATTACATCACATCATGATTTTACCCCAAGGAGGCTCGACACCATATGCCAAAACGAAACGGTTCTTCTGAAACGAGTTGTTTAATTTTCTTTATAGGCGCGCCCATGTCTGCTTAACGTTCTTCTGGGGTATACCATATAACATACTTGCAGAGTTAACACTTATACCCTTTTGTATTTCACTAAATGCTTTCTCTAAAGATTCCTTGGTGTACATCTTTCAAATATAAGTTTAAACTGATTCAAATTGAAAATAATATTCCATTCCCTTATATACCAGCATGGGCAGGGGTGTGCACGCGCAGGGGTGCGCATGGGCAGGGGTGTGCACGCGCAGGGGTGCGCATGGGCAGGGGTGCGCATGGGCAGGGGTGCGCACGCGCAGGGGTGCGCATGGGCACAGGCGTGCTTAGGTGTACACCGGAGTACGTGAGAAACTGTCTTGGATTGCCAAAAAAATCTTATTAATATTAAAACAACATAGATTTTATACAATTTTATAAAAAATATACGCAAAATATTTAACTGTGATTAAATCTATTAACAATTTCCGTAAACGGATTATATTCAAACATGGAGTCATGTATAATTAATGCATAAGCCTTCATCGACGATTCAAAATTTCTTGAAGCTTCTAATTCCATTCTTACATCGAGCAACTAAACCATCCATCTTGGAATATGGTATCAGGCTCCCACCCGGTATGTGTAATAGATTTTTTTTGTTTCTGATTTATCCATGGATACAAGTCCTTAATAAAATACGACTTACAAAATAAAAAAACATTTTCAAAATCTTAAAACAAATTTGACAAATTTAATAGTCTTTTAGGTGTTTATGAATACAATTTTAGTTATCAGTCTAACATGCTTTTAATTTTAATTTTATACTTATTAATATCTATTAATAAACTAAACTTTAAACGCAGTACTTCTCTTTTATGAGGCTGTAGTGGAGCATGCACTGTGGTATCCGGAATCTTCGGAAAAGACTCTTTCTCAAACATTTGGGCTAGCGATAGTGCCCCCGATTACATCGTCGGTGTATTGATCGGTGTGACATGTAATTATTTCCAGAATTGTATGATAATTTGCCTTGGTGCAGTCATCAAATAGATAACGACTTGCGATAAGTTTGCTTTTATTAAAATTGTATTTCGTTCATCATCTGTCACCTCGATATTTCCTCCACGATATGCATTTATTATATCACCAATAAACGCCTCGTAAAATGTCGAAAAGCCTCGACTATTCAACCCTCGCAGCTTGTAGCTTATTACCTCGCTCATCCTGAATATCTTAAATACTTCGCTTTGATTCAAAACAATGACAGTTCGCCCTCTCGCAATTTCCATATTAAACAAATCCTCTTCATGCAAATCATTTCCTACTAATGCGCTTTTGACGTTCGATGTAATGGTTGTCAGTTTCAATTTAAACCCATAAGCCAGTTGTAATTCTACATCATCTATTCCATCGCTGAAACCATTTTGCATAGCATTCTTTGCATCTCGTGCAAATTCTCTAACTCTAAATTCAATTTGAAAGCTACATAAATCGGACCAACCATTATACCCCATTTTCATTCCAACATTTCCGCATATACATCTAACACAATCAATTTGTATGACTGGTTGTAGACCACCATGTAAATCAAATCCTACTTCCAATGAGTGAGGTGAGATCGCTTCCATCCGCTTAAGGGGTAGTCAGTCTTGCCTACCAGGGTGTTTGGGTTTAATTGTGGCACATCACTTGTTACATCAACACCCGCGAAATCCATGACTTTAACTTGAATAGTTCGAAGATATTTCGCAAACGGAATTTTTAGCTTTACATTTCCCGTCTTATATATTGAGTGGTGGAGGTCATGCGCCGATCAATTTTGAACCTGTTTAAGTCGATCGACAGATTTAACTAGTGGTATTAAGTGCAAGTCTTTACAGGAAAAACATTGCCCAAGGCATAATTAATTATATTATGGCGGGTTTTCCTGAGTTTGTCATTGACATACAAGTATTTGGAAAGTATACACGGACTCAAAGTCCAACTTGTTTAACATTTGATTAGGCGCTCAAATTAATCGTGTTAGGGGTAATATGACCACATGACCACATGACCATATGACCACATGGTCATATGACCGCACGAACCGTGACTATATAACCCATGATGCGCAATTTATAGGTATACTATTGTTGACATCTTACAGTACACCTCGGTTTAAACCTATAAAAGCGAATTAATTGTAATAATTAAATTCTTTTCGTTTTGAGATTGCTAACATTTTATTTTTCAGAAATAATGGATTCTAAAAGGTTTTCGCATGCAGCGGTTGTAACGCAACTTTTACTAGAAAAATAATATTAAACGCCATTATGAGAAACAGCATAAAACAACTAATCGTTTAACATCAAGTCAACCTTCAACGTCAGGGGTTAAACGCCGAGCAGATGTAAAACCTGTTGAGTCAGCCGTGAAACGCATTAGAGTTGGGCCTGTTGTTAAACGGTGCGATGTTTGTGACATAGATATGCCTAGACATTTGTTTGCAGCTCATCTGAACACCAATTTACACAAAAATGCTGCAAGCCGACCTGTAGGTGGTGATAATGTTGTGCAGATAATATCCTCTGCATTCAAAACACGTATTGCAACTTACAGATTGCAAAATGTAAATGCTACTGACTGCATCCTGCTGTTTCTGAACAAGAATCTTGAGCAGTTTGCACGCTTGGTTAGCGATAAACTACAAGTCCATACAGCATTTAAAATCAATTGCCAGCTGTATGGGCTTTATGTGAAAATGGTTGGTGGGCAAGACATTAAAAGTTTTAACACTAAGAACGTGGTTGTCACCCGGTCCACCGATCTGAGTCATGTATACCAAAAACTATCCGAGGTGCTGAAAACAAATTCTGAAGAGTTCCAGCATCGGGATTCAGGATGGTCTATTCAGCGTGTGCTGTACCTGGACATTAATATTAACAAGTACTCACCCTTGCGTGGATCATCCTACATCACTCTACCCAAGTGGATCAGAGATAAAAAACCTGTCATTAACATCAAGAATCCTGACTCAGCCTGTTTTGCCTGGTCTATCACGGCCGCTATCAACCCCATAGTAGTTAATAATCCTAATGTCATATCGGCATACCCGCACTACAGCACGCTACTTAATTTTGATGGACTAAATTTTCCCATGCACATTAACAATATTCCGCGGTTTGAGGACTTAAACGACATCAGCGTAAATGTGTTTGGTGTTGAAGGCAAATCCATTGTGGGTCCATTGCCTTTTACAGCTAGAAAACGCGCTAAGCATGTCAACCTTTTGTTTATCCAGGCTGGTGATAAATCTCACTATTGTTGGATAAGGAATTTAGGTAGGCTAGTAAGCAAACAGCTGTCAACGAATTGTCATTACAGATGGATTTGTGATGGGTGTCTTATCTTTTTTAAAACTGGGAACCAGTTGCGGCAACATTGTGAACATGATTGTGGTCATGTGGCTACAACCATGCCTAATGCTGCCAACAATCTTCTTAAATTTAAAAACATTCATAAACAGCTGCGTGTGCCCTTCACCATTTACGCTGATTTCGAGGCGGTACTCAAACCGATTAGTTCTGTCATGCAAGATTCGCAATCCTCTTATACCAACAAAGTCCAACGGCACGATCCATTCAGTTTTGCGTACTATGTTAAATGTTCGTTTGATGAGAGTCTGAGCAAATTCGAAACATACAGAGGACTTGACGCTGCCCACGTATTCATGTTGAAGCTTCGGCAGGATGCACGAAGATTGGGCAAAATACTTAAGACGAATGTACCGATGACACCACTGAATTGTTTTGAGAAAATTTTATTCGACCAGTCACCTGATTGCGGAATTTGCAAAAAACCTCTTGGGGACGACAAAGTGTCGGCTCATTGCCATCTCACAGGAAAGTTTCGCTTTCCAGCACATTCACAGTGTAATATTCAGTATAAGGTGCCAAGCTTTATACCTGTGATATTGCACAATCTGAGTGGTTATGATTCACACTTTATAGTACGCGAACTTGGATGTGATTCAGAAAGTGTTAAAGTTATTGCCAACAGTTCTGAACGATTTATTTCTTTTTCGAAATTTGTTAGACTGCCTGACGATGACGATGATAACGAAGACGGCTTTAACAATAACGACTTTGACAATGACGATATTGATATTGATGACGCTGAACAATGTGGTAAACGTTGTGTACAACTACGTTTTATGGATTCCTTTAGGTTTATGGCTTCCTCGCTGGACAATTTGGCAAAGAATTTGGATTCTTCACAGTTTATGGAGGTACGCCGGCATTTCCCCAATAAACTAGATAGTTCATTATTAACTAAGAAAGGCGTATTTCCATATAACTATGTCACAGATATATCTGTGTTAGATGAAGAATCTTTGCCGGTAAAGGACGCTTTTTACAATACTTTGACAACATCTGGTATCAGCGAGGAAGAATACCAGCACGCCAAAACCGTTTGGAATCACTTTAACATACGGACACTAGGACAATACAGCGACTTATACTTGAAAACTGATGTTCTGCTGTTGGCAGATATATTTGAAAATTTTAGAAATGTTTGCATCACTACATATGACTTAGATCCATGTCAATACTTGACAGCTCCTTCGCTAAGCTTTGATGCAATGTTAAAGTACACAGAGATACGTTTAGAGTTGCTGACAGATATTGACATGCATCATTTTATAAAGAATGGTATACGGGGTGGGTTGGTGCAATGCAGCGATAGGTTAGCCAGTGCTAATAACAAGTATATGGATGATTTCAATCCAAACGAATCGTCATCATTCTTGGTATACTTGGATGCCAACAATTTGTACGGGTGGGCCATGTCTCAGTATCTACCCAAAGGCGGTTTCAGGTGGTTGGATGAACAAGGTATAGACTTTGTTCATCAAAACCTTATGAGTATTCCACCACAAACAATCAGGGGTATATACTGAGCGTTGATATGGAGCATCCAGAACCTTTGCATGACGAACACAATGATCTACCGTTTTGCCCTGAAGTAGGGAAATCGCACTACACCAGTTCTAAAACACCCAAGTTACTTGCAACGCTTTGCAACAAGAGACAGTACACGATACACTACAGAAACCTTCAACAATGTCTACGCAATGGACTAAAGCTGACAGCCGTTCATCGTGTATTACGATTTGATCAATCTCCGTGGTTAGAACCGTACATTAACTTGAACACAAGTCTCCGCGCTCGGGCACAGAATACTTTCGAAAAAACTTTTCAAGTTGATGAACAACTCAATTTTCGGAAAACCATGGAGAATGTGGACAAGCGCGTTGACATTAAAATTGTAACCCGATGGGTCTCTGATGGCAAAAAGTTGTGTGCAAGTAACTTGATTGCTAAACCTAATTTTAAGAATTGTACCACTTTAGGAGAAAATTTGGCAATCATACAGATGAATCGCGTTAAAGTTGTTTATGATAAGCCTATATATGCCGGCTTTGCGGTGTTGGACTTATCGAAAAGTCATATGTACGACTTTCATTACAGCGTAATGAAGCCTCTGTATGGATCCAAATTGTCTCTTCTTTACACTGACACTGACAGCTTTATATATAGGGTTGAAACGGTAGATTTTTACGCTGACATTTACAAACACATCGACTTTTTTGACACTAGCGACTATTCCCCGGACAATAAGTACGGTATTCCTTTGGTCAATAAGAAAGTGCTCGGTAAATTTAAAGATGAGTGTAATGGTGACTTACTTCTAGAATTTATCGGTACACGGGCAAAATCATACTGTATCGTAACGGAAAAGGATGTGATTAAAAAGATCAAAGGAATATTGCGCTGTGTAGTGAATAAGTATATTCCTGTAGATGACTTTAAGGACGTTGTGACTAATATTAGTACGCCTCTTATGCGTACGATGTTGTGTATACAGTGACAAACACCAATTGTATACACAGCAAGTGAACAAGATCAGTCTGTCTGGGAGGAAGATAAACGGTTTGTGATTCCCAACAGTACGCGTACGTATGCGTGGGGGCATAAAGACATAGACAAATATTATTTTACATAGTATTTAAGTAAATATTTGTACAAACTTTTAAGTATTTGTTGTTATTAGGTAAGTATAGAATAAGTATTTTTAAACTGTACCATATTATTTGGGGTAATGTGCACCTATTATCATTAGGCTAAGCAATTTTGTGAATTTGAAGTACTATTGTTATTAATCTAAGCATAGAATAAGCGTTCAGACAAATCTATCTATCAATTATTGTCTTGTTTTAAACATGGAATTGTTATTAAGTTAAGTGTTTTATGTATTGTCGCTAGAATAAGTGATATTTACACATCACTAATTATGTTTTTTCACGTTTTTTAGTTGATGTTCTGTTGCTTGGACAAAGTGCTGATTGGACTTAGTTCCTGGCGAGTAGAAGTAAAAGGGATGTATTTTCTCATTGTTGTAGTGGACTAGGCGCTCAAGGTATATATTAGAGACACTAATATTTTTCTAAATCAATTGATGTCATCTTTATGCAATGTCACTGATACATATCTCGAGTGGATACCACATTAAAAAAAGTGCTTCTAGTACACTACCTCATGGGTGATGTGGAAAGAGTACGCAAATAATAAATACATCTATGCTTAACATATTACTAACATTTTCTCTGTTTTAGACCATACACAATTTTCGTTTGGCATAAGGATGCTCTAGGCTGAAATATGGTATATTAATTTCTTTTGCAAATGGATAATTTTACTTAATGCTGTAATTGTATGTATTGTACTATTAATGTATTGTATATCGAATAAACTGCATAAACTATTAATTACATTTCATTACATTCTAAAAAATATGGTTAGCGCTATAAACGTAATAATGAACTCAAAATGATAGTTTGCAAATGCTGTTAAGTCATCCCTAAATTATTTGCAAGCGTTTGCATTACGTTTAAATGGATGCGAAAACTTGTACCACAATATTCATTAAATACACCTCTAGAACGGTTATAGATATATATTAACTACATTATTATCCAAACTAATGTTTTCGCTTTGAGCTAGAACTGTATTTTATTACGCGTGAAACCAGTCTTTAACAGAAACGTATTAACAAATAAAATTGTTTTGCATATGACACATTGCCATTCAGCAATATGTTTTTGCAAATTTTTTTACACTAAAAATACTTTATCCACAAGCAGGTTATTAGGCCTAGTAATTATACTGGTGATAGAAGAAGACCTAAAGCTGCATTTCATAAATGTTTGTGCGAAATGCGTGCAAAAATACTTATTGTAAACTTGGATTATATAAAATACAAATTTGTGCTAAATGATATAGTGTTAAACCTGTGTAGCAAAGAATGGTAACCGATTGTTTGCGCTTATTGCGAAATGTTGGCGTCTGTATTAGATTAACGATGCATTCCTGTAGATGATACTACTGTGATGTCACAGTCAAAATTGGTACCTTTTTCGGCAAACTTTGGTGTGGTTTGATTTGTGCGGTAGTGGTGAAGATCTGGGTGTGTTAAGATGATGAAGGTAAATTTAAAATTGTCATGCATATGCTCAAATGGGAGTCAAATTTAAGATGACTTTGTATTTTTATTATGTAATTCTTTAATAAATAATTGATGTAATTAATTCACTCTTAATCATCTTAAGGAAAATTTAGGTATCTCCATGCATATGCTTATATGGGAGTCAAATTTAAGGTGCCTTTGTACCTAGTAATTATACTGGTGATAGAAGAAGACCTAAAGCTGCATTTCATAAATGTTTGTGCGAAATGCATGCAAAAATACTTATTGTAAACTTGGATTATATAAAATACAAATTTGTGCTAAATGATATAGTGTTAAACCTGTGTGGCAAGAATGGTCACCGATTGTTTGCGCTTATTGCGAAATGTTTGCGTCTGTAATTTTAAAGATGACTTTGTATTTTTATTATGTAATTCTTTAATAAATAATTGATGTAATTAATTGACTCTTAATCATCTTAATCATCTTGAGGAAAATTTAGGTATCTCCATGCATATGCTTATATGGGAGTCAAATTTAAGATGCCTTTGTATTTTTATTATGTAATTCTTTAATAATTAATTGACGTAATTATATTGACTCTTAATCATCTCTGCATCCCAAGCCATGATTAAGGCAAATTTTGAAATTGTCATGCATATGCTCAAATGGGTGTCAAATTTAAGATGACTTTGTATTTTTATTATGTAATTCTTTAATAAATAATTAATTGATGTAATTATATTGACTCTTAATCAGCTTAATCCGGAAGAATTTGCCTATCCGGTGCCCCTGTCAGAGCCCCCGACGTTGGATTGTGACAAATAAGAATTTACTTTGCGAAAGATTGCATTAGGGTTAATGGATTAATCTAGTTATGTATTAGATTAGTTTAAAAGATTAAATAAATTAGCGCAATTTTTGCATGTGTATTGCTTATGGGAGTCAAATTTATGATGACTAGCTAGTTTAAAAGATTAAATAATTAGCGGAAGAATTTGCCTATCCGGCGGCCCTGGGGAAGGATGCCGGGGGTCCGACGGTCCAGATCAGGGCGCCGACAAAAGATACTTAGTCGAAGAAAACTATTGTGCAAATATCAGATTTGTGCAATTTTTTGCCTGTGTATTGCTTATGGAGTCAAATTTATGATGACTATTGCGCAATTTTTTGCCTGTGTATTGCTTATGGGAGTCAAATTTTATGATGACTAGCACGAGCCATGCCTGGGGCTATAAAATGCTTACTTGAAGAAAACTATTGTGCAAATTTAGGCGAATATTTGCCGATTAAAGGGTAGATGGTCCAGATGAGAACAAGATCCGTGCCAGATCGGGGTGCTGGACCCTCGCCAATGTGCGAATAATTGCGTAAATTAGAATTTAATTAAATTAGCCATGCCTGGGGCTAGAAATTGCTTAGTTGAAGAAAACTATTGTGCAGATTTTTGCTACTAAATGTGCGAATTCGCTGCAAATGTTGAAATTATTCGCCATTTTCGCCAAAAGATGCTTAGTCGAAGAAAACTATTGTGCAAAATATCAGATTTATGCAATTTTTTGCATGTGTATTGCTTATGGGAGTCAAATTTAAGATGACAATGTTATTTAAATGGGAGTCTTTTTTTATACAGAATTGGCTAATTCCCCCTACTTATCCTGATTCCCTTTGGCAGAAAAAGAAATCGGTTATGGTTTACCAGTCGTTTTCGTCCTACAAGAAACTGGACTAATACCCCTTATGATCTCCTGATACCTCTTGCAAGAAAGGAAATCCACATGGTTTTGCAATCAACTGCTTTCGCCAACAAGCGAGAGCACATATGCCTATGATCTCCTGATGCGGTTTACTAGGAAAAGAAATCTTTAGATGATTTTTAATTAGCCAGCCACCTTTACCTGACATGAAAAGGCACATTCCTTTACGATCTCCAGATACCCTTCAGCAGGAAAAGAAGTCTTTAATTGATTTTGCCTACAATAAAAAGGACTAATACCGCTCTTTATTTTAAGGGCAGCTCTGTGGCATAGTAATATGCGTGTGGCTGCTATGCCCCAGGTTCCAATCCCATCACGGTCCGTATAAAAGATGTTAGGTGAGCACAAATGAAAAGTAAAATGGAGGTCCTGTTAGTAAATGTTGTCACACACATTAAAGATCCCTACACTGTTTGGAATGGCAAGGGTTCGGCAAAATTCAAAATTTTCTAGGTAAAAAAAATCGCTTGTTGGTCAATGTAGTACTTTCGTGAGGAGCATTGGAAAATCAAATGTGGTGTTTATTTTAAAAGCGGTTCCGTGGCGTAGTTGGTATGCGTATGACTACTACGCCCAATGTACTGGGTTTGAATCCTGACACGATCCACTTGAAAAATGTTAGGCAAGCATTTTTTCACAAAATTACGCGTTCGTTTGGATGAGAGGTAAAATGGAGGCCCCATGTATTGTTATACACGTTAAAGATTTCTACCTTGCTTGGAACAACAAGGGTTCGGCAAGATTCAAAATTTCCAAATAAAAAAGAACTTGCTTCCTGGCGAATGTAGTACCTTCGGCTAGAGCATTGAAAAATCAAATGTAGTGTTTATTTTAAAACTAGATTTGGATAGTTTTAAGGGAACCCTTTGGATCACACCTGTAGGCAGAGCTAGCGGCTACTATCCAGTATTACAGATCCCTTGTAACATTTCGTTTTTCCTCTGCTAAATTAACGCATAACAATTATGTATTGTGTTATAAAATTTTTGATTTGCTTTTATAGCTTAATATAAATCATATTTCAGCAATTAATACAGAATTAAAAGCAAAGTATCATAATTTCGGAACACCCCAATTATTGTCCTTCTTTAATTTTAATCATATAGTAAATAAAGCGCATAGTTATAAATTTCCAGTCTGTATTGTAAAATTTCTACAACGTATCTCCAAGGTGATATCGATAGTGTGTTTGCGTGCACCTGCTTGCTAAGGCTGTTGTCGACGAGTCGACTTTTGATCCTTGCAACGTCAATATGATAAAGTTCATATTTAAGGCTGACTTGCGCGTCGCAATTCAGTTTCCATAAATGCATCGATCCAATTGTTTGAAACTCATCATGCGCAACACTAAAACTAACGTACAAAGAACTCATGTGCAAGAGTAACACTAAAACTAACTTACGAAAGAATTGATGTATAAAAAAATTAATTAAAGCAACACTAAAATATGGAAGATATAACGTTTAATTACTGAAGCAAAATGGTCGAGTTAGGTTGTTAAATTTTTACTGCGTCTAAGAGATATGCGTTCCTTAAATTTCAACATAGAAATTTTGTTATAATTGAGAAGCAATGGTTAGAGCTGACTAATGGTTGTAGGAAGTTGATTTTAAGAGGCTTTGTTATAAAGATGAGGCAACTGTTTTTCTTACGTGTTTGTCAAATGCTGGAAGTCTACGTGTGATTTGAACTTGTTTGTTAAATGGTGCAAGCCGCCAAACCTGACGTTAACGTGATAAGTGATATCCATTTGAGCAGCAATCATCTGTTTGACGTATAACGTCATGTATAAATCTAACCTTGGTAGATTGAACACATGTGGCTTAACATTTTTGTGATAATGTTTAATTATAGATTTAAATTTTTAAACGATCTTTTTATCAAAATTTATGCTTTATAAAATTGTCTATGTAACAAAAGTTTTATGAATTTGAATTAGAATAATACAATCATACATTTGTTTATGCACGATAACTATTTACGAAGTTAACTTTACTAATTTGAAAGATCTTATTACCAACCTAGTTTTTATTATATGCGAATCATTTTCTCAGTACTGAAAAGTGACATTAAAAAAATACCTTAATCATGTTAATGAGATTTATAGTGCCTAGTTGCTTTAGAGGCATTTGCTTTTTTATTTAAATCGCCCAAGATTAACAATAGATATACAAATTAATTGAATATTCACAAACTAACAATAATTATCTGTCAAAACAATTCAGAAATAATTTTCAGTTAATACATATATACTTACTTAACAGTCTTAATTTCTTTATAAATTTAAACAATGTTAATTACATTCATGGAAGCTCTTAAGCAAAAGTATTTATTTGGTCCATGCCTAATACAGGATCCACTGAATTACATATAAACCAGATGTGCATAAAATTTAATAAGTAGAGTGTCCATGCACTATAACACAAAAGAAAGAAATCATAGATGTATAAAATCCGTCTGATTTATTTGATTTTATTTTGAGGCGCAAATTGCTATCTCTAATATTATTTTATGTATTTTATTTTATTTCAGGATAAATGTAGTACCATCTAAAAATACAAAATCTTGTATTTCGACAACAGAATATACTCGTTGAGGTTCCTGTATTTTTCTTAGCGATATTTCTTGTTTTACACATTGTCTAAGTACAGTGGCGCCCTACCCTCTGTATTTAATTAACGATCCCCCTGATAGTCTCTCTAAACCGCTGAGAATAGAGTGCAGAGCTAGTGCGCAAGTCTTCAAAAGTCAATTGTGTCAATATGGATAAAACAACATCTTCTGCACGACTTTTGTAAGAAAAAATGAACATCCTTTTAAGAGAGTTTCACTAAACCTCCGTGTAGTGAGGTTGTAATGTTTTACTTGCACCCACAAAGTGGGGCAATAACGTTTCACCCTCCTTTTTACTTTTTTTTCAGACATACCCCAAAGTCAACACTATGGGTACCATTATTTAAACCCTAACCTTAGTTTCAGTGTCTAAAAATATTTAACGATTAATTAATTTTGAAGTCAAGTTTATATAAAGCACGTAATTATTCGCTTTTAAACTCATTGTAGTATCTTAGGACGAAGCATTGGAGTCATGGCTATAAGTGTAAAGGCCCTTACATTATACTGTTTATTTATAACGCGCATTGTATACACATAGTATAAGTATTCGATGAGACTTGTATTTCAAACAACCATAACCTCACTTGAGTTGATCTTGATACTGTTAATCACGTCATTAACTTGTTTCCAGTTATTTTTATTGTCTGGTTTCTGGACTGCAATAACTGAGTAAAGGCGTTGTTATTTACCGGAGGGCTCTACATCTTACTCCCGGGGTATGGGTTTGTCTTTTTGTTATTTTTCTTAGACATGGTAGTGTCCTTTGTATTTTACCCAAGTTAACAAAAACCACAAATCATTATTTTGATCTAGGCATAGGAAATCCTGAGCTATATTGGAAAATTCCCTTTCTTTGTTATAATAATTAATAATGCTACATACTACTTATGCCTGAGGTGTGTAGTTTAACGAGTCAACTCTCGAATACCAGAGGTGGTACGTAACGTTATAGTTCTGAATAGACAAAGAAATCGAATGACTTATTTCGACTTACTCAAACTTGCGTTAATTTATTATAAATACTAACAATCAATTGAAGTTGATCGACTTTTACACACTTTAAAAATCGTAAACACTCATGCCATAAACTCTAAATTTAAACTCACTCTGATATTTAATTTAGTTTGTTGTACTTGTTTACAGTTAAATGAACGATTAAGACACATAAGTCCAGGTGAGAAAAAATAAAACTTTATCGTTGAACATCGTGGGCATATGTTGCATGTTAAAACCTCTTACATAGCACTAAAATGCACTGACCCAGAAGTTCTGATGGTAAGTTATGATTGTCAAAAGAACTTTCCCTGCCAAAACTGCCCAATCTAGCCATGTACTATAGTAGGTAAATTTACCTTAACAACTTTACTGTGGTAAAGGCACATTCAAAAAGTAAACTGGCTCCAGAAAACGGCTTACATTTGAACAAATAACAAATTTAACAAAAGATCAACAAAATTTGTAACATTATTTTGTAATGTTAACGATTAAACAAATTAATTAATTAAAAATTCAGTAACTTGAATAAAGTATAAACAAAAATTTACACCAATAAATCACCTCATTTTATTTAGATCCTTTATATTAAAGACCACATTTACCGATAGCTTCGGGCTAGTAAATTCAGCGGCAGGTCATCATTTAAAGCTCTAGACCCCGTAAGTCAAATACACTAAACCTCTTAAAGTTTAGTACCTTTTAGCGTAAATAAGAAAACCAATTTTGTTTAAAAGCTTACTTCGTTGATTGACAGCGGATTATAGAAACAAAACATTATAAATAGCGGAAACTATTTCCAAGTTGATTTGTTCAAATATTACAAGTAATTTTAAGTAGTCTGGAGACATCCATTGTATTTAAAATCTATTTCGGCTCAAGTAGGTTAGCCGGTCTTTGTTAATGCCAGACCACGGCCGCCATAGGTAGGTTCCACATTGCAATAACTAAGTAATTCGTAGAAGGTAAAATATAATTCAAACCCGTGGAAATAATTGCTTCGGTGATTCTCATCTGGGGTTGGATTGGGTTCTGAAATCTTGTTTGTGGAGGTTCTGTTCAGTCATTGGATAACGAAAATGACGCTCGTAATTGGGTGAATTTAGTCTATATATTTGAAGGCTTTAGCCAAAACAGAGTTCTTCCAATGGGGTCGTCCGTGGTCAGAAGCAGAGAAACGGTTTGCGGTAGCGTTCTCTGGCATGACATGAATATTCCACTTCGTATCACGTTAGTAAAATTGGAAAAAGGTGTTACTCTTCCAGTTTCGCGAGGTTATGCCCATATGTTCGCGGATTTATAGTGATGCAAGATAAATATTAAAAACTTGTAGGCGTGTGACGCACAAGTAAGTGATATTGTCAAAAATTCTGCCGAGTTCGTGTGCCAGTCAATTTTCTTAAACATTACAAACAGAAGCAACAAGCGAGATTCTCTTCCCAAATTTAATAACTGCTCTACGTGGAAAACAAACCCTCAAACAATGGACAATTATTAGTAAGTAAGTCTTTATAGTTAAGTAGCATGACCAATTTTTAGTTAGTTTATTGTTAGGACGTTTTGGCCATAAACCGTAGGATTAATTTAGTGTACGATTTATAATATAAGTTTCCTTCATATACAAGTGTTTGATAACTACTTAAACTTTTCTAGTTCTAACTTTAAGTGAATAAGTGACTATGGAATTTATGAAAAGTTTGAATACATAAGTAGTTATCAAACACTTGTATATGAAAGAAACTAATATTATAAATCGTACACTAAATTAATCCTACGGATTATGGCCAAAACGTCCTAACAAATAAACTAACTAAAAATTGGCCATGCTACTTAACTATAAAGACTTACTTACTAATAATTGTCCATTGTTTGAGGGTTTGTTTTCCACGTAGAGCAGTTATTAAATTTGGGAAGAGAATCTCGCTTGTTGCTTCTGTTTGTAATGTTTAAGAAAATTGACTGGCACACGAACTCGGCAGAATTTTTGACAATATCACTTACTTGTGCGTCACACGCCTACAAGTTTTTAATATTTATCTTGCATCACTATAACCGCGAACATATGGGCATAACCTCGCGAAACTGGAAGAGTAACACCTCTTTCCAATTTTTACTAACGTGATACGAAGTGGAATATTCTATGTCATGCCAGAGAACGCTACCCGCAAACTACGTTTCTCTCTGCTTCTTGACCACGGACGGCCCCATTGGAAGAACTCTGTCTTTGGCTAAAGCCTTCAAATATATAGACTAAATTCCTACCCTAATAATTACGAGCGTCATTTTCTGTTATCCAATGACTGAACAGAACCTCCAACAAAACAAGATTTCAGAACCCAAATCCAACCCCTTTTTAGATGAGAATCACCGAAGCAATTATTTCCCACGGGTTTAAATTATATTTTACCTTCTACGAATTACTTAGTTATTGCAATGTGCTATGGAGACAGTAGTCTGCCATTAACAAAGACCGGCTAACCTACTTGAGCCGAAATGGATTTTAAATACAATGGATGTCTCCAGACTACTTAAAATTACTTGTAATATTTGAACAAATCAACTTGGAAATAGTTTCCGCTATTTATAATGTTTTGTTTCCTATAATCCGCTGTCAATCAACGAAAGTATTAAGCTTTTTAAACTGAAATTGGTTTACTTTATTTACGCTAAAAAGGTACTAAACTTTTAAGAGGTTTATTGTATTTGACTTACGGGGGTCTAGAGCTTTAAATGATGACCTGCCGCTGGAATTTACTAGCCCGAAGCTATCGGTAAATGTGGTCTTTTAATATAAGGGATCCTAAATAAAATGAGGTGATTTATTGGTGTAAATTTTTGTTTATACTTTATTCAAGTTACTGAATTTTTAATTAATTAATTTGTTTAATTGTTAACATTACAAAATAATGTTACACTCCCCTTACAAAAGGAGATTTTTTCCAAAAACCTTGTGTTAAGAGATTCACTCTTTCATTCCTATTTACTAACTTATCCTTTTCTATCCTTATCCTTATCCTAACTAGTATTTTTAAAACTAAGTTTTGTATAAAATTTTTTTTTTACATTATAAGCGTCGTTTTCAAGTTTCTTAATTATTAATATTAGGTTATTTTTATTAATATTAGGTTTGTTATAACTATTTTATTCGTCATATCCAATTGGATTTGCTTTTAAATCTTTAACATGCCAAACTCCTCTGGATTGACCTGTTTCGTCGGCTAACTCATAAGTGTTTGTTGAAACTTTTTCTGTTATGGTAAAAGGACCTACATATTTCGGTGCTAATTTGGCATTGAAATACTTTGATGCGTCTGAGAGTACAAAATTTTTCTTCCAAACTGTATCTCCCACTGAAAATAATACTTCTCGTCTACGTAAGTCATAGTTATGTTTTGATTTATTATAGGCTATTTCTAATTTTTTTGTTATTTCCTGGTATACTTTATTTAATTGTGGAATACGCTCTATTAGTTGTTTACTTTCTGAAAATTGAACATCGGTTAAGTTTTCTGAATCAGTTATTTCACCAAAAGAGGAACCATCTATTACCATTTCTCTACCAAAATTTGCAAAATATGGCGACATGCCTATTACTTCATGAACTGCGGTACGAACAGCGCACGAAACCATGGGTAATATCTTGTCCCATACTCTCTGATTATCTGACACATAAGATGCCAACATTTTCTTTAAAACGCGGTTGACTCGTTCAACAGGATTTGCTTGTGGATGATAATATGCATTAAAAATAATTTTTGATTTGTATATGTACACAAAATTTTCATAAATTCCATAGTCACCTATTCACTTAAATTTATAAACTAAAATCAATGCATGTAAGAGGTTCACGTTTATTGCTCTGTGAATTAAATAGTTTTGTTTGCCGTTGATTAAGTCAATAGTTTTTCTTATTTTTTTTATAAGTAGTAAAAAGGTGAGGAATTGATTAAAAGAAACAATTGTCCTCCTTGGGATGACAAGTCTCTCAAGGTTTTGTACGAACATTTGGACATTCTCGACTTGTCTGGCGCCCTTGGCAATTGTCATTAAGCCACAATATTTTATGAAAGGTAAGTGCCACATTTTTGTAGTAGATTATAAATTAATTTAACCTTTTTTTCCAAATTTCAACCCTCTATATGATCCACGACCTTCCGCTAGCTAGTGTCGGTGACCCCCCTTTAATTTTTGTTTACAGGCCGCCCCCATTTTCTAATTTGACTGGAAAAGATACACTTAGTAGCTTTTCCGCCTGTAACAAAATTGCTTTGTGTGTTTTTGGATACATTACTGGCAAGAGAAACAGAAAGACCTATTGATACGCTGCGATTAGTGTGTGATGAATGTGAAGGCCAGAAGAAAAATTCCATTGTTCTGTTCATTATTTGCTTCTAGTTTTCCGAGCCTGCACCGAGAAATATAGGAAAAGTGGAGCTCGTGTTCCCTGCAACAGATCACAGTTTTCTTCCACCAGATCAAGTGTTTGCGGTTAAAGACAAAACCATAAGAAAAAAAGAAGTAATTTATAAACCACCAGAGTATATTGACATAATTACTGAATATTCCAAAGTAGTTAAAGTTGGTCGTGACTGTCAGGTGTTTGACTGGAAAAAAGAAAAAGAAACATTTATGAAAAAATCATCTCAATTTCACTTACAGTTGGGAGCCTACATGAGAATTGTTCTGAAAAGAACTAAGCGAAAGAATGTACTTGTTAGAAAAAAGATCACCTACAGGTCAGACCCTAGAATATGCACGTCTCTAACAAAGCCGCAAAACTGCTTTTCAACATGAATCCACCTGTTATTCCTATATCAAACTCGACAAAGCAAACTAAGTAGGATGATGTCAACAAGTTATTGAAGAAACATACGGGGACTAGCGAAGAGAAAATGAAGATATGCTATTTTACAAACATATATATCGAAAGGGCACAAAGAAAATAAAAAACCATGGATAACAAAGGATATCCTAAATTCAATAGAAGAAGACGAAAATACAAAAATAGATCAGACGAAACAGGAAAACAGAGATACAAAGCCATAAAATGGGAATTTATTAGCAAATGCAAGAAAGCTAAAAACAGTGGATTGATGAAAAGTTTAAAAACGTACTAACTAAGATGGAAATAGGAAAGACAGACGAAACATACAAACTAATTAGAATGAATTTTAAGGATATAAAACCATATAGCAAAAATATAAGGGAGGCGGGAGGAAACGTCATTATAGAAAATGTAGAGAAAGTAGCTAGATGGCAGGAATATATATGGAATTTATATTCAGGAGAGGAATTAACAGCATTAGAACAGGAATCAGACATTGAAAATGATGGCCTGGGATATCCTATACTTAGAGATGAGTTTGAATTAGCATTAAAGAGTCTGAAAAATGGTAAGGCGCCGGATACAGATAAGGTGCATGCAGAAACTCTAAAAGACGCTGGTCAAGCAGTAACAGAACGTCTCTTCAGACTTGTAAGCTATATGTATGAAACAGGCGAGATACCCAAAGATTTCAAACGTAACATCATAGTAACTATACCAAAAAAAAAGAGGCGCCGATAGATGTTAAATTTTCGAACAATAAGCTTGACAGCACACGTTTCAAAAATATTAAATAAAATTGTACAAAGACGAATGGAAAAACGAGCTGAAAAAATACTGGGAGAAGACCAATTTAGGTTTAGACGAAACAGGGGAACACGGGAGGCTATTGAAGCTCTGAGGATGATAATGGAGAAAACAATAGAGAAGGGGGAAAGCGTATATATATAGGGTTTGTAGATCTGGAAAAAGCATTCGATAATGTAAAATGGAAAAAATGTTCGAAATACTCAAAAAGATTGGAATGAGTTTTAAGGACAGACGGATAGTACATACCTTATACAAAGAGCAAACGGCGGTTGTTGCAGTACAACATAAATAATAGTAAACTTTGGATTTGTTTTAAATTTATAAAAGTTTAAGAAGGCATATGTTGATGCCATGGTTATTATATTTAAATTTGTCATATAGTTGTCATTAGTTTTTGAAAAGAGAAAACATATCAGAAATAAACTTTACCCTAAACTACAAGATTTATAGTTTTATTGTGTGTAGCTTGCCTGTCTACACCTCCCGCCTAATCTTGTAGAGGTTCTATTTCTTTGCATCTCGATTGCCAATTTGCGGATTAGCCAACCGCAACATCTTTATTTCTGTTTGCCAAGTTCACATAAATACCTCCGCAGAAGTTGTGTCTACATGCCGAGACGAGGCCGGCGTTTAAAAATAAAGCCAAAATATTTAGAAGATTTCCATATGGATATTAGTCAAATGCCAAATATTCCGAGAAGCGATGAAGAGAGCCTTAACGGTGGTGGCGCTGATTGCCCAAACAATACCGCCAAAAACGATTCCGACGCTGGGGTTAACAACTTGCTTAAACAACTCGTTGACCGCCTGGGTATTTTAGAAGCTAGGAATCAAGACTTAGAAAACACCATTAGAAAACAGTTTGAAAGTCAGCAATATGATGCAACTTTGCCGTCAGTTCCAAAAGATCCGCTTATCCTCATTAGATCCTCATTGCTTACCTAGTCAAGCGGTAAATGTAATGCCCGTAAACAGTTACACTACCGTTGCGACATGCATACAAACACCATACGTCGTATCTTCTGCGCAGCAGTCAGTGTCTAGAATGTCATCTCTGAGCTATAACGCAATGCCATCAATCGTCAACGAATCTGAAAGCCTTGCTATCTTGCATACACCGTCACATTGCTTCCAACCACCAGTTTGTCAGAGATCAATGCCATTCAGTAGAAACAATGTTCTTCCAACAAGTTTAGCCAATGAACCTGCGACACATTCCTATTGCCAATCTAACGTTGCATATCCTGTAACTGCTGTGGAAAATATGTGTATGTCACCACAAGTAGCAGTAACGCTGAGCCAGGACATTGCAAAATTCCGTAAATTATATGATCTTCCAGAGTTTACCGGACGCGCCGAAGACTGGCCAATTTTCATAAATGCCTTTCAAGAATCCACGGCTGCATATCAGTATACCTCTTTAGAAAATACGTTTCGTCTTCAAAAGAGTTTAAAAGGTGCGGCTCGTGAAGAGGTGGAAAGTTTGTTAATAAGTCCACAAGGAGTAACTGACGTTCTTGAACAACTTGAATTCAGATATGGTCGACCTGAAATTCTTATCAAATCGCAGCTTGAAAAGGCTCGGGATATTCAACCTATTCCCGAAAACCATTTGGAACGTCTAGTTAGTTTTGCTTCTAAGGTTCAAAACCTAACTATATTTTTGAAGAACGCAAAGTCAACTCAACACTTGTGTAATCCCACTTTGCTAGATGAGCTTGTTTTCAAAATGCCCATGTCCAAAAGAATAGAATGGGCCGCGTATGCCGCTAATATAAATCCGTTCCCATCATTAGAGTATCTTAGTGAATGGTTGAAACAACTGGCTAGAATTATAGCAAAGGTAACACTGAACACACAAACGGCAGTGACGAGATCGCAACAGCTACAGCCAAAGTATAATTCCAAACAGGTGTTCACCATGAACAAGAATAAAGCCACTGGAACTCAAATTAAGAAGTGCATTAAGTGTTCTGGGTTGCACCATTTGTCTCAGTGCGACGAATACTTAAATGGTTCTTCAGACATTCGATGGCAGTTGGTGAAAAAACACAGATTGTGCTTTTCCTGTTTGTCTGAAGGCCATAGCATTCAAAGATGCCGACGCAAAAAACCCTGCCAAATGCAAGACTGTAAAAGAATTTACCATCCGTTCTTGCATGACAATACGTCACAAGTTCACTTCATTGGCCCCAGTAATCGCAGCATAAAAACTTATGCGTTTATAGACGAAGGATCGCCTATTTCACTAATGGATGAAGCACTGGCGTTAGATTTGGGTTTAACCTCAGAGAAGCGGTCACTCGCTTTGCAGTGTTTTGGAGGTAAAGTAGTGGAAGTATCATCTATGTCCGCGGATTTGAAGATTAAGGGTGTTGAATCAGGAAAAGATTGGTATAATTTAAAAACATGCACCGTGCCTATGTTAGAGTTGCCAACTCAAACAGTAAATTTGAATGACTTACACAGTCGATACCACGAGATAAAAGCATTTTTTCCAGTTTGTGAATACGCCAAAGCCAATCCAAGAATTTTAATTGGTATCGATAATTGTCATATAACGCGCTGCTTGAAAACAGTACGTTGTGATCGTGAAGTTATTGCTGCGAAAACTGCGTTAGGTTGGGTTGTTTATGGTGTGCGACCTAGCGGAAAATCGTATCATAGTTGTCACTTGTCAACTGTTATGCACATTCAAGAGGCAAAGCAATTTGAAATTGACCGTATGATAAAAGAGTATTTTACTACTGAAAGTTTTGGTGTTGCCGTGTCGTCAGCTGAACGTCTTGAATCTAAAGAAATACTCAGAGCGAGGAAAATATTGCAGTTGACAACTAAAAGGATTGGTGACAGATTTGAAACTTATAAATTTATAAAAGTTTAAGAAGGCATATGTTGACGCCATGGTTATTATATTTAAATTTGTCATATAGTTGTCATTAGTTTTTGAAAAAAGAAAGCATATCAGAAATAAACCTTACCCTAAACTACAAGATTTATAGTTTTATTGTGTGTACCTTGCCTGTCTACACCTCCCGCCTAATCTTGTAGAGGTTCTATTGCTTTGCATCTCGATTGCCAATTTGCGGATTAGCCAACCGCAACAGCGGTAATAGAATTAGAGCAAAAAAGTAGAGAAATAAATATTAGGAAAGGGGTGAGACAAGGATGTGCCTTATCCCCATTAATTTTTAACTTGTACATAGAAGAGGCAATGAATACTGTCAAATACAGGAAGACATTTGGAATTAATATGCAGGGACAAAAGATTGATATGCTTAGATTTGCAGATGATATAGCAGTATTAGCATCTAGCAAAGAAAAGTTAGAAGCTGCTCTTAATGAAATGGAAACAGCTCTAACGGAGAGATATGGTTTGAAAATTAACAAAAATAAAACTAAAGTTCTAGTATTCAAAAGAGGGGAAAATAAATCAAAAACAAAAACAAATAAGTAACCAGAACTTACAAGAGGTTAAGGATTTCTGCTACCTAGGAAGTAAAATAACGCAAGATGGAAAAAGCACAAAAGATATAAAACAAAGATTAGCACAAGGTCGTGCTACATTTAACAAGACAAAGCAACTACCGTGTTCAAAGACCACAAACATAGAAACAAAGAAAAGATTGCTTAAAACATATGTGTGGAGTGCAGCACTGTACGGCTATGAAGCCTGGACAATAGGAGAAGCAGACAAGAAAAAGGTAGAAGCCTTTGAAATGTGGTACTACAGACGTATGATGAATGGACAGACAAAGTTAAGAACAAAGAGGTACTAGAAATGGTAGGGGAAGAAAGAACAATGTGGAAAACAGTAAAAAATAGGAGAGATAGGATAATAGGCGACATACTAAGACATGAGGGAATAGTGCGGAATATATTAGAAGCAGAGAAGAAAGAGAAGTAGAGGTAGACCTAGGTTAGACTACTGCAAACAGATAGTGAAAGATGTAGGCTGTGAGAATTTCAGGGAACTGTGTAAGCTAGCTCAAAACATAAATAAGCTGAGGGACAAGTCGAACCAGTTTCAAGATATAAAACCCAATGACAAGAAATAAGTGCTCTTAAATCTGATGATTATTATAAACAACTGCAGGTGTTGGTTGTGAAATATTTTCAACTAATGTTGATTGTGCGAAAGGATAAATTGGAAAACTTAATTCGACAAGGTTCAGGTGCTGGGGGAACTTGGCAGCCGAAGGCTGCTTTCCCCCCTTCACATACCACTGAATATCGGGGAAATAGGGTATATAACTGTAAAACAATAGAAGGTGACTAAACTGCATCAAACAAGAAAGAACAGCAGCTATGTTCAAAGACAACAAACATAGGTACAAGAAGAAAACTGTTCAAAGCATAGTGTGGAGCACAGCACAGTATATTTATGAAATAAGGACAGTAGGAAAAGCAGACAGAAAGAGATCGAAGCCTTCTGAAATGTTGTGCTTCAGATGTATGAGGATGGTAGCATGGTCAGACAAAGTTAATAACAAACAGGTTGTAGAAATAGTAGAGAAATAAAGATATCTGTGGAAAATGAAAAATAGGAGAAATAGAAGGAGAGGATATGTTCTAAGGCATCTCTGGGGAATAGTACGGGATATACTACAAGCAGAAATAGGAAAAGAGAGGTAGAGGTAGACCAAGATCAGACTTTCACACACAGATAGTGATAGATGCAGACTGTGCAAATTGCAGGGAAATGTGGAGGTTGATTCATACTAGGAAACAATGAAGGTATGCGTCCAACCAGTTCTAGGACTGAAGACCTGATGATGATGATGCTATCGAAAGGGCAGATGATGATACAGAAGAAGCCCGGACTGTGAGCAGACTGAAGCAGAAAATTTATTGCACTAATATATAACAGTTGTCGCATAAAATAAATGTTTAACCTTGTACATAAAAAAGGCTGTCCCTTATTATTTTTAATTTATTATTGTTTTTGCCTACCCAACTTATTAATCTTAACTTTCTTGGTTTATGTTGTTTTTATATAAGTAAACTGTTTTGCCTCATATCTAATATGATCCATGAAAGTTTGTTGCAAACTCACATTTGATTATATTTTAGTTGAAAACTTACATTGTCCACATTTTACATTGGACTTGCAAAAATCACTCTTAAAACAAGGTGTGCTCAGTGTAGATAGTCAATCTATACTGCAACAAAGTTTAAATAACATAAAAAAAGCATTAAATACCATGCGTTTCAATATGAAGTAGTTTTTTACCGAAAATTATGAAAAAGTAGAGAATCTTAATTTTGCATCTGCAACTCTCTTATAAATTTTTTGTTTTAATAATTACGGCATGTAAATTACGCCTTGCGCCACCTAGTACAGAGTAGGCTACTTAATAATATAAAAGTAGTAAATAATACGATTATTTATGTCTAGATTCCTGCATATGCACGTGTTCTTCATCCGTATACTTATTCTATTAAGAAACCGTTTGCAATTTATTCTTTTTTCAATTATAGCATTCTCCATAAAATAATAGGGCTAGTGTTGCATTAAATTTTTTATAAAATAACTAGAAATTATAATAGATTGGTGTTATATTATGGCGTCTTCTTAGAATGGATCTTGTAGTTCTTTAAAAGTATGAGACGCTGTTATTTTCTTCAACCATTGCGCCATTTCACGGTAAATAGTTCAACACTAGTGGAAATATTAATTTATGTTTGCACCTTTCAAGTATTTACCTGAGACCATAAGATGTTCTCTATGCCCGAGACTTAGATAAGCATATAAAGCTGCAAACAATACAGTACACGTATAAATTCCTGCATTTGTACGGTCTCCATGTATACACTTATTCTATTAGGAAACCGCTTACAATTTTATTTTTTCATTTATAGCATTCTTTATGACATAATAGACCTATTGTAGCATCAAATTTTTATACAATAACTAGAAATTGTAATAGATTGTTATATCATGGCGTCCTATTAGAATGGATGTGCAAAGTATTTTTTTAATAATAAGAATCGTGTTGTTTTTCAAACATTTCGTTATCTCACGGTCAACAGTTGAACACTAGCAAAATTATTTTACCTATGTCTACAGAATTCGTTTTTCAAATAGTTACAAGAGTCGTAGTTGAGCATTTAATTACTAGAGTGCTATACTGACTAAAAATTACAAACCTAAAAAAGCTGAAGACATTCTATATCAGAAATCAAAGAGATTAAGGGATGCATGCAATAATAGTGATAATTATAATACTCAATGATTGATGATAGTCTATGAGAGAGGATAGATACCGGATATGCTATCCAATATAGGAACACTCTGATATGTAAATATGATATATCACACCAGCCTTTACAAAATATTACTGTGAATAAATATCTCCTTACGCCACCTATTAAAGAGTAGCTTAGTTAATATATATCTGCAGCACACAATATGGGTGGCGTCCGCTTGCGAGATAAATACGATGTCTAAGTATCAGTGTAATTCATGCATTGAACAGCTTTCGTCTGTATAATTATCCTATGTTGTTTATTCAATTATATTATCGTCTATGAAATAATAGAGCTACTGATACATAACATTTTTATAAAATAACAAAAATTTATGGTAGCTCCATATTATATTATAGCGCCTATTTAGAATGGATGTTCTAGTTCTAGTATTTCATTAATAATATGAATTGAAAGACCACAAACATAGAAACAAGGAAAAGATTGCTTAAAACATATGTGTGGAGCACAGCACTGTACGGCTGTGAAGCCTGGACAGTAGGAGAAGCAGACAAGAAAAAGGTAGAAGCCTTTGAAATGTGGTGCTACAGTCGTATGATGAAGATATCATGGACAAACAAAGTTAAGAACGAAGAGGTACTAAAAATGGTAGGGGAAGAAAGAAATATGTGGAAAACTGTAAAAATAGGAGAGATAGGATGATAGGCCACATACCACGGCATGAGGGAATAGTGCGGAATATATTAGAAGCAGAGATAGGAAAAAAGAGAAGAAGAGGCAGACCTAGGTTAGATTACTGCACACAGATAGTAAAAGATGTAGGCTGTAGGGGTCTCAGGGATATGTGTAGGCTAGCCCAGAATAGAAATCAATGGAGGTACGCATCCAACCAATCCCAAGATGCATAAACTAATGACGAAAAAATAACTGCTTAAACATGATGATTATTTTAAGTAACTACAAGAATTCGTTGGGCAATATTCTCGAATAATGTTAAGTATGTGAAAGAATTTACTGGAAAACCATTACTTCAGCAAATGCCTAAGTGTTGGGGGATCTTGGTAGCCACAGGTTACTTAACCACCTTCACTGAATCTCGGTGAAATAAGGCATAAAATTAGAAAACAATAGAAGGAGAACGAGCTGTGTGAGAATTTCAGGGAACTATGTACGCTAGCTCAGAATATAATTAAGTGCAGGTACGTGTTCAACCAGTTTTGAGACGGAAAACCTAATAACGAAAAAATAAACGCAGGTAAATCTGATGATTAGTATAAACAACTAGTTGTTGGTTGCGAAATATCTGCAACTAATGATGAATGTGCGAAAAGTATTACAATTTACTTGGTGATAGTCCTTGTAATTTAAAAGTCGGTAATACAATTAGCAGCCGATAAATACAGTTCAAAAGTTCATAAAATACATCGCGCAAGCGCAATGAATACGAAAGCAATGCAATGCCCTGGCGGCCGGAAGCGCGAACCTTATTACAGATTCCGCGTTGCCAACTACGATGACGTCACCACTGCCAAATTACATTGCGCCATAACCGGAAATTTACATAGTTTTAAAACAATGAAAAAGGCAAACAAATTAGGTAATGGATTACTTACATCAGAAATCCTGCATTCGCACGAAATTGCGCTACGGTAGGCCTCTATTGAAGTCCATCAGGCTACCCAAAGCCCTTTTGCGGTAAATAAAGATGGTGACTCCGGTGCTTCAGCGGAGCATGGACATCCGACTCGTCTCGGGTCGCGGGCTGCTCCAAGGTCGTACCATATTTCTATATGCAGGGGAACGATAAGGAATAGGTTAATTAGGTAAAGACAAAACAAAGATAAACAAAAGGAAATCTACATAATAAAAAAGAAGATACGAAACCCCGCACGACCACACTCCTTGAAGAATCAGGCAAAACAGCCACGTTTCAGAGCGTCACCAAAACCTCTCACCACTTTGTCCCCACTCCTTGTCTTTTTCCCAGTCGCACGATCTGCGCAAATGCACTATGACGTAACGGAAGTACACGCCTAGTTTATTTAAAATTCCCGCGCACCGCGTCTTTTGAAAATATGGCGCGAAACTCCCGTACATCAACTTAACCTAGTACATATGTTACAGGGCCACTTTGGCACATAACAATCGCGACAAAGCCACAAAAGAAAAAACTAAAAAAAAGAAAAAGTCTGTTAGCACAGTAACAGCTTAAAATCTAAATCCTAACTACCCTACATAAACCCTAACTTAAAACCTACAAAATGTTTATATAAGGCGCCACCTGGTTTTTTTTTTGACCGATAACACGTCTACCAAAGTACCAGGAAACGGAATAGGTAGCCCCATAGTCTTTGACTACACTAATTATCGACAGCACTAATTAGTCGGGGAGCATGAAACACTACTTAACTAACACAGGTGCGACAAGTCGCCTAAACTATCTAAACCTATCTAAACTAAAACTAACACTAAGGTTCTTATGTGCAAACACACATGAGCGTTGCATCAAAACTGTCCTTGTTGGCAAGAAGCGCCCAAACTTAAAAATGTTCATGGAGTGCGTCACTCTGCACTCTAGCAAATTTTGTTACTGGTACTTTGGTTTTCTAACGATGCACATTTAAAACTTGTCCATGACATAGTTGTGAATCAACAAATTTACCAAAAGTACCACCTACTAAATCCTTATATGCTAACCTGACAAATTACATTTCTATATCGGGCTAGCTTTTTCACTCAAATATCAAAAAAAATAATTCCCACGTCTGGTCATAGATACCACACGTTAGGAAGATAAAAAGATAAGACAAGATCTCAAATTGTTGTTAAAGATAATAGATAAGATAATGATATTAAGCTTAAATTGTTATCCTCAAAGGTAATGGATAAGATAACGGTATTAAGCTTTAGTTATATTTGAGATACTAGATAAGATAACGTGATATTAAGCTAAAGTGATTATTAGAGATAGTAGGTAAGGTAACGTAAATTTAAACAAAAGTTACTACTAAAGATAACCGGTAAGATAACGCGAAATAACTCGAAGTTATTACTAACGGTAGTCGGTAAGATAACGAGAAATTAAACCAAAATTATTACTAACGGTAGTCGGTAAGATAACGATATTCAACTAAAGTTATTATTAAAGGTAATCGGTAAGATAACGATATTAAAACTAAGGGTATTATCGAAGATAATAAAGAAGACAAAGGTTTTGGCCTAGTTATTACCCAAGACAATGAATAAAGTAAAGGTAGAGTGGCTCCAGTAGAGCCGTTTAAATGGGGATTGACTCATGCCCTCTAAAAAGAGAAACCTGTGAAGCAGGTCCGTTTGCAATAAACGGCACGAGGGACCGGCAAAGACATTTGGGTGCATCCCTGCACCCGGCGGTAATTGATATCGGTGATACAATCACCCGATATCCACACGATATATACGGTACAGATATATACTCATCCACTCACACATTTACACACTCATACATACCTTCACTGCCAGTGCCCATGCGCTGACAGCGGCACCGCATGACCCCACGAAAGATTTGCAGAGACGAGGTCCAGGTGTCTGTGAAAACCTCCCGCGCAACCACACGGTGATTAACAGAAATGAAAAGGCAGTAGAAACAGGAACGGTAAAAAGAAGGAGGTTGGTTTTTTAGAGTGCATAAGAGACACTTCCAGGTAGAAGAAAGTAGAGGAAGGGCTCGCATTGACCAAAAGAGACAGAAAAAAGGTGGATAGCAAAGCGCTACTCAACCAGCCAATGTGACTAGTAGCTCGGAGTGAGGGAATATCACTCCTATGTGGCAGACGGGTGTTCCGGTACAAGAACAGGTCTACCGAAAGAAGAATAAGGCATAGCGAAGACAGCGGGATAGGAAAAAGTATAGTTTTTGGACAAGCGTCCGAGAGAAGGTAGAGAGTTGTCCCTGTTAAACACAGCGCAGTCTGAAGGACCACCTGCGATATTAATCCGACAAGATAAGATATACACATAAATTTAAAAAACTAGGCCCTTAAGAGAACTAGTACGATCATTTTCCTAACGAGTACATCAACTACGATAAGAAAATCAGACAAAGGTAGACACGACAACTTAAAAGTATCATTACAGATACATTCACACAAAAACAAACTGTTTTAAGGTAGTTTTTTAAAACGGTAGCACCCTAAACACACAAAAATGCCCAATTATAAGCAGTTAAATACAGGTACACTGTCCCAATATGCTAAAACAACCGAGAATTTAATAAGATAACAATAAAAAGCAATAGCACCTCACCACAAAGTTCAAAAAAAAACAATGAAAAAAAATGTTTATAAGTTATGTGGATTTAATAGAAAAAGAAAGAAATAATGGTGTAGTATAATGTGGGCGACTGCAATAATTCAGAGGAAAAACACATGGAATAGGCAATCCTAGTTTTTTGCAACTGCGAATATGAACTATTTCTTTCAATGGCATAGATCGCGCGTGTCCTATGTGAGCCCAAAGAAGAAAGCATTCACTCAACATCAGCTAAAACCAATCATAAAAATTCAATGAGTTATTACAACCAAAGTTACGACAATTACCACACAAAATTAAATGACGTAAGAAAAATACTAAAAACCGAATAATATGCAGTAGGAAAAGTTCGAGGATTAATTAAATGAAACGACAGAGTTATATTGGGGGTGTAGATAATGAAGTCATATATAAGTAACGGTATGGTCAAGGAAAAGTCAACCAAAAGCAAAGGGTTTAAGGTAAATGAGTTAAACGTATAAAACGTAGGTGTATAAGAGAAGGAATAAGTAATCAAAGATACTAATTGATGGTGAGAACAGAAAAATATTAGGTAAATCGTGAGGGTTTAATCATATTAAGGTACCAGGGATCAGGGGTTAAATTTGGAAGATTAAGAGAAACAACATTACGAGATAAGGCATCAGGTACGATATTTAATTTGCCAGGCCTATGCCTAACGTCAAAAGTGAATTGAGGGATACGCAAGTTCCATCTTGCCAAACGACCTGCGGGTTGTTTTAAATTATTAAGCCAAGTGAAAGCTAAGAACATTAGGTACATTGTCAAAGAAGTAAACGTGACAAGCTCTTAGATATACGTAAGGTTAAACGATTTTAAAGACAATTTTAAGGCATTTAATGAAGTTTAAATCGATATGTGAAGAGAGAAGAGTAATTAAAACTCGAAGCACGAATAAAATTGTTGAAGAACAAAAAGACATTCTATAAAGCATATTTTTACTGGGATGGGAAGCTCTCATTTGAGTTCTACCCAAACCAATAAGGAAAAAGTTCAACATCATTATTAAAAAAAATGATTCACAAATTCTAAACGACAAACTTACCAACCAAATTCTCGTCTAGACTTATAATGCTATACGACTGGCCTTTGGGTCTCGTTCTAGACTTACAGAGCTATACGACCAAATCCGACAGCAAACCTCGCTTAACGAATGTTAAGGTACGTTGAAATATCAATAACTAAAAAAAATATGCAATCAGACAAAATCAAACTCGCTACATGAAAGAAAAATTCCACGATACCTATACAAAAGGTATTCCAAATTATTGGAATGTTCTTTCAATATTGCAGAAATTATCAACAAGTATCGTAAATGAGTTTAAATAATAAACATTAACGGAAATTTCTTTATTTTAGTATTCAAAGGAACAGATATAAAGAGATGCAGTTTATTACATTTTGAAAGGTAAAAATATGGTCTAGGTAATTTCGTTACTATATATAAGGCAAGAACCTTTATAAAACGCATTTATAGGTTATACTGTTTAAACCATACAAGGGAAAAACTTTTAAAACTATAACCAAACAAGATAATATCTAAGAGAAAAAATATATCAGGGTTAGGTCAAAATAACGCTTTAAAAGACACTAAAAACTTAGGTAAATGGGAAATCTATATTTAGGCAAACAATTTTGTTATTAAATAGGTAAATCACTAAGGCATTTTTTTTAATGTAACATACAAGACAGTGTATTCAAGTTTCAAAACGGTTTTCTAAATTTGAAGAAAACAAAGGTTATATTTTTAATTTAATATACATAGATAATTTTTTAATAAATGGTGTTTTAAGGCCTAAAATAAGGTAAAAGCTCATCCATCCATACACTTACATGGAAAACAAATAGGGTCAAATAGTCGAAGCTTGCCAGAGTTCATATATGAATTCAAAATTGAACCAATCACACACAGTACATCTGTAGTTAACAAACAGATCGCACATTCTAAATTTAGAAAAACATTATATTAAAAACACATTTTTTAGATAATTTCAGTTATATTTAAACAAAATGGCGGTATCACCTTTCAATTGCCATAGCAACTAATTTTTTTGACATCTAAAAAGAATGAGGCATGTTCCAAAATGTGGATATAAAATTCAAGGTTATAGATATTTGGTAATTGGTTTTAAGTGAAAAAACTATTTTTAAATAACATTGATAATACATTGAATGTTTATAAAAAAACAAAGGAAAATTCCCCGGTTCCTAACCTCCACGTTAATAAGGGCGCCATTTTATTACAATTTACTTGGTGATAGTTCTTGTAATTTAAAAGTCGGTAATACAGTTAGCAGCCGATAAATACAGTTCAAAAGTTCATAAAATACATCGCGCAAGCGCAATGAATACGAAAGCAATGCAATGCCCCTGGCGGCCGGAAGCGCGAACCTTATTACAGATTCCGCGTTGCCAACTACCATGACGTCACCACTGCCAAATTACATTGCGCCATAACCGGAAATTTACATAGTTTTAAAACAATGAAAAAGGCAAACAAATTAGGTAATGGATTACTTACATCAGAAATCTTGCATTCGCACGAAATTGCGCTACGGTAGGCTTCTATTGAAGTCCATCAGGCTACCCAAAGCCCTTTTGCGGTAAATAAAGATGGTGACTCCGGTGCTTCAGCGGAGCATGGACATCCGACTCGTCTCGGGTCGCGGGCTGCTCCAGGGTCGAACCATATTTCTATATGCAGGGGAACGATAAGGAATAGGTTAATTAGGTAAAGACAAAACAAAGATAAACAAAAGGAAATCTACATAATAAAAAAGAAGATACGATACCCCGCACGACCACACTCCTTGAAGAATCAGGCAAAACAGCCACGTTTCAGAGCGTCACCAAAACCTCTCACCACTTTGTCCCCACTCCTTGTCTTTTCCCATTGGCGCGAACTTATTCGTCTACCCCTCTAGAGTCGCACGATCTGCGCAAATGCACTATGACGTAACGGAAGTACACGCCTAGTCTATTTAAAATTCCCGCGCACCGCGTCTTTTGAAAATATGGCGCGAAACTCCCGTACATCAACTTAACCTAGTACATATGTTACAGGGCCACTTTGGCACGTAACAAAAGATATATTGGAAAATATATTAAATCGGTAAATGGTTAAGTGTTGGGGGAACTTGGCAGCCACAGACTGCTTACCTCCCTTCACAACCGTTCATTTACATTTCCAATGCTCCACCGGAAGGTACTACATTGGCCAGGAGGCGAGTTTTTTGTTGCCTGGCAATTTAGAATTTTGCCGAACCCTTACCGTTCCAGACAAGGTAGGGATCTTTAACGTGCGTGACAACACTCACACACGGGACCTCCATTTAACCTCTCATCCGAACAAGGGCGTAATTTTTGTGAAAAATGCTCACCTGCCATTTTTCAAGCAGTCGGCCGTGTCAGGATTTGAACCCGGGACCTTGGGATCCGTAGTCTTACGCTTACTTTATTGATCCTCGGCGACGCCTTCCCTACACAACCACTGAAGGTCGGAGAAATAGGGTATATAATTGTAAAACAATAGAAGGTGACCGAACTGCATCTAACAAGAAAGAACAGTGCCTATGAGGAAAGACAACAAACATAGAACAAGAAGAAAATTGTTGAAAGCATATGTGTGGAGCACAGCACAGTATGCCTATGAAATACGGGCAGTCTGCAACGCAGACAGTAAAACGGTAGCAGCCTTTTGAAATGCTGTGTTTCAAATGTATGAGGAGGATAGCATGGACAGACAAAGATAATAACAAATAGGTTATAGAAATAGTAGGGGAACAAGGATATCTGGGGAAAAAGATAAGAGAAATAGAAGGTCAGAATACGTTCTAATGCATTTTTGGGAAATAGTATGGGATATATTACAAGTAGAGATAGGAATAAGAGGTAGATGTAGACCTAGATCAGATAGTTATAGATGCAGACTGCAAAGTTCAGGGAAATCTGTAGGTTAGTTCAGAATAGGAAACAATGATGGTACGCGTCTAACCAGTTCCAGGACTGAAGACCTAATGATGATGAATATGAATTGGTTGTAATTTTTTCACCTTTTACCCCGTCTAATAGGTAATAGCTGAAATATAGTTACAGAACTCGACTTTTGAATAGCTCAATAGACGTAGGTAAGCATTTCACAACAAAAGTGCCATACTGACTAGAAATCACAAAACTTTACAAATTACATTCTGTATTAGATAATCAGAAAGATTATAAGGAACTAGTCCCAACTATTTTATAATGTCACGAGTGCTTAAGGAACGGATAATTACAGAACTGTAACAATCAATTCGAAGTGCTAGCCTTTCTCACCTGTCTCTTAAATTTAAAACTATATAACATAACAGAGCTTTCTGAAGCTCTTGATGGCGAGCATGCCAATCATAATACTCTTTTTCATATAAATCACACCGATATACTTTATCTTATTCATGGCGCAAATATAATAGAATTTATATAAAGACAGGAATAATAAAATTGCAAAAAGCGGCGAACTTCAATTTAAAAAGTTAGGAGCATCCAAACAAACTATTGCAAAACCCGGAATGGTAGTTACATTCCTCTTCTTATCCGCCCGTGAGTGCTTACACTGACCAAAAATCACTAATCCTTACAAAAGTTAGAATACATTCTGTATCAGATCAGAAAAATTTGGAGGTGTGTGCAGTATACAAATTATCACGCTCAACCCTTCCAGTAAACCCCGGGCAAATGAAATAAAGATATTAAAAACACTTATCCTGGAATCTATTTGGGCGTTGTTCTCAGGGACGGTCCTATCTGCTTTTGTATTGTTGTGAGTTGTGGTGTTTCTGCGCCGCTCCTGCTGGTAGGGTCAGGGTGTAGGCACTCTAAATGGATCGACTGTTGGTGTGTTTTAGTTTTATCACATCTCTACAGATGGCTCTGTAGGTCTATTTTCATGGGCGACTTTATTATATTGCTTAATATTTGCGAGGTTTGGTTGATTGTTGCTAACCTAACTTTTTAGCGTTCTTTTAGTTGCATTTTTGAAGATTGCTCTTTAATAACATTTAATAGAAAATTGAATTCATCCAATGTGAAAAATAATGCACATCGCCAATTACTGAAGAAGTTGGCTGTCCGAGACGTGGTCCTCTAGCTTATAGAAAATAATTTTGCCTGGAATCAGGTAAGTGTCGTTCAAGTACCTATATAGTAGACAAAATGACCTAATTTGTTTATTGTTCTCTATATGAAACAATAAACAAATTTATTTTCATCTATTATGCTCGTAGAACGCTTATTTGATACCAGACAGAATTATTTTTTATAATTGGAATTTTTAGTTTTATTTAAAATCTTCAGAGTCTGGTTCTCAATCTTTTGAACAGAGAAGTCGCAAATCTTGGTAACAGATTTTAACGTCGTTTAGTTTTATCACATTTCAATAGTTGGCGCTAACTTGTTAACAGTTGTTATGCAGAGAGTGGCATATCTATTCTAACTTTATTTAACCTATGGGTAGGGTTTCACAGACGAGACGGTAAGCATAGGTTCAGGTTGGAACGGAACGCACTCACGCTAGCACTGCTCGGTAACGGTACGATATGTTTATTTTAAAGGGAATCAGTACGATAATCTGTCGGTATGATAAATCTGACAAGCTAAGCGGCGCTCCTCGTCTTAAATGTCTCTCCCCTTCAACCGAGATTGACATACTTCGTCTACAATGGTGGGAGATGAACTACCTCGGCGCTTACAATTGCAAAGATAAACAACTGACGTCATGAACCGTATGAACAATACTAATTCCGAGGTTTCTCAACGTCAAAGATATTGCAGTATTTAACTGAGATTTTTAGAATTCTAAAAAAAAAAGTCCCTAACTCTAAATTAATGAACCTAGTTCCTAATAGGTTTAGAACAAAGCATAACAAAATTCAAGCACAAATAATCGAAAGAATTTTATGTTGTACATTTTTATTGAGCTACTAGGCTTGTAATTTTTATGGGAGAAAATTCTTATGAGTAACTTGTTTTTCTGTCTAGTGCTTGAAACGAAGTTGAACTATTTTTTAATGACAATAAAGCTATATAGACTTAAAATCACTAAACCTTACAAAAGTTAGAATACATTCTGTATTAGGGGATCAAAAATAGTAGGAAGTGTGCGAGTAGTATACAAATTCAAGCAACCAATAGTTGAAAGAGTTTTATTAGGTACTGTTTCGTATTAATTAAACTCAAACTATAGTGGAATAAAGTTGTGCAGTGCGCTTGCGCCTCTTATAGAATAAACGCGTGAGAAAGTGGTTTTGTTACGTTTATCGATGACTCTTCATTCGACCTAGTACCGGAACGGTTGTGCGGGACAAGCTGTACAAAAAAATAAAGTATAGTGCTTGTAACAGTGCATTCAACTGACTCCCCCGGGGGCATTGCAGCAACATTGAAGAGGACCACACACCAAAAACAATAACGGTGAGTGGATTTCTGCATTATGTTTGTTTTGACATGCATACAATTTTCGCATTTAAAGCTCGCGTTTTGTTATACTTTCGCAATACAGTCCGTTCATTTACATTTCCAATGCTCCACCTGAAGGTACCACATTGGCCAGGAGGCGAGTTTTTTTGTTGCCTGGAAATTTAGAATTTTGCCGAACCCTTGTCGTTCCAGGCAAGGTAGGGATCTTTAACGTGCGTGACAACACTCACACACCGGACCTCCATTTAACCTCTCATCCGAAAGAGGGCGTAATATTTGTGAAAATGCTCACCTGCCATTTTTCAAGCAGTCGGCCGTGTCTGGATATGAACCCCGCAATACAGTCCACTAAAATTAATAAGACGCGCCAGCACATTATTCAAGTTAATTAATTACAGGTACATTGTTATTGAGCTGCTTGTAATTATTACGGAAAATGTCCTTGTGAATAACTTATTTCTCTTTCGGGTAAATGGAACTATTCTGAACAATTTTTCAATGCCAATGTTGCTTATACTGACCTAAATTCACTATTACAAAAGTAAGAATACATTCTGTATTAGGAGATCAGAAATAGTAGAGGTGTGCGTTCAGAATACAGATTCAAGCAATCAATGGTCTAAAGAATTTTATGTTGAACATTTTTATTGAGTTGCTATGCTTGTAATTTTTATGAGAGAAAATTCTTATGAGTAACTTATTTCTCTTTCTAATACTTGAAACTAAGTTCAACTATTTTTTAATGACAATAAAACTATATGGAATAAAAATTACTGAACCTTACAAAGGTTAGAATACATTTTGTATCAGGAGATCAGAAATAGTAGGAAGTGTGTGTGCAGTATTCAAATTCGTGCAAGCAATGGTTAAAAGAGTTTTATGAGGTACATTGCTATGAGCTGCTTGTAATTATTACGGAGAATGTCCTTGTAAATAACTTATTTCTCTTTCAAGTATATGGAACTATTCTGAACAATTTTTTAATGCCAAGGGTGCTTATACTGACTAAAAATCACTGTTACAAAAGTTAGAATATTATGTATCTGGAGATCAGAAATAGTAGGAGATGTGCGTGCAGTATACAAATTCAAGCAACTAATGGTTAAAAAATTTAATGTTGTACTTTTTTATTGAGCTGTTCTATCTGTAGTTTTTATGGGATTAAGCTTCTATGTGTATCTTATTTCTCTTTCTAGTACTTAGAACGAAGTTGAACTATTTTTTAATGACAAAAAGCTATAAGGACTAAGCATTACTAAACCTTACAAAGTTAGAATATTGTTACGAACTTTTAGGCAACCCGTCAAACACGCAAGCTGCATAACCACAGTATATTCTACAGAAGTCTCGCATCTTTCAGCAAACCCTACTTAATTATAGAGTATATATTGTTGTGGATTCAAAGGGGTAAATAAGTATATATAATAAAATTTCAACAACCCTGTATATAGAAAAGAGCAAATTATTTACGCGCTAAAATTAATTTAATTCATTTATTGAAAATAGACGAGTATTAAGGTATTTTTATATTTAATAATTAGAATGTTAGGGTTACATAAAGGAAGAAAGCTTCAAAGCAAATAGAAGTTCAAGGATACGCACAATTAATCATAAGTTAATTTAATCAAACACATATAAGCATAACGGAGCGTGCTTGCGTAAGAGAATCAATAATTTTCAAGGCAAGTGTATTCGTTTTAAAAAGCCAACGTCAGTTTTATCAGATACGAAGAACCAGAAAATCCAGGAATTGTTATTTTCAAACGGTCGATAATTAACAAGAACATCTGCTTGTTAAAGTTTACGTTCACAGAATTTTTATGTACGTTAGACATACATTAGACATACACGTGGAGTTGAGGTAAGACGTCGACGATATCGATTTTCTGTAACTCAAGTAGGGTTTGAAACGAGACAACAAACATGCATAGAACGAAGATGCATTGCGCTTAAGAGGAGTTTGGTGACGACAGAAAACTCTGTTATTGGTCGAAAGCCAACAGTGTTAGAAACGAACGCACACGCAAAGGTTGAAAGCGAATTCAAGGTATACAGCACGTAGGACTGGAAAATTTTTACGAATTTAGAGACGGTTACGTTCAAAATTTTTAGAATTCGTTTCGAAAATAAGCTTTTCGAAGGAAACGCGTCCAGTAGGGGGTTTGAAAAATACTATAAATACCCAAGCTAGGTTATTAAGGCTTCTTCTCTTTTACTTCGATCAAGTGTTGAATACTGATAATAATAAAGCTTTTTCTGAGTATTTGTGTATGTGTAGTAATGTTACTGTTAATACAGTAATTGAAAGTAGAAAACAGTAGTAGCGGACTTCTAATTCTTGACGTGAAGTACGAGTAGTGCGTATTAAATTAAAAAGGTCCGGCTACTACAACAAAAATTATTAAATGGGTGCCTGATATATGGGGGTAAGCACCACAAGTAATTAAGTTTGTATGCATGATATATGGAATGGTACTGTGAGACGAGGCGCATAGCTTGCAGAGATATCAGATGGTAGAGGTCTGTGGATCCGCTGAGCAGCACAGTAAATGCAAACAATGCCGAGGGGTTTTCTGATAACCATCACCGATGGGAATGAAAATGAAGAATTCTCCAGGTAATTTATTTTGAAATTTCTGTTGTTTTATAAACAGTTGTGGAATTTTTGTGTTGTGTGCTTGACTTTTGGTGGCATATTTATGGTTTTAGAAACTTATTTTAAAAGATACATGTTCTGGACAATTTACTGATGTTGAATATTGAAAAAGGGGTGTATTTAGAATATATCAAAATTTTATTCAAGATATAAATTGAATTGTAAAAGGTAAACGGGTCTGTAAATTTATTTTAATTAATGCAAAGCTTTAAAAAGCATATACAAACAAAACTGGGTTATAATGAGCTCACAATACTCCAGTGTGAAGTCAATTTAGAAATTTATGTGGGGCCCATCTGCTCATATTTCATCAAATTTGTTTAAAATCATTATAAAAATTAAGGACTTTGAAACATACAAGATTGAGCCGATAATTATTGTAGCTAACTGTTTGGAAACATGTGCAAATATATTTTATCTGTTAATAGGTGTAAATAAAAGGTTGTATGATTGTCGTATTATTTTGGTGATTTTATTTAATGGTGTGTGAGTGGGAAATAGGTATAAATGTAAAATTAGGTATTCAAGAAGAGGCCGATTGCTGAACTAGCCAGGGAAGCAGAAGAAATTCGAAGGCGGTTTTAATAAAAGGGTAAGGAATTTTTTTTTTTTTGGAAAATTTTGTGTTGGCCCAAGGAGGGGCACGAATTTTCCTGAGGTTCCACGGCAATTTTATGACGGCCCAACGCTGGGGCTCGATTCGAAAACCTTAGTTCTCGACATCCCAAAGGTTCCACGGCAATATAAAAGATTGGTGATGAGTGTACAAATAGTATATATTTAAATGTCGTACATGAATCTTATCATGTATAGTTAGTTGGTCATTACGTTTTGAAGGTCCTAAGTAAATATAAATTTGTGTTAGGTGAGCGTGTATATTGTACCGCCAGCTTGTACATAAATAGACAAAAGGGTAATAAATAAATTATAGTAGTGTTTAGTGTTGTTAAGAAAACTTATGGTTAAGGATTTAGTTTAATAAGAAATCAGTGCTTGTAAATAGCATTAGTGTGATAATGCTTCATTGGTAATTAGACTGAAAACATCTATAAATAAGGCATATGCTAAACTTGTGAATAGTGAGTAATAAAGATTTTTGTTACTACTTGTTCTAAATTAGCGAAACGCGTCAGCAGTAGACCACTACAATATATTCTGTATCAGATCAGAAATAGTAGGGGTGTGTGTGTGTGTGTGTGTGTGTGTGTGTGTGTGTGTGTGTGTGTGTGCGTGCGTGCGTGCGTGCGTGCGTGCGTGCGTGCGTGCGTGCGTGCGTGCGTGAGTGTGTGTGTGTGTATTGTGTGTGTGTGTTGTGTGTGTGTGTGCGCGTGCGTGTATTCAGTATACAAATTCAAGCAACCAATGGTTAAAATAATTTTATAAGGCATATTTTTATTGAACAGTTCTGCTTGTAATTTTTACATGAGGAAGTTCCTTATTTCTTTTTCTGGTATTTGGAATAAGTTGAACTATTTTTTAATGACAAGAAAGCTACACGGACTAAAAATCACTCAACCTTACAAAAGTTAGAATGCAATCTGTATCAGAAAATCAGTAAGATGAGAAGGTACACTTGCAATATACAAATTCAAGCAACTAACTAGTAGTTTAAATCTATTGTTATTAGAACGTTACTATTACTGTGAAAGCTTCTATCAACGAATTCTGAAGGCTTTTTTAAAGAAGAATTATACAGTGAGTACGGGGGGTTGTATAACGTACCCATAATAAAAAAAAATTGAAATTCAATTTAACTTTGGAGGTTCTATAGCTTTATGACTTGAAAGTTTAAAAGGTTTTTCACAAAAATACACACCCTCATCATCTCTTAGACGATTACTTCTTATTTCATGATACTCTTCTAGTGCGACCTTTGAATTCAATATAGCTACTAGGTTTTAACCATGTTTCCCCGCAGTACGAATTACATCAGGATTATGTTTAATAACATAGTTCTTAAGTTTTATCAATTTTGAACTGCGAACTACATTTACTTCATGTACGCGAGTTGTTACGCGTGAAATTGACGCTAATGACCTTTTAAATTTACATTACCACGGAAACGCAACAGAAATATTCGCACCACCTAGCTACAGTGACGAGGAACGGATTCTTTGAAGTCAATAGTGTAACTATTTTTGCTTATAGTTTAACTAGCCCCACGTTGGATGGGCGCCAGTGTAACTATTTTTTCTAGGCCTTACGTTGGATGGGTGCCACTGAAACGACTTCTGTTTTACAAAAGACTGAAACGTCTTTTTTTCTACATTAAGGCGCTAGAGAACAAAGTCTTCCGATATAGCTAGGGGTCTATTCCTGGGTAGAGCAATGAGAAGTGGGGGGTAAGTCGAATTCTGTTTGCAAACTAAAGATAAGCTAAATCAAATAGGCGCCACCATATCCTGAGATAATTACGATAATTGCAAAGCACAGTTCTAAGGGCGGACATGGAAACCCAAAGATAAAATGATCGCCTTCGTTAACAAAAACCTGTCTTATTAAGATAAGACGCAGCTCCTGTAAGAAATTGCTAAGATTAAATAAATAAAAAAGTAGAACACCATTTGTGTCCTATAAAAAAAATATAAAGAAATAAGAAAAAAAATATTTCCAATATAATGTTGGCATCAAATTATTACTCAAAAAATTTTTGCTTTATGTAATTAGATTTGATCGCATTTGACCAAAATAAAAGTCTTAGATTTTGAACTAAACGTTTACTAAAAAAACTCTTTTAAAATATCGGAACTTGTAACAAAAAATTGTCATAATCAACTACATCAAAGTTAAAGTTTTAACTTTCCTTTTTTTTTTCATTAATCAACCAACTTTACTTTAAACATGAACTTGTTATACAAATTAAAGTGATAATGATTTGTAAGCATAACACAGTGAATTAAATTCTAACCTGGGCAGATCTTTTCAGGTAGATAACAAATTACTAGAACCTAACATAAGGAGAATTTGAACTTTCATATTTACGTTTAATAATCTATGTATAGATAAAGCTGATCACAAAAATAGGCATGTTTGTGTAAATTGCATTACAGCTGCTCAAAGCATTTGCTTTCAAGACAACATCTGTCAACTGTGCAAAACAGAAAAATATGACGTCGAAAACATACGTTGAACTTATCGAAGGTTCATATGGAACAAAGCATGTTGTTTCAGAAAGCTAATTCGACAAAATTTCGTTTTACAACTTGTAATACCAGCTCAACAATTAATTGAAATTTACACAATTCATGTGTACTAAACATAAAAGCAAGTTTACGTGTTCTAAACTTTAAAACACATGCAAGAAATATCTTATTACTAATTACGAACCAAAACTGCTTTAGCCGCTTCACGACAAATTGAGACGGGATTTCCGTTCTTCAAGCAAAGTTAACAGCGTTTCCAATTTGATATGATTGCATCCAAATTAACTTCCATAATTTCTTATCAGACAAATTTCTTATTAGGAAAATTTCAACTCGACCGTTCCTAAATAACGGTAATTCTTTGGATCCTAGATGACGATTTATATTTGTTCCATTCTTTATCGTTGCTTCTACATTGTCGAATTATATTTTGTCGCATTCTACAGGTCGCATTCTACGTTGTACGTTGTCGCGCTAAATAAATTACCTCAAATTACATTAGTTCGTATAATATACACTTTACCAATCGTTATTAGAAGATATGTCAACGATTAATAGTTGATGCGAAGGTTCCCAGCCTCCAGCCGAAAATACATCTTAACACAGCTGTTGCAGGCGGCCGACTGTCTGTTGAAACCAGAGCCGAGCGGTCGCGCCGTTAGAGGGGGGAACACGAAACAATCAAATAGATATTTACTTGGAAATAGCTTTATGCGACACAGATATATCAATACAACTAGATCCCTAAGGAACAATACACGCTTAGCGCATTATTCTTGTAATTCAATGCAATTAAATTACGACTGTAAAATAAAAATGTTACAATAGGAATTCTTTTAGGGGCGCCTAGTATTTATTATTGCACGGTGAATTCAGAGACTTTTCCAGGTATGTGTAAGTGTTAGAATGGTATACAATTCTAACACTTACACATACCTGGAAAAGTCTCTGAATTCTCAGTCGAATAATAAATAGTGGGCGCCAACTTACCTGGCACTAATCGTATCTCATAGATGGTGATTAACCTCTGAGATGATACCAAAATAATTACGAAGTTTTTGCAAATCAGATTGGTGGAGCCTCAGATAGAAGCTTGTTTTTTCCTGCAATTGCTAGCTTACAATCTACAAATAAAAGCTTCAAGCTACTTTTTTAACGTATATTAAAACATGAATATCATTGTAACAAAACAAATTGATTAACTTAACTATCATTGTTTGACCTAATCTGCCCGAAAAAAAAAAGAAATTATTCATTATAAATATTCAAGCAAGCTAAAAACGTATTGATCACTTTCTGTAATTACAATTGTGGTGTTTTTCCTTGGTTTTGATTGCTTTTATCCAAGCGTGCACCGAAGTACAAGTTCGCATAATGAGAAAATGAGTTGCATGCATTTTAAATATTAATGATCAGTTTGACATATGCAACAGGTGAAGGCCCGAATGACTCGTGCAAGACAACAATGGGCTGTTATTAAGTAATCCTTGGAATCCAAGGAACTTTGATGAAAACGTCTACTTACCGAATCACTTTCACCAAGTAGCAGTAACTTCTTTAATTGCACGCTTTCAAAACGCGTCCGAGAGCTTTTCACTAGTAACCTCGAATCGATGAAATTATGGTACTGTTAAATTACTTAAAAACTTATCGCTCGTTAGTTCACGGTCGATTCAATTATACTGCTTGAAAAGCATAACTGACCTTCTCTTGTGGTTTAACGGTATATATAAATTAAAATGTCCCCGGTGGTTTACGTGATGTACCGATTTGCAGGATTTGTGCAACGAATTGTTTTGAAGTAAAGGTCAAGGGCTTTCTTGGTGTCTGAGGATATGTGTATTGATATTTTCACACTGTCTATTTACTACTATATCTGCGCCATTGGGTTTAGTCTCCACGCATTTAATTTTATGATGTTTTATGCTTCTGTCTATTTAAATAATTTACTATCATTTCGGTTCTTTTTAATACGTAACAAAACAGTCACATCTAAGTTCGAAGGATGATTTTTGAGAGATATTGTAAAGTAGTGCTAATTCAGTCCGGATGAACAATATTAAATTAACTGCGCACTTCTTCAAAAAAACGTCGCTATACCCATGCATAATTAAAATGTTAATTCGCTAAGATTCTGTTAATTTCGTTGCTATTTTCAGCTGTGGGCTTCGACACCACATGAACAATCAATTATAGTTGAAAGTCGCCAGCTGTGGCTATCAAATAAACTTTAAACGAATCGGGTTTTGAAGATGCCAATATTGTCTATTATTAATTAGATTTTGTTTTTCTTCAAGATGACTTCTGATCTGCATATAACGTCAAGATGGAAATTTGTAGCCATTCTAACTAACATAAAATAAATTTTCCATTATACGTTTTAATTACATCATAGTAGAATCCCAATACAATCTTAGTACATATTTAATGTAATCATCATTATACTCTGTTTTCTTAGTACATCCTAAGGTGCTTTCGCTGGAACGAAGGAAATAATTTTGGATTAATTAGGAGGAGTTTCACTGGAGCACCTCACCATGGAACTAAAATGATTTTTTTTCTCTTGAGCTTCCTTGTTGCTGGCTAGCCTCACGCATGGGCGCCAGTAAAATGATATTTTTTTCTTTATTCGCTGGATAAAGTGAAGCTTTAATTATTCGCGGCTAAGTCTGGGAATTACCCCAAGGGTGAGCAGTGAGAAAGGGTGTGGGGATGGTCTAAACTCTACAATAAACTAACAAAAGGAAAATGGGTTGAGCGCCACTGTATCTGTATGAACGGTTACACTAAAGATTCATTACTCCTATGAGAAGATACAGAAACTCACGGGATGTGAACACAATAAAAAAACTTACAACTTACTGAACTAATGTATCTGGAAACCTCTGGAACATACTTACGACCTGTCCGATCTCGATGATCCTGGAAAAAAAATGCACAACAAATTCTCAATTAGAAAGACACAGTTTGTGCTTTCCAACAAAAAAAACACGCTAATAATTACAGGTGGATAATATTGAGACTATTGAACTAATAAAATTGGTTTTTCAATACATCTGCCTTTGACATAACAGGACCTTAAGTTAATAATATTTTAAAACAAGTTTTGACACCAAGTGTTCAGATCTGATTATTGGCTCACATATGTTTCTCATAAATTATTTCTTAACAAATTTGAATCACATGCAGTTAACTTGGACAAACAACTTTTCATTTAATTCAGGTATTATGAGCTTATTAAAATTTAACATCTGCAAATAAATTTTCTAAAAAGCAAGAAATGGACTTTGTAATCTCATATTTTTAACAAATGAATTTCTGCAAATTTTATAAAATTATTACTATAGCATTTCGTGACTATTTTCTCCCACGCTGTTCTATATACACAAAATTTAACTTGACCAAACGATCCTTGAAAACTAATTATGTGAGCATTCACGAATTCTCAAAAACAAAACAAAAAAGAAGGTTTGATACCTGTAGATATTGATGTCTTCATCTCTAGTTATCAAACGGCGACGTACATCCTCTAAAATCTGCTCATCAGCTTGTCGTAACAAAACATTAAACAACAGCTGTAGTTGCCCTGATAAACGAATAGCTTTCCAATCTTTGATTCAAATATATCACCGTCCTACCATATCATAATGTTATTGCAACATCTAAAAATACTTTTCCTACATTCTAGTCCGTCATTTTAATTCTTCATTCTACTCCATCATTTTAATTCTTCATTCTACTCCGTCATACGCGTTAACAAATCCCGACACAACAATTTTAAACTACCATCTCACGCCGATCCGGAGGCCCCACTTCTGCATGGCCTGAAGATTCATGCTTTTAAAAACAATGCCGACTCGACTACATTTACAAAAGGAATCGCCGACCTCGTTCCGTTCCAGTACGGGACCTTATCTGCGTGGCGCATCACCCCGTGACCGCATTCACGCACGCGCTATTCTAATTCCAACGAATGAAAGGGAAGAATCCGCCTGCAAGTTAGACAACACAAACGACTAGACCCCATATAAATACGTTCCTTGAATGTATAATATTAATAAATATCTCTGTGCAAAGCATTTAAGTTATTTAAGCGAACATGATTTCCTGTTTCAATATAGAATTGTTTCTCTTAGATATTATAGCATCAAATATGAGAATTAAATACCACAGAATAAAATTATACTGAAGCGATTCTTGCAAACATGGTGCTATAGAATATATATTCGTTACAGAACCAATGCCAGAAGTCTATTTAGAAACAATCCATTTATTAAAAATGGCGATACGCCTGTCGGCTGCTTAGAGGAATCTCGAAGGCATCCTTCCTTTGCGATAAGACAAGGCCTGTAAACACTGTGTAGCAGGTTGACGAACAAGTTTATCAAAGCTTGCTGTTGCGAAAACAAGGTTACGATAAACTTTGCGTTGCAGATAATCTATTTTTAGAAAATTTGTTGCTTAAAGCAAGGTACAACTTCATTTCTGAAAACCTTATTTGCGATCATTCTATACAAACAGTGTACAGTTATTTCAAAGGATATGAATACAAAGTAAATCTAACATTTTATATGTGTAGGAATTATCAATTTTAAAAAATTTTGTCGTGATTGTTTTATGAGGGAATGGAATTTGTAAGCAGTAATAATTATAAAATATCAAATTGCCGGTGGGAATTTTAGATCTTTACAACATCTGCATCGCACACAAATTTTTTTCAAAAATCTTTTACCCTAAATCATTAAAGATTGTGTCTATTCTTCGAATGATGTGGTCCTAATTATACCCTAATCCTGAAAAAAGAGAGTTCATCGACTTTTTGATCAACTCTGTAAATAGCGCAAAGGCTAAAGGTCGTGAAGCGACCTTCTCTATTCCTCATGGGAGCAGAGCATTTACAGAGATCATGGTGCGTCAATTTTGGTGCAGGATGCTGGGATATTATCATCTGAGTAATGGAACAAGCTACATACCTCGGTTCAGTATATCCCAACCCTCTGGCCATAATTTACAATTGAACAATAATACACAAAGTTTATTCGCAAATCGATCCTAGCTACTATCTTCTTCCCTATCCGCCCACTTCCTATATTAAAAATTATTTCCCCCAATTTAGAAAACCCTTATGGAAGGTCAAGAATTAAGACCCCAGTATCTGTAACAGGAGTCACAGTTGCGATTGCGATGTACCGAAATGCTATTGTGACAGAATGACAAAACTAGGTCTATAACAGACCAACTGACTCTCATTTAAACCAATGTAAAGATGAAGGAATTGACTCTCATAAGAAATACATGGAGATTGTCTTTACGTGGACTATATGGATGTGGAAGAGAGATAGACATACATTAATCTAATTACCTTGCCAATTACACACTATTCTTTGTCTGCCTCGCAAGCCCTGAGGGTATTTTTATTAACTTCCTTTTTAGCACATGATTGACGTCACATAATTATAATCCATCAGAAAAAAAGCAATAACTATAACGAGATTCGAGCCACTGACTATTCTTAGGAAAAATCAGTTTAATATGCAATTTCAGATTTTGTTTCACTAATTTCGATCAGGACCGATTAATGTTCATTCTACTTCATACTGTGAACAAAAGTTCTTAAAAATTCAACGTTACAAATTGCAAATTTAATTCGCGTGTAAATGCAAATCCTTTGCTAAGATTCTTTGCATTGTTGCTGAAGACGTTTACATTTCTTGAACACAACGGCGACATGATTTTCCTGGACTCAGTAGCAGAATCACGCACAGCAGCAACATTTGTCTCACTCCGGCAACTTAGAGGCCAGGTCGTTCAGGTCTTTTGATGTCTACTGTTGAAGCGGTTTTTTTAAATTTCTTGATCAACTTACTAACATTTGGTGCATTGTGATGTCCAGGAATCGTACGCCGCTGCCAAACAGTTATCGCGAAACTGTCACCGTTCCGATAATGAATTTTCACAATAATCAAAACTCACTGCTTCTTACTGTTTCCATTACGATACTACGCATACATTAAATTAGAACAAAAAACACCGTACTGGAACGAAACCTCAATGATTACAAATAACAAAACATGCAAAAATAATGTTGCCAACTGTAATTAAATAAAAATGGCGGGCTTTTTAAATCTGGCGTTCTTTTTGAGATACCCTAAAGAATATAATTTTTTTAAGCACGTATATTGCAAATTTACTGTGAATATTATAAACTTGGAAAATATTTATTTGGCTTATTTAAGGTGCCCATAAATTGCAAAACAACTTTTAAAACTACTTCCCAGAATACAAGCGCTGCATTACAGCTGCGTATGAATATCCTACTCTTAAAATCTGAAATTTAAAAAATAAATAAAGCACCACAAAAGGTATCCTACCGTCATCATCGTTTGCGTTGACATAACATAGAAAGGTCCAACAGATAAACCAAGTGGCTTCTGAGCCCGCACCATCATTATCATAAGTTCTTTTCGTGTACTTGTGTTTTGATCGGTCCATTTGCTTTTCCAAACTGCAGTGGCAATTTCTTTACTCTGGAAAATAAATTTGCTGTAATTTATTTTAATATAAATAAACTAAAATTCACTATTTCAAAGTTGATAGTTGAGTCATGGCTGAAACCCAGAGTCTACAATGAGATTCCTTACCTTGGTGCTAATAATGATTAGCTTTTTGAAGCATGACGATTAATATTATAGTGACCACTAATTTTTCACTTTTAAAGCATGGCAGTTATTGTTATTAGTAGATAAGCTGTTTGTTTTGGCGCAAAATCGATCTTTTTACATGTATCATAAAAAAATCTAAAGTCCGTTTTTCAAATTTTTGTATCCTTCAGTTATTTATTCGAGAAACTCATGGCATCATCATAAACAACCTTCACTTTCACTTTTTCATGCAATAGTATTCTCTCCATCATCATCTTTAAGTCTTCAGTCCTGGAACTGGTTAGACTCTATTGTTTCCTATTCTGAGCTAACCTACACATTTCCCTGACATTCCTGCAGTCTGGATCTTTCACTATCTGCGTACAATATTCTGTTCAAGGTCTACATCTACCTCTCTTTTTCCTATATCTGCTTGTCATATAGCCCGCACTATTCCCCAAAAATGCCTTAGAACGTATCCTGCCCTTCGATTTCTCCTTTTTTTTTGTTTTCGGCAGATATCTTTATTCCCCAACTATTTCTATAACCTGTTTGTTATTAACGTTATCTATCCATGCTATCATCATCATACATCTAAAGCATAATATTCTGAAAGCTTTTTCCTTTTCCTGTCTACTTCTACAGTCTCTATTTCATAGGTGTACAGTGCTGTGCCCCACACATATGCTTCCAACACCTTTGTCCATGTTTCTACGTTTCTTGTCTTCAGCTGATCTTTCTTGTTAGATACAGTTCGATTCCCCTTCTATTGTTTTGTAAATATATATCCTATTTCAGCAATATTCAGTGGTATGTGAAGGGGATTAAGCAGCCTGTGGCTACCAAAATCTCCCAACACTTAAACATTTGCCAAATTAATAGTTATCTAATAAATCCCTCTGCACAATTAAAATTAGTTGAAAAGATTGCTAAACCAACACCTGTGGTTGTTTATAATAATCATCAGGGTTAAGTGCACTTATTTTGTTGTCATTGGGTTTACCCTCTTGGAACTGGTTGCACGTGTATCTTCACATATTTCTATTCTGAGCTACTTTACACAATTCCCTGATATTCCTACAGCCTAGATACAGTTCGGTTGTACTATTGTTTTCTAAATATATGCCCTATTTCACCGATATTCAGTGGTATGTAAAGGGGGTTAAGCGGCTTGCGACTAACAAGATCCCCCAACACAAATATTTGCCGAATTAATAGTTTTCCAATAAATTCTTTCACACAATTAACATTAGTTGAGAATATTGCAAAACCAACACTTATAGTTGCTTATAATAATCATCAGATTTAAGTACAATTATTTTTTGTCATCATAAGGTTTTCCATCTTGGATCTGATTGGACGCTACCTCCATTGATTTCTATTCTGAGCTAGTCTGCACATTTCCATGAAATTTCCACAGCCTACACCTTTGACTATCTGTGTCTAACCTAGGTCTACCTCTACCTCTCCTTTTTTCTATCTCTGCTTCTAATATACTCTGCCCTATTCCCTCGTGCCTTGGTATGTGGCCTATCATCCTATCTCTCCTATTTTTTTTACTGTTTTCCAAATATTTCGTTCTTTCCCTGCCATTTCCAGAACCTCTTTATTCTTAACTTTGTGTGTCCATGATATCTTACGTCTGTAGCACCACATTTCAAGGGCTTCTATCTTTTTCCTGTCCGTGTCTCCTACTGTCCAAGTTTCTTAGCCGCACAGTGCTGTGCTCCACACATATACTTTCAGCAATCTTTTCCTTGTTTCTATGTTTGTTGTCTTTGAACACAGTAATTACTTTTCCTTGTTAAATGTAGCACGACCTTGTACTCTTTGTATATCTTTTGCGCTTTTCCCATCTTGCGTTATTTGGCTTCCTAGGTAGCTGAAATCCTTAACCTCTTGTAAGTTCTCGTTTCCTATTTGTATTCTAGTTTTTGATTTATTTTTTCCTACTTAGCATACTAGTACTTTAGTTTTATTTTTGTTAATTTTAATACAGTATCTCTCAGCTAGAACTGTTTCCATTTCATTAAGAACTGTTTCTAACTTCTTCTTGCTAGATGTTAATACCGCTATATCATCTGCAAATCTAAGGGTATCAATCTTTTGTCCCTGCACAATAATTTTAAATGTCCTCCTGCACTTGACAGTATGAGTATTCACTGCCTCTTCAATGTGCAAGTAAAAATTAATTAGGATAGGGCACATCCTTGTCTTGCCCTTTCCTAATATCTACTTCTCTACGTTCCTGCTCTAAATCTATTACTGCTGTTTGCTCTTTGTATAAGCAATGTAGTATCCGTTTATCTCTAAAACTCATTCCAATCCTTTTGAGTATTTCGAACATTATTTTCCATTTTACATTATCGAATGCTTTTTCCAGATCTACAAACCCTATATACACGCTTTCTCCTTTTTATTAGCTTCTCCATTATTACTCTCAGAGCTAAAATAGCCTCCCGTGTTCCCCTATTTTGCCAAAACCCAAATTGTTCTTCCCCTAGTACTTCTTTAACCCATTTTCCATCGGTCTTTGGACAATTCTACTTCATACTTTTGTACTGTCAAATTTATTGTTCAAAAATTTTCACGTCTATCCGTGCCTCTTTTTTTTGGTATAGTGACTATGATGTTACGTTTGAAATCTTTGAGTATCTCGCCTGTCTCATACATATAGCTTATCGGTTGAAAGAGACGTTCTGTTACTGCTTGTTCAGAGGCTTTTATAGTTTCTGTTTGCACGTTATCTATAACCAGTGCTTTACCATTTTTCAGGCCTTATAATGCTAATCGGCAATTATCATGCACAAAACACTTACCCCAGTAGTTCTCTAATGATACGCAGTTTCCGGTCCTCAGAATGAGCACCATTGTTACTTATTGCTGCTTAGTGTTGCTCGCTGGTGCTTGGGAAGTTGCTTGCTGATGCTTATCGCTGATCGATACGATATAAGGAAGAGCTAAGGAGGCGGGAACTACTAATCGATACTATCGAAGCACTCGCACGTCAGCACTCCCTGGTAAACGGTAAGAAAGTTCCGGAGCTATGCTACATTTTCTCTCACGTAAATGTCTACTCTCTCCAGAAGAGGTTGACGCACTCTGACGCACTTTGGAGGAAACAACGTCGTTCCAAACGTGAGAATTGTCTTGTGCGGTTTTCATAGGCGTTAGCGCTACGAAGTTGTCTGCTAGGAATTTCTTCATGCAGAGTTCTAAAAAGTCCCAAAACCTAAATTAATACCCTACTTGTAGCGTTACAACGTTAAGCAATCTTTGTCTGTTACTCTTTGTCTGTTTCATCGTTATTCAAGATTAAATTAATGTGTTTTGTATGTTCTCCATGGCAGGCAAAGTTTAAATTATTTGCTAAGTATTCGGCCATTTCCGCATTGTTAAATATCCTGCTAAAATCGCGAATTATATCCAGATCTGATAGATAGTAATTTTCTTTTTGGAGCTGATTCAAAATATCCGGGAAACTCTCCAACAAAATCTGCTAATTCCACTTTGTACGTAATAATTCCCAATAATATATTTTACATCTCGCGCCATTTTATTTTTGCTTTGTAATAGGAATGTAAGTTTAGCTTCAACGCCATGCATAGCAGATCCAAATTTCGAGAACTCCCCCATAGGTAGTTGTTAAGAAAACGACATCTCGTTCTTAACAAAAAATATACTCATAATCTTTAATTCCTCGATGCAATCCACAATGTCGCCCATTTTAACAATATTTAACTATATTATCGCAGAAAAGTTCTTTAATGGGATTGGGCAAGTTATGGCCATCTAAGAATTTTTTGTCTTTGGTATAGTTTGTTACGTCTTCCTTTAAAACTTTAACATTTCTTGTATTAGTTAGGTTTAAGGGGCTTATAAAAACCACGCACTGGGAAATTTCAAGCAGATTAATGTTGTAATGCAAACGTACGTTAAAATCAAAGTTTTGGTTCTCATGAAAGTCGAGTCATTGGCTTATCTTTGTGGTCTAAGAAAATGACAAGATTGTATTTCTCACGCCTTGTTCGGCGTTATACTCACCAATGTGCGTCAGAAAAGTTTAACCTCTTCTGGAGGGGATAAACATTTTTGTGGTAAGCAAATGTATCGAAAAAAAGGACTTGATTATTCACGTCTCTCGAGTGAAACGCATGAGTAGTGCTTTGCTTTATCGACAAGTGATTCCCTTTTTCGGTACCTATCCTATCGTTCATCACTTATTGTAACGGCACTTCGTCACAGAGGGCTACAGCCAGGCAAACACACGAACTACAGGACGCTACTACGAAATTCCTGATAGCCGTGGAAACCATTGCATCAGGAGCAAAACATTTGGTCGCCTCGGAGAATTTAATTCCGAGTAAATTTGATGTTATATGTCTGGTAAATACTATTGTATTCTACTTTAAATGGGACGGTTTTAAGGTATTTCAAGTTAATATTTTCAATATCGGTGATTAAGTTACTATTGTCCAGATTTTTTAACAGCAGCCACAACCCAAACCTCTCTTTTGTTAGTTTTATTTTTGTTAACGAATGCATATTAGTTTTCCGCGAAATGAGGCGGTGCACCATCTTGTTGAAACCAAACTCTATTAAAGAGATCTGGATTCTCTTCTTCAGGTTCAAGTGCAACAAGAGCAGGTAGTAAATCATTTTGAAGGAAATTGAGATATATTTCTCCAGTCAGGGTGCCATCGAAAAAGTATGGTTCTAATATCCTGTCGCCTGTTATTCCTACCCACAAATTTACTTTTTGAGGGTATTGAGTGTGAGTTTCTCGCATTCAGTAACGACAATTTTGTCGATTAACGTCTGCATTTACAATGAAAGTTGCTTCGTCAAATCCCCATCGATATACTCTATTGTTCGAGAATCGCATGTTCATTAGTGCACATAGTGCTGAATGGTCCGTTTTGATAACAAAATGTCTACCTATCAGATAAAATTTTAGTTTGCTAACACCAAAAACGACCGCTGCTATCTCTTTTTTACTAATCGTGTAATTCAACTCGTGCGGCTTCAGTGTTCGTGAAACAAATGTTATAGGCACTTTTTCCCGATTTTGGATATAGTTCAGCAGCAAAGGAACAATCCAATGCATCCGTACGCAATACAAATCCTAGATCAAATCTGGGACGCCTCAAAATTAATTGTTCGTGAAACTGCTCCAACAGGGTTAAGTATGCCGCCTCTTGACTCTCCGACCATCTCCATTTAACTTCTTTCTTTAAAAGTTTGAACAGCGGAACTGCCTTGTCAGAAAATGCTGGTACAAACTTCTTGTAGAAATTGAAAACACCCAAAAATGTCCTTAATTTTCTTATATTATTCGGTCTCGGGTATTTCAGAATTTCCGACAACCTTTCTTTGTCTATACACATACCCTCATTATTCACTACATAGCCCAAAAATTTAACTGTCTTTGAAAAGAACTCACATTTGTCAATATTCAACCTTAATTCCGATAATTTAAGTTCTAATAAAACCCTCTCTAAATAAGAATAATGCTGTTGTTCAGTTTCGCTAAAAATCAAAATATCATTGACGTAGTGTATACAAAACTGCTCATACGCCCCTAAAATTGCCTGCATGGCCTTAATTAATGCTGCACTCGACGTAGACAAACCATACGGTATATGATATAGGCCAACTTTGGTTCAACCCCGCAGAACGTTCGGATTTCCGGGGTAAGTAATACCGTGTTTAATTGTTTTAAATATGTAAATTTCCGATTATTACGCAATGTAATTTGGCAGAGGTGACGCCATTGGTAGATGATCGCGCCCCAAATCTGTATAAGGTTCGCGCTTACATCCGCCAGAGGTGTCGCCGGCTTTTCTCATTGCGCTTGCGCGATGCATTTATGAACTCTTAAACTGTATTACCGACTTCGTAAACTGTTTTATCGACTTTTAAATGGTAAGAACTATCACCAAGTTAAATGTAATAGAATGGCGCCCTGATTTGGAATATTTCGACGGGAGTTTCCCGACTCGTTAGGATTACAGTTCGTGCAGTTAGATTTGTAGATATTTGAGCGACCACAACCATAACAAAAAATATTTCTAGGGTATGTGCAGACAGTATAGTTATGTCTACTTCTCTTACAGTTCCAACAGGTAAGTGAGTTATTAGTTACGGTAGGAGGAACGTTAAGGGTAAATACTTTATGGGAAGCTTGAGCTTGGCAAGCTAAATCGGGTTCTAAAAGGCCAGACTGTTTCTCTGGGGGCGGACGATATTTATCAATTCTTAACTTCACTTTCTGGAGAGAACGACATAGATCTTTAAAGTGGGCTAACGAAGAGATGTGTTGTAATGCCAAACGTTCCGAGAAATACGGGTTTAAATTTCTAAGTAACTGATCGATAATTTCGGATTCTGAGGGTTTTTTGTCGAGTCTGCTATATAAAGCTTCTAATGAGGCAATGAAAGAAACAACATTTTCGTCAGGTCCTTGGGTTCGATAACGTATCTCGTTCAAAAGGTCGGTAATATAACCATGAGGTAGGAAGTCTCGTTTCAAACACGCAACTAACTCCACCCAGGTAGAAATTTGGTCTCGGATGTTTCTGTACCATATCAACGCTGAGTCTGAAAACAAGTCACCTGCTGAGACAAATAAGTCCTGGTCTGTACACTGCCGAGAAATTTTGAAGCCGTTAATACGGTCAAGAAAAGACGATAAAGGACTTGCGTATCAAACCCTTGAAAAGTGAGACCCCATTTGTATACAGGTATAGATTTCCCTAATGGTTTAGGTTTTGCAAGTACGAGATTTGAAAATAGTAACGATATGTCTACGCGTTTGTATTAAGTCTTTCAAGAACAATTCCTTCCAGTAATAATATTTCCGACAGTAAATTTTGTTTAGCTTGGTTTGCTGCTCATCGTCATATAGGGATAATAATTCGATACGCTGTTTAACATGAGTTATTCGTGAACCTAAACGCCCTAACTCAGTATCACTGGGACGAGGATCTATTCTATTTATTATACCAGATATATCGTCGAAAGACAATTTAATTTCAGATACGTTATGAGGCCAATCGCCAACGATTTTCTTTAAGATAGGAACGCCCTTCATTTCCTGGGCTAAAATGGCCCTAAGCTGCGATTTTCTATCGTTTTGATTATGAGCGGCAGTAATATTCCTACACTCAATCTCGTAAATTAACTCGAGAGATTTTAAATGTGAAATATTCATTTTGGATTGAATATTCGAGACACGATATATGAAATATAAAATAGTTAGATAATTCAGGAGGTAATAAACGGTATAACTACTTCAAGTCAGTACGATAAAGATATTTATGGGTGGAAACTTGCTAAAAACGTCACTCGTAAAAAATAATATTCAGATTTTATCACATTAAGTAATCAAAAAACAAAAAAACACGTTTAGACTATATGCGGGCAAGGTTAATATTTAATAAAGGGATATATCATTGATAAAGTACAAAAAGGCACTCCAAATTAGCAAAACACATAGGTAATATGCCATCCAACAAAAGCAACACGAAACCATAGTTTGACGTTTCATATAAAGATATTAAAAAGGCAATTTATTTCGTTAGTGCTTTTAACCACAAGGTTTTCTTGTAAAGGTAATTGAGATATTATTAATTGAATAGGTAAATCACTAATGCAGTTTTTAAAATGTAACATAGAAGACAGTGCATTCAAGTTTCAAAAAAACGGTCTTCTAAAGTTAAGAAAGCAAACAAAAGTTATATTTTAATAGATAATTTTGTAATAAACCGTGTTTAAAGGTAGCTAATTAAGGTAAATACTTATTTATTTTATGTACTTACATGCATAAAAGTAGGGTTTTTTTTAGTGAAAAAGCTGTTATAAAGGAGTTTGTACCCTAACCTCACACATTAGGGCGCCATTCTTATTACGATTTACTTGGTGATAGTTCTTACCATTTAAAAGTCGATAAAACAGTTTACGAAGTCGGTAATACAGTTTAAGAGTTCATAAATGCATCGCGCAAGCGCAATGAGAAAAGCCGGCGACAGCTCTGGCGGATGTATGCGCGAACCTTATACAGATTTGGGGCGCGGTCATCTACCAATGGCGTCACCCCTGCCAAATTACATTGCGTAATAATCGGAAATTTACATATTTAAAACAATTAAACACGGTATTACTTACCCCGGAAATCCGAACGTTCTGCGGGGTTGAACCAAAGTTGGCCTCTATCAAGGTTCCTCAAGGCTCCATCCCGGAGTAATTACAGATAGTGGCTTGTCATCTCGGGTCGTGCAGTCCGATACGCCTCGTTGGTTCTCAAATTGTCCTACCTATGCAGGGAATGACGGGAAAAAACCAGGTAAAGGAGCGACAAACAAAAGATAAGCAAGCAAGGAACTACATAGGTAAAGCTAACGATACGTTACCAAAAGACGTCCAATCTACTCGAAAGTACTCGCAAAACAGCCACATTTGAGAGCGTCACCCAAACCTCTCACCACTTTGTCCCCACTCTTTGTCTTTTTCACATCGGCGCGAATTTATTCGACCAACCCTCCCGCGTCGTGCGATCTGCGCAAACGCACTATGACGTAACGGAAGTACACGCCTAGTCTATTAAAATTTTGAAAATATGGCGCGAAACTTCCGTACATCAAAACTAACCTAAATACAATGTTAAAGTGCCGATTGGCACGTAACACGTCAGCATTTACAATGAAAGTTGCTTCGTCGGATGATGAGACGATAAAAATTCGAATTGTTTGCTTGCATGTGCATAACCACTTCACAAAAGTGCAGTCGTCTATCACAATCATTTTCGTTCAGTTCTTGAATTGTTTGAATTGTATAGGGATAAAACTTTTGCTTCTTTTGAATCTTATGCACTGAACTCTGACTAATTTCGTTTTCTACAGCAAGTGATCGTGTTGACAGATGTGGATTCTCTTCTTCTTCCAAAAGAACTTCTAACTTAATATCATTATTGACTTTTGGACGACCAGTTTTAGGCACATCTTTTACACTACCAGTTTCCAAAAACTGTTTGGGTATTTTTCCAACCGTTGAATGCGTTATTTGACGATTCGGGTATTTTGCATTGAACAATGCGTACACATCATTGTGAGTCCTTGTTAGATTACCATAACCAAGATAAATTAAAATTTCAATCTTTTGAGTTTCGGTTAAATTAACCATAATTTCAAAACTTCAAACTACAATGAACTAATGCAAATTCTCTGAATTTTAACAGTTTTGTTGATCATTTGTCGTTTATTGCAACAACTAGTTTAACAGTTGAATGCAATATGTAACTAGAAATTTTTTGAATAAAAGGTTAGTATTAATATTGCAATATTGCAAACGGAACGCCAGGTCGGTTTTTATATTAGTTAACTTAATTCTTAGAAAAATCAATATCTCGGAAAGTACTTGACAAAGATTAAAAAGTAAGACATTTTTGAAAAGAGAACGAAATAGGCTTTCTAATGATATGTCACTTGACCACTATTGCTAATTTGAGATTTCAAGGGTTGACTTCACCCTATCCTAGTGGATGAATTTACAGAGCTAAAACTTATTAACAGCAAAGAAAACTAAAATTGACATGTTTTTGGAGTTTTTATAAAAATACGTCATTTTCATTTTATTATTAGGACTTTACGATCGCACAGTATATAAATACTAAACACGTTTTTAATATTTGGCAACGTAGCCGACACTACATTTGGTTTTCTAATGCTCCATCCGAAATACCACATTGGCCAGGAACCGAGTTTTTTTACTTGGAAATTTTGACATTTGTCCAAACCTTGCTGTTCTAAGCAAGGTAGAGGTCTTTAACGTGTGTGACAACACTCACACACGGGATCTACATTTTACCTCATACGAACGAGGGTATATAAAAATGCTCACCCAACATTTTTCAAGCGGACCGTGTCGAGATTCGAACTCGAGCCCTTGAGGTTAGTAGTCACACGTATACCAACTAAGTCACACAGCTGCATAGCGTAGCCAACACTATATTTGATTTTTCAATGCTCCACCCGAAGGTACTACTGCATAGACCAGGAAGCGAGTTTTTTACTGGTAAATTTTGAATTTTGCCGAACCCTTGCGGTTCCAAGCAGAGTAGGGATCTTTAACGTGGGTAACAATACTCACACGGGATCTACAGCTTACCTCGTCTGTACTAAGGCGCATTTTTATGAAAATGTTCACCTAGCATTTTTTAAGCAGACCTAGTCGAGATTCGAGCCCTGGATCTTGGGATCAGCAGTTATGCGCGAACCTGTCTGATCCACGGAGCCGCCTGATTTACCTTCTCCGCGAGTCACGTCCGTAAGAGCATTCTTACAACAGAGCGTCGAATTTTGACTGCTGTATTTTTGCTACAATGAGTAAGGTAAAGTCTAAGGAGCAAAAAAATTAAGGCTTATCTGTGTCTTTTTGTTTGTTTCAGCACAAAAACAGTGCACTTAGAGTTTGTCTCAGACCTATTGACGGAAGCATTTCGCAGGATTATTTTTCGAGGTGGACGATGTGTCCATATGTATAGTGATTGTGCAATTTTGTGGATGTGGTAAATAAATTTCGAGAACTTTTAAATCAGGCTGCAGAAGTGGAAAATGGTGGGCTTTTATCCCACTTTCAACTCCACATTGTGGTATCGTTTTGAAAGCAAGTATCAAGGCTGTAAAAACCCATTTGTCTTGTATTATCAGAGAGCAGCAATTAACTTACTAAGAGTTAAATGCCGTATTAGTACAAATTGAGGCACGTCTGAATCTTTGGGCTTTAGGACCACTGCATTTAAACCTTAACACTTAGGCGTGCTTAACCCCAAGTCATCTCTTAACTTTTGAAGCTATTTTATTAATACCGGATACCGATATTACAGAAATTTTTCTTAATTGCTTACATTGTTTTAACAGTTACAAGAAAGTTTTTGGAAGCATTGAAAAAGCGAGTATATCCATACGCCCCAACAAAAATCAAAATGGTTTAAACCTTCGCAGTCAGTATCTTTTCATTCACTTATTTTAATAAAAGATGACAATTCTCCTCCTTTACAATGGAAGTTGGGTAGCTGCATTCAGGCACAAATAACATTGCTCGTGTCGCCACGGTTAAACCTGCACTAGTACAGACCCATCACAAAGCTCTGCCCATAACCAACAGAGCCTTAGTGTTTATCCAATATTTCTTGCGTACATAGTTGTATATAGTTATTTACCAATTATGTGTATAAGTTTAATTTGACAAACTTTGCTTGCTTTGTGTTACATTGTGTTACATTGCACCCACCAAAATAAATGGATATTTATTTTATGATTTGTGTTACATATCATAAAATAAACATCCATTTATTTTGATGAGCGAAATGTTCAGACATCATCTACCTACCTTAGTCCTATTTCATCCCTTCTGTTCCTACCCCCTTTTAGAAGAATAACAGTGTTTTATGTGTGCGACAACTCGGCGTCAAGTCAAGTGGGTGAGTTGGCACACTACGGTGTTAAAAGAAGACTGTAATTGCGTCTCGAGCTCGTACTGTTCAATCGAAGGAGGTGCGCACTGTAAGTGTTTATACATATTCATTTATATATGATATACCCTTTAGTCCCAAACAAAAACCATACAATTATTTACTATAAAACTAATCGAAACAAATTAATTTACATGTGAAATTACCAATACCTTAAACTATTGTTACAAGTAGCTAATGTAATTCTAAACTAACATTAACAGTTACAGCTGCACATAACGTGTAAAAGACCAAATACACTTACCTCCAAGAGAATTTCATTACCATACCAGTAAAACAAAAATAGTTGAATTAGCATCGCTGCTAAATATGTTAGCATTTTTATTAGCTCAAATGTCAAACCAATCTAAAAAGTCCTATCTTAATCATGTGAAATGGAATTCTTTCTATTTGTATAACTTACAACAGCAGTCTGAAATCCAATTACAGCTAGCTGTATCCCACAGGCAACAAAATCCAGGAGAAGGAATGTCTTCATTGCTTCACTTAATTCAAAAATATACCTACGAAAATACTATTTTACAAAAAATATTAACCTTAACATACGTACATTAAAATCAAATCTAGTAATGAAAGTAGTAAAGAAATTTTTAGTCGTTACTAAATTATTAAAAAATAAAACGATCATTTTAACTTCTAAATGATTAATTAATAGAATACTGTTTCCTTCTAAATCAACCAAGATGAATTTCAAATCACAAAGCAATCCCTAAACCTTATAATATTTCTGGAATAATATTAGTATCAAAATTTAATTTTAATTAATAATTTCTGCATTTAACGGATCCCGAGAACTGGTTAATTATTATTTATTTCAGAAAAACATTCATGGTAAAGACCTGGAAAAAATTTTGCATTGTGTTGAACTTTGTATAAAGGCTAGTTTTTTAAAAAAACTATTTTTAAATATTTCTAAAAAATTATTTATTACGTCCTGACAATTTTATATATTGCATGAGGAAAAACTAATCCATTCAAACAACTTTTGTTTTTTGTTGATATTAAAAAAACGTCAGTAAAATAAAAAATGATACTGTTATCGGTAGACGACTAATGCGTTAAGCCGTAACGAGCTAGCTCTGAACTTCACTTTGGTGTTAGAACGATAAGCAGGGAAGCAGGGAGAAGCGAAATATAAAACAAAGATGTTAAAAAAAATTGAACGCCAGTGCACTTAAAAATATTAAAATAAATAGCTAACATAGGGATGGTGCAGGAACCCTTGGGATATGTATTGTAATAACAATCAATAATCACAGACATAGAGATTATACCTAAAAGAAACATATTTTAGTTAAATGCTGTTACGTTCAAAACTCTGCAAATAATTTTTTCTGCGTTTATTACTTTAAAAACGCTTTAAAATTCCTCAACAAACTCGATTTCCCGCCATTTAAATTAGTGTTATTTAATAAAATTTATCAAGTAATTACTCTGTATAAAAGTTTGCTTTATAAAATCAAACAGCTGCTTAAGAAACATTGCGTTACAAAGTAGTTGCAATATTTCCTACCACCTGCAGTGATTACATTTTAATTAAAAAGTGCATGTAAATGCACAGAGTTCTTCTAAAAGATAAGACCACTTACCACCTGCCTACATCTGCTTACAATGGACTTGTTATATGGTATTCTGCAGCTGTTAAGATGTTACGAAGTAATAAGATTGTTTTCCTTTGTCTAAAATCCTTTGATAATTGCGCTATCTGCTTGTTGGCAAGCTGTTACGGTTTGTATTTCTGCAGCTGTTGTCTGGGAATTCTGCACACTTACTTCTTCGGCGATATCTTTGAAAGCCAAATACCCTACTCTCATACATGATTCTGGCCTTATAAAATAGAGACCGTGCTTTGAAAGGGAAGATAAAACACAACATCTTCTTACCGAAGATACATGTTGTAAAGTCGTGCTATTAGAAATGCTTTCTGTGCTAGTATAAGTGAAGTTGGTGGTTCCAGCATGCACCCAATAAAGAAATGCAGTCGCATTTTTCCATCCACAACATGATACGAAGCCAAATAGTTCAAAACACAGTTTCTATTTTCGTAATTCTTTTATGCTGCTGTGGAGTATAAACATTTTATTTGCTGCCACCACGTTACCAAACACATTTACAATGTACGAGCGACGATGTAATAATCCTTCTTTAAATTAAAATTTTAATTATTCAAAGTTTGTGTTAGAGTCTGTTTAACTGTTTCTTTTGTCTTTCTGTATAAACATTAACTAAAAGAACGTATGCCTTAATTTAAAAGTAGTTAATATATGATTAATTTAAGTTAGGGTGTCTAATTTTAATGTTATATTATTTCTGAGGAGGTGCACTTTACAATGCAGCATGTATAGATAACTTATGTATATTTTTTTCCTTAAGTACTGTATATTTTATGTCTTATTTTCTTTTGTATGTATTTAAGGTGAACCATTAAGTAAGTATTTAAATTATAAGATGTTATATTTACTTTGTTTACAAATTTTTATATGTTATGACGATTCGTTTACAATCACGATTACGCAACTTATTTGTTTTATTGTTTTGTGAATAGTCTTTCAAGATTCGATGTTAACAATATAGTTTTACAGAGGTTTCTAATGTATTCTTTCTATTTCACCCACGCCCCTCTCCGACGTTTTTGAGCTAGCCCCAATTCTACCATTCTGTCTCCGTTCTGTTGCGGTATTAGGCGTAAACGGTTTCTTTACTTACTTTTATTGTTTTCTTTTGTGTTTGCGCGGAATACCGTAACAATGCATACACAAGACCGTAACTTGCGTCTCAAAATTCTATAATATAACAAACCGTAAAAAATACTGAACCCGAAATAGGTAGTAAATTCTTGTTACATAAAACAAACTTTTACTCAAATAATAATTATGTACTACTCTGTATAATGTAAGACTACTTTTACAAATATAGGTATCACTTTTAAAAATTTCTGGCCTCACTTATGTTTAACTTAAATCACCAAACTTATAGTTTGTAAATAAGAATTTCAAAGCCAATTCATGCATATAATCCCTAACTTATAGCCGCCTTATCAAATACCAAGCCATTCCATATCGTTACAATTGGCTGCCAACCCTCATTTTATACTCTTCTTTTTTGTCCCGCACCGCTATTCCTTGGAGGAATTTACGCCCCTCCAAACAACTAAAAGGATTTTTTTTAAATGTCTCACAAAATTATTTCTAAAGCAGTCTCAAAAAATATGAGTATTTTCATTTATGAATACTGACAAAAAGAAAAGTAGTCTAAATGATATATACACGCAAAAGTTTACATTTACCTATTTTTAAATTCAGCTAATTTATCATATCAAGCATTTGAGTTGTAAAATCGTATATAAGAAAATTAGCACTGAATAATAGTCAAAAGATGTAAATACGTTCCATAGATTTCATTAAAAACAATATTTTGAACACTACAGGTAATCCTTTATTAAACTTTTATATAAATATATATTCAGAAACTTAAGATGGACAAAATATTAATCACATTTTAGTCAACATGTAAGTACTTATAAAAGGTGGATATAAACTTCTCTTAGTATTTCTATTTTACATGTGTTGAACTGTAAACTATAAATTTTATCTGATAACTTTCAATGTTCCAAAGTTGATAAGACGAAAACAATCTTTAAGTATTAAACAATTGTTTGCCACATGTGAAATACAAGCTATGTCTGCTACAGTGTAATATAAACTCCACTTATCAAGATTTGATAAAAATGCAACAAACAAGAATTTTTTACAAACGTAAGAAGTGATGAAGATCTACAATTCTTAATATTCGACGAAACTGGCATCTTTCCGAGGACTATCCATTAAGCGTATCAAATGCTTTTTGGATGTCGAAGTTCAACTTATAGACAGCATATTTGTTGCGTTTAATTCTTGTATCTAAATTTTCGCAGACAAATGCGCCTAAAAAGGATATGTTTCGGTGATAATAGGACAACCAGGAGAAGGTACAGAGAAGAACGTAGAACTAAAAACAGAGGAAACTTAGTTTCTATTAGTAGTAGGATGACAGTTCAGATAGTTGCGTCGAACAACTCCCTTATGCTCACAATCATAGCAATGTGGTACTTGAGGAAGAGTACAATGTATCAAATTGATGACCTGACAAGTAGAAGTTGTCGGCTACAGTGTAAGAATATTGAGTAAAATCGTATTATCACACATGGTAAACGGTTGCAGCCATAAGTGCTATACAACGTTTTTTTATGTGTAGCATTAGAATTAATAAATTTTAGATTTCTATGCCTGCTGAAAAATTGATTACACGCAATCTACAATGTTGTTAGAGGCGACGCTTTAATTGTAGTCACCCTCGCGTATATTAACAATTATTTTAAAGCATTTATTGATTTTATATTACACTGTACCAGACAATTGTTTTTATTTCACATCTGGCAAACAATTGTTTAACGCTTATAGATTTTTTTGTCGTATCAACGTTGGAATAATGGAAATTAACCGATAAAAATTTATAGTTTAAAGTTCAACATATGTAAAGTAGAAATGTCAACAGAAGTTTATATTCACCTTTATTAGTACTTACATGTACTTACATGCGATTAATACTTAATCCATTTTAAGTTTCTGAAGTTGCATTTTACGTGTAGTGTCAAAATTATTGTTTTTAATGAAATCTATGAAAAGTATATAGAACTTATAAATGTTGTTCAGTGGTATTTTTCTTATGCACGATTTTATAACTTAGTACTTGATGTGAGAAATCGGTTGATTTCAAATATAGCTCCTAAACTTTTGCGTATATATATTGACGTGAAATTATAGATTAAATAGGTCTAGACAATAAAATTTTGTCAACTGTGTATATAAAAAATAGGAGCAATTTATTTACGCGCCAAATTAATCAGTTTAGATAGTAAGACGGATGGTTATTAACAGATTTTGTAATTCTAAATTAGAATGTTAAAATTGCACAAAGGGAAAAAGCTTTAGAGTACATAAAAACTCAAGGATACGCATAATTAAATTGTAATAATTTTAAATCAAGCGCATGAAAGCAGAAACGGAGCTTTCAAGTATAAAAAATTAATAATTTAAACGCATCTTTCCATTTACATAAAAGCAAACGTTCGTTTACAAATGCTAAGAAGGGGAGAAACTCGGAATTGTTATTTTAAATAACAAGTGGCTTTGAAGAAATACCTGTGGTTAAATATCAGGTTCATAGAACTAATACGTTGAGACAGAATTTCTATGAAATTGTTGTAACGGTCGGTTTGACAAACTGCTTAAAAATAACAAGTGCCTTGAAGACTAAGTGAAATGAACGATCGATAATATAAAACAGACAGATAAACGTATAAGAAAGCGTTGGTTACAAGTCACGTCTAATATACACGGGGAAATGTGAAGGCCAACAACAATATCGATTTTCTGTAGCTTGAGAGGGGTTTCTAAATGAGACAATAAATATGGGTAGAACGGAGAAAGATAGCTGATAGGTGGAGCGTTAGGACGGGGGAAAACTATATCATTGGTTTAAGGCTAAGCAGTTTTAAGAAGCGCGCGTCTGTTGAGGTATTAAACGAATTTCAGTATAACATTAAGATGATCTCGGAATTTTTCAAACGTTACGTTCCTAAATTTGTAGAAGTGATTTTAAAAATAAGCTTTTCAATGAAGAGAGGTTTCTTGAAGGGGGTGAAAAGCATATCAATACTCGGACAAAGATATTAAAGCTCTCTTTTCCTTTACATCTGAGATCGCTCTTCAACGTAATTGATAGTATATGCTCTTGTGTATTAAGGAGCATACAACATCCTGTTTGAAAGTATGTAAAGCTGTAGTAACGTACCGCAAAAGTAGTAAAACTGATATTGCACGAGTGGGTGCTAAGGTCTAGACAAAAGGTGCCGTTACTACAACGACTCTATTGAATGATGGGATAATTCTTAAGTAAGCAAATCCTAAAGCTTAACTAGTATGTATGAAGTGTACTTGGTATGGAATGTTAAGTTTGGACAAGGCCAATATCTGGTTAGAAGATTAGAGGTGGTGGCAGAGATCCAGGCATAATCGAAGTTTATAGACACAACGACGAGGGTTTCTGGTACCCATCTTTAGAGGTGACGAGGGACGAAGCCTACTCCAGGTAAAGAAAATTAATTTCCTACATTTTGCTTAAACATTTGTGTTGATATTTTTGTGTTTGAGTGTTTTGACTTATTGGGGGTGTATTTATTATCATAAAAACTCGTTTAAAGGGGTATATATGCAGGACAATTAATCTTGATTATTTAAAAATATATAAATGTTTTTTTTTATAATATAAAATGTTGTTGTAAGGAGTAAACGGGTGTTTAAATTTGTTTTTAATAAAAATGCAAGGTTTAAAAGCATTTAGAAGAAGTGGATTATAATGAGCTCAAAATAAACCAGAATAAAATCAATCTAGGGTTGCACGACGGGCCCATCTACTCGGATAAAATAAAAATTTGTTGGAATATATTAAAATCAAGGACTTTAAAGTATTTAATGATTGAGGTGGTAACAGTTTTAGCAAACTGTCTGTACCAAGGTGTAAATATTTCTTAATAATGGAAACTTGTAAATATGTGTAAGTAAAAGGTTGTATGTTTTGTTGCATTATTTGAGTGGTAATTTCATTTGGCGGTGTTTGTGACAAAGGAAGGCGCTTAGGATGGTAGGTATTCAAGAAGAAGCCAATTGCTGAGCTAGCCAGGGCGAGCAGAAATAAGGAGGCGTTCAAAATGGTAGTGTAAGAAATAACTTTTTATTTTTTTAAATTTTTTTCAGAAATGTTATGACGCTCGATTTAAGAGCGTATAATCCGCAATACACGGCAATTTTATGGCACCCAATCCGTGGGGCGAGAAACGATTTTTTTTAAATCCACGGCAATTTATATATATCGCTGTGATAAGGGGTTGTTTAGGGGTGTATTGAGTAGTAAAGGTCGTGTAGTAACTATAAATAGCAATAGGAATCAAAAAACTGCATTTATTCAGCAGAAAAATAAGTAATTCGTACATTATGTAAATAGCAAGCATTTAAAACTCTGTATATAGACCGTAATTAACTTTAAGCGATGCCAGTAAGCATATCTTTCAACAATAGAAAGCGTATTCAGCAAAGAAATAACCGTACATGTAATTAAACGACGTTGAGAAGTGTTCTACAAGTTTATAAAATAAATACGCAGAAGATAAGATGAAACCTAATAAATCTTCATGCAATTACGAAGGAACAACGAGCGCTTTGATAAGAAAACGCACTTTCAAAAAAATAAATACATAAACGAAAACAGCACTAGAGTTACATTATTTATTTTTGTACAATTATACAAAAGCATTATCTATACAAAACGACAGACGTGGGTTGAAAGTCTGACCACGATAACAAATAATAAGGCAATCAAAGATCGCAAATAAACACCATGACGCGGAAATACAAAAGAGTTTCATCAGAAAACTGCTTAAAAATACAGGGAATATTAAAGACAAAACCTAGTTGGTCGCGACAATCTGTGAAACTGTTTGGAAACTCAATCCAAATGTAGTGGGAAAACTATTTAACACCCACCGGTGATAAGTCAGCTCAGTTTCCACTTGAAGCAGGTTGAATCCACATCACTTTTGACCAGAAATCTACGCGTCAGATAAATAAAGTTTATAATATAGTGAAAATAGTGCTGCATAAAAATTGTGTTAAGAATATATGAAAAGTTTTTGCCGTTTTTTTAGAAAACGTGAGTAGAAATTGGTTAATTAATTAAGAAGAAATATTTACAATGATATAAGGCTTCTAATCTGAGTCGGAAACAATAATTCTGGACTATTTCTGGTTCACTTATAAAACAATTCTAATCGGCTTCCAGTCAAATTCTGGTTCACTCATAAAACAATTCTAATCTGCGTCGAAAACAGTTCTAATTTTAGTTCTGGTATAATTCTGAGATAATTCATAATACTAAGTAACCCACGAATTCAAGTGGTATTTAAGGGAAAAGATTCAAAGCATAGGCAGAGAAATATAGAACAAAGCACGAGGTGATTTTTTGGAAAACAAGGGGTAACCGCACTGAAATATTGGCTCGATAAAGCAGAGCATTAGTATTCGATTGAAGACAACAAGGGGGTGTTGAATTACAATACGAAAACACATATCAGGAGATCACAGGCCAGATCTATTTAATTTTAAGGAATCTTTTCAATTTAAATTTTAATACTGAATTTATTCAATTTATCCAAAACTTGTAAAGAATCAACAGGAACATTGCATACGTTTAAACTTACGTAATAAATCATAAAGAGGTCTCAAACGTTCCAGATTTTTTTGTAAAGGGTATTGTTTTTGGTGATTTTATATTGAATTAAAAGTATATAAATTTTGGGATAAATAATCCATATGATATTAACTGATTGAAGTATGCATTTAAAGAATTTCAAAAAATTGTAAATATTATTTCCTTTCATTATATGAATGTTGATTGACTTCGTTTTATCAATTCAAACAGGTAATCATAAAGGGGTGAAAGAAAATTGATCATCGTAACGTTGTGCACTCTGTCTGAATAATACCTTATTTTTAGTTCTTTATTTATAATTAATTTTAATTAGGACACTCTGGAGTATGGTGAGCTCATGATAACCAAGTTTTTTTTTATGATTAATGTATGCTTTTTACTTAGCATACGCTTACTGCAAACAAAAAAACAAACCCATGTACTCTTAACAAAAAAAATTTAAATTCCTGAGGAACGTTAATAAGCTTTATATACACCTTTAGATTTATATTTAAATACCATAATAAAAGTTAGTTATACGTATTATTTTTAATACGCAAAATAATGCAAAATACCTTATAGTTCAGTCTCACACATCACAATAATTTTCATAGTTTATACAAACAACAAATTCTAAAGCGATACCTGAAATTTCTTGAAGATCTCTACTCCGTTGACGATGCGTTTAAGTTGTTTTTGCTGTCGGTTTCGTGGTTCTGCTCTGCTGGCCGCTTCTAGCTATTTGTAGATGAACACCATCTAAGTTGTGCTGCATGCTCTGCTTTCACGATGCATCCAAATTCAAATCCAAATTTATTACACTTCTTTCATAATTGCGTACTTTAGTTTAATTTACGTTACTTCACGAGCTTGTTAAGATATATGTTGCACCTCAATAAAATTCTAGACTCGACACAATCCGCGTATCGAATTATGAGGCCGACACAGTACTATTTAAATTAAAAATTTTTATATACTTACAAGCTCGTGGTAAATTTCTGTACGTAGTCTCAATCGATGAAAATACTAAGAGGGCGAAGTTAAAAGAGAGCGATGCTAATTCTTTTCGAGTATTTATACAATTCGAATGTAACCTCTCCATACCCTCTTAACGCGAAACATTTAATTTAAACTAATACTTCTTAAAATTTTGGTTTAACCGTTTTCGAAATCTTCAAAATTTAACTCGTCGTTATTATATTTTCCAAAAAATTAACATTCAATATTCCCGTGTTTGTCTGTTGTACAACTAACTATATAAACTAATAAGATATTCAATGACGTCTTGAAACCCCGCCTGTATTAACGCTATTCCTCTCTTATTCATATTCTATGTTTCCTTCTAACCTTGTTTGAGTGGACAAAATCGATATTACTGTCCGCGTTTCAAACTAACCCATGTGGACTGAATACGTGCGTTTTGCAGTGAACTGTTATGATGCCTGTCTCATTCCGAAGCATTTCATTGATCATCTATCCCTTCTGCACTCTAAAGAAACTTTTAGTTAACATTTACGCGAATCGTCTGACCGTTTACCCGATATACTTTGAATTCTGTCTTTTATCTACACAAATAAGGGGAACTTGACATTTCCAAAACCTGCAGGTGTTCAATTAACAAACGTTTTAACACAACATTTCTAGGAGGTTGCGTTAAAAGGTATTTTATATTCAACGGCTTGGTATTATCGATTTTTCATGCTTTTATGCGTATTAGACGTAATTACCCGTTCAATTAAACTCAATTAAATTAATTAATTATTTGCATTGGCTTCTACAATTTATTTTCTTTACGAACCTAACTAATTTTTAATCACTATTTGTAAATTTTTGTTAATACTTGTTCCTTTAAATTCACTAAATAAAATAAATTTCGCACGTAAATTCTGGTTGTTTCCTCTATACAGGGTGTTTGAAATTGCCTTGTTTATACTTAAATTTAGCCCTTTAAAACCACTACAATATATATATATATATATATATATATAGTTGTGGGGGGATAAATAGGTATATACAATAAAATTTCAGCAACCATGTATATAGAAACGAGCAAATTATATACGCGCCAAATTAATTTAATTCATTTAGTAAAAACGGACGAGTATTAAGGTATTTTTATATTTAATAAATGGAATGTTAGAATTACATGAAGGAAGAAAGCTTCAAAGCATATAGAAGTTCAAGGATATGCATAATTAATCATAATTTATTTTAATTAATCGCTCGAAAGCAAAAGGGAGCGTGCTTGCATAAGAAAATCAATAATGTCTAACGCAAATATATTTGTTTTAAAAGCCAATGCTCAGTTTTATCAGATACGGAGAAGCAGAAAATCGAGAAATTGTTATTTTTAAACGGTCAATAATTAACAGAAACACCTGTTTGTTAAATGTTACGTTTAAAGAATTTGAACGTACATTAATATAAGATTTCATAGAAATTATTTGCAACTGTCAATTTGTACAAACAGCTAGGGTAACGAACATCTTAAGGAGCGAGTGAAATGAACGATTGGCAATATACAACAGATGGAGACAAGTATAGAGCAAGCGTTGAATTGAAAGTCACGTAAGGTATTCACGTGGAATAGATGTAAGACGTCGACGATATCAATTTTCTGTAATTCAAGTGGGGTTTGGAAGGAGACAGCAAACATGCATAGAATAAGGATGAATAGCGCTCAGGAGAAGTTTGGTGACGACAGAAAACTTTGTCATTGGTGGAGAGCCAACAGTGTTCGAAACGAACGCACACGCGAAGGTAGAAAACGAATTCTAGGTATATAGCACGTAGGACGGGAGAAATTTTCCTAATTTAGCGACGATTACGCTCAAAATTTTTAGAAACCGTGTTGGAAAATAAGCTTTTTGAATGAAACGGGTCCAGTAGGGGGTTGGAATAAGAATATAAATACCCAAGCGAAAATATTAAAGCTGTCTTCCCTTTTACTTTTATCAAGTGCTGAATACCGCTCAACCAAACATAATAATAAAGCTTTTGGTTAGTATTTTGTGTGTGTACTAAAGTTACCTTTAATATTGTAGTTAAAAGTATAAAGCAGTAGTAGCGGACCTCGTGTTATTAACGTGATGTACGAGTTAACGCGTATTTAAATAAAAGGTCCGGCTACTACGACAAAAATTATTAAATGGATGCATGATATATGGGGGTAAGCAGAACTGGTAATCAAGTTTGTATGCATGATATATGGGTATGGAATGGTACTGTGAGACGAAGTGCATAGCTGTGGATCCGCAAGCAGCATAGTAATTGGAAACACCGCAGATGGGTTTCTGGTAATTATCTCCGACGGGAATGGAGAATGAAGAATTCTCCAGGTAATTTGAAATTTCTGTTGTTATATAAACATTTGTGGAATTTTTGTGTTGTGTGGTTGACTTTTTGGTGGCATATTTATTGTTGTAGAAACTTGATTTAAAAGATACATGTACTGGACAATTTACTAATTTTGAGTATTGATAAAGGGTGTATATAGAATATATTAAAAATTTATTCAGGATATAAACTGTGTTGTAAAGGGTAAACGGGTCTGTAAATTTGTTTTAATTAATGCAAGGTTTAAAAGGCATATACAAACAAAACTGGGTTATAATGAGCTCACAAAACTCCAGTGTGAAGTCAATTTAGAGTTACATGTGGGACCCATCTACCCATATCTAATCGAATTTTTTGAAAATCATTTTAAAAATCAAGGACTTTAAAATATACGATATATTGAGTTGATAATTATTGTATCTCAACTGTTTGGAAACATATGTAAATATATTTTATCTGTTAATAGGTGTAAATAAAAGGTTGTATGGTTGTATTATTTGGTAATTTTATTTGATGGTGAGTATGAAAGAGGTATGAATGTAAAATTAGGTATTCAAGAAGAGGCCGATTGCTGAGCTAGCCAGGGAAACAGAAGAAATTCGAAGGCGTCCTCAATAAAAGGGTAAGAAATTTTTAAATTTTTGAATATTTTTGAAATTTTCATATGTTGGCCTAGGTGGGGCAGGAATTTTACTGAGGTTCCACGGCAATATATATATATATATATATATATATATATATTGTTGTGAAACCTACAAAAAGCCTCACCAGAGTAAAAAAAAAATATTCGAGCCTCTCGAATTGGGCACCAAGATTTGCTGTGATTCTCGCCCTGTTGAATCTCTTCTAATGGTCGCCTTTTTACTCTTTCCGCCTCGGCTGTTCACCTAGTTAAACTTTCATCCTCATTCATAAAAAAAACAAACACATTCCTACCACAAACATCAACGTTAACTCTATTTACATCAATATTCATAATACATTAAAATTTCAAAATTAAATTTCAGCATAAATATCAGTATCATAAAATTTCAAGTTTAAATTTGTCATCAGTTTTAATTTGCATCCAGAATTAAAGTCCTGGTAGGATGCATACTAATTAAGTTACAATATGTGCAGACCTAAGTCTGAATAAAAGGGAGCATCTTCCACCCCGTTACGTTAATTAAACAGGTTAGTCTAATTGAGCTCAAAGACATTCCCAAATTTTCATCATAATCAAAACATAAACTGCTAAACACTCCTTTCTACTTAAACAAGAAAATTTTACCTTAAATTCAAAATTTGTTGTTTATACAAATTTACTACTGTCCATTTTTTATCAAATAAATTATAAAGATATCCAACACACACACCAAAACATCAAAGTTCGAACAAAATTGTATAATTTACCTGAAGGTTACTGCACTAGTGGCTTCAATGTACATCGTCCTTGCTAAGTTCACCATTCCAACTGGGTTATGTTTCCGTCCTCAGATTCCTGGTCGCCTTTTAAAATTCATCTACAACACCATTCGTTTAACAAGTTTCAGGGCTTCTCAGGAACGCATCTATGTATATCTAAATCTTGTTTTGTGGATCCAATCACGTTTACGAATAACATCTGATTATTAACACCCCCGAAAAATAGCACTGAAATTCATAATTCTTTCACGCTATACCCAAAACTGCCTACTTTTGTTTATTCATTTATCGTTGCAAATTTTTATAGTTGGTACAGTAATACTCGCAAATATAACTAGACTTTATTACCTTGTATCTTCTTTTCTAAGTGCACTAATGCATAATAACTTGTATCGTAGCACGTAAAGAGCAAACTGTTTTAAAGTATTCAATAATCACAAAATATACGAGCAAACTCTTTAAAGTATTGAATCAAAATCGAAAATCTAAGAGAGCGAAACTCATATTAACACGGGTATATATAATGGCTAGCCTGTACGTCGGTTTTGTCCCGCGACGGCCAGTTTTTAGAATTTCGCATTCTCCGTTCCCTTCTCGACAGCCCGGCACGCGATTCTACAAAATTTTTGCACTCGTGCCAGTTAAATCTAAGAAATTTTTACACGGCTCGCAAACATGTCCGAGAATAACTAATTAATTTTGTATAGAAATCGTTTCGCTTGCACCTCTCATATCTGCATCTTATTACAACCAATCGTAGCCCTCGTGACGCTACACAAATCACGCCTTTAATTATTGGTGTCTCTGCTTGACGCATTTTATCTTTCCTTTTCTACCCTGACTTTAGTGGTGCAAATCGATATTCTCTATTATGGGCTATTTCAATCCACGTGGATTCATATGTTAATATAAGCTACGGTTTATCCGACCGTTTGCAATATACGCAGAATTTTTATGTTTATACAAACCAATTAAACTGAAATTGACTTTTAAAAATACGCAGGTGTGTGAACGTTTTAACATAATTCTCAGAGCTTTATTTCATGGTATTTTAACCTTGGATTTTCGCAGGCTTTTATGCTTATTATATTATTAATAATGGTTCAATTAACTCCAACTAAAATAATAATGAATGGCATTGACTTTTACCCTTTAATTTTTAGCGAATCCTAATTAAATATTAATTATTATTTGTACATTTTGTTTAATACTCGTTACTTAAAAATTGAATTACTTAATATAAATTTTGCACGTAATTTCTATTTGTTTCTTTACTTGGAACAATTAAATTACATACAAGTTGAGCATTTTAATTCTGCTTCTTTTTATAGAAAGCGTCTAGTGAATAATTTAAATCCCTTATTTTTAATGAAACGAATAAATTTGTATGCTCCACGTTTTAATAACGCGTATTATCTAATAAAATTCTTCCTTATACACGGTGATTAAAATTATTTAATGTAATTAATTAATTTTCTACCCTGGTCTAAATTTGAGTAATATATATATATATATATATATATATATATATATATATATATTGCTGTGAAAAGGGCCTTTGATCACGGGAACTGGTACTTTCTGCTAATCATTCGAGCCCATGAGATTGGGCCGTCCAGATTGCTGTGATTCTCTTCTGATAGTCGCCTCTTTACTCTCTCCGCCTCGGCTGCTCACCTAGTTAAAACTTTCAACCTCATTCATAAAAAAAACAAACACATTCCTACCACAAACATCAACGTTAACTCTATTTACATTAATATTCACAATACATTAAAATTTCAAAATTAAATTTCAGCATCATAAAATTTCAAGTTCAAATTTGTCATCATTTAAATTTTGCATCCAGAATTGGAGTCCTTGTAGGATGCATACTAATTAAGTAAACAATATTTGCAGACCTGAGTCTGAATAAAAGGGAGCATCTCCCACCCCTTTACGTTAATTTAACAGGTTAGTCTAATTGAGCTCAAAGACAGATCCAAATTTTCATCATAATCAAAAACATAAACCTGATAAACACTCCTTTCTACTTATACAAGAAAATTTTACCTTAAAATTAAAAATTTGTTGTTTATACAAATTTACTACTGTCCATTTTTATCAAACAAATTATAAAGATATTCAACACACACCAAAACATCTAAGATCGAACAAAATGCATAATTTACCTGAAGGTTAATGCACTCGTGGCTTCAATGTACATCGTCCGTGCTAATTCCACCATTCCAGCTGGGTTATGTTTACGTCCTAGGATTCCTGGTCGCTTTTAAAATTTTTCTACACCACCATTTGTCTAAATTGTTTCAGGGCTTCTCAGGAACTCATCTATGTATATCTAAATCTTGTTTTGTGGATCCAATCACGTTAACGAATAACACTTGATTACTCACTCCCGAAAAATAGCAAAGAAATTCATAATTCTTTCACGCTATACCCAAAACTGCCTACTTTTATTTATTTATTTATCGTTACTAATTTGGATAATTGGTACAGTAATACTCGCAAATATAACTAGACTTTATTACCTTGTATCTTCTCTAAGTGTACTAATAACTTTTATTGTAGCACGTAATCACCGCGTATTCTACTTAAAGTATCGAATAATCAAAATAATAAAGAGCAAAAGTGTTTAAAGTATTGAATAAAATCAAAAATCTAAGAGAGCGAAACTTTTATTAACACGGGTTTATATAATGGCCCGCTTGCAAGTCGAATTTGTCCCGCAACGGACAATTTTTAGAATTTCGCATTCTATTTTCCCTTTCGACGGCTCGGCACAGCGATTCTATTAAATTTACACACGTCCAAGTTGAAAATCTAAGAAATTTCTACACGGCTCGCAACACGTCCAAAAACAACTAATTAATTTTACACGCCAACTGCTATGCTTTCCCCTCTCATGTTTGCATCTTATTTCAACCAATCGTAGCCCTAGTGAAGCTTCACAAATCACGCCTTTATTATCAGTGTCTCTGCTTTACGCGTTTTATCCATCCATTTCTACCCTGGTCTGAGTGGTACAAATCGATATTCTTTACTATCTTATTTAAATCCACGTGGATTCTTACTTGAGTAAAATAACCCCTCATCTAGCATTTCCTGTTAAAACATCCGACCGTTTCCAATATACGTAGAAGCTGCATGTTTATCTATTCAAATTTATTAGAATTTGACATTTAAAAGTTTGCAGGTGTGTGCTCCTAATGAACGTTTTAATATAATTCTTCGAGCTTTGTTTCATGGTATTATAACCTTCCTTTTAGCTGTTTGTTACCAACCTTGGATTTTCACAGGCTTTTATGCTTATTATATCTTACTAATGGTTCAATTAACTCCAATTAAAATAATAATAAATGGCATTGACTTCTACCCTTTAATTTTTAACGAATACCAATTAAATATGAATTATTATTTGTACACTTTGTTTAATACCCGTTACTTAAAAATTGAATTATTTAATATAAATTTTGCACGTAATTTCTATTTGTTTCTTTATACAAGGTGATTAAAATTATTTGATGTCGCTAATTAATTTTCTACCCTGGTCTAAATTTGAGTAATATATATATATATATATATATATATATTATTATGATGGGGGGGGGTACAAGGCTTCTAAAGGTAGATTTGTGTTAAAAGGGGTGTATGCCAAACAATAGGATTAATATATCAGATCTAATAATTAAAAAAACTATATTTTGCTGTACTTTACATATGCTAAAGTATGTACCATTTTAGTTTGAAACATATGTGCCAAAAGGTAGACAACATGACTTTATGACGTTGATACAATGCACGGTACTTAAGGTTTTATACTGAGTTGATAATTTATGAGCCAGTGAAAGTACATTTGCCGTCGGAAAGCCGAACGCATTTATGGATATCTGCAACCAACAAAGCGTCCAGGTCGTGTGTAAATTATTTTGGCTTTTCTTTTAATAGAATCAACTTTTGGACGAATTGTAAAATCAAAATTAAAAGTGAATAGAAATATAAAAGGTTATTGGAGAATTGTGAAGTGTTTTTAGACCAATAGTAGAAATTAAGAATATTATAAAGACTGTAGTGAAGGTATTTTGGACACGAAAGGAAAGACGAATTGTTATTGGATATTGTATGTTTTAGAATTGTAATTCAAGTAAGCTAAGGTTGTTGATCTTATCGCTAAGCGAAATAAATAAAAGAAATTCTAATTTCAATTATGTTCAGATAAAGACGTGTTTTACAAAACCTGCGTTAAAAGTTGTACAAATATTTATTGAAATAAAAGTTTATGTGAATTAAAGAGTTTAATTTAGCAAAGTGAAAGAAATAAGAAGCATCGAAAGTATAAAGGCAACGAGTATTAAAGAAGATTTAGAGTGGTTACTAGTGCGACGGGAAAAGCGACGATTTATTTAGGTTTGAGAAAGATTGGTGTTGGATTTGGGAAGATTTGGTTTAACGGCAGTAGGAGATTTGAGTGGATATAGAAGGCAACGACGATATTGATAATTTTTGGAGTGATTTGAGCAGATTAACGGCAGTAAGGACATCGTGTGGATATTAAAGGAATAGCAGGACAAGGATTGATTTAAAATAGGACGGCTGGATTGATTTGGATTGAGCAAGGAGAGGATTGATTGGAATACGAAGCAGGGAAACAGGAGAGCAGTAGATTACGAGGAAGAATTAACGCAGGGGAAGTAGATACAACGGTTTTTTTTAAATTCTAAATTGGGGTAAAATTATTTCAGATTTGGGGTCAACGAAATTGGTTAAGAACACCTGGAGGCGACACGCAAGTGAACTACGATTGAGAATCCTTGTGAAGGTGCGTACGGTGAATACGATCTTGAGCCAGCAGTAAAAGAAGGCCTTCAGCGCGGTATAATTCAGGTAAGTACCGTGAATATCTTAAAACGTCAAAATTAAAGTCATAAATAGTATACATAAATTAATTTGGCACCAAGCAACCTTGATCTGTTAAAATTTGGCATATATAGTAAATCAGTGCATTAAAAAAGTGGTAAAACAAACGAGGGTGCAGTTTGGTTGGGTAGTGCACATCTACTCACGATTGAACTCACGGTGAGTAAGGTGAACACCCTGAGATTAAGGTTTCATATAGTCGAGGCATAATATATAGTAAACAGTAAATAGATAACCAACCAAACGTTGCTAAAGCACCTCAAAAATCAGTCATTTATTGAATACTAAAATAGGGACGACGACAAAAGTCGTGTAGCAAATTTTGTGTGGAGTAAACAAGCAAAAGTAAAAGTGGTAGGCAGAAGAATTTATATATATATATATATATATATATATATATATATATATATATATATATATATATATATATATATATATATATATATATATATATATATATATATATATATATATATATATATATATATATATATAGTTTAAAGAACTATTTTTGTCAGCATGCATAAATGAAAATGCTAATATTGCTGAATTTACTTTAGAAATAGTTTTGTGGAACATTTAAAAAAAATTTCAGGTTGTTAGATGTTAAAACTTTGATAAACTGATGTTCAAATAACATTAGTTAGAAGATGTTATAACATACTGTAAGCTTGTACAAAGTTTTGTTCATACATTCAAAAATGTGATTTGATCAGATATTTAGTTCTAACTCCTATAAGTTTTAAAATAAGACAATTATTTACATTACCACTGATATCTAATTTTTTGTTGTTGAATATTTAATTTACAATTATATACATGAACTGACTTTGAATTTTCTTTTTGCAAGCTATAAACTTGGTGATTTAAGTTAAACATGAGTAAGGTAAGAAATTTTTTTAAATGTGATACTAATATTTGTAGAAATGTCCTACCCTATGCAAAGCGGTGCATAATTATTTGGGTAATAGTTTATTAGTTTTATGTAACAAAGATTTAGTACTTTTTCCAGGTATAGTATCTTTTACTGCTTGTTTTATTTTTGAATTTTAAGACGCAAGTTGCGATCTCGAGTTTGCATTTCACTAAAACGTGTTTCTTTCATGTGAAACCCCCATGTCCGTGATTATTGATTGTCATTACGATACGTGACCTAGGGTTCGTGCACCATCTGTAGGTTAGCTATTTGTTTTAATATATTTAGATGCAGTGACGCTCAATCTTTTTTAAGCATCTACTAACGTCTTCCTTTAATAATTCGCGCCGCTAACACACTCCCTCTCCCGCTCACCGTTCAAGCACTGAAGTAAAGTTCAAAGATAGTTCGTTAAGACATATTGCATCAATCGCATACCCACAACAGTATCTATAAATTTTTATTCCACTAACTATTTTTAATATCAAGACAGGTCAAAAGTCGCTTTACTAGCGCCTCGATATAAAAAAATTTTATCTTGCACAAAAATATGGGAAATATAAAAAAAAGAACGTTAACATTTGCTCTGACATTTTTTGTATTATTTGTTAATTAACTAGCAAGAATATTTTGGTTATTACCAACCAACACGTGTGGTGTACTTTGATTTGTTTATCTATGATTTTATCTTTGTCTAAAACTTTCTTGGTCTTGACCTTTAAAAAAAGAAACTAGATAAAGCAAACACGTTTTGCTTAATCTTATTTAGGACTTTGTTAGGCAACGTTTTGCACAATTTTTATTTTTGTTAACATAAACCTAATTTGTTTTAGCTTTGACGGGCCTAGTTTTGCAATTTTCTTAGTTAGGAATTGCCGTAAGGATATTCAGATTGGTTTTAAAAAATTGTTTTGGTAGTTCGACATTTTAAAAATTGTTTAGGAATTATAATCCCTTTCTTAAGTTTTCTTTGTCTTTAACTTGTATCATATTTTCTTAAGATATGGAAACAATTCAAGTGGTATATTTGCATAAAGAAGAATTACATTATAAATTGAAAGTAGGAGGTGTAAAACTGATTGAAGCTGTTCATCAAAAGCGAAAAATTGTAAATCGTTTGTTGGAAACAATGAAACTTGGTTATTTTATTAACCTTGCAAAATATAATGTAAATTTTCTACAGGAATGTGAGGAAATAAATTCGTCGATTAAAGCAGTGCAAAAATTATTTTATTTGAATTTTTCTAAAAGTACTATGTCCAGATTGATTCATCTTACAGGACATATTACGCGTCTGCAATTTTCTGCAGAAGATCTTGATGAAGGTACAACATTTATAAATAAAACTTTGGCTTTGGCTTACAACATTTATAAATGAAACTTTGGCTTTGGCTTACATTAGAGGCTGATTTTTATGAAAAAGTTAATGAAGAAGAAAGTTCTAGTAAGCTGTATCGTGTTTTTATTACATCTCCATTACCTGTTAGGGTACCTGTTCACTCAGTGACTAATTTCGCACCACCGATTCCTATTGGTTTGTGGCGAATAAAATTCTCTAAACAGTCTGTGCAATTGCATAATTTTTTAAAAAGAATAAAAGAGTTGGCTCTTTCCCGTAAAGTAACTAAACAAGACCTTGCAGTGATCCGTGGTGTTTCTAAGTCGATTTCTCATTGGTCGATAATTATTGAAAATATTATAGTATACATTTCGATATTTAAAGATATTTGTTAGAATAGCTCAGTAACCACTTGCAGGTTTCTGAACGCATTTCGTTATGTCAGAATTTACATTATGGGGCGCATGTGTAGGGGTGATCGATGAAGTCGACAAAGTTAAAACGACTTTGTTTTAGATTTTCAAGATGGCAGGTAAGTTTTCACTTAGCTTTTTTAAATTAAAGGTAATGTTTTTAAGTTTACAATGTAGTGGTTATTTAAGGTAATCTGATTACATCTTGTAATCAGAGCGTTGATTTGAATTTGATGTTGGTACTTATTGTAAAACCGTTAGTTATTTAACCATTGAAGGAAATATTTATGTGCTACCTGTTGCTTTTGTCTTAGAATCGGATGCCGGTTGTTTTATATAGATAAATTATTTTCGATTTTATTAAACGCTTGTATGTATAAATAACTATGGTTTGGTTTAACAACTAAAAACTAATATTTATTTATCTGAATTGTTCATTTAGTATCTAAATCAGGATAAAACTAATATTTGTTTATTTGAAATAATGTTTATTGAGTATTTAATACATAGTTGTAACTCCAATTGCATTGCACCTGTTACCGAATCAATAGTATATGTACCCTTACTGTGATTTTACGAACAATTTGTACCAACACCGCCCCTTGGATATATTGAATCGAATTATTAGGCAAATTTGAATATGAAGAGCATTATATTTGTATGTTATATTTGTTTTGGTTTTAAGATAGAAATTGAATTAACTATTTTTTTGTTTGTAATGTGTAACGCCACGATGTGTTTAATTTTTAAGAGTACGTTTTAACCGATGGAATCGCCGTGAATAATTGTTACCATTTGCTTACTAGAGTTAATATATTTAACTAACATGCGTTTATATAAAGATTTGGCGCCTGAATCTGGACTTGTTTTTATGCTGTAAAATTTTTGAATATGTATTTGCTGCCAACATATTTTGTATTTGTTTGATATTTTTATGTTTCATTTGACAGTTTTATCATGTGTAATTGTTTTATTTCAACATATTAACCACATATTCCACTGCATCGCTCATATCTTGGTTTAAACGTAATTATATGTTTGTTGTTTTGTTTATCCTATTATCTAGCCGATGTTTCTATATAATTAACTAGTATTTAACGTTTGTGATAATTATTGTGATGTAATTAAATTGAACCTCTGGTATGATCGACCATCTCGTGCCTTTCGCGTTTGCATTTATGACTATGTTGGAGATAGTCTATTCAATAACCAGCGCTTTTTAACCATGCGCAATGATACCATACGTACATTTCAGAGATTCATGTCGTCTTGTCAATGTACTTGTAGTTGTACCCTTTTGCAAATAATAGGAAGTCGACTAGGTTTTGTGAAATATTTTGTAACACGGGCTGGAAACTGTTCATGTATGTATGTGGGCGCGTGTGTTCGAGCCTTGTTGAATATTGCTAACATTTTATGTCCGTGCGGGGAGGAACATTGGTAGTCAAGGTGCAGGTCATTCTCCTGGTGTTCCCTCTCTTCAACTTTAGCTGGGTAGTATTGGCCTAGCCGACCTCAGTATCTACCAGGAAATACTAGCTGGTTTACACTAACGTTTCTTTAGTTGTCATGTGTGGTATGCCTGGGTAACAGTTCACATCCCGTCAATTTCAGTGTTAATGATCTGGGTACTTGTACGTTACATGTCCTTGTCGAGATGTGCCAAATGCAGTTGGAAGTGTAAGGGCCGTTTGAGGTTTTCTCTGCCGTGCTCTTTCCCCAATCGCCCAGGTTGAGTACGGCACTGTTTGCTTTGAATGCCATTTTTCTATGCTTTCATACCAATGACCTATTTAGTGGTTATTATTTTGGTTAAAGGTCAAGTTAGGTAAATGCTGTAGTTTTATTTCAAACCTTCCCGCCTTAACACCATTTTCCCAGTGTGAATTTGTGTTACATTATAACAACACAACGTAGGAGTCGTCGAGCCACTACTACTAGATGTTGGATCACAAAACCCGGTGTGCCGTCTATAGAGGGTGTTCGGGTCAGCCTTCAGGTCGCTTACACTACAACCTTTATGATTCCACGAACGAATTGTTCGAAAATAGTGCTTTAATTTGGATACTTTGTGCTAGGAATTCTGTGAAAGACTGGAAGTCATTAGTTGCTCGTTTGAGAGAAGATTTCTTACAGACACATTCTGAAGACGATATTTGGGAGAAAATTATAAATCGCAGACAAAAACGAAATGAACCCATTGTGTTATTATTGGCGAATATGGAAATTTTATTTAGCAGGTCACCTAGAGCACCCGCCGAGTTTACAAAAGTTATACTGATTCGAAAAAATTTATTACCGGAATATATTTCACATCTTGCCTTATCAAAGATAGCGGATATATACTGATATGATAACGCCGCACTCGGTGTTATGACGTTTTCTATAATTCCACCTCTCCGTGTTTTCTTAAATCAAATTTAAATCTCACTAATTTTATTACTATGCCACGGCTAGCTTTTATTATTCTACACAGAGTGCACAACGTTACGATGATCAATTTTTTTCTTCTCCACCTCTTTATGATTACCTATTTGTTTGACTTTATAAAACAAAGTCAATTAATTTCATATAATGAAAAGCAATATTTACAAGTTTTGAAAAATATTAAAATACAGTCCTCAATCAATCGATATCATGTGTATCATTTGCCCCAAAATTTATATGCTCTGAAATCAATCTAAAGTCACCAAAAACTACCCTTTTTATCAAAGAAACCTCGAACGCTCTAGATCCCTTTATTATATTACGTACTTTTAACGTATGCTATGTTTGTTGCTGACTTCGTTACACTTTTTATATCAATTGAAGCCGTTTTAAGATCAAAAGGTTACATCTTGTTGTATAAATTAGCACTTTTAATTTTTACTATTTTAATAAATAATTAATCTTCACTACGTTCACTTTTAGGTAATATTTTACTTTTAATTGACGTAGTTAGTGTCTTGGTCGAAGAGATACTAAATTTTTATAAGGTCCCATAGTATTTATAGACTCCTCCTATCTATTTTTCCTATTGGTGTTCATCGTGCGCTTGTTGATGAAGGCGTCGTACCCTGCGCTTATCTCTGCAGAACTCTGTATTTCTACAAATTCCCTGTTCCGATTCTTGGTCAGACGCTTTATTTCACACGTAGACGTTTAATTTTGTGTGGTATATTTCGTAGAAAGTCCAAACTTTATTGCATTTTTGTCACGTCTTTCATGTTTGTGTTGATTATAGTCCAAATTTTATCATATCACGGACCGCCTGTTATTTATTGTTTGTTACTCTAAATATGTTGGATTTTAGCAATACAATGTCTTTGGTCACGTATTCATTTTTTATTATGACGTATTTAAACGCGTTTACTTATTTATGCGTTGATATATTTAATGATATTATTAAATAGCTAGTGTGTCAGGTTGTTTATCTTCACCGATTACGTGTTTATTTTGATGAAACTTGATGCGTTTAAAACCTTTTTTTTTTGCCCGTTTCTTTCCAGTTCTGTACTTGTATATGTAACTTAGAACGTGTTATACGACGTACACATTATTATTTTTGCTAAATAGCATCTGATTATTGAATAATGAACTTCTTTCTTATGAATTAAATTGTTTATGATTTATATACAGTGTGTTCACTACTGACTTCATGTAAAATAGTCGATTTACTCTTATTTAATGGTGGAATTGTTTGGTTTTCTTAACGTTAATTATATTTACATTAATCTTACGACCACTATGACTTAATATACCCTTAAATCAACCCCTTATCATAGCAATATATATGTATATAGATATATATGATATTTGAACCTTGACGCACTGAAGTACCACTCAGATATAGATTTCTAGTTCGTAAAATGATTAATGAAAGAGATGGTGAGGGCAGTTACTTGTTAAAGATGTGTAAACGAATATTTCGGAGAAAATGAAGTTTTAAGATTTCAAATTGGGTGTTGGTGATTTTGTAAAGTAAATTTGAAAAGTATGTTCCAATGAAGTGAACTGCTGTTGCTTGTATATCATAAAATTTTGTTTAAATATTTAAAAGGAAACTTCACTGCCATGTGAATATGTATGTAAAGCTAAAATTTGAAGTTACTTAGTACGTTTTTATTAGTTTTAAGTTAGTTATAAGATGTAGGAATTTTATTTACTTTTCAGTATATAGTTGTAAGTCCATTATATCATTGAAATTTACTTCTTGCAACTTTGTAGACATCCAACTCATCTAAAAAGAAATTATTTAGCACGTGTTGTTAGGATTAAAATATCAATCAAAATTTATAAATTTACGGCCAATGACATTTGTGTATTAGTTTACTCCAAATTAGAAAACTAGAGCAATAAGATCTGTAAATAAAAAGAGGGATTATAGAATGTTAGTTGAAAAAGGATTGTAAAGAGTAGTCACCTGGGTTACTGTTGTTTATTTTTTTGTCAGTTTTCATATTTGTACACTTTTATGCAATAAAAAACATTTTTATATTACAATTTAATTGCACACATTTAAGCTAATCTTATTGTCAACGTAATGGTTGTGATGCCAATTTTGGTGAAGCTGCACAGGAACGGTTAGATTGGTTTGCACATTTGGAGAACTTCCTTGGTTGTATTGACAATCTTAAAAAGAAGACAAACTAAATCTACTGGTCAATTTTGTTGGTCATAATGTTTTTAGATACATCGAGGACTGTACTGGGTATAATCATGCTAAGAGAACACTGTAATTCATTTTTCTACAATACCCAAGAATAAAATATTCACAAAGTATAAGTGTATCTAAAGATTTTTGGCGTGCCCTAAAACCTAAAAATAAAAAGCGTAAATTCAGTAATACACAATTTTAAAACGTATTTATCTACAGGTATTAAGAACCCGCATCTGGTTCGAGTCGTCGCTGTAGGCAGTGGAGCTTCATTGTTCAGCAGCAAGACGTTTCATTGGAATTCAGGTATTAGTTTTATCAGTGTCATATTTTAAACACTTAACCCGTTATGCTCGATTGAAATCTTAATTTATTAACCAATATAAACTGTTTACTGTGCGTATTTTCAAGTAATTGTTTACACTGTCACATTTAGGAATAACTTATGTAGAATTAACTAGAGGTCATTTGACTGGCAGTGTCACGTACATCTGTATGCAGTTCAGAACCCACGCTGTATGCAGTTATTGATTTATTCACAAAATTAACCTGAGATAAGAGTTTCATTGGTCGAGGCGCAGATCAGTTAAAAAAACCAATAGGGAAGTTAGTAATTTATTAATTAAAGAAAAATTTCATACATACTTGTTATTCATTAAAAAATTTCATATATATATTAAGCGTTTGCGCAAAACAGGGCTAGAAAAGAAATTATAGGGGAATTTGGTGCATTGCTAATTTGCTCATATATTATAATATATATATACTTTAGGAAAGTTATGTAAAAATGGGAAGAAGCTACTATCATAAAACAGATGTCAAATCCAACTTTTCTAAGTAGTTCTTGCAATTCTGATTATTATTCTGATTCACTTTTTCGTCATAAAGTTCCATCTACGTGTAAAAATTCTTCATTTTCAGCACGAGTTACATATACCCCAAATCAATATATATATATATATATATATATATATATATATATATGTATGATTAAATGGAATTATTAAATCTTAAGTTAGATTGTTACAATGTATAAATTGAAAAACACATTACAAAAGTTTAATAAAATTTCACAAGCCAGACATGAGAACGGAAACAGATATTGCATTCCAGACGCAACATGACACTGCAGGTGCAGGTCACAGTAGGTTATAAGACAGCAATTATTAGAATTAAGATAATTAAAATGTAATACTTTGTATTAAATAAAGAAATAAGTCAACATGAGCTCTGCAGTTCCCACAAGCAATGTGAGGGGCAGGGATAGCATAAATACCCTCAGGAGCTCAAAATGGCCAGTCAGCGTCGAGCTTCACAACTTTTACATTGTTGGTTGTTTAAGCTACTCAAATTAGTTTAATTAATTAATTTAGTGTTTAGTAACTTTGATTATTTTCGAAACTAATACCTTACTGTATGTAACGTACCAATAAATTAAATTTAATACTGTAAATTCTGTTTTAAATAAATTGATAGAAGAGTTTTTTGAAAAAGCTTTTTTAAAAAGCCGCTCCAAGAGGCCCAAAACCTATCCCACGTTCCTTTAAAAATAAATAATTTTCTTCTCATATTCGCGATCAAGATAAGATATGCAGTCTCCGAAAGCCTATCTGAAACTAAAAAAAGTTAAAAAATTTATTTGTTAGAATGTTCAAAGTTTGGTCACTCATAAAATTGGTAGGGTTCTGAAAAAATGATTTTGTTACGGATGTAGTCGCAACGAAGTTATCAGTAAAAACTGTACAGCGTGTTAAAAAAATCTTATAGGTAGGCAAATGAATCGAGGCCGACATTTTGTCTTCTCAAGTAAGGTTTCAATAATGGTGTGTAGTCAAGAAAAATTATTTTGTAATAAGGATTGATCAAACCGGTTCAAGGTCATGGAAAGTTTTTGTAGCATATAGTTAAATCTAAGACATACTTTGTTTGCAAACAAATTAGGGGATATTCGTCCTTATATTATATTACAGCTACTAGATTGAAGTATCACAGGTTTGTTTGATTTAGGATGTACCGCAACTGCTAATAAAAGAATTAGGATTGAAAGTTTTAAAATCAGAAAAACAAGGACGGGTCAGTGGACGGATCAATGAATGTAGTTATGAGCTCACTTGATCTACTGATTTGTTAAGTAAGCTGTGTCGCATTCTTAATGCACTAGTGGTACCATCATATTTGACTTGTCTAAACTCTTATTAAATTAATTTTTTGTGCTGTAAACAAATTCTTACAATTTCATTTGTCATAATAGAATACTAAAGCATTTTCTATTCCACAAATCTACGTTTCAATGTTTTTTGTAATAAATTCTTTATACGGTTATAGCTTTTCAACGTTTTTTTATTGTTCCCCTGAGATTTTAAGTCTTTTGCAACCTCCGCAATCAAAAACTGTCGAGTCTAACTGTGTCAGAGTAATTTATTTATGCCCTGTCGTGCACCTATCCTTTTAATTACACCTGGAAAAACGTAGGGTGTAAAATAACACACGAACACAAATGGAAGTTGCTCGTCTATTTCATGAAAAATTTCCGGATTATAATCCAGGAACAATTAGTAAAATAGAAAAGCAATTTTGCGAGTTTGGACATCTAAGGCAAACAAAAAAATCATTTGCCAATACAATATGTGATGATACCAAATTGGATGTGATATTTGAGTTAGAGGAAACCCTCATATGTCGCAACATTGGATGTTGGCCATACATCCATTCTAAGAATATTAAAAGAAAATATAATGCATCCCTATAAAATGATTCTAACTCAGGAGCACATAGAAGACGATTTTGATAGAAGAAATTTTCGGAATAGGAAAGTTTGTTTTTTTAGCTGCTTCATTATCGCTTAAGAAAAAAATTTTTAATTGGATTTTCTTTAAATACGTCCAGTTACTGAAATAATGAATTTATTAGTTTGGTTGTTCCACCCTGTATTTGTATATTACATTACTAGTGTAGAAAATGGCGCTTTCGACACGAGTACTGTACACGATTTTTTTGACCACCACAACTAATGAATAAAACTTAGGAAATATATTTTAAATAAACGTACACTGTTGCTCTTTTCCTTAAACACCTTGCCTTGATTCAAGGTCGTGCGATCGTTTAGTGGTTATGTCGAACAAACTCTACATCGTGTTTTTGGTATTGGACATGTTGAGTCGTCTAGGCAATTAATGTACTAATATCTCATTCGTCATACACTCTGGAGGTGAAAATTTTTTCAACACTACAGTGATGTTTACTTTCACACTCTAGAGTAATATTTACTTTCGCACCCTAGCGTGATATACGTCACTTTATAAATAAATAGGTAGTGTGAACAATATATATATATTGTTCATTTGCAATTGTCTGAACATGAATGACAACTAAAAACAGCTTAAATAATATTTTGTATTGAATAGATGCTAGTTTGTACTTATTCTTTGTTAATGCATAGTTATGTAAGTTCTGATTAATACAGATTTATTTTCAATTTTCTACGTTTTTTACTGTTTTTATTACCACTGAAAATTGAGTTTAAAATTTTTAGAGCAATTGTTTCTCTTTGTCATAATGGAAATTAAAGCCTACTACGTCCAAAACATAATTATGTGATTTTTAGTATTTTGATTCAATCAAACATAGCCATGTTATACCTCTTTGGAAAGGGTTTTTTGTCAGCATTTCAAAAATGTAAAAATCCAATATGGCGGCTATTTAAAGATAAAAAGTTGAACATCGTCACGCAAAATCTAGATGCCCTAGACAAAATCTAAGTTGAAAATGTGAAGCGCAATGGGGAATTACCATGATGTACCAAATTTGAACATTATATTTCAATTAGTAGACCAACTACGAGCAAATAAAGAAATCGTCAATTTTGTGTTTTTTGCCTCTATCTAGTAACCTATGAAAAATTTTTGAAATTTGAAGACCGATCTGAGATACCCTCATGATTATGCAACTTTTGTCCCATTTAACCAAGATCGTATCTCCTACAGTTTCCAAGATCCCCATGTATTGCATTTTATACTGTACACACTGTGTATATATATATATATATATATATATATATCCCCTACCTCTAATAAGGCAAGATGTGAAATACGAAGTGTGTAAGAAAAGTACTGAGACTGATGTTTATCTACCAAACTTTTATTTCTTTTTAAACAACAACATTATCCCCTACAAAGTAGTTCCCTTCGGTAGCTATATACCGGTGTAGTCGTTATTCCTATTTTTGATAGCAGCGCTGAAGGGCTTCAACTGGTAGAGCCTTTAACATGTCGGTTATATTCTTTTGAATGTTCTCCAGCGTTCCCAAATGACGTCTTTTAAAAACATTTTCAATTTTGGGAAAAGAAAGAAGTCACAAGTACTCAGAGCAGATGAATAGATGAACTATGAAACAGTAGGAATGTCTTTTAAAGTTAAAAATTCCGTGATGGAAGTGGTCCTGTGACGTAGGGCGTTGTGATGCAACATCCACTTGTCTGCAATGTCCCGTCTCACTCGATTCACCCTTTTCCTAAGCCTTTCAAGGACATCTTTGTAAAACACTTGGTTGACAATTTGTCCTGGAGTAACAAATTCTTTATGCACAATGCTCCTACTGTCAAAAAAGCAAATCAGCATTGTTTTCCGGTCGTGGAGATGTCTGTGTAGCACTCCGCGCTTTGCCGTTTTGTCTCAGGATGATACTGAAAAATCCAGGACTCGCCACATGTGATTACACTGAACCATTCGGGGTCATTGACAATTTTCTCAAAAAGATCGATGCACACGTTTCTTCGATTGTTCATCTGCTCAGTTGAGAGGTTTTTTGACACCATTTTAGCACAAATTTTTCGTATTTGTAAATCATCGGTTAAATTTCATGTGCGGTGAAAGTGTTTAAGTTTAACAGCTCACCTATCATCAACGAACTTCGTTCGTTTATGAAATCGATTTGTCGTCCGTCTGTCTGTCCGTCCGAGGCCTTTCTAATGGTCGGACATCAATGTGTGATACATCAATCGATTCAGCTCGGTGTCCTGAGCTTAAGTTTTGATGTCAGTTGAAATCGGGCCACGGGGACGCCGTGCCCCCGCGATATTCCGTCGGGAAAATTAAAATTTCAAATAGGTCCAAAATTAATGTGCGATACATATTTGGACTCCCCTAACATAGCTGAGTCGTAATATGGTACCCCCCACAAAATCTGACCACGGATACCCGACCCCGGGGAATTAATTTTATCAAAAATTTCAAATAGGTCCAAAATTAATGTGCGATACATATTTAGAATCCTCTGAAAAACTGAATCGAAATATGATGCCCCTTATTTACACACACACACACACACACAACACACATACATACATACATACATACACACACACATATATAGCTTTTAAAATATTTATTCAATAAAATAAAATATATTAAAATGTCTCTTTTGTTGTTTATAAATTTTTGTATTTTATCTGAATACCTATAATTATTACAACATAATAATTTTAATTTCTTTAAATTGTTTTAAAGTAAGTCTACATTTGGAAGTTCGTTGCGACAATGCCTTGCATTTTCAACTTGTTTTATTGTTAAATGTTGATCTGATTTCACAACAACCCGCACTGGTTCGACGTTTTCGTCGGTTTTTGATATTACTGGTCTCTCTGAGCAAAGTTCATCTTCGACGTTTTCTCGGCCTTCCAAAAATGATTTGTGTCAATGAAAAACTTGTGGTCTTGATAAGGAATGTTCCCCATAAGCCTGTTCTAACTTTTCAACTGTCATACGCGCGGTATTCCCCAAGTTTAACACAAAACTTGATGGCAATGCCTTGCTCTAAATTATGCTGTTCCATTTTCGTAACACACAACAAAGACACAACTACTGTAACAGCGCTTTCAAAAGTTACGTACTGCCTGTACGCAGCTAAAACTCGGAATGAGCATCTGGAAAGAATGAACGCACAGGTCTAGGCAAGTAGAACAACAGCTTTGTCAGATCTCTCGCAGTATGGTCAGTCTCATTGTTTTGCTCACAAACCTCGTATATTCTGGTATACATTTTTTCGAATCGATCTAACTTTCGTGAACCCTGCGGGTGCACTAGGTAATCTGCTACATAAAGTTTTCATATGCACCAAGAATAACATTAATTCTGTTTTTGTCTGCGATTTTCATTTTTCTTCTAGATAGCGTCTTCCAAGTACCTCGGCAAGAAATCTTCTCTCAAACGAGCAACTAACGACTTCTAATCTTTCATAGAATTCCTTACACAACGTACCCAAGTTAATGTACTATTTTCGAACAATTCGCATGTAGTCTTGTTTAGTTACTTTACAAGAATGAACAAATTCTTTTATTCTTTTTAAAAGATTATGCAATTGCACAAACTCTTCAGAGAATTTTATTCCCCACAAACCAAAAGGAATCAGTGGTGCGAGATTTGTCACTCAGTGAGCACGTACCCTAACATGAGATGTAATAGAAACACGATATAGCTTACTAGAACTTTTTCATAAAAATCAGATTCTAATGTAAGTAGTGTCGCCAAAGCTTCTTTTTTGAATTAAATATTAATTGTTTTACACCTTATCTATGTCGAAGAAAATTGTGAGTTTGTATGAAGTTGGTTTCGAACCGATAACTCAAAAATACTGTACAAATTAATAAAATTAACTAACTACAAACAACGCAACTTACAAGATAAGGCTATGATGCATGATGATGCATTTTCTCACTTCCACTTCGATTAAAGTCGATTTTTTTACTTCATGTTGCAATAACTTGATCTGTCCAAGAGCAAACGTTGTCAAACCGTACAAAAAAGTATTACAAGCGGTTAGGTAAGTAGTAATCACTATTGCAGCTACAACTTGCCATGCCATTGTGACTAAGTAATACTTGTATCTGTCAAAAGGAACCCATGCTGTAAAAATTAGCGGTCTTGGAAGGTACACAATGGTGCTATTAAGAACTATATACAATTCTTTTGTTGGTCGAAGCAATTCGGCAATTCTTGGAGTTGAACAAAATAAAACGAAGCAAGAAATCGCCAGTGCTATCCATACCTTATTTCCAATATGATTTTCAAACACGTATTTTTTGTAGATTTTTAAAATTTTTTGATTGTTGCTTTGTAGAATTTCTTTTTCAGTAGACAGAATTTTTCTTACTAATAATCGAATGATCCTTTTACGTATTACCCAAATTTTGACTAAGTTGAGTGTGTATAATAATGTAAGGCTCAGTACATTTACAAATTCATCAAAGCTTTTTCCAATCAACAAATACATATCTATATATTGTGAGAATACAAAGCCAAAATGTATTATAATTGTTAAAATTCCATATATTTTATACAAAATTTTAAAATATTCGTTTCTAAATTGTTTCGGCCAACCTCCTACTGACACAAGGCAGCCAATGCTAATTTTTAAATGTAGATGTCTATCCATTTTTGGTATGAACTCGTACTACTCATTAGGAGTAGTTTTTAATAGCAACATTTTATAGCATAATCGTTTTAATTGAGGAAAATCTTGCACTATTATCGGTCATTAAGATATGTAGGACACAATTACAAGATATTAACAAAATTGCACAAAATTAACCTCGTAACTACAACTCTAATGCTGATAAAGATTGTTTAATATATTTAGTGCACAACATTGATTACGAGCAAATTTTCTGTTGTACAGAAAATAATAAATACGTTTCCCTATTTTCTTAAAAGATAGATACTGAAGAGTTAACCAATATTGAACGCAAAACGCTAAAACTAGAGCAGAGAGTGATTATAACATAGACGTTTATGTAAAGTCTAAGTGCTTGTTTCATATCAAATTAGTAGTTGAAAGAAAAATAAAAGGGCATGGCCAGGATTTCAATCTATAACTTTTCGATTAACACTCGGCTCCGTGCCGTAGTTGGTATGTGTATGACTACTATATCCAATGTCCCTGGTTCGAATCTTGACACGGTCCGCTTGAAAAACGTTAGGCGAGTATTTTTCACAAAAGTACGCCCTCGTTCGGATGAGAAGTAAAATGTAGGTACCCCGTGAGTGTGTGTGTGTGTGTTTTATCATGCACGTTAAAGATCCTGCTACGTACATTGACATAGCCTATAAAAAACCCCAAAAGTAAGTATGACCGGGCTCAATCGGTGAGTAGGCGGGGTATTACACTTACAAAAATAAAGGAAGGCCTGAAATAAAAAACCATGCTCGCAACATACATTTATCGGGAAGAACACAAAAAAAATTTTCTCAAAATGGCGAGCTGTAGTTTTTAGGTTCCGACCTAAAGTTAATTACCAAAAGGAAGCAAAGAAACGAACAAAATTTCCCCCCTAAAAACCACAGCTCTAAATCCTGATAGTAAATACAGAAGTAACTATTTAAAATTGTCACAGGTAATAATCAGTAGACATTCTACTCTGGACCACACATATTCCTTACAAAAACACAGCCACTTACGCGGAGCAAGGTCAAATCCTCTATAGAACCATGGGTCTATATAGTATCAAGAACTACTTAATCCCATATAATAAAATGGTGGCTAAACACTCACCCTCGAGTTTGTAAGGTAGGACTGGCTCATACTGTCTGTAATGAGGGGGGGGGGGGACAGAGGAACGCGTGATTCCGCCTCGGGGGTATCTTCCCATCACAAAAAGGGGCGGCAATCCAACGGGTGAAGCTGGAATAATTACAGGTACAATTACTTTATTGTCGCCGCCAAGTGCACTTAAAACCAGAAATACTTACTACACAATATTGTGTGCGCGAAATCCCATAAAAAAACAAAAACGAAAACTACAACGATAACGACGAGTACTTTTGTCGTGTTCAGAAAAGAAGATGCACGTATATTCTTTTTAAAATAACCAAAATTCAAAGTAATACCATGTTATCAACACAGGTGATTAGAAAACTCGAACCACGGTTTATCAGATAGTTCAATACGTTATTTCAACGAGTTTTAGATTGAAACAATAGAGAAAGTAATTACACGCTATCGCAAGGTAAAACGAGTTCACGTATACCTAAAACAGGGTATTGACTATTTTATTTACAGCATATACTTTACGTTGTAAGACAACTAGATTTGAAATTGAAACTTTTAAAAAAGCGTATTTATTGTATGAAGGTCTAATATGACGGGTGTTGTTGGAGGATTTGAACAGAATTTAAGTAAATGAATAATGAATGAAAAAGAGTAAATTTTAATTTAGTCGTAAAATAAACGTAACAAATCCCCCCCAGTAAAATTAATAGAACGGCGTAGGAAAGCAAAAGTACGGGAGTGGGCAGTACCAAAAAAAACCAAACACAGAACAAAAATTTGCTTAAGAAATAACTAAAAAAAAATTCGTTTACGAAAACAAAAATCAAAAAGGAAACATCCCAAAATAAAAAAAAAACTCTCATCCGGCTCGAAAGTCGAAAGTACCGGACGAAACAAACAAAAAATAAAACTTGAAGAGAAGCTCAAGGAAAAATAGGTAAGTAATGGCACTGAACGAAGGCAAAGGTAGAACGGCGTCAACACTGTCAAAGTCGTCAAAAAACAGATGTTTCTTCAAAAAAGAAACAGGAAAGTCTTCGACCTCAAAAGAAGATTGCTCTCCTGCAGAAAACTCAAAAGTAAAGAAAATAAGCAAGGAAGAAAACCAACAGCAACAGCCGAACATGACAAAATTGTCAAGCCTCACAGTAAGCTCGGGAACAACAAAAATGCTGAATAGAAAAAAAAATTACTTCAACTGTGGTATCCAAAAATCGCAACAACCGAAGAACCAAAGAAAAGAAATGTTAACTAGTCTTAAAGTCGACTATGTCGTGGTTTCCAAAGAAAAGAAAAACGGAGTAGAAAGCACCTACCACAGAAAGTGGATCGAAAAATTTAGCTAAGTCAGCACAAAAACCGACGGAACGTAAAGCCATCCACAGGAAAAAGGAAGAGGAATGTGGAACGAAAGAAACGAGGAAAGAAAAAACCCAAAAAGAATAACACCCAGCAACAAGTACAAAGCCACAGAAAACCTAAGAAACGCACAAAAGAAAATAAAACAGAATCCTAGTGTAGTTATGTATGAGTATGTGTGTGCGTGTGCGTGCGTGCGGGTGTGTATGTGTGTTGATGTATGAGTATGTGAGTGTGTGTGTGTCTGCGTGCGTGCGTGTGTCTGTGCGTGTGTATGGACTGTATGTGTATGTAATGTGCGTGTATAAAGTGTGCGTGTGTGTATGTGTTGGACCGTTGTAGTCGCCTCTTACGAGAGGCAGGTCGTACTATGGGGCTATTCTATTCCCGGACCTATACGGGTGAAAGAAAAAGAAAGAAAAACACAGCCAAACAGGGAAGTAAATAAAAAAAATTGTAAAGTCCAAAAGTCAAATCCCAAGAAGAGCAAGATCGGCATAAGAAACGGGCGTGAGGACTCGATAGTGGGCTTAAGACGTTTGCGCCGCCAGCAAGAAAATGAAACCAGATCAAGGACATTATGCCTTCGTCAACATACATCTTACGGTTCGGAAGGAGCATAGACTAATGTCTGCCACTTTTGGGCAGTTTTATGCAAAACAGGAACAGCAGGGGGAGCAATAGTTGTAACACGAGGTTTAGGAGGTGGCCAGGGTAGTTTAGAAAACTCAAAGCGTGTCATAGAAGGACGTTGTTTGTTGTTAGGATTGGTGGTAAGAAAGTCAACGGTAGAAAAGGAAACATCAGGTGTTGTCAGAATATCAACGGTAGAAAAAGAAAAAGAAACACAATCAGAACACACTTCAGTTACGTTAGATAAAGTGACAGAAGTAGATAAAATTTCAACGACGTTAGATAAAGGACTAGAAGTATCACAGTTAGGAAAGAAAACAGCATTGGCTGTAGGAGTATCCACCTTAGGAAAATGAGCAGAATCCGATAATACTTCAATCATATTACATAAAGGAACAGAATCAGGTAGAAGTTCATCAACGTTACAAGAACAAACAGTATCAAGTAGAACTTCGCCAATGGTAGATTACGGAGTAGAATGAAGTTTATCAACATAAAAGAAAGGAGCAGCACCAAACAGAATTTCATCAACCTTTTTTCTTAATCTTCTTTGGGAATTAAACTACTCATAGTTTTTAAAATGATCTTTATTTGCGTTTCGATCCATGACCTAGGACCGTTGTCAAAGTAATAAAAACTTCAAGTTTGACATTTATGACATAAATTAAAGGTGACTTTGATTTATTGATGTTCCATATATTTGGTTTGAGTACATTAGGTGACAATTTTAAAGTTTAAAAGAATGATTGCCTTCAATTTGTGTTGCGGCCTGGGACCGACTTTTTAGGTAACCAATACGCTTAACGTGAAATCAGCTGATTATAAACTTTGACGACAGCAGCAGCTACGGGTTCCTTAACTTCAACAGGACCTTCTCTACCTTTATTACAACTTATTCTCACTTCAGCGACATTTGTGCTTGCAGACTCGACAGAAATTTCTTGGGTAGAATCGTTTAAGAAAGAGAAAACTCTTGAGCAGCTAGCTGCAAGTCACTAATTCGAAGTACGGATTGCAACGGTGGTGGAGGCACAGTAACAAACTTATAAGCAAAATCCGGGGCTTTAAAATGTTGAATCAGTAAATTAAACAACGACTTCCAGTCAGAAAACCTATGCCGATTACCACGATACCAAAGTAATGCTTTAGCCTCGAACAAGTCCTCTGCAGACTCAAATAACTGCAATTCTGACATATATTTTGAGTTCGTCGGAGTTTTTCAACTAGTCCCAAAAAAATCATGTACGGTAAAAGTGTTTGGGTCACTAGAAAATTTCAAATTCCACTCCCATGCAGGAAAGCCTACGTAGGAAGCCGAAAAAATGAGTAGCGACTGACTTAGACACTGTAGCAGGGGCTAATTCCGGTTCAGCAGTAACAGTATGTTGGTCGTGACTAGATGATACGGAATTATCGGCCAGAATCTTTGCCGGTTCTAACTTCAGACAGTCGTTCTTTAATTCTTGCAAGAAGTGGACGGTAGGCAAATGAGTTTTATAAAATGGATCAAGGTTACGAAACAAAACGGACAATTGATCATCTTCACTAAAAAAACCATAGTTCTCAAACAGACCCGTCATACACGCGAAATAGTTAGTAATGCTCTCAGATGACTTCTGCTTTCTCTTACAGATCATATTAAACACCACCAACCTATGATCAGTCACTTTGAATCAGAATAAAAAAGAAATTGGGAGAAAGTAACTAAGCAAAGGCTAACCATAACACGATAGAAGCTCAAAGAAAAATTATTGCGAATACGGGATAATCTAAAACATATCCGACACCAATAGGAGCGAAACAACAAAATAGAAATTAGAATAGGGCGCCAGCGTTTTCAACGGACTTGAATTATCGGCGAAAACACAATTCCGATAATCTGAAATGAGCCAACCAACTGATATTTAGCGATCAAGAAAGAAAACAATCAAAATTTACGAAGATCGAACCCACACAAGAAATACAGAAAACCGATCCTCATGTGAGGAATACTAAAGAGCCGAAAGAAAATATAAATAACAGTCCCAACGTAAAGGAAGAACAAAAATATAGCATCAGGCCGAGAAATGCGGGTAATGTCGGAAATCAGACAGAAACAACAAACAAAAATTGGACCAGAAATTAAGCGAAACCAAATCCGAGCCAAAGTTACACGAAACAAAATCGGAGCACAAATTAACGAAAACCAAAATCGAGACAGAAATTACTCAAGACAAAATCGGAGCCAAAAATTACCCAAAACAAACTCGGAGCTCCACGCTAGGGCGTCCAAATTTATGCTACGTACATTGACGTAGCCTACAAAAAAACCCAAAAGTAAGTATGACCGGGTTCGATGGGTAAGTAGGCGGGGTATTTTACTTACAAAAATAAAGGAACGCCTGAAATAAAAAAAACATGCTTGCACTCATTCAATAAATCCCCACAAAACATAAAAAAACTATAATTAAACAAAAAAAACATGTTACATCAGCACAGTAGTGCCGAAACAAATGTAAGCAAGAATAACGCATAAACGTAATATACATTTTTCGAGAAGAACACAAAAAAATTCTTCTCAAACTGGCGAGCTGTAGTTTTTAGGTTCCGACCCTAAGTTAATTACCAAAAGAAAGCAAAGAAAAGAACAAAATTTCCCCCCTAAAAACCACAGCTCTAAATCCTTATAGTGAATACAGAAGTAACTATCTAAAATTGTCACAGGAATAATCAGTAGACATTCTACTCTGGACCACACATATCTTCTCACAGAAACACAGCCATTTACCCGGAACAACGTCAATCCTCTATAGAACCATAGGCCTATGTAGTATCAACAACTACTTAACCCCATATAATAAAATGGTGGCTAAATACTCACCCTCGAGTTTACAACGTAGGACTAACTCCTACCGTCTTTAATGACGGGGCGAAACAGAGGAGCGCGTGATCCCGCCTTGGGAGTGTCCTCCCACCACAAAAAGGGGCGGCAATCCAACGGGTGAAGCTGGAATAATTACAGGTACAATTACTTTATTGTCGCCGCAAAGTACATTTTTCTTAAAACCAGAAATACTTACCACACAATATTGTGTGCGCGAAATCCCACAAAAAAACAGAAACGAAAAATATAACGATAACGACGAGCATTTTTGTCGTGTTCAGAAAAGAAGATGCACATATATTCTTTTTGAAATAACCAGAGTTCAAAGTATTCCCATGTTATCAACACAGGTGATTAAAAAACTCGAACCACGGTTTATTAGATAGTTCAATACGTTATTTCAACGAGTTTTAGATTAAAACAATAGAGAAAGTAATTACACGCTATCGCAAGGTATAACGAGTTCAGGGATACCTAAAACAGGGTATTGACTATTTAATTTATATCATAAACTATACGTTTTAAGACAACTAGATTTGAAATTAAAACTTATCAGAAAGCGTATTTATCGTAGGAAGGTCTAATATAGCGGGTGTTGTTGGAGGATTTGAGCAGAATTTAAGTAAATAAATAATGAATCAAAAAGAGTAGATTTTAATTTAGTCGTAAAATAAACGTAAGAATCCCTACCTTGCTTGGAAAAGCAAGGGTTCGGCAAAATTCAAAGATCTCAAGTAAAAGAAAATCACTTTCTGGCTAATGTAGTACCTTCAGGTGGAGCATTGAAAAATCAAATGTAGTGTAGCTGACATTAACCAGAATAATACATCGAAATGTAAACTAAGGGTTTGAATACACAAGTGATAATTGGTGTGCACCATGTGACGTGACATCTTTAAATAGAGTTGATTGCCAGATACAAGGTTTTTGCATTTAAGGGTTATTTAGATTACAATAGGAACTATCGAGAAGGTGATCTGCATAATTCTTGTACGTACTAGAGCCTTCGAAAACAACTAAAATATATATATAAATTTGCGGGCATACTCATGAAAAGTTAATAATAATAAATTAAAACACTGTGGCATGATTCAAATTTAAATAATTAATACCTCTTTGCCACAAAGCTTATTTTTAAAAAACTAAATACGTATTTAGATCACCATAAAACGCATTAAAAATTAAAAGTTGTTCAGGAAACCCTTCTGATGATATTCTCTTCACCACGTAGGCTGAAGTGATCCTTCCCAACAAACAATTTACTAAAATTTTTGAACACCTGAAGATATTCTCCTTACCAAGTAGTCTGGTGACCTCTACAAAACAAAGCGAATTATTATCTTAATAAACAAAACTACTTAATTTATACTAAAATTAAAACTGTTTTAGCGGAACCAAAGTTAATCATGTATTTCCATTGGTTGTTAAGTCAATAGAGAAAGCAATCCAGATGACGCTATTTCCTGTCAGTATTTAAGAGAGTGTAACATTATTTTGTAATGTTAACTAATAAACAGATCAATTAATTAATTAAAATTCAATAATGCGCATAACTTATAGACAAAAATTCCACAATAAATTACTTTCATATTTTAGTTAGCATCCATCATAAAAGACCAGGTTTACAAATAGCTTAAGGCTGGACTATTAGAAATTCTAGCGGCAGGTCATCATAATTTAAAGCTCTACTCTTGCAATTCAAATACAATAACCATCTTAAAGCTTAGGTCGGTTACAGATTGACGAATCTGATAAAATTAAAATGGAATAGTACCTTTTAACCTAAATAAAGAAAAGCAATTTTCTGTTGAAAAGCTTAATTTTCTTAATAATTTCTTTGATTGACAGCGGGTTGTAGAAAACGAAACATTATAAATAGCGAAAACTATTTCCAATTTGATTTGTTCAAAAACTGCAAGTAATTTTAAGTAGTCTGGAGACATCCATTGTATTTAAAATCCATTTCGGCTCAAGTGGGTTAACCTGTCTTTTGTTAATAGCAGACCACTGTCGCCAACGGGTATGGTCCACAATTCAGTAATTAAGAAATTCTTAGAAGATACAACATATTTAAACCCTTAGAAAAATAATTGCTTCCCTGGCCCTCATTTTGAAAGAAGTTGGATTTGGTTTCTGAAATCTTGTTTTGTGGGAGGTTCTGTTAAGTCATTGGATAACAGAAATATGACGTAACTAATGGTTATAGTAGGAATTAATCTATATAACTTAAAGCTTTAGCTAAAAGACAGAGATTTTCCAATGGGGCTGTCCGTGGTCAAGAGGTAGAAACGTAGCCACAGAAGTTCGCGGGTAGCGTTCTACGGCAACACAGATATGAAATTGCACTTAGTATCACAATAGTGAAATTTGAAAGGAGTAATTAACTCTTCCAGTTCGCGAGGGCTACGCCCGTATGTTCGCGGATTTATAGTGGTACAAGGTAAATAATAAAAAGCTTGTAGGCGTGTGACGCACAAGTTAAGTGATATTGTTAACAAGATCCTGCCGAATTCCTGTGCCATTCAATTATTTAAAAATTACAAACAACAAGAGCAACAAGCGAGATTCTCTCCCCCAATTTAAGAGCTGTTCTACGTTGGAAGGCAAGCCATCAAACAATGGACAATATTTAGTAAGTAAGTTTTTATAATTAAGTAGCATGACCAATTTTTAGTTAGTTTATTTGTTAGGACGTTTTGGCCATAAACCGTAGGATTAATTTAGTGTACAATTTATAAGATAAGTTTCTTCCATATAAAATGTTTGGGAATTACTTATGTACGTAAAATTTTCATAATTCCATATTCACCTATTCAATTAAATTTCTAAATTAAAATCAATTAATGTAAGAGGTTCACGTTTATTGCTCTGTTAATTAAATAGTTTTGTTTGCCGTTGATTAAGTCAATAGTTTTTTTATTATTTTTTGATCATGAAAGTTGCATAAGTATTCAAAAAGATAAGTGATTAAAAGAAACAATTGTCCTCCTTTGGATGACAAGTCTCTCAAGGTTATGCACGAACATTTGGACTTCTCGACTTGTCTGGCGCCCTTGGTAATTGTCATTAAGCCACAATATTTATGAAAGGTAAGTGCGAAATTCTTTTGTAGTATATTATAGATTAATTTAACCTTTTATGCAAAATTTTAACCCTCTATATGATCCACGACCTTCCGTTAGCTAGTGCCGGTGACCTCCCTTTAATTTTTGTTTTACAGGCCGCCCCCATTTTATAATTTTACTGGAAAATATATACTTAGTAGCTTTTCCGCCTGTAACAAGAGGTGTTTTGTCGATTTGTACGCATTTAGGGAGGAATACGTTGGTACCGTCTTCAACAATCTGACACTCTAGTTTAACCGGGTGGCTGGTTTCAAGAATATGTTTCACGACTTGAAATCTTTCATATTTACCATATTTGAAATAAGGAATGTGCACTTGAAATCTAGTTCGGGACCAGGATGTTCTCAAAAATATATTGGTCAGACTAAGAGAAATGTTGGAAGTAGATTTAAAGAGCGCATTGGCGCATTGTTTCAAATATGGTAAATATGAAAGATCTCAAGTCGCCAAACATATCAAACCAACCACCCGATTAAACTAGAGGATATCAGACTGTTGAAGTCGGCGCCTACGTATTCCTCCCTAAATGCGTATGAATCAATGAAAATAGTTAAACACAAAGGACCCCTCATAAATACTTACAACGGTCCAATAGCGTCATCTGGATTACTTTCTCTATTGGCTTAACAATCAATGGGAACGCATGATTTAGTTTGGTTCCGCTAAAAAAGTTGTAATTTTAGTATAAATTAAGTGGTTTTGTTTATTAAGATAATAATTCGCTTTATTTTGTAGAGATTACCAGCCTACTTGTCAAGGAGAATATTCTCAGGTGTTTAAAATACATTTTAGTAAATTGTTTGTTGGGAAATATCACTTCGGCCTACGTGATGAAGAGAATGCCCTTAGAAGGGTTTCCTGAACAACTTTTAATTTTTAATGCGTTTTATTTTTTAGTTTACTACTGATGATGACCACATAGTAGTATAAATACGAATTTAGTTTTTTAAAAATATTTTTAGTGATAAAGGAGTATTAATTATTTTATTTCATTGAAAGTTAGTTCTGATTAAGCTTTGATGATGCTAGTTCTGAAGTTATGATCCTTAAAACTCTATAGTCGTACAAGTGTGATATAAATATTCACATAAATTACTGTAGTGTTTATAGACATCAATTAGTGTTTGGATAGTCAATTGTAGTGCTTCGAGATTAAGTTAAATAAGGAGATTAGCATCGTAGTGTTAAGAAGCTAATACTTGCACTGTTAGTTAATGCTCTGAAAATAAATAGTTGTTCGAGCTTCTAGAAATCTTATTACATCTGACAGTTACTGAAAAATGCTTCTATAACCAGTTTTAAAATAAAGAACTGTAGTTAAATCAAATAGAGTTTTCGTTACATTGGTGATAGCGATGGATTTAAAGACTTTTGCACGGTTTCTATTTGCATACCTGTCACACGCAGTCAAAAACTTGAAATGAATACCAAAATTCTTTTGTTCTCGAGAAAACTTCAAGTCGGGCATGGAAGAACACGCAGAGAAACACGATCAAAACTTCGAGCCTAGCAGCGACGTAAGAAAAAACCGCGAAAAAACTAGACCAAAGTGTAAAAACCGTCGAGCAAAAACTAGTTGAAAATTACAGCCGACTGAGTGGTGAATTTGTACGCGATATTACACAAACCGCGGAAAAAGTGGAAGCTAAATTTTATGACGGCTTATAGACATTGGATGCAAAATTATCTGAAAACTCACGAAAAAGTGCTGAAAATGGAACAACGGATTAATTCTTTAACAGTGCAAGAACCAGAGTCCTGTGTGTGGGTGATACCACAGCACGACCCAGAATTTAAAAATATCGGGATACGAACTAACAACATCAAGGTTCATAGTAAAACCACTCACATTTGATGGGAAATCACCTTGGCAGACATATTTTAAACAATTCGAGCTGCTTCAAGAGCGGTTAGGACTTGAATAATCTGCAAACCATACCACAGAAAGAAGCTACGGGACCTTAACATCAAGACTGGAATTAAGATACGACGACTCTCATCTACAACAGGTGTACCACGCTTTGTTGAAGAACCATTACCAAAATGTCAACAAAAGCAGATATTGCTTGCTTGGTGAGACTAGCCTACCCAACAACATCAGATAGCTTCTGAAAACAGCGCACAGTACAGATCTTTGTTGACGGGATACCCGACAGAGATATCCAGCAAGCACTACGGCTGGCTCAAAGATGGACTCTAGATGATGCGCTAGCTCATGCTCTAAGATTTAAAGCGGCAAAGGAAGATGCTCCATAGAGCAGCAGGGACAAGAAAAAATGGAGAAGGTGATTTGACGGTACCCAGACTCCGAAACTGTGGCGAGTTAGGGTATGTACAGTCCAAATGTAAACAGTCCAGAAGGAAGCAGAGAAGCCTGAAAACTAAAAAGGCTCGACAGGATGGGCCAAAAATCGATCTGCACGGATTCTATCACAGAGATTATCGTCCGTATCACACGATCTAAGCATGCAGACTCCATTTACATATATGGACCGTTTAGCAGAAAGGTTGTGAAGTTCTTGGTTGATACCGAAACCCTAGGACAATTGCTAATCCGGATGTAGTGCGTGACAGTGGTATAGTATCGCCCGCGACGGTGCGTCTTTAATCCGTATAGCTGGTGAGGAAATTCAAACGCACGGAATGCCAAAGTGCAGATTGGAGTACAGAGCAAGTTATAGCAAACATCACCGAAAAAGTTATCTTGGGAATGGATATCTTGAAGAGGTATGAATTCCATGCAGATATGATAGAGGATGTCTTAAGAGTATGGGGCAAGTAAGTGGTGTTTTGTAAAACAGACAACGTGTCTGTGCGAGTTTGTTTGACATACGACGTCCTACCTAGAAGGACAGAAAGTGTGGTGATGGGACACTTGGATGGTGATCTCCGGGTAAGTTTTGTACGCGTTATTGAACCGATTGGTGACGAATCCTTTGGAAAGGGCGTGCTTGTGGGGAACGCTCTGACCAAAGTGACGAATTGAACACCTGTTAGAATTTTAAACGCCAATTACTACGATATCGTGCGGAAAGGAAACACAACAATTAAGCGGAATTCTTCGCTCGTGCACGTAGCGCGGTGTGTCGGTGTTGCAGAACCACCCACCAAGGAGTGTTCCGCCAACTACTTGGACCAGTTGAGGAAACCGTGCCAGTATCATGAACAACAACAAGTGGCCGGACTTATAAACTTGATCCGACGGAGGTAGATTAGGAAAGACTGCAGTAGTCAAACATAGAATCAATACAATAGATGCCCAGTTAATAAGACAGCTAAATTTTAAGAACCAAATTGATAGGTTGACATGTAAACCAAAGATCGGTAAAAGACTTTTACTATTGTTACTGGTCTATGACAATTTAAAGTAATGCCATTCGGGCTCGGTAACGCTCTTAACACCTTCGAGCATTTAATAGATAACATCTTGCGTGTGCTATCGTGAAAAACGTGTGTTACATGTTTGGATGACGTGATTATGATTGAAAAGTCGTTTGCGTTATTTGGAAGAAGTATTTTAAAGATTCATAAAAATCAAACTGAAGCTGAGTCCAAAAAAGTGTCTCTTGCTAGGAGAAGAGGTGAGGTGCCTAGGGCACATAGTTTCACGCAAAGGAATTAAGCTAAACCCAGAAAAGAGTGACCGACGCCAAAAGACATGCATCAGTTAGGCAGCATTCTGAAATTGTGCACGTACTGTAGAAGATTCTTTTTCGGGTTTACGCATATAGCCAAACCATTGACCAAACTGACTGAAGATAACGTGATTACGTTTGGTATGAAGATTGCCAAAGTGCGTTTCGGCAAGTAAGGTATCTATTGACGGCAGCTCCGATGTTCAGTTATTCCCGGTCAGAAGACAAATTTATCTTAGATACAGACGCTAGTAATGTCGCCATTGGAAGTGTATTATCCCAGATGCAAAACGGGGAAGAACGGGTCATTGATGACTTTAGCAAAGTGCTTCCGAAGCCGGAGCTGTATAGAAACCCTGATTAACAGCCTTTACAGATGCGAACGGAACAAGAGAAGGACAAAGACCTAGGTTTCATTCTGAGCTGGAAAGTCAGAGAAGAATGTTCCAACTGGCAAGACATTAGCCTGTTGAGTAACACCCTAAGGTCATACTAGGCACAATGGGATTCCTTGAAAGTAGAGAATCTGGGCGTGATCCTTTGAGAATGGAGATGAATCTGTAAGTACGTTTCAGGTAGTGGTTCCTAAAAGCCAAGTATCGGAGGTTTTAGCACATCTACCTAATGGGACCTCGGGAGGACACTTCAACGTTAAAAAGACTGAAGAAAGTCCGAGAAACATTGTACTGGGTAGTCTGGAAGGATGATGTAAAAGAGCGGTGCCGCAAGTAACAGTTGTACGCACCATTTAGAAGTCGTAAATCTTCAATGGGGAAATACCGTGGTGGGCCCCTTTCAGAGATATTACAGGTTCATTCCCTGAGACGGACTACGGGAATAAGTACATCTTGCTAGTCATGGACTATTTTAAGGAGATGTTGCAACCTTCGCTGACATGTTGGTAAATGAACTGCTCTGCCATTTTGGAGTTCTTTTGGAGTTGCACGCCGATCAGGGCAGAAATTTTAAGTCAGCGCTATTCCAGGAAATGTGTCGGTTGCTGCGGATGAGGAAGACTCGAATAACATCATTGAACCCGCAATCGGATGGTATGGTAGAATGCATGAATTGCACTTTGAGCAAGTACCATTCCAAAGTGGTCGCTCATCATCAGAAAGATTGGGATCAATATTTTCATCTATTTTTATTGACCTATCGGTCTTCGGTTGACGACTACATTACATGCCAGTTGAAATTAAAAATTTTATTGTTATAATAAGACTATTTTAATAGTGCTTAACTACATATAAATCTTTAGCTTGTAGTTTTTTGGAGATTATTGGTAAGAAAATAGTGAGTTATAAGATAGGGTTGAAGTTCTATAACCTAGTACGTGTGGTGTTAAAGTTTAGTACCCGATTATCGTCTGGCGGACTGAGAATAACTTTATCTTGCTTGATAGTAAATACATTAAATTTGCTTAATGTAATTAAATCTTGAGAATTTCGCAATTGTTCTTAAAATTATCTAATGTAATTGCTCTAATACTCGTCATCGTTGATTCTTTTGACCTTTTAATACGTTGACCGCCATTTAGTATCTAACATTTTTATTTTTAAACCTGGCAAACACAATTTAAATTCAGCACAAAAATGAACCGTCCATAGGGTCATCTTTACCCTAAATTTAGATTGATGTTTGAATAATAAATTCAATTAAATTCACGTGGACTGTAGTTTGTATTAATTAGAAATAAATAATTATCATAGCTAGAATATTTAGAAAGATACCTAAGTAGCAATGCATAGAAAAATATTAAAAGTAGCAAAAAAGATTTGTAATCAGCCAAATTAAAAACTGACACAATTTTTAACTTTTTTGTTTTCTGTCAGTGCATAGTTCGGTCAACTATAAATACAAAGATGGTTGCTTGTTGCTACTAAAACCAACAAATTGTAACTTAATTTTGACTGGATTTTCATCTTTCATGAGACGGGAACCAACCTTCATATTTACAAGTTGAATACTGCAGATTAGTGTTGATAATCTCAAGCATTATAAATGCATGTAAATAGTTGAAACACATAAGACGTACATCAAACTGTCTGTGTCCGTATATAATAGTTTGGTTTTGCTTTAAATATTTCGTTTAACAAGAATATTTTGTAAATATCTAACATAAATAATCTAAAAAGAACACTTAGTGTATTCAGTTCTATTATCATAAAAACATCATCCATCATAGTATAACTTTGAACGTTTGGTTCTGATATACAATTCAATAATGACTTCCCATTTTGCGACTAATTTCAACCTTCGTTTTTCGGACGTTGTCCATTTATTTTCCGAAGACCCAAATCCTTTTCCTAATTTTTAACGAAGATTTGTAGTTATATCGATCACATTCAAATATGTAACTAATTAAATTTTTACAGGGTTGTAAAAGATCTATTTTTACATTATAATGTGAATAAGAGCCGCTATACTTGCGGCCACGTCTCCAATGCTCCACCCGAAAGTAGTACATTGGGTTTAAACGCGAAATTTATCATGCTTCAAATGTAATCTAATTCAAAATTAATCGATTCTAAATAAAAAGCTAACAAACTAAAACCAAACTAAAAATAGGGTTTGAATAATGATATCCCAAGCGTTGACTTTGGAGTGTGTCCGATCAAAAGACACAAGCAAAATGAAAGGTGAAGGTATCCGAAATACCAGATAACTGCTGCCAACGCTGCTTACCCGTGCGACCTGAAGGTCGTCTTAAAACTATCCAAATCTAGCTAGCTAATTTAAAAAAATGGATTCAAATTTTCTAAGCATTTGCCAAATATTTTAATAGTAAATCCAGCTATTTTTTCTACTTTATAAATTTACAAATTCGTGCTCCCCGATCTAAGTATTGAAACATATTTAATTTGCTCAGTATTTATTCGCATTGAATTACAAGTATAATGCGTCAAGCGTGCCTTATTCTTTATTAATGTTCCATATAGTACATAATGGAACGCTTCGTTTTAATAATCTTTTTGTAGTAAAATATCTGTGGGACATAAAGTTATTTTGTCGAACATCTCTAGCAATCTTGTTGCTTTCGTATTTCCCCACCTCTAACGGCGAGTTTTTGAATCGTCGCTATTGTCCGTTTCTCATTTGTTCGTAGTCGCAGCCAAGCTATCAATTCCTCAAAATGTTTTCCAGACTAGAGGCTTACGACCTCCGACTAAATTATTTGTGTGAGTGGTTTTGTAGCAATTTTATTTTCCACCTAATATATATATCTGTATAATCAATCCTTTTATTAAATATTAAATAATATAATACATTATAATGTTATCCAATCCACTTAATTTAATAATATCTATTGTCCAATAAAGAACTCGTATTTAGTTCATGTTAAAAGTTAAATTCTACGGTGACAATATAAAAGCTTTTGTGTAGTATCCTTCTTAAAGCCCCCTCTACTCAATAACTGCAAGGTAAATTGTTACTGGGTAGCAACAAGCTCGGCTGGTACTTCTAACATAGCTGTGGTTCAAGCAGGTCGATAATTGTTCTTAGGAGCGATGTCCGTGATTGATTTTTGGTGTTGGAAGCGTGCACGATGGAAGATTGCTCGTGGAAGCTATCTTCATAAATTGTTTTGGATTGTCCATTTGTTTGTTGAAACCAGTCGTGAAGAACGATGAAGTTTTTGTTAAAAGACCATTAGGAACATGTAACTTTGGGAATAATAATAATTTATTTTAAAATATATTGCAACGTAAATTATAAATAAGAAATTTTTCTGAATGGTATTCATGCGAAATTGAGGAAAACAATTCTATTCTTGTATAATATGGAATCACATATATAAATTTATTCAAGTTAATTACAAACAACATCAGTTTTCTCGTGGTGAGAATTACTCCTGGAACATCTGTAAATTGAAACGCAGATAATGGAAGCCAAGTGACGTGTTTCTCGTGTATGCAGCGCAGCTGTTCGTTTGGAATGGAATTTTCCGTTGTCATCACATATGTCAGCTTTCAAGCAAGTATTTAGGTGCAAATTGGAGTTCTGGTATGTACAAAAAAAATTATGTTCGTATGTTGTTTGAACTGTCGATGTAGTAACGAGATAAATTTTATTTTATCCGACTTGTGTTAACTTTGAACAGGTCAAAGACAGACCTCACTTATATTTTTCGTAGTCATACGATATGAATCTGTAATTTGTTCCTACATAATTCTTTTATTAACTCAATGAAACATCAGAAGATGTCACTACTAATTAAATAAAGTAAATTCTTACAACTTTAATTTTTAGAAATTAGATTTCTACATTTGATATTTTATGAACAAGTTATCTGTAATTATCTACTGTGAAATTAAGGTAAATTTACCATAATTAACGCTTTCTATAAATAAGCAATTTTATGCTTTGTCAATTTGTTACATAAACCTCATTACATAGTAATTGGTACGGATATATTCAGTACCATTGTAATTAACTCTTCCTAATTTAAATTAACTTATAAAGGAAGACATATTTTTTGTAGAAAATTACATTATTGAATACCAGTTGAATAGATTCTTATTTTCGGACTAAAGACTATTTTTATTTAAGAGGAATGAAAGTCGATTCGGATTGTATTTAATTATTTTTGAGTTTGAATGCACAAACAGTGTTTTTCTTTGTTTAATTTGTTCACAGGTGCAGTGCAGGATTGCTAAGGTCAAGGTCGAGCCATAAGGTAAGACACTTTAAAGATTAGGTGGTCTTTGAAATTATATAGCGGTTATAGGAGAAAGGTTTCCGCATTAGCCTTGTACAAGGGACTTGTATTAGGTCTTCTCAGTATAAAAAAATACGGTGGCGCCTTATTTTTATTATTAGTGGTTGCAATTACACCCCGACCCACAGCTCATTCTCTACCCAGAGCATATAAGTTCGACTAGCCGCTTTGCCTTTGAGATTTCCTCAACTTAGAGCCACCTTCCATCTTAATTTGCCGTGGGCTCTCTTTTTAATTATCGGAAATTCTCGTTAAACTAAAATCAGAATTTAAAAGCCTACAAATAGCGCCCAGCGTGTAGGCCTCGATTGCTGTACCAATTGTATAAACACATAAAGTATAGGCTTCGATTGACTTTGGTTGTTTACACTTGTGATTTGTAATTCATTTACCCTCAGGTTGGTTTAGTCTATTGATGTTGTTGTTTAATTGAGTTTAATTTGTAATTAGTTAGTTAGTCTATCCCATGATGGCTGAGACGTATCAAGTAGTTTATTTGCATAAAGATGAGTTGGATTATGAATTGAGAATTCGTGGAGTTGTTAGCAGCAGACCGATGCAGGATGAGAGGAAAATGTTAGGCCGATTATTAGTCAAAGAAACAACATTACCTGATTTTATTTGTCAATTAGCTCTAACGGAAATTGATAGTATATCAACACTAATAAAGTTGTGTAAGAAATTAGAAGAAGCTTTCTTACATGGTAAAATTGTTCGATAGGAATATTATTGTTCTTTTAGTCGCAGCTTGAAGTATTTCAGTGAATAATAATTCACAGTGTAGTTGATAATAGTGATTTGTATTTAGGTTTTTCTTCCATTTGTATTATCTACAATAGTTGTTTGATAAATTTTTTATAGTAGAGATGATAGATGTTTATAATTTGGTACACTGGTTTTTACTGTCGGTAAACCGTTTCAAGATTGCTCTTGTGCATAGGCACGTTTTGTTTTGATATAATTTATTTTGATAGCAATTTTTGATTTATTTATATCCGCATTGCAACGCAGTATGTTAATTGGTTGTAAGTCTAAGTAAAACTTGTCGTCGTGGTTGGTCGGATTAGCAGTATGTCAGTCTAGACGAGACTTAGGAAAAGTCGGTCGCTCAGCATTACATTAGTCTAAACGAGACTCAAGGTAAGTTGTCACTCTAGCGATTTTGGCATCACTATTTTGAGATTGGTGATAAGGTTATAATTTTTGTTTATAAGTCTAGGTGAGACTCACAGAGGAGTTTGTCACCCTAGCAAGTTTATGCGTTGTGAAGTACTTTTGTCTATCTTGACAGTTTGATTTTGAGTAGTGTAAGAGTGTACTAGAACATTGATTTATTGTTATCCTAGATGGAAGGTTGAGAGTAATCTAAATTATAAATTTATTATGTTTAAAATTGTCATTGTCTGCGAATTTAAAAGAGAAGGTGTTCTTAAAGTTTGAAGTTCATTGATTTAATGTTTGAAATCATGTTGATAATTTAGTTGAGATCAAGTTAGATAATGTGGATCCCTGGTATGTGTCTCTTCGAGAGAAAATTTTAGCTTCACCTGATGATTACCCACAATGGAAGGTAGAAGATAATTATGTATTTAAATTTCTTTCATCAAATTTACCACTCTCGTCGAATGTAAGGGAATGGAAATATTTAGTCCCTAGATCACAGGAGGAAGAGGTTATTCGGATAAATCATGACCCTTCAGTGGCCGGTCATTTTGGTTTTTTTAAAACATTGGCACGCATACAAGAGAATTTTTATTGGCCAAAAGATGCGTATTGATGTGTTGAAATTTTGTAAAATTGTTTAACGTGTGGTGCACAGAAGGCATCGAATAGAGGACCCTTGGTTTAATGGGAAAGGAAAATGAAGTGAAGTTCCCTTTCAGATTATCGCTATAGACCTCATGGGCCCATTTCCACGGTCCAAGGTTGGACACAAATGGTTATTAGTTATTGGTGATTGGTTCTCGAAATTTACGTTATTGTTTCCGTTACGTAGTGCAAAAGCGCATATAATAGAACGTGTATTGGAGGAAAAAGTTTTTAGTTTATGGTGTTCCCAAATATATTATTTGTGACAATGGCTCACAATTTAGTGGTAGAAATTTCAAGGCAGTATGTAAAAATATGACGTTCAAAAATTTGGTTTAATGCAGTTTACTCTCCCAATGTAATTTTGTAGAGAGGATAAATAGAACGGTAGGAACAGCTATACGTTCGTATATTAAAGAACATGATACTTGGGACATAGAGTTACCCCAAATTCAGTATGCGATTAATTCTGCAAAACATCATGCCACTGGTTATTCGCCAAATTTCTTAGTTTTTGGTAGACATGTTCCTGTGTCTGGAAAATTTTATGGTCTTGATGTGGAACCCTCAGTTGATATTGATTTTATTTCTAGTGATAGACCTTCGTATGTGTCAGATCATAAAGGACTATTTGATATTTTTATAGACGTACAGAAAAGGTTACATTTAGCTTACATGCAGTCTAGTAATTCGTATAATTTAAGGAGACGTAACATTTCTTTCGAAGCAGGTGACAAGGTTTGGAGGTCAAATAAAGTTCTTTCGAAAGCAAGTGATAAGTTTACAGCTAAGCTTGCGCCAAAATATGTTTTGAGCATTGTTAAAAAGAAGGTTTCGAATTTAATTTATGGATTGATTAATGAAAATGGTTCAAGGGCAGGCAGATGGCATGTTAAGGACTTAAAACCTTATTCAGAGTTCAGTGGTGATGTTGAAAATGAGAACGTTTCTGAACATTAATTAGTGTTGTTGATATATTTAATGGTTGATAGTAGGAATTATTTCTGTCTTATCTTTTAGTTAAGGATTTAAATATTGTATTGGAATACTGTTTGGTAGTCTAAAAATTTTAGATGTTGGATAAGAAGTATGAAAAGAATTTTTGTAGTGCAGTAAGGTTGATACTAGACTGTGCTGATATTGTTAGTTGCAAGTTATTCATTTGAGTCAAGATAAAAGTTACATGTTTCCGTTTGTCAAATGGTTTCATTTGTCGTATAATTCTTTTGTTCAAGGTTATAAAGGAATGTTTAGGTATTTTTATGATTAAAGTGTTTGATAAATAAAGTTGTATATAGTTGGTCATTATTTTCTTTCGGATTTATGATTAAAGTGTTTGATAATTAGAACGGGAATCAAGTAGTTTGAGTCCATATTAAATATTGGTTGAAGGTCAATATTGTTAGTAACTTTGATAGTTATGTTTAATTATGAATATTGCGTGAGATAGCAATGTTCTATTTTGTTCATTCATGCGTGAGTGAGATTTTTGAGAAGTAAGACGTGGTGACGTTTTACTTGTCTCTTCTGGGAAAGGGATGTTTCTGCATTTTGGTTGCATGTGCATGCAGTAGATTGTTGAACGTTAGTGATTTCAAGACTTGTTTGCCGTTTTGAAGTTATGTTTGTCGTGGATCTCAAAAGTAGTGAGAGTCCTTTTCTTCTTTTGTAAATATGTAAATTACGGTTAATATAGTAAAAATATGTTTGTCATGATAATTTGATATTTTTATTAAAGAATTATAATACGGCAGTATTATATATTTTGTTGTTTAAGTTTCGAGTATAAATGAGTGATATAATAACCCCGAATATGATTAAACGATAATGACATCCTACCGATTAAGACTTCCCGAATTTGTCCCCTTGTGGCGTATTGTACGCGTAGTTACTCGTCACTCATTTTCAATTATGTTGTATCTTAAGTGGTAATTTTGTTTTATTTTGTAAAATTAATAATAATAAGTTATGAATATGTAACAATAAATTCAAAAAAATTCTTCGTATTTATTCCAGAATTTTTCTCTTAGAAAGAGGCAGTGTAGCAATTTTATTTTCCACCTAATATATATATCTGTATAATCAATCCTTTTATTAAATATTAAATAATATAATACATTATAATGTTATCCAATCCACTTAATTTAATAATATCTATTGTCCAATAAAGAACTCGTATTTAGTTCATGTTAAAAGTTAAATTCTACGGTGACAATATAAAAGCTTTTGTGTAGTATCCTTCTTAAAGCCCCCTCTACTCAATAACTGCAAGGTAAATTGTTACTGGGTAGCAACAAGCTCGGCTGGTACTTCTAACATAGCTGTGGTTCAAGCAGGTCGATAATTGTTCTTAGGAGCGATGTCCATGATTGATTTTTGGTGTTGGAAGCGTGCACGATGGAAGATTGCTCGTGGAAGCTATCTTCATAAATTGTTTTGGATGGTCCATTTGTTTGTTGAAACCAGTCGTGAAGAACGATGAAGTTTTTGTTAAAAGACCATTAGGAACATGTAACTTTGGGAATAATAATAATTTATTTTAAAATATATTGCAACGTAAATTATAAATAAGAAATTTTTCTGAATGGTATTCATGCGAAATTGAGGAAAACAATTCTATTCTTGTATAATATGGAATCACATATATAAATTTATTCAAGTTAATTACAAACAACATCAGTTTTCTCGTGGTGAGAATTACTCCTGGAACATCTGTAAATTGAAACGCAGATAATGGAAGCCAAGTGACGTGTTTCTCGTGTATGCAGCGCAGCTGTTCGTTTGGAATGGAATTTTCCGTTGTCATCACATATGTCAGCTTTCAAGCAAGTATTTAGGTGCAAATTGGGAGTTCTGGTATGTACAAAAAATTATGTTCGTATGTTGTTTGAACTGTCGATGTAGTAACGAGATAAATTTTATTTTATCCGACTTGTGTTAACTTTGAACAGGTCAAAGACAGACCTCACTTATATTTTTCGTAGTCATACGATATGAATCTGTAATTTGTTCCTACATAATTCTTTTATTAACTCAATGAAACATCAGAAGATGTCACTACTAATTAAATAAAGTAAATTCTTACAACTTTAATTTTTAGAAATTAGATTTCTACATTTGATATTTTATGAACAAGTTATCTGTAATTATCTACTGTGAAATTAAGGTAAATTTACCATAATTAACGCTTTCTATAAATAAGCAATTTTATGCTTTGTCAATTTGTTACATAAACCTCATTACATAGTAATTGGTACGGATATATTCAGTACCATTGTAATTAACTCTTCCTAATTTAAATTAACTTATAAAGGAAGACATATTTTTTTGTAGAAAATTACATTATTGAATACCAGTTGAATAGATTCTTATTTTCGGACTAAAGACTATTTTTATTTAAGAGGAATGAAAGTCGATTCGGATTGTATTTAATTATTTTTGAGTTTGAATGCACAAACAGTGTTTTTCTTTGTTTAATTTGTTCACAGGTGCAGTGCAGGATTGCTAAGGTCAAGGTCGAGCCATAAGGTAAGACACTTTAAAGATTAGGTGGTCTTTGAAATTATATAGCGGTTATAGGAGAAAGGTTTCCGCATTAGCCTTGTACAAGGGACTTGTATTAGGTCTTCTCAGTATAAAAAAATACGGTGGCGCCTTATTTTTATTATTAGTGGTTGCAATTACACCCCGACCCACAGCTCATTCTCTACCCAGAGCATATAAGTTCGACTAGCCGCTTTGCCTTTGAGATTTCCTCAACTTAGAGCCACCTTCCATCTTAATTTGCCGTGGGCTCCCTTTTTAATTATCGGAAATTCTCGTTAAACTAAAATCAGAATTTAAAAGGCTACAGTTTAAGTCATGGTAGACTTGAATAAATATCTATAACTTCTACTAACGCGCGCCTACGAAAACAATAGAAAAGTACAAGTGAGAATTTTGGTTTTGTAAGTTGTATTGTTCTGTACAAGGATTGGAGATTGCGAACATGTGGTCGTGATTGCTGTTACCCCAAGAAATGGTTTATGGTGTTGTTTGGAGCTGATGAAATTTCTGATGGGATTTGTCTTTGAAAATCAGATGCAGTTTGGTTCGTTATTAAATTGAAGAAATTTTGCATGTGTTTAGAATGTCGTTAGTCTTTGATAAACAGACGGTGATATAAAAAACACGAAATTTGCTATCATGTTTATGACCATATGACCTGTTTCACTTTCGATTATTGTTAAACTGGTTTTACAAACCGCAGAAAAAATTTTTTGTTAGGTTAGGTTTATAAATTTGTAGGATTTGTTTACGTTCGAACTTCAGATAAATTTCGAAGTATATTTTCGACGTTATATTTTTTTGTGATGTAGTAACATTTTAAAGATATTTGCCGTGAAAGCAGATGCTTCGTGTAGTTTTCCTAAAATTCAAATTAAACATTCTTCAATCTTGAAGTTAGCTTTTATTCACATATAAATTATAAAAACTTAGTATAAAAATTTTAATTCGTTTAGCGACAATTGCAAAGTGTTTGCATTTGTGTTCATTCAAAAATTTTTAGGTTATGAAAATTTATATACTTAATACAAAAAGTACTTGATAAGTAATAGCAGTGAACTTTTGTTTACTTTTAATTTGTCATGTACATGGAAGTTTATTTCACTTCATTGCAAAATTTAAATACACGCTGCGTAATAATTATGAAACTGTAATCTACCTGATAAGATCTGCCCAGGATAGAAATGATAGTTCAATGCATTGTGTTTACAAATTTTTTTGATTAAATATTGAAAACAAGCTTATGTTTAGAGAGCAGTCTTTTGCTTTAAAAAGACAAAATTTTGATTTTATTATAAACATTATTGTTGAGAACTTTTACATGTTAAAAAGTTATGAATTTTTAAAATAAAGTTCTTTTACTTCAGTAAACAATTAGTTAAACTTTGAGACTTTTATTTTGGTCAAATGCGATCAAATCTGATAACATAAAGGTAGAATTTTTGTGTAATAATTTTGTGCCAATATCATATTGGATATACATTTTTTATTTTTGATACTTTTATAGGACACAAATGGTGTTCTACATTTTTTTTTATTTAATCTTTGTAATTTCTTACAGGAGCTGCGTCTTATTTTTATAAGACAGGTTTCTGTTAACGAAGGCGATCGTTTTATCTTTGGGTTTCCACGTCCGCCCTTTGAATTGTGCTTTGCTCTTATAGTGATTATCTCAGGACTTGGTGGCGCCTATTTAACTTTGTTTAGTTTTTGTTTGAAAACAAAATTCGACTTCCCCCACACACTTCTTATTGCTCTACCCAGGAATAGACCCCTAGCTATGTCGGAAGATGGCCCTTTCTTCGATTCTCTGTGAAGGAAGCGGAAAATTTTTGTGCACGCGCGCATCCTACAAAAAAAATACGTTTCACTGGCGCCTAACAAAAAAAAATACGTTTCAGTATTTTATGCTAATTCAATCCTATATTCGTCCCTAACGTTTCCTATTGTTCCCTAACTTGACATATTGTAATTACATTTTTCTTTCCTATAGATACTGCGCCCAAAAAATAGGCGGCAGAACGTCAAGCGAATCAAATCAAGCTACAACACATTACATGCAGGCAAAAATATAAATATTAAAAAAATGCAAATATAATATAAATATATAAATAAACATAAAATAAATGTATAAATAAATAAATATCTAAATAACCAAAAGCATGTAACAGTGCATAAATTAGCAAAAGCATCACCCAAATTATCAGTTGCACCGCATAAGCATTATGATGGCTAGCGCCATTACACACAAAAAGTGCTCGTTAAATTATTTCAAAATCTTCTTATTTATACAAATCAATGCTTATGGGGGTACAGCCGCCACAATTTTTTTCCTACCTCGTATATAAATTTCTCCAGCATTCGAAGATCTGGTCGTCTTCTTACGTCTATTTATATCTTACTGCTAAGGGGAGATGGATATGTACTGTTAATGTCTTCGTGGGTATGCACTAAACGTTCTGTGTGTGTGTGTGTGTGTGCTTTTTACAGTTGCAATATTTTTATTTCAACATAAATACGTTACATTACTAATAAATACATGCACTGCATTCTCAATGCCAATATCTTCCCGCGGAACCGCAATTAAACATAACTTCACGAGAAGTGGTTGTTGCTTATACGCTCTTCTTTGAAGATTCGATTGTATAGAATGAGTAGTTTGTTGTTCCATTATTTGGATCTGGCCGTCTAATGTATTTTCCTTTTTTAACCTCGGATGCAAAATCGGGATTTACGTTTGAAGCTAGTCGAAGTCAGATCAATTTCTTCTGATAGCAAGATCGTGTATTGTATTATGTATTTAACGCTTCTCTCCTTGTATTGTCAATTTATCGCAGTTTCTTAATTACCATTGCAGCAAATATGGTAACTGCTGACCATACTTCTTTTGATTCTACCATTTTCTGTACCAACGTATTTGGACTTAGGTTTATTTTTGTAAGAGCAGTTAGTTTCTCACGTGGTTCGTTAAATCGTGGGCAGTGAAAAAATACGTGTTCTGCATCTTCAAGAACGTCAGTGCACATTGGACAATTAGGAGTTGTATCTAATTTAAATCTATAGAAGTATGCTCTAAAGCACCCGTGACCACTTAGAAGTTTGGTTAGATAAAAGTCTAATTCTCCATGACATCGATTAAGCCATGGTTCTATAAGTGGTATCAAATGGTAAGTCCATCTACCCTTCTGCGATGTATCCCAACGTTGTTGCCAATTCGCTATTAATTCTGCCTTTTCTTCTTTCTTTTTCTGTTCTAGAGTTTTATCTCTATAATACCACTCCCGACGGTAGTGCGTTAATATTTCAATCGGGGGCATACCTGCGATAATGCATGCAGCTTCATAAGAAATTGTGCGGTACGCACATATTACTCGTAGAGTGCTTAATCTATACACGGAAGAAATTTTACGGCAGTTCGATTCTATTTTTACTGCATTAGCCCAAATAGGAGCTCCATATAAAATTATAGATGTAACAACCGATGCCAAAAGTAATCTTCTACTAGTTTTTGGTCCACCAACATTAGGCATTATTCGTGCGAGTATTGTTGTTGTGTTTGCTGCTTTTTTGCTCACGTAGGACAAATGTTCTTTAAATGATAATTTGTCGTCGATCTTCACACCTAAGTAATGTACACTAGGACTAGAAGTAATTTCTTGATTACCTATATGCAGGTTTATTGTTTCACGTATCTTTCTGCTGGACACAAGAACGACTTCAGTTTTTTCTGCAGCTAGTTCAAGGTTTAAACTGTGTGTGTGTGCGTGCGTGCGTGCGTGCGTGCGTGCGTGCGTGCGTGCGTGCGTGTGCGTGCGTGCGTGCGTGCGTGCGTGCGTGCGTGCGTGCGTGCGTGCTTGTGTGTGTGGGTGCGTGCGTGCGTGCGTGCGTGTGCGTGTGTGTGTGTTCACAATCACTATCACTTTAAAATTTCTGAGGGATGCGCGGTTTCACTCTATTTTATTTCTCATTTTACAGATTTAAATTAATGAGGGTTTTCTGGTTTAGTTTGTTATTATTTATTTACGTTTGAAATATTCTCGATACTGCGCGCGTTTGAGAGACAGTAATTATTTCAGTGGTGTGAGGGTTCATCGTGCATTATAGATTTTTGGCTAATGATTTTTGCTTTAGATTTGATTTTAATTTTTTTTTATTTAACAAGTTTTAAATCGTGCTCATATATCGTGCCAAGCGAATCTTAGTATTCCAATCCTCCCTCCGCTCCCCACTCCCTAACCCCCATTTACGTGCGGTCATCACCGTCCAATTTCGCGACCCTTCCCGCAAATTCTTTAAAGGCTGTCCAGGGCTGTCTGATAAGCTATCTCCACGACTTCCTCTAGGTTCTTTGGCCACGATAACCCTACTATAGCTAACTTCCCATCAGTTAACCCTTGATTTGTTACCTCGAGCGGGCAGTGGAAGAGCACGTGCTCTGCGCTTTCTGCGCTCTCTTCGCATTCGCAACGGTCGTTGCCGGTTAACCCGAATCTTTGCAAATATACTTTCAAGGCGCCATGCCCTGTTATTAGCTGCACCATTTTATGTTCGACCTTCATCTCGATCTTATCTCTAGCTACTATACTCGATATGAATTTATGTGTCAACCTGCTCGTGGCAGCGTTGTTCCACCTCTTCCACTTCTCTTTGCTCATTATATACGACAAACGCCGCGCCTGCTTGCCTATCGTCCATACGCGAATCGTACGTGTAAATCCAGATCCCCACGGCGTCCCCATCACCTTCGACAAATTCGATACCTTTAACATCGGCCGGGTGCTCTAACTCTGACAGGACGATTTTCTTCTCAGCTCCCCTATTTGCAAGATTCATACTCTCTATAATTTCCTGTCTTTTCCCTGTATTAACTAATCTCTTATCTCTGATCTCCCTAACAACATATATTCGATAGGTAGAGTCCTACTGATCACCAAGCCCGCCTCCGTGGAGCTGGGACTGTACACCTTGAGCGCGGTTATGCGTTGCACGCTCGTCAGCTGTCGAGTCTCCCTTACATTACAACCCTCCGCCCAAACGGATGCTGCGTACAGCATCGCCGGCTCCAGCGTAAACTGTCCTAAGCGATTCGCCCCTGAAACCCCAATTTATTTTCGCCACCGCCATCATTTTATTTGATATTTCGTTGCCCTTACTTTTTACGTACTGTACGTGCGCTTTCCAGTTTAATTTATTGTCGATCTTGACACCGTGGTATGTGATAGCATTCTTAAACGGAATTTTCTCCCCTCCTAGCTCTAGCCTAGGGGGTTGCTCTCATACAACAACTTCCAAAATGTGGGACCAGAGCATGACCCCTGCGGGCATCCCCTTTCCACCTCGCGCGACAAAATTTCACCCGGAATTTCAACCTGTGCCAATCGCCCCGAGAAATAACTCTTGACCAAAGACATCAAGTTTTGCGGACAACACCCCACTTTCCAATTCGCAAACGATCAATGGCCACCAGGCAGCGTCAAATGCTCCTGAAATGTCCAAAGCAACAACGACACAATGCTCCTTTGCATCTCTCACCTGCTTAATTTCTCCAACAACAAACTCTAATGCGTCAATAGTCGACTTTCCCTCCATTTATTCGTTCGCGTTTCTTCTGTTAATGTTTTATATTTGTGGTTGCTTTGATTATATTCAAATCTTTGTTGTTCTCTTATTTCTCCCGAGGTGCGTTGATAGCGGCGCCTTGGGTTACGCGTTTCTGCCCGCTTGGTGGTTAGTTCCCGGGTCCAACAGGGTACGCTGTCTTTACATGTTTCCTTTCGCGGCATGGTGTACGACGACGCGTCTACTACCGTGTCGTTAAATTTTTTCGCGAGTGTTTCTATTTGAACGGCCTCTCGGCAGTTTAATAGCTCGTTCTCGAGTGCGAGAATGCTTTCGCATAATTTTTCTTTAAACCACTCCCAATTAGCTTTTTTATTACAAAACCGTGGAAGTATAGGTAACTGCTCGTTTGCGCTTGCTTTGCTATCAATATATCATGTAATTAATTTATGATCAGAGAGCGATATCTCGCCCGATCTCAATTCCCAAATACAAATCAACTCTAAAATCTCGTGTGAGGCTACAGTAATATCTATAAAACTGCTGCCTCTATGCCCCTCATACGTAGGTGAATCATTAGTGTTTATCATACTAAGATCCCATTCCGTCAAAAAATCGGCAACCTGTGAGCCCCTATCATCTTCGATAAGGCTACACCATAAAGGCGACTAAGCATTAAAGTCTCCCCCGATTATTAGTTTTTTATTTCTACCAATTTTTCAAAATACGCCAGTTACATATCTTGCAAAATAGAATATATATGTAATTAATGGAACCATTTAGAATTAAGAATTATTAAAACTTAAGTTAGATGCAACATTGTAATATTGAACATAATAAAAAGGTTAATGAAAGTTCAACAAACCAGTGAGAACGGAAACAGACATTATATTCCAGACGTAATGTGATACTGCAGGTGCAGGTCACAGTAGGTTATAAAACAACAATTATTAGAATTAAGATTGTTACATTGTATTAAATACAGAAATAGGCAGACATTAGCTCTGCAATTCCCACAAGCAATGTGAGGAGCAGGGATGGCCAGTCAGTCTAGAGCTTCTCAACTTTAACATTGTTGTCAGTTCAGTTACTCCCCATAATTTTAATTTATTTAATTAGTGAAAGTCAAGTTAGAATAATTTCGATCTTCAACGTTAATGAACATAACGTACTTGTAAATTTAATCCTTGTAATTCAGTATAAAACAAATTTGTTAGAAGAAGTTTTTTAAAAAGTCGCTCCAAGAGGCCCAAACCCTAACTCGCCCTCTGTTTGATTTAGTAATTCCTCAGTTTGAGGATTTCCCGGCCGGGAGTCGACTGGCGGAAGGTACGCGCTTATTACGTAAAACGTGTTTGACCCGGTTTTTATTTCTACGGTGGCTATAAACTCGTTTGACAAATTATTTAATATTATCCCGGCGCACGTCCCATTATTTATTATTATTCCGCTGCGCGGTAGTTGTTATTCGCGTTTAAGACGGTAGCCCCTCTCCCAAAACCTGTTGTTTGGTGGCTATACAGGTGCGGTTCCAATATAAGCCCGATGTCGATATTTTTTTCGAGGAATAACTTTACGAAGTTATTTGTTGTTCCTTTTCCTTTCCCGAGATGTAGTTGCGCGAATTTAATCTTCTTGCTTCTTATAGACTTTGTTTCATTTCACAGTCCATAATCGATGTTACGTGTGATTGCGTTCTTCGGACGCTGCATCGTGGGGCATCTAGTCGACTTGACGTCGTGGCGCGTATCGACCTTCGCGTCACCGCCAGTTCTGTCGTTTTCCCTAGCGCAAACCACACAGCAGGGGACTGCCTTCCGTAAGTTCTTGGATTCATGCTCGACTTCGGCACAGTTACCGCACCACTGTACCTTCTCCCTGCACTCCATCGATCTATGGCCGTACTCGTAGCACCGGTAACACTGCGTCATCGAGAAGTGATCCCGGGCCCAGACTCTTCGCCACCTGAGGTTGTTATCGTCAGCTAATATACGCCTTCGAAGTGTGGGGGTCACTTCGAAGACTACGTTGGCGAAGGGATCCCTAGGGTCATTTCCGCCAAACCTGAACTTCTGGTGGTCTTCCTCCGAAGCGTGGCTTCTGGCTCGCAATAAACCGGACGAGCTCTTCTACCTTTATTCCCGCTTCGACCGCCGGAAGAACGACCCGTGTACGCTTATTCTCGATCGTCTTCGCTACGAGCTCTTTGCAGTTCCCGCCGACCTTCGACTGCAATTTTTTAGCGTTTTCACGACCTGCGCACTCCACTACAATACCGCCCCTACGTGTACGATGAGCTCCGACAACGACAAAACCGTCACGAGCGGGATCGACCTTTTTCTTCACCAGGCTTGGCGTCGACCCCAACCGCAAACGTTGGCGTGGCACCGGAAGCTGCTGCAGCATACGACACCTTACGCGGCATCACCACCTCCTCGCGCCGGGAACCATGCTGTCCTGAAACAGAAAAGAACCCCGCTGGACTTCCCACGACAATATTAGGTCTCCCAGAATTCTTTAAACAGAGTCTAAACGCCCTAACCATGCCCATGAGCTGATTCGTTGTGTCTCAGATCATCCACGGTCGTGACAAATCACCTTTCTGTCTTCCACGACGATAGTGGCGAAGGTTGTCGGCACCTTCCCGCAATTAACCGCGTGCGTTTTTCTCGCCCTAAACTTCAATTGCTCCAGGTCATCTAGGTCGCTAGCGGCAACGCTGCCGTTGCTGTTAGTCGACATTCTTTGCTGGGCCCTTGAAATTGAGGGCAATTCCGGCGCAGCAATCACCACAGAAGGTTCTGACTCTCTTGACACGACCGCCGCAGACACAGGCTCCTTCTGTACCTCCTCAACCTCCTCCTGAGTCCCTAATCTAATATCCTTCAAGACGACCTTAAGCTGTTTCCCCCCCAACAGTGCCCTCAGCCTCCGACCTAGCAGACTCTGAACGATCACCCTTCTTCTTTCGTGGCAAAGGCTCTTTGTGTCGGTGGACCACCATGCTAACAAAACTAACGAAAAAAAGAATAACCAACGAAAAACGTAACTCAAAAACGACCTGACCGTTACGACGCTAAGAGAACACAAAATTTGGTCCAATAAAAATATTTTGGTTAAAGATGAACCGTAAACAACCCTGTATTTATTTATTTAAACTTGGAACCCTCAAATTAAATTTCAAATTTAACAAACGTCAAAATAACAACAAGAACCAAATAAAATCTCTAGCCCGATAAAGATATGTCGATTAGAAAGTATACCGTACACAACACTGTTTATTTATTTTAAATTTTTTAACCGCCAAATCAAATTTAAATAAGCTAATTACTTCAATGTATCAAATTTATAAAATATGAAAATAAACAAATATAACACACGGTGTTGGAATGCGGTACCGGAAACGCACTTACCCCATGTTTACTCGGTGCCTGGTACGAGTTTCAAGTGCTACACCACTAATTACACTGAAAACTCGACTTTAAGAATGTTTAAGTACGCGTGTTCTTAAAATATGGAATATTTTAATTTAAATAAACCCAATTTTTTTTTGTTTTAAAGCTATTTCTTTAGTTCAAAAAGGGCATAGATTTTGGTTTTTAGATTGTTGTTTTATTACACGCACACTACACGATTTTCCCGAATTTATTTGATGATTTTACTGGGTTTTTACACGATTTACAGAGTTTTTTCAGTAAATTTATTAAAAACGCCTTTTAAATTATTTTAAGGTGGTAGTATACTAGTTTTTTTGTTTATTATCCCGAAATTTAATTTAGTTTGTTTTAAAACCCGGATTTTAGTTAAAAATTCAAAGAAAACGCGATTTATTTATTGTTTATTCAATTTAAATTTTGTTTTTAGTTGTATTTACTACCCTACCTATTAAAATTATTGCCATGCAATAATAAAATTAAATATAATAAGTAATAAAGCTGTAAATAATAAAATATAACAAAATCCCCTATATAAAAACTTATTTGTTTGCTGCTGAACTGGGAGCTCCGTAAAACACGTCCGCTCACTTCAAGCGCTAACTAGAAAGTGGATCTATTTCTACAGCTTTATCATCTCCACCATTTAAAAATTTTAAATCTTGATGTACCATCCGAATTATTATTAATATTAAAATATGTTAAATAAATTGGCCCCAATGTAGTACCTTCCGGTGGAGCATTGCAGACCGAAAGTGTAGCGTTCCTTTCTTACAGTATACTAAATAAGTTGGTTTTTTATTTAAATACAATAATTTTTCGTCACGAATATCTGGTTCAATTAAAATAATCAATCCTATTCCGGTACAAAGCTTCACCCAGTTTAACAGCTATAATTTTAACATGGCACCAATTGCAAGTCTAAGGACTGTAACATAATGTAAAGAATTGAGTTCATTGGTTAATAAACATATTTGTCTAACTTTTCAAAAAGTAAAAAGAAAACATTCGTTTATGATGCCGATCATAGTAATTTACTACGTGTAAATTTGACACTATCGACCTGAAACGTAACAGAAAGATTTAAGCCGGCTAGCTCTGTGGCGAAGGGTGGGTTCAACGAAAGCAAAACGAATTATTTCAAAGGTGTACGAGTATTTGCATGTGTAAGTTACCTGGATAAGGGTCTTTCAACTATGCCCAATAAAATGTTGAACGCCAACTTACTTGACACTTTTGTCTTTGAGCTTTAAATGTATGATGTGTTGTTATGTAACCTGTCTGAGGACGAGTGAACGCCCTCTATTGACAATACCTGGCTCCATGATCTAGTAGTCTTGTGTTAGTGCTACATGATCCCTACGTTGTGTGACCGACACATCGTGAAACGGCGTTAAGGTTTGAAATAAAACTACAGTATTTAACGACCTTCTTTTAATACAATACAATAAGCTCTAAATTAGGTTACCAGCAACTAGACATTGATTACATATAGAGCAAACAGTGTCGGACTTAACCTGAGTTAATGTTGGGAAAAGACAGAGAAAAACACCAACAACCCTGCATTTCTAATTGCATAAATACACCTCTCCGAGGATGGGGAGGCAAACAAGCACCCGGTGTACTTTAAATATTACGGGATGTTATCTGTTATCCAGACATTCTACATATGACAAATGAAGATAAATTAATGTAGTCTAGCTAATCTTTTCTGAAAGGTAACAAGGACGGCTGAACCATGACTACCCAGCTAAAGTTGAATACGAAAAACACCAGAAAAATAATAATCTTGACTGCCACTGTTCAGCCCCTCGCGGACATAAAGTGTTAGTAAATCCAACAAGGCTCAATCACACATGGAAAACAATTATAAAATATGCTTGTAACAAATGCATAAAGTATTCAACAGAAGAAAAGCCCAAATTACAGGTTCTAAATTTACATAAATGCATGTTAACAGAATATATTTAATCTGGTTTTTAAACGTTAAGAATTATTTATTATAATGGATGCTTGCATTAGCTAAATAGGTGTGCATTTAAAAATTAAACACAAGTCCAGAGGATTAAATTGCAAACAAAAATATGCGTAATAGCATCTTCACGAAATCAGCTGCCAACTCAAAACAGAAACAATCATATCGAATATGTACTTTCAATGCAATCAGATACCTAAAAATAGAATACAATTAAAAGCATAACCTATATAAAATCACAAGTCGGCTTTTCACTCTTCTTTTTAAGACGCCAAAGGCAAAGCAAATGTCGGTTAAAATTCGTTGACGGACCAGACAGCCCCTTCTTTCCCGCCCCTATAACGGTTAATTCCAATGTCACTTCCAATTATGTTCGGAAACCTGCAAGTAGTTACTGTGCTGTTCAAAATACCTTCGAATATCGAAAAGTTCACTATCAGACCTGCAATGATTATCAACCAATGAAAATCGACTTTGAAAATTCTTGGGATCACTACAGTGTTATTTATAAGACGACTAAATGATTATTATTTCTGACTCGGCAGGTTGGTTAAACTCTTTTACATAGACTTTTTCTGCCACGCTAACCCAAACTTAAAGTAAGAAGGAAAACGGCAAGATTTTCATTTAACCTATATCTACAAATTTGAAAATCATGAGTTGTAACAATCACCACCAACACAAATTACCTAGTTTCTAACCCTAATTTTTGGTCAAATTGCGTATATATATATATATATATATATATATATATATATATATATTATTAAATCTTTTACTTTACTACTTTACTATGTAATCACTCTCTTTATTCTATAAAATTTTATTTGATTTTACCCCTTTTTTGTCGCGCCTTTTTTTATGCAATGTGCACACCTAATGCACGCCCCGGACTTGCAACGTTTGGTTGGTTCTTTAATTAATTATTTATTTCAATGCCTCGACTATTTAAGCTCTTAAATCTCAGGGTGTTCAAACTACTTATAGTGAGTTCTGTTATAAGTAGATGTGCAAAGTCCAACCAACGTGCACACTCTTTTGTTTTAGTACAAAATTTTTACTCTACTTTTCTGTATGCCAAAATTATACTACGATCAAAGTCGCTTTGTGCCAAATTAAATTACTACCAAATTATATGACTATTTTTTGACGTTTTAAGGTATATCAGCACTCACCTGGTCTATACTCCGTTCTTGGCCGCTCTAACTGCTGGCTCAAAATCCTTGTCACCGTATGCGTCTTTACACTGATGTCCTACTGATTTATTTTTAGTACCGCTTCCAGGTGTCGTCCTTTAATTTTGTCTGCTCCCCAATACCTGAAATTATTAACCCTAATTTAGAATTTGAAAAAAAACGATTGTGTTACTTCCCCTGCGCTAATTCTTCTACTTGTAACTGCCGCTCTCCTAGTTCCGCTCCTTGTGTTCCCAATTAATCCGTCCGCCTTTTATTATCCAATCCAAATCTAATCGCCGTCTTGTACAAAATCACTCAATGCCCGTAATCAATAAATCCAAATCAATCGTCGTCCTTTTTTTGTTAACCACTCGATGTCCTGCTACCTATTAATCTCTATCCAAATCTATCCCCAATATTCGTCCTGCTTTTTATTCCACTCTGATGCCTACTACCGTTACCATATATCGTTTCAAATCTAATTCATTTATCGTTGCTTCGCCGTCGCACTATTGCAAATCTTTCCACTTCTTTTACGTCGCTATCACTTATTAATGTCTCGCTGCTACTCTTTTACCTTTCTTTAACCAATTAAAACCATTTCCAAAATCAAACACATTTATTAACTTTTAAATCTTTATACAAATTAGCGCAGTACTATTAAAACACGTCTTTATACTAAATAAATTCGAAATAAATCTCCTCTGTTTACTTTCCAAGGCGACCATTTTAACTTTTTAACACTTTAAAATACATAACTAAATCGTCCAATAACATCCTAACATTTCGTTTGTGTCGCACATACCATAGTTCGTGTCCTTTTACACTTTCCTTATTTACATAAAATTCTAGTATTTGTCCTAAATATTTACAGTTCACCAATCATATTTGACATTGTTATAACTAATAATTTTGAGTTTACAAATATTGTCCAAAAGTTGATTTTAATTAAAATGCAAAACCAAAATAAATAACACTTGAACCTGGATGCGTGGTTGATAGTAAACGTCCATAGACGCATCCGGTTTTTGGACGGCAAATGTACTTTCAATGGCCTTTAAAATTCAAACTCGGTATAAACCCTTGAGCACTGTACATCTTACTACGTCATTTAGTCATTTCAATATTACCTTTTGGCACTTAATTTCAACTACCATTTTGAATGGTGTTTTAGTATATGAAAAATATGGCAAACATACATTTTTAAGTTTATGTGATCAATTATGTGTATAATTTTGCTTGGCATATACTACCTTGTACTAAACAACCCTTAGAACTTTTGGTAGCTCCCTTATACACTACAATATATATATATATATATATATATATATATATATATATATATATTGTAGTGGATTTAAAGGGTTAAATTTGGGGTCAACAAAGCAATTTTCTAACACCCTGTATAGAGAAAGGAACCATGTATATACGCGCAAAATTAATTTTATTTATTTAATTTAAATAAAGAAGTATTGACATAATTGTATAATTACGGATTAAAAGTTAATAGGTTCTTAAAGAAAATTAGCTTTATAAGCCAATAGAAATTAATTATTAATTTAATGTAGTTTAATTTAAGGGGTTATAACGTCAGAAAATGCAGCAGAGCATGTAGAATCAATAAATCCAAGGCGAATAGCTTTCGTTGTAACAAACAAATATATCGGTTGGGTTGAATACCATGAAAAAAACCTCAGAATTGTTATTTTAAACGTTCGTTAATTGAACACCTGCATGTTTTGAAAAGTCGACTTCTATGTATTTTGGAGCAAACAAGACAAGTTTCAAGAAATATTGTTCAACCGACAGTCGCAAAGCACGTACTCATCCACGTGGACGCGGGCAGCTATATCGATTTTCTACCACACAAGCAAGGTTAGAATGCGACATCAAATATGCATAAGACGGGAATAGAGATATCACAGACGGGGTTTTAAGTCGTCACTGAAATGTATGATTGGTCGAAATAGTTAGTGTGAGAATACACGAGCACGCGGCAGGTGGATGTGATAGTCTTGTTGAGATAGCGTGTGACACGAAAATATTTCTAGAAGCGCAAAACGGTTAGACAAAATTTGGAGAAATATTATTTTACAATTAGGTATTTCGGGCAAAGTGTGGCCAAAGGGGCATAGCTGGATGATATAAATACGGGAACGAAATTAATAGGGGTCTCTTTATTCTTTAATCTTGCATCGCATAACGACATACAAAAAGCAACTGACGAAGCTTGTAAGTATTAAACTTATCAAAGATCGGTATTAAATTGGTTGCGACCTTATAGTTTGAGACGCGGTTAGTGTCGAGTTTATTTAAATTTAATTGAGGTCCAACGAATACTTTAACAAGCTCGTAAATTAAAAATGCGATAATAAACAAGTGTAATGTACATGGATTTGTATATTAAAATTGATACTGGCTGGGTAGCAGGAAGCGCAACTTAGATTGTGGTCATCTTTAAAACATTTTGTGGAGCCGCACGCAAAACCAATTGGACGAGGGGTACAGGAACATAATACATCGTCAACGGAGATGGAATCTTCAAGTTGTTTCAGGTAACGCATTTGAATTTGCTGTTTTTATTTTAACTGTTAAAATTGTGATGTGTGACAGTGAACTTTAATGGGTATTTTACGGTATTTTACGTATTGAAAAGGATGCATATAGTTGACTATTAAAATGGTATTTTGAATATAAAACAAAAGGTGTACGTAAAGCTTACTGAATTGCTTGATGAATTTAAATTTAATTGTTAAGAGTACATGGGTTTTTTTATGTTTGTAATAATAGTATTCAAAGTGGAAAGCATACCTTGATAAACTGGGTTATTATGAGCTCACCATATTCTAGTGTAGTAATAAACAAAGAGAAGGTATTGTTTAGGGCCCATTTACTCCTGTTGATTTAAATGTGTTAGAAATTTCAATTTTAAAAACAAGGACTTGACAAAAATTGCATGTATTGAGGTGTAACTTGAGCACCGAACTGTAAATAACTATGAATATTATTATTTGTAAATAGTGGTTAATAAATATTGTATGATTGTTGTATTATTTTGTGATTTTATTTGAATGGTGTGTGAATGATTAAGAGAATGATAATAAATTTAGGTATACGAGAAGAAGCACAGCTGAGCTAGCAAGGGAAGCGGCGGAAGTAATTAATTTGATAGAGCAGAAAGCGGGTAAGGAAAATTTTGTGAATTTTTAGATTTATAAATTGATTTTTTGTGTAACTGGCAAGTACCAGAACTCGAATGTTTTTTTTACGCTGGCGAGGTCTTATAGGGGTTCCACGGCAATATATATATATATATATATATATATATATATATTGTTATGTAAGGGGGGGTACAAGGCTTCTAAGAGTAGATTTGTGTTAAAAAGGGTGTATGCCAAACGACATAATTCGTATATAAGATCCAGTAATCAAAAAAAAAGTATATTTTGCCGTACTTTACATATGCTAAAGTATTTACCATTTTAGTTTGAAACGCATGTGCCAAAGGTAAACAAAATGACTTTATGACGTTGATACAATGCTTATAAGCCATTGAAAGTACATTTGCCGTCGGAAAACCGGACGCGTCTATGGATATCTACAATCAACCAAGCGTCCAGGTCTTGTGTAAATATTTTGGCTTTTCATTTAAATAGAATCAACTTTGGACGAATTGTAAAATCAAAATTATAAGTGAATAGAAATATAAAATATTATTGGAGAATTGTGAAGTGTTTAGGACCAATGGTAGAAATTATGAATGTATATAAAGACTATAGTGAAGGTATTTTGGACACTAGAGTAAAGACGAATTGTTATTGGATATTGTATGCGTTTAAAAATGTAATTAAGTAAGCTGATGTTGTTATGCTTATTGCTTAGCGAAGTAAATAAAGGATTCTTTTCGATTATATTCAGTATAAAGACGTGTTTTGCAAACCTGCGTTAAAAGTTTGAATTATATTTTGATGAAATAAATGTTTTGTTGAGTTAAATAGTCTGATTTAGTCAATGAAAGTATAAAGCTTCGATAGTACAAAAGCGGCGATTATAGAAGAATATTTAGAGTGGTTAATAGTGCGACGGGAAAGCGACGATTTATTTAGGTTTGAACGAGATTGGTATTGGATTTGGGACGATTGGTTAAACGGCAGCAGGAGATTCGAGTGGATATACAAAGCGACGGCGAAGCAACGACGATATTGATAATTTTGGAGTGATTTGGATAGATTAAAGGCAGTAGGACATAGAGTGGATATTGAAGGAATAGCAGGGAATAGATTGATTTGGAACAGTACGGCAGGATAGATTGGAGATTGGATACGGAAAGGCGAAAGGACTGATTGGAGCACGAAGAAGGAAAACAGGAGAGCAGCATATTATAAGGAAGAATTAACGCAGGGGAAGTAGATACCACGGTTTATTCAAAATTCCAAAATTAGGATAAATTATTTCAGATTTGGGGTTAGCAAAATTGTTAAGAACACCTGGAGGCGATACGCAAGTGAACATCGATTGTGAATCCTTGTGAAGGTGCGTACGGTGAATACGATTTTGAGCCAGCAACATTTAAAGAAGGCATTCAGCGCAGTATAATTCAGGTAAGTACCGTGTAATATCTTAAAACGTCAAAATTAAAGTCAGAAATAGTATACATAAATTAATTTGGCACCAAGCAACATTGATCATTAAAATTTGGCATATACAGTAAATAATTCCATATTAAAAAGGTAGTAAAACAAACGAGTGTGCAGTTTGGTTGGACAGTGCACATCTACTCACGATTGAACTCACGGTGAGTAGGTGAACACCCTGAGATAAAGGTTTTATATAGTCGAGGCATAAAATATAGTGAACAGTAAATAGATAACCAACCAAACTTTGCTAAAAGCACATCCTATAGAAGTCATATTATTGAATACTAAAAAGTAGGGGCGACGACAAAAGTCGTGTATCAGAATTTATAATATATATATATATATATATATATATTACTCATATTTAGACCAGGGTAGAAAATTAAATAATCACATCAAATAATTTTAATCACCGTGTAGAAGCTTTGGGAAAAGATACATAACTCGCGTTATTAAATAAAAGCGTGAAGCATAAAAATTCATTCGTTTCATTAAAAATAAGAGATTTAAATCATGTACAAGACGCTTTATATCAAAAGAAGCAGTATTAAAAAGCTCTACGTATAATTTAATTATTCCTAGTAAAGAAACAAATAGAAATTACGTGCAAAATTTATATTAATTAACTCTATTTTAAGTAACCGGTATTAAACAAAACGTACAGATAATAATTAATATTTAGTTAGGATTCACTAAAATTTAAAGGGTATTAATTTTAATTGAAGTTAATTGAACCGTTAGTAACATATAATATCTATAAAAACTTGTAAAAACCCAATAAAATAAAGCTCTGAGAATTAATATTATGTTTGAACACCTGCGTAGTTTAAAAGTCACGTACGGCGAAAATGTTGCAGATAACAAATGGTTTCAGAGAATCTTGGAGAAACCGTCGCATAATAGTTACGAGAAATGCTAAAGGTGGGATATTTCACAGTCCACATGGACTAAAATAATCGATAATAAAGAATATCAATTTGCATCAATAAGAACAGGGTAGATAGAGACAGATAATATGCGCAAGACCGCGACACATATAGTAAAAGGCGTGAGTAGAGCAACGTCATGGGGTTGCGATTGGTTGAAAGTAAAAGGCAAAATTTGAGAGGTAAAAATAACATTTCTGTAGAAAATCCAATTAGTTATTTCCAGACGTTGCGTGCCGTGTCGAAATTTCTGAGATTTAACTGGGGCGAGTACAAAATTCGTAAAAATCGCATGCCGGGCTACGGAATGGGAACCGAGAATGCGAAATTCTTTAGAATTGTCCGTTTTGAGGACTCGACCGACAGACAGGCTAACCTCTATATATACCCAGGTGAATATGAACAAGCTCTCTTACCTCTGCGACTTGATTCAATGCGTTAAACAGTGTTTTTTTAGTGTGATGGAATAATTTAAAGTTTGCTCGTATATTTTGGTGATGTAAAACAGTTTGTCCTTTACGTGCTACCATGAATGTACTTTAGTGCACTTAGATACAAGGTAATAAAATTTAGTATCACTGTACCAATTAGTAAAATTTACAATGACAAATGAGTACACAAAAGTAGGCAGTTTTGGCGTATATTGGTGAAAGACGCATGAATTTCTTTGCTATTTTTCGGGGGTGTTAATAATTAAATGGTTCAAAAACGTGTCTGGATCCACGAAACAAGGGTCAGATATACACAGAGGAGTTCCGGAAAAGCCCTGAAACAACTTTAGATGAATGGTGATGGAGAAGATTTTAAAAGCGTTGAGAATCAGAAGCCGTAAATATAACCCAGTTGGAATGGTGTGATTAACAAAAGGGACGATGTACATTGAAGCTACGAGTGCAGTAACCTTCAGGTAAATTATACTATTTTGTTTGAACTTTGATATTTTTGTGTGTGTTGAATAACTTTATAATTGATTTACTCAAAATGGACAGTAGTGAAATTGTACTAACAATAAAAATTTAATTTTAAGGTGAAATTTGCTTGTTTAAGTAGAAAGGGGAATTTAGTATTGATGTTCTGGATTATGATGAAAATTTGGGTATGTCTTTGAGCTCAATTAGACGAACCTGGTTAATTAACGTAAAGGGTGGTAGATGCTCCTTTGTACTCAGACTCAGGTCTGCATATATTGTTATAGTAATTAGTAGGCATCCTACAAGGACTTTAATTCTGGATGCACATTAAAATGATAACAAATTTAAATCTTGAAATTTTCTGATACTGAAATTTATGCTGAATTTTAATTTTGAAATTTCAATGTATTGTGAATATTGATGTAAATAGAGTTAACGTTGATGTTTGTGGTAGGAATGTGTTTGTTTTTTATGAATGAGGATGAAGGTTTAACTAGATGAGCAGCCGAGGCGATTAACAGAAGAAAGTCAATGGACCAACACAGTTAAGGTAATGAATAGCTTTTTGTAGGATTCACAGCATTCTTGACATCCAATTCGTAGGGGCTCGATTCGAAAAGCGGAGTACCCGGATTTTGATGGTATCACAGCAATATATATATATATATATATATATATATATATATATATATATATATATTATTATATACCCACCCTCTACTTTTTGTGTGTTTCACCTATATTATACCCTTTATTTTATACTTTTGTAAAATGTGCACACCTAATGCACGCCCCTTGTACTTGCACCGTTTGGTTGGTTCTTTTATAAACTATTTAATGTAATGCCTCGACTATTTAAAACTCTTAATCTCAGGTTATTCAACTGCTTATAGTGGGTTTCCGTTATAAGTAGTTGTGTTAAGTCCAACCAACGTGCACCCTTTTGTTTTACTACTAAAATTGATACTCTACTTTTGTATATGCCAAAATTTCTAATTCGATCAAAGTTACTATGTACCAAATTAAATTACAACCAAATTTTGTATGACTAATTTTTTTTTGACGTATTAAGGAATATGATTTTAAACACTCACCTGGTCTATACTCCGTCGATGCCTCGCTGACTGCTGGCACAAAATCCTAATTACCGTATACGTCTTCACAATGATGCTCTTGAATTTCCGTGCAGCTTCCAGGTGTCCTCGGATTTTAACTGTTCCCCAATATCTGAAATGATTAACCCAAATTTAGAATTTAGAAAATACCGTGTTACAACTTCCCTTGTGCTAATATCCACTTCGAATTCTTGTTTCCTCTATAAAACCGTCCGCTTCTCCGTATCTAATCTCCAATCTACTCGTTTCTTTATCTTTCTGTTCGATGCTCCTTCTAACCTTAAACCACACTCCAATATCCAACTTCTAATCTGTATAACCACTCTCGATGACCTTCTAACTTTAAACCACACTCCAATATCAAACTTCTTTCTGTATAACCACTCTCGATAACCTGCTACCTTTAAACCACCCTCCAAATCCACTAATTTTCCGTCGCACAATCACTACTATTCCCTTTATAATTCCTATGCTTGTATCTTTTACCACTTTTCAATTAAACTCATTTTAAAACAATTACTTGTATTTTTTTTTTCAAATTATCTGAATACAAATTAGCTCAGTTCTGAAAACACGTCTTTTACAAAATTGGTTCGAAAAATAATCACTTTGTTTACTCTCTAAGGCGACCATGTTAACTCTCTACTATCCTACTACATCTTAAAGTTCATAACAAATACCTAAGTTCGTGTCGCACATACCATAGTCCATGTCTTTTATACAATTTCATAACCACATTAAATTCTAATATATGTCCTAAATCTTTACATTCCACCAATCACATTTGACGTTGTAATAACTAATAATTTTGAGTTTACAAATATTGTCGAAAAGTTGATTCTATAGAAAATGAAACCAAAATAAATTATACTTGACCCTGGATGCATGTTGATAGTGAACATTCCTAGACGCATCCGGCTTTTGGACGGCAAATGTACTTTCAAAGACTTTTAAAAATTCAACTCGGTATAAACCCTTGAGCATTTCATATCTTACTACGCCACTTAGTCATTTTAAAATTGCCTTTTGGCACTTAATTTCAACTACTATATTTGAATGGTATTTTAGTATACATAAAATACGGCAAACATATATTTTTAGGTTTATGTGATCAAATATGTGGATTATTTTTGTTTGGCATATACTACCTTGTACTATACCAACCCTTATAACTCTTAGTAGCTCCCTTAGACATTATAATATATATATATATTCTTATGCCGCCCCCCACTCTTTTTCGCGCCTTTTCTTATAAATTTCAATGCTTTTTATATGGTGTGCATATACCTATTGCACGCCAAGTACTTTTGCAACGTTTGGTTGGTGATTTAATCAAAATTGTTTTTAAGATGCCTCGACTATATGAACTCTTTCTTCTCAGGGTATTCACCTACTTATCGTGGGTTCAGTGGTAAGTAGATGTGCAACGCCCAACCAAACTGCACTCTCTTTTGTTTTAGTACTTATTTTAGAATTTAGTTTTGTATATGCCAAATTTTTTTATGATCAACGTTGCCTTGTGCCAAATTAATTAATACCACTAAGTTTATGACTTTTGACGTTATAAGATATTTCACAGCACTCACCTGGATTATACTTCGTTACCGGCCTCTCTTACTGCTGGCTCAAAATCCTCGTCGCCGTATGCGCCTTTACAAAGTTGCACTATCCCTTTGAATTTTCCGTCTCGCCTCCAGGTGTCTTTCTTTAATTTTGCTCCCAAATCTGAAATAAATGACCCGAATTTTAGAATTTAGAATACCCGTTTATTTTACTTCCCCTGCGCTAATTTTTTCGTCGTAGTTTCTTCGTTGACTCTTACACTTGCAATTGCTGCTCTTACGTGGTCTCCTAATTTTGCTCCTCTTGTTCCAAATTAATACGTCCGCCTTTAATCCGCACTCAATCCAAATCTATCGTCGTCCTGTTCAAAACCACTCAATGCCCCGCTACATATACATCCATATCCAAATCAATCTTCGTTCCTGTTTAAAACCACTCAATGCCCCGCTACATATAAATCCGTATCCAAATCACTCCAAATATCCTTCCTTCTTACAATTCCTATTCGATGCCTTCTGCCTTTACCAATATCGTTCCAAATCTATCTTACTATCCGTCGCTTCGCCGTCGCACTAATACAAATCTTTACCCTTTCTTGTCGTCGCTATTACTTATTAATGCACTGATGCTGCTCTTTACTCTTCTTTAATAATCAAACTATTATAATTCAAACACGTTTATTAATCTTCCAAAATCTTTACACAAATTAGCGCAGTTATATAAAATACGTCTTTACACCAAAAATATTCAAAATAGACTCCCCTTGTTTACTTTCCAAGGTGATAATTACAACATTTCTGCCCACTACATTACAAATTACATAAATTAAAACCATCCAATACCATTTTAACACTGAGTTTGTGTCACACATACCATAAATTATGTCCTTTTACACTTTCCTAGTTTACACATAATATTCTATCATTGGTCCTAAATATTTTACAATCCTTCAATCACATTTGAAACTGCTATTACTTATAATTTTGAGATTACATATATGTCCAAAAGTTGATTCTATTTAAACAAAAGCCAAAATAAATCACACATGACCCTGGATCTGCGTGGTTGATAGTGGGCATCCATAGACGCATCCGGTTTTCGGATGGCAAATGTACGTTCAATGGCCTATTAAATTCAAACTCAGTATAAACCCTTGAGCACTGTGTATTTTATCACGTCATCAAGTCATTATAATTTACCTCGTGGCACTTACATTTCAACTAACATGTTAAATACTTTAGCATATGTAAAGTACGGCAAACATACATTTTTAAATTATGGGATCTGATATATGGAACATTTTATTTGGCATACACTACCTTCTACTAAACAACCCTTAGAACCATTGTAGCTCCCTCTGACACTACAATATATATATATATATATATATATATATATATATATATATATATATATATATATAATAAAAGAACATCTTACATTTATTTAACTATCCAATAAATTGACTGTCTGTCTCTATAAAGCTTACGCCACGTAAACGCCTGAGTATTACCGGGTTAGGTAAGAATAATAAAATATATTGATGTGATAATGAGGTCACAAGAGGCCATTGAGCATCGCATTCTGTGAGAAAATAGACCCGTAAATAAAATTTTCCAATATTTAATTTTACCCTGTATAATATTCTTATAAGATTCCTTTAACAATATTAATGTATTTCCGTGCAAAATCACACGCTTCAAATACATATAGAATTGACAAGTACCGTTTAAAAATGAAGCTCAATAAAACATTAATTGATCAAATCCGTGTATAAATAGGTGTTTTCCTGAAAAATATAAGTTTTATTGCATTTATAAAGATAGTAGAACTAGTCTAAGATGTAAGTTCAATTCTCTTTAGAAATATCGGTCAATAAACGTTATTTATTCAAAACGTTATAACACAATTGCGAGTAGTTTTTCTTTCAAAGAAGTCTATTTCGAGACGATTCTGGAATAAATTATATTCAAGTTATTTAATACAAAAATACGGCATTATTTCGAGAGAATTCTGAAAAGCTATACATCATAAGCAACGAACAAGCTAATTATTTTCTTTCAATGAATACAAGACGATTCGCGGACAGAGATAACACCGAAAGACTATAAAACCAGGATAACGAGTTTTAATGTCTTTATATTACATAAGTTCGTAGAGTAGATATAAGTCATTGGCTTTGTTCACTAGTAAAGAATCGTATTTTTTCACAATTGCTATAAATTTTAAAACTGACAGCTCATTAAAAAGATAAGGACGCGAAATTATTGTCGATTGTTACATCATGCGGTGACTCGCACTTCCAGAATGTAGTCGGAAGAATAGAGACCTATGATGTATTAAGATTATTTTATTATATAAAGAGGAATTTTACGAGGAGCATTCATTCATTCTTTCGGCATTCAACATGAAAGATTAAAGATTTATAATCCATTTAAGATTCGGCACTCATGATTTGACAGTCAAAATTTAAACATAACTACTTCAATATTTGATAATTATGGAGTGCAAATAAGAGTAATTTATTGCTCCAATATACATAATAAATTATTTTGGTGCAATGTCAACCGCTAATTTTAATCGATTAAAAATAAATGTACTTTTGTACGAAGATTGATTAAAATGCGGATTTGAAAATTTGGAACTAGGCAATACCGCAAATACAACTTTGTTTTGTTACCTAAAAGGACATTTGAGTATTATTAAGCAAATTAAGATAGAATAAGTTTTTATTTTGCGTGTAAAAATTATTTTTCAATGGATAGTTTATTTCAGCAATTTTCAGGTCAGAGCTCGAAGCGTTTTAACCCTTACAAAAATGTCTGCTCAAGGCCGTTGATCAACTACACTGAGAGGAAGGGTAATACAAATATATTTAAATTATTCAGAAGAATTTTAAAGTAAATTTTGTTATTCATAAATGAGATATTTTGGGTTTTCTAATAATTAACAAGGATTAGGTGAAGAGTGTATTAATACGAAAGTAGTAATAAAATACCGGTTTTTTTTTTCTAAACTTAAGCTGTAAATTGTATTTATAAACGTTATTTATTTCTGTGTGTGTAACTGGATTACTTAGATAATATGTGTAAAAGAAAAATGTTTTTGAGTGTACAGAGGATTTTTTATAAATGTTTCTTGAGATTTCTTTGTTTTATTTCATTTTGGTAAAATCTACAGCATACTTGTCGCTGAGCTAACCAGAAAAGAAAACGGGCACAGTAAAGTAAAAGTTCGCATATTCTAGTAAGAAAGCATCCATTGAATCTTAATGTTGGTCAAGGCAGCTGTACCCGAATATTAACCGCAATCTTTTATGACGCCCAATACAAGACAGTTTTGCCAAGTATCATAGCAATATATATCGACAAAGTATAAGTAAATAAGACGTTAAAGCTTTTTCACTTACCGAATGCGGTTAACAGGAAGAGTTTACCATCCTTCTTTGAAACAAGACAATTTCAGGTGTGATTAGTAATTCCTTAGTCCAACCAACGTTGCGAAAGCTTTTACTCAGGTCACTTTCGTTTTAGTACACTACCTACGTTATTTATATCCGTGCTTTCAACCGCAGTTTTAGGAATCTTTACTAGCCAATACGCATAAAAGAAACGATACCGCCCTGTCGGATTACTTCAAGCTTGTCCTCGCTCAAATTTATCGATTTTCTAACCGTTCGAAAAGCACGACTGACTATTTGTGTTTGGAATCCTTTCTCCTTTTGTGATTTATTGGTATATCTAACGTTAAATGTTCGCGGACGTTTACGCGCCGTTGTAGTTTTGCATAAAGTTCGTTCGAATTTGCACTCGTGATTAATGTCAAGGAATGTCTTGATGCCTGAGAAAGTTATACCTGAAAATGTTCACACCGTCACTGTGTACTAATATATTTGCATGGGGGTTTTTGTCCTTACTCATATAAATTTTATGAATTTCTATCTATTTCAGTTTTTTATCATGTTTTCAGTAACATTGGAATGCATGGGAATATTTTGCAGTTCCAGGTTTGGTGTCATGTTGATTTTGGTCCCGCTTTTTAATTGCTGGTTTTAAAAAGAATGCACTACGTATTTTCCCATGGATTTCAGTATTATCTATTAACAATATGATGAAGTAATGCTTTTTTTTAAATTGTACGTTACCTGAGATTTTATAACCTTGTTTTAGTTTCCACTACAGTTCTTAGGCTAGTTAAAATCGATAAAATATTTCCCTACATACCTTGCATGCATAATTATTGCGCAAATGTTGCAAATTTCTCTGAGGCTTTATGGAAAACATCTGCCATACATCAACATAAACATAATCAAGCTATTATTTTTATCACATAGTTTGCTACAAAAATTCTCTCGTGGTTTCAAATTGGATTTATTAATGCTATTCCCCGAATCTATATAGTTTCAACGGAAGTTTCCTTAAGGTGGTGACAATAAAAATTTGCGATTACTATTAGAGTAACATTTGGTTATGGCTTTTTCTAGGTATGATAACATTGGTCAAAACTTCTGAACATAAACCTAAATGAATCAACGAAACTTAGTTGAATTTTAGTTGCTTCAACATCCTTGCTAAGAGAAATGCGTATATCAATACGCCATCAGTTCTCAAATTTTAAAATGAGAATCGCGTTTATTTAAACTGTGAAGCCGTATTATATTCGCAAATTATTAGGTATTATTGTAAAACTTCTTACGTACAGTTCTGGCTTTAGAAAATCAAGCCAGTAATCCACAGAAAAACTCTGTGAAGTACTTTGCTAAAAATGCTGTTTGATAAAATACCAAAAACTTCGACTGTACTGACAAAAATGGTTGTCGGCTAATTCAATGGGACAGCCGATGTAAATGTTTGAGGGTTCCAAATACTATCGTGTTTGAAATATGTCTCGATCGAACAGTATCTTGAGCGCCACCTAATTTCGCATGGTTTCCAGGGAAAAGCCCCAGAAAGAATAGCAAAAGGGTGCTAAAACCTGAGATCAGGAAATTGATTCTGGCCTAAAATTTACGTGAGAAATTGTTAAGCACTCTATTCTTAAAGTAAACATAAAACAAACATTAATCATGAGAACACTGATGTATCTTTTTAAAACGGTTAGCTGAAAGAAAAGTTTCTAAAAATCAAATGTTAGATAACCTAAACTTTAATCACGCCTCTAAATAATTGCAAAATAATTTATTATAACTATATTGGAACTATTACCTTTACATTAGTTGTAACAAACATCAATAAAAAAAATGTTCACACTATTATACAATTATGTTTCCAGCTATACTTATTAGTTATGTTTTCATTACAAATACATGATAGAACTGTTAAACAAATATTAAAAATCAAATATACCAAAAAGTACTTAACCTAATAGAAAACGTTTTTGACGAATAAAATTACTATTTAAATTCTTAATAACAAAAACCTACTGGGGTACGTTTGTAAATTTTATGTAATTAAAAATGTTTATTTATTTACAATTTTTCTAGGTTATAGTTTTAGACGCTTGTGTAAATACTTGACGAGTGATTTTTGCATGTAGATAACTCGCACACCACTAAAAGCCTTCACCTCTGAAGACTTAGAAACTAGTTGCTCTCAACATACTTATGTCCAACATAAAGTTGTCGATTTGAGCACAAAGGTACCCTAAAATTAAAAGCAACCAAGCTGGTATGGTATTATCCGAACATTATTGGCTACTTGCAGTCAGTTCGATAAGCTATTCTTCAAGGTAACTTAACTCAAGTTGCATGTTAATTGTTTTGATTGTAAGTACGAAGTGTTCTATATAGAAATTCTTTCTCTATAAAATAATTCAAGATATTTTTGATAGAATTCAGATCGATGAATTAAAATTGCAAATCGAAAATTCTTTGTGCAGTTTTTCCTATTTAATGCGTATGTAAAATTAACATACGAAAAGATTAACTAAAGCTAGCTGTATTAGCACAATTTACATGTGAACTTCCTTTAATGCCCAGACGATGAGGTCATACACGCCAACATCATACATTATTAATCAAAACAAATAAATCATGAAACTCTAGTACTTTGAGTACAAAATTACGATGATGATATCATTTCTAATCTTTTAAAATCGCCATAATGAATTTTGACAACCTGGTAGGTACAATATGTGATACAGAAAGAATTTTTACTTATATCAAAAATGCATATAACCTAAAAATTATATTTCTTAAAGGAAATAACCTAACCCTACTGTTGGAATTTTCTAACACAGAAACTATTAAAATGAAATATGATTATAAACATTACAAAGAAACGTTGCAAATAATATAATCCGTGTACTTTTACATGTTCCCAAAAAACTAATGTAGTATTAATGGATCTTTGCCAACAGTGAATAAATTTTATTGATTCTGTAATATCGATGCCAGCTTTATTTATTATCTGCATTTATGAACTGCTACCTTTCTTGTAAAAATTGCTTTTTAAAAGTTTCTCCAGAATATACATTCTACTAATGAGAGTTGGCTAAAGCAGAAGTTGAATTCAAAATATTAAATAATATTAAGTATAATTTTTTTGTTAGTGATAGCTTTATGTATCGTTGAAATTGTTTGGTGGAAATAAATGTTAGCTATTTTACAGAAAAATTAATAATAAGGCAATGGAGAAATAACTGAAGTAAGTGCACATAACCCGAGAATACACAACTTTTATGTTTTATTCTGGGACAATTTTAGAGAGCATATTCTTTACAGATAAGTGATAGTAGTAGTAATTTTTATCTTTATAAAAACAAAAGATTTGATAATAATATACGTTTTTATAGTCCTAAAATTTACTACATGTTAGTAGGCACGTTTGCGGAAACCACGTTGATATTTTAAGGTTAACGTACAACTCCCTGTAGAGTAAATTAAGCAATTTAAACCAGTAACACTCAGATTATTGTGCACATTCCATTTCAAATAGTTAGATCTACCAAGGTACTAATGTAATAAGTAATAGTTGTCAGCGTTCTATAGTTACGGCATTTATCTACTTTAAAGTATATAAGTGCAATAAATATATACTTATGTATTCTTGTGCGGAAGTGGATTCCTATGAAAAAAATTACAAAAATAAAGAAATAAAAATCACAAAGATACTGAAATATAAACAATAAAAGTAAAAGGTAAAAGTCACAAGTGAAAATCTTTAAACCCTAAATTACACAACCCTGCGAGTGCCGCTGTAGGCGAAAGCTCGTGAAGCGGCTTTCTCTAATTCACAAGGGAATAGAACACCCACGGTGGTCAAACTCTTCATCCCAATTGCTGAAGTGCTGGGATATTACCATTTGAGCAATGGGGCCAGCTTCATCCCTCAGTCAAGTATTACCTCAACCCTCTGGGCATGATTTACGAGTAGATGATTTGGGTAGAAAGTCCATTCGGAAATCGACTTCAGTTACCACTCTCTCAATTCTTCTGGTCTTGTCGTACCCAAAAAGAACCCCCCTTACAAATTTAGCTCCCAAATTAATCTAAATGTCTCTAATGTCCAGTGCGCATGTCGAATAGCTAAAGCTATCAACTACATTTAACTAAAGAAATAATTTCCCCAAAATAAAAAATTAAATTAAGTAACCTATTTTTCTACCCTATGTTAACTTAAAATATTTTTAATATAAATTCTTGTCTTCATGTTTATTACAAATCCCGTTTGGTTTCAAAATGTTCTCGTATCAAATCCCACAGGATTGACTAGTATGATCATTAATTCTGGTGCCATTAGTTTGTATGTAAATTATATTGTGTTATAATATGGTATTGTTTCAATGTCCTTGGTGATCGGGACGAACGATATCTATCTATTGTAAATTATCTTGTCATGAAACTGCATACGCAGTGTTTTGTCATATTAAGATCTGATTTAATTGCGGTTTTAAATTAAATCATCGTCCTGAATCATTACGTTACAATGTGTTTAAAAGAAACAATGTTATACCTTATTATCTGAATCATCTTTATAGAAAGAAAACTTGAAATATCATGTTTAATTAGAATAAATATTCGTGAAATCTATTATACAAGGTGCGTCTCTTTTAATTTTTCCATTCAAACTTACTAAATTTTACTTACACATTTTATTTTATTGCTAGCTAACGCACCCGCGTTACAACAAAAGGGGTAAACGGTTAAAACACTTGCACTAACGTAAATAAAATCGCATCTCAATTTTAGTAGTTTATTTAAAGATTAGAAAAACCTGTTTTGTTTTATTTAACTAGAACTGTTCTATTACCAAAGAAATTTAAGTTTTATGTTTAAATAGCCGGCTAAAACACAATTTCAATAAGTGAGTGCATAGGCCAAAATAACCTATTAAGGTAGTAAATTGTAATGTATCTAATATTCTAGGGTTGATTACTTTCAATTTGTACTTTTTCGTGGTCAATTTTTTTTCTTTAAACATCATTTCAAATTATTATGTTTTTAATGTTCCAAGTATTTTAAACGAAAATAAAATGCATCTTAACAAACACTTATTTATATTAATTTAAACTCTTTTGGTAACTGATGCCAATGCTACCATTGTGCTTTAAATTACAAATCATACTCGACGTACGTATATTTATTATTCAAACACAAATAAGAACCTTGATTTACGCATAATCTTATTGGCTTCTATAATATTAAATTAGAAATATTGATGCGATTTATCAATTGAATATTTCTATTAAGTACACGTCAATGTAGAGGTAATCATAACCATGTCGTGTCATTAGTTCAATTAAAGGTTATGGCAGTTTTTAGTTAGGGTAACTTTGTAATGTAACATTTTGCAGTAACAGAATAAAAACATGGAAAACACACACTGTCTATCATGAAAAAATAATAAAATAGAATTTTTATACCTATTATGTAAATTTAATGTGATATGTCTAGCTTACTTATTTTAAGCTACGGTTACCCTAACTAGTATTAGAAACTACTTAATTACTTCCTGTGATATTGAATTAGCCGAATGGTGATTGAAACCGAAGAAGATACTGATATGGTTAGAGATTGGCGAAAAGGTTTACGCACGCCTTCTGGTTATCGCATTATAAATAAAACTTTGCGAAGTCAAACTCAGTTTATTACAGCTGTTGCAATGGCAGGCATAATAGTTTTAATTATATTGTTCTTGTATCCCAGGCAAAGTGCGTCTGCTGCAGGTGTATATAGCAATAACATTTATAATGATACATATCCCTTAACAGCACCTATAAGAACAGATAGTATGCACACCTTCCGAATAGGTAATTCATTTAATATTATAAGAAACATTGAAAACAGTCTAATTCTTATCAACAGGTATTATAGCTGACTTAGATACAAATTCAAAGGATACAACCGAAAATAATATTTGGTATTCATATTTTAAAAAAGGCTACCTTAGTTACAGCCCTGCTAAACAAACTGTTGTTATTAGTTGGGATGAAAGTGATCCAGTGCGACTTACTAGCAGTCTTGCATTAAATGGTCGTGGTATGGAATTATCTGAATTAGTTGTATTTGATGGAAGATTGTTAACTTTTGATGATCGCACTGGTGTGATTTTTGAAATAGTTAAAGATAAGGTTATACCTTGGGTTATGCTCGTTGATGGAAATGGACAGTAAGTATAACAATTTTATTTTGCATTTTAATATAAACGCTAAGGTATTTCTCAAATTATGATTTTGTTTGAGTAATGTTCTTAAATTTAAGACTGAAATTTACTAAACACATTCTAAATCTAAAATTCACAATGCACAGTCGATTTTAATGTAAAGTGCCATAGTAAAATATGTGATCCTTTAAGGCATAATTGTGGCATAAATAATCATTCAAATTTGCATTTAGTTCTAACAAGCACGGTCATTAGTGATCTATTTAGTTAAGGACGTGACACTATGTTGTATTTGCTCTTCAATTAAAATTATCCGTTAAATAAAATACTATAGGTGATGATTTTTTATATTTATTAATTAAATGAAATATAAAACAAGCAATTGATCAATCATTACATGTTTCATGTGTGATCAGTATCTTTGCCCAGATGATGTAGTTGTAATAAATGCAGAAATTTAATTTATTCAACTTGTAGTTCCTCTCACATACCGAAGTTCAATGTATTCAAAGCATGGACAAGCGTGTGGTTTATCATTGTGATAAATAATATGTTAAAGCTCAGAAGTACTCAGAATTACATTAATGTGAGTTTAATAGTAAAACGAAGTGTTCAGTTTACAAATATTTAATTAATTTTTAAATCAAACGGTGTGTGTATGTGTGTGTGTGTGTGTGTGTGTGTGTGTGTGTGTGTGTGTGTGTGTGTGTGTGTGTGTGTGTGTGTGTGTGTGTGTGTGTGTGTGTGTGTGTGTGTGTGTGTGTGTGTGTGTGTGTGTGTGTGTGTGTGTGTGTGTGTGTGTGTGTGTGTGTGTGTGTGTGTGTGTGTGTATATTTTTATATATATATATATATATATATATATATATATATATATATATATATATATATATATATATATATATATATATATATATATATATATATATATATATATATATATATATATATATATATATATATATATATATATATATATATATATATATATATATATATATATATATATATATATATATATATATATATATATATATATATATATATATATATATATATATATATATATATATATATATATATATATATATATATATATATATATATATATATATATATATATATATATATATATATATATATATATATATATATATATATATATATATATATATATATATATATATATATATATATATATATATATATATATATATATATATATATATATATATATATATATATATATATATATATATATATATATATATATATATATATATATATATATATATATATATATATATATATATATATATATATATATATATATATATATATATATATATATATATATATATATATATATATATATATATATATATATATATATATATATATATATATATATATATATATATATATATATATATATATATATATATATATATATATATATATATATATATATATATATATATATATATATATATATATATATATATATATATATATATATATATATATATATATATATATATATATATATATATATATATATATATATATATATATATATATATATATATATATATATATATATATATATATATATATATATATATATATATATATATATATATATATATATATATATATATATATATATATATATATATATATATATATATATATATATATATATATATATATATATATATATATATATATATATATATATATATATATATATATAATGATATATATTATATGTATCATGATATACATATATATGTATATATATTATATGTACATGTATATGTACATGTCATGTACATGTCATGTATGTATATGTATGTGCATGTACGTATGTACATGTATACATGTGTATGTGTATGCGTGTGTGCATGTTGCATGTGTGCGTGTGTACATGTGCGTGTGTGCATGTGTGCGATGTGTCGTGTGCATGTGTAGTGCGATGTGTGTGCGTGTTCGATGTACGTTGTGCGATGTGTGCGTGTGTGCGTGTGTGCGTGTGTGCGTGTGTCGTGTGCGTGTGTGCGTGTGCGTGTGTGCGTGTGTGCGTGTGTGCGTGTGTGCGTGTGTGCGTGTGTCGTGTGTGCGTGTGTGCGTGTGTGCGTGTGTCGTCTGTGCGTGTGCGTGTGCGTGTGCGTGTGCGTGTGCGTGTGTGTGTGTTATTATTATTATTATTATTTTTATTAAAACTATAAAATATTATGTACATAAAATCAAAAGATTACAGTTTTTTTGTTTTAGAGATACGTTAATGAAAAATAAACGTCCTTTGCCGCCTTCTACATTAAAATATATATATATATATATTTTTGGATACTAGTAGTTTGATATCACTGCTGTGTCCATTACTTATGGAACAAGCGCTCACCTTTCTAGTTGTCTTGTATTTGTTTTGCGAAATTGAGCGATCGGTTTTCCACCCAACATAGGACTTTATTAATTGTCCAAATATCTTCAAAGGTGGTCAAAGTGTTGTTGCTAAGGTGCCATGTAAACTCTTTTAGAATTCTAGACCTCAATCGTGTTTTATATACTTCTACGTAGGAAATATAATGTCTATCATTTTGTAGGTATCATTCACTGCCCGATAAATAACGCTTTTCGTAAGGGTTATTAAGTAATTTGCGAGATTCCGTCTTTAGTTTGTATGTCGATACCATAACACATTTCTAAGATAAGAAGTTTTCTACGCTTTAACAATTTGTTTAATATACCTTCAACGTAGCTCAGAGGCGTGCTGATAGTGGACAGGTAATGATCAAATGCCAATTGTCGCCTTTTCATTGCACTCCGTGCAATTTTCAGAATCATAAGTCCGGCCTTATACAGGAATGTTAGATCCGCTAGTCTGTTTTTGCAAACCGCCATGCAATTGCAGCGTCATAGCCTAGCGTTGGCGCTCTGAAAAAAGTTGACCAATTTACTTCATCATCCGCCCAATTTCCTGTGAGGGTTGGTGGCAGTTTAGTAGTGTTTCTATAATTATTTTTGTATTTTGGCCCTGTTTGCCTTCTCTATAGGGACACTAATATCTTCGATTTAGCATTTATATTTACTAAATATTTATTCGGATCTGTGTCTCTATTAACGTAGGCCTCACATTGATTGATGAAGCTGTAATTCTTTTGTAGTGTAAAACCAAATCATTTGAACTAGTTCCGATAAACTCTGTAACCTGTCCCTTACTTGATCTTCTGACATCCAGATGTCGTGGTTGATGAAGTCGAAATAGTTTTGAAATTGCATTCCGACCATCTAGGACTGAACATTGGAGGTATCGTTCGTTCTTTTAGCAGTTTACTGTATGTGGTTGGGAGGCTCCTAATATCGTTCAAGCATGTGGGGAAGTTGGAGTATGTCGTTTGAATTGTGCTCCATGCACGTACAAGACATTGTAGAAAGGCATTAGGTTTATAGTTCTTAATTATTTTATTCCCATTTTCAAGTGTTAAGAGCTGCCAAGATACTTCATATGGGTTGATTGTTGTCATCAAGTATTTTATAAAAATGGCCCAGTTTTCTTCTTGAGAGGAATTCATTAGGCGGCAACCTAGAAACAGCCGAAAACTAATTCGTTTCGTCTGTAGATGAACTAGGCCAATGCCGCCTTGATCTACCGACAGAAATAAATCTCTAGACTTTGTCCAATGTTTTCCCTCCACACAAAATTGATAGAAATTTTTGTAACGATTCTAACTGTTGATCGCTGAGCAGGAGTATTTGCAAACAATGCCAAAGTTTTGGCGCTACATATTGATTGATCACTATTTTTCGACCAATAAGAGATAGGTTCGAGAACCGTTTCCCCATGTTTTCAATCTTTGTTCGAGTTTGGGAAGAAATTCTTGGAATGTGATGTTAACATCTTGCTCAATATTACCCGAAAAATGTATTCCCAAAATTTGTATGCCTGTTGTGGACCATACAAAATTTAGGGAGAATCTATTCGTGTTTTCAAGGCCCGATCCAAAACCCTTTTGATTTTGAACATTAATCACCGCACCAGAGTTCACTTGATATGTTTTCTGTATTTGCCGGCGAACAAAATCACTGTCTTTCGATATAAACACCGAAACGTCATCAGCGTCTGTGCAGTGACAATTTTACAGACTGCGATGGTATAGATAGGAAAAACCTTGAAGGGATTGTCGGCACAGTGAAGAAATGGTTCTAAGGATAGTATATATAGAGGACCTGAAAGAGGACACCCCTGGCGCACTCCCCTATTATGCTGTATTGCACTGGTTAATAATGAACCAACCTTTATGTGGGACATAGCGTTTCTGTATAACGTTTTAACGTAGCCGATAAAACTGGGTCCAAAACCGAAGATCTTAAGAAGGGTGAACAGATATTCGTGGTTGATACAATCGTAAGCGCCTTTTTGGTCTAGCTTCAGCACCGCTAGAGAAATGTTATTTTCCTGTGCGTAGGCGATTAGGTCTCGATGCAAGTGAAGTGCGTCAAATATCGTTCTTCCTGGAATGGAGAAACTTTGATCGGGATGAACAAGTGAACCAATGACCTTCATTAACCTCTTTGACAAAGCCTTAGCCAAAATCTTGTAATCTACATTAAGAAGAGATATTGGTCGCCAGTTTTCGATATCGATATCTGGTCTTTATTCTTTGGTAGTAACCCGATTACGGCAGTTATCGTAGAATTTGGGTACACGTTACGCTTCAATGCTTCACTAAATACTGTGTAATATAAATGTTGAAGTTGATCCCAGAATTTCAAATAAAATTCGGTTGTTAGTCCATCCATACCGGGTGCCTTGTTTTTGTTTAAAGATTTTAATGCGGCTGTAAAATCTCTCAGTACAAATTCTTGCTCCAGGTTCATTTTATCGACGTTATTAATTTTTGGCAGGTTCGAATACAAAGCAGTGCGTATCTACAATACAGTGTTTTGTAGAGTATGTTTCCGAAAATGATTTCTAATGTGCTTACAGATATCTAACGGATTGTTAACTACGTTACCATCAATTACTAGTTCCGTTAGTGAGATAAAAGGATTAAAGGTTTGTCGCTCGAGTGCGGGTTTGTCTGACATGTATAGATCCTTATATTTCTCGATAAGAGTATTGTGCGGGCATTTCTGTGGTATAAGCGTTGTGTTTCCTTAATTATTTCATAAATATCGTTTACTTCTGCATCTGAAGGACGTTGAAGAGACTTTTGGAGTTGTTTGTTTAAATTCAAGAGTTCTGCTTTCAAGCTTTGCGTTTCTGTCTGTATATTGTACCGTGATATGTTTAATATCAATTTTGATACTGTCCCATCTACAGAGGATCCACATTTTGTAAATCAGTTATATTGATTTGCTGCAAAACTCATGCATACATTCGACAAAATTGTTGTCTGATAATAGACTATTATCGAACTTCCAATATGGCGGCGACAGCTTACAGTTTCGACTCTGAGCTTCAATATTACTGTTAAGTGATCAGAGAAACTATTTTGGATATGTATAGTACTGAGGAATTAACTAAATTGTGCGAACAGTATATGCGGTCCAGCCTTGATGCTGAGTTGGGAGTAACATATGTATAGCCCCTTAAGCTTTGTTAAAAATCTCCAGCAGTCATTTAAATTGAAATTGACTACTATTTCTCGTAGTCTATTTGCGATAGTTATTTGATTTTCAATAGAATACAATCGATCGCTAGATGGTTGCAGCGTGCAATTGTAATCCCCGGCTAAAATTATTTTATCTTGGTTTTCGGTATCGTGAGTTCTAAGGTCGATTAAAAACTTTTCAAGAGTTTTTAGTATGTCAAAAGCCTTTATTGAATCATGAGGTAGGTATATGGCGATAATATGCCAATTGTAGTTGCCAAGTGTGACGGAAAGATGTTGCAGGTAGGACGGATACAGTAGTTCGTTCCTAATGACCTGCATGTTGTTTAAATTTTTAACCATTATAGCTGTACCTGTGTAATCAGCGGTGGCTGGATTACAGAATACATTGTATTTCAAGTTTTGAAATTGCAATTCCGGGATGTAGTTAGTATTTGTTTCTTGCAACACTGCAATATCCGGCTTGGTCTGTTTTAGAAAATCGTGTAATTCGTACTGCTTATGTTGACTAAATGCGCTTTTGGTATTAAGCGTTAAAATATTTAAAGAGGTGTGCGCCATTATTTAATTCTGAATGTCTAGTTGATAGTTCATTTTGTTTTAGCGTAATTGAAAAAACGTTCTATGGACTAGTAACAGCTTGCATCGCTCGCCAAGCTGTCGGTAGAGTTTGCTTTGTGCAAGCTTTCTTGGGATCTTGCAGCAACAGTGGATGGCACCGAATCAACACGTATATCAGCTGTTAAGCCCTTCTGAATTGTGATATAAAGGCGCTTACATCTTTCCTTTAGTGCTCGCGTTTTACATGCTGAAGATGCATCCTTGATTAGTTTATTAACTCATCAATGTCATTTGTATACTTTTGCTATGGAAAGTGGTTGATCGCTACCCTTTACCTCTTTTAGAAAATCCGTAAACTGGGTGAAATCTAGCCTGTGCTCCTTATTTTGCCACAGTACTTCCAAATCTTCATAATCGTTGTCACTTACAGATATTTTCTCGACTCGAATTCGTTTGTGCGCCTGCAGTGGTTGTTCAGTGCTACTCTTGTCGGGTTTTCGATGGTTATTAATCTTTGTGGTTGTTTCAAAAGAAATTGTTTGCGATATGTCACTCTCAACGGCTTCCGTTTCAGAAACTCTTCTTGTTGTCGAACTGCTGTTAATCGATGCGGCAGGGGTGGGGGTTCAATAGTATTAATACTAGCGCTGGTGGTCTCTTATTGCCAATCGATTCTTGGATCATGCAAAGATCTGGATTAACGCTTTGTATGTTATTTGTGCATCTGGATGAAATATGTCCTATTTCTTTGCACAAGAAACATTTTACTATTTCATCTGAAAGGAAGATGCGATAAACCTCATTTTAGATGCGACAATGTAATTGTTTCGGGTAACTCTTCGTTATCGTTATCCACGATATATACCTGTCTCCTAAAACTCCTTACATGCCGAAATTCGTTGAGACCTAGTCCGGCACCAATGTAGGACAGGGGGGAAAGCAATTTTAAACCGTTGTCTTTTAATGTATTTTCAACAATTTCGTGAGGAATGCAGGGAGATACATTGGACAAAACGATTCTTTTGGAAGGACATATTAGTTTTCTAGCCGGAATAAAAACGTCGGCAATATTAATTCCACCATATTTATGTACAAACGACGAAGCTATGTCGCTGCTACTAAAATATATGCACATACGGATGTTTGACATTCTGGAGGCAAATAGTATGTGTTTAGGTAATACTAGTTTACCTGTAGCTATGACGTAGTCTTTTACTGGTATTCCTTCGATTGACGGAAATATAATAGCCTGATCTTTTTTGGGATAAAGCGTAGATCTAATAACGTCTGAAAATAGTCCGCTTCTTGCGGGAAATGCTGGTTTTAAGTTTTGATCCTGACATGTATCTTTTAATCCAACGTTCTGTGCTAAGGGTGTGGCGCCCCTGTTGTCAGAGATCCCACTGCTTGAGGATTCCATTTTATTTGGGATATCTAAATGCAATTACTGCACTTAGTAGAAATATATAAAGTATTGAAGTGGACATGTGAATGATAAGGATGTTTGTAATCAGGACGCAGCTGTTGGCAATGCCAAACAATTATCAAGTTCTTTAACGATGAAAATGTCCACTAAATACTTTCGTTTTAAACAATAATTTTTAATTTATAAGAAAATGAGTCTATAAAATAATCAACTTACAGTCGAATTAAATCACCTTTTCGGTTCTTCAATTCGTAACATATGAAACACTATTTAATAACTGCTTGTTACCACTAATACTCGCAAGTAAAACACGGAGCAATCGAAACGCGTGTGCTCACCTCGAAAACTAGTGTGTGTGTGTGTGTGTGTGTGTGTGTGTGTGTGTGTGTGTGTGTGTGTGTGTGTGTGTGTGTGTGTGTGTGTGTGTGTGTGTGTGTGTGTGTGTGTGTGTGTGTGTGTGTGTGTGTGTGTGTGTGTGTGTGTGTGTGTGTATGTGTGTGTGTGTATGTATTATATATATATATATATATATATATATATATATATATATATATATATATATATATATATATATATATATATATATATATATATATATATATATATATATATATATATATATATATATATATATATATATATATATATATATATATATATATATATATATATATATATATATATATATATATATATATATATATATATATATATATATATATATATATATATATATATATATATATATATATATATATATATATATATATATATATATATATATATATATATATATATATATATATATATATATATATATATATATATATATATATATATATATATATATATATATATATATATATATATATATATATATATATATATATATATATATATATATATATATATATATATATATATATATATATATATATATATATATATATATATATATATATATATATATATATATATATATATATATATATATATATATATATATATATATATATATATATATATATATATATATATATATATATATATATATATATATATATATATATATATATATATATATATATATATATATATATATATATATATATATATATATATATATATATATATATATATATATATATATATATATATATATATATATATATATATATATATATATATATATATATATATATATATATATATATATATATATATATATATATATATATATATATATATATATATATATATATATATATATATATATATATATATATATATATATATATATATATATATATATATATATATATATATATATATATATATATATATATATATATATATATATATATATATATATATATATATATATATATATATATATATATATATATATATATATATATATATATATATATATATATATATATATATATATATATATATATATATATATATATATATATATATATATATATATATATATATATATATATATATATATATATATATATATATATATATATATATATATATATATATATATATATATATATATATATATATATATATATATATATATATATATATATATATATATATTATATATATATATATATATATATATATATATATATATATATATATATATATATATATATATATATGTATGTATGATATTTGTGTGTATATATATATATTGTGTGTGTTTGTATGTGTGTAGTGTGATGTGTGATGTGTGTGTGTGCTGTGTGTGGTGTGTCGTGGTATGTGCTGCTGCGTGCAGGCGTGCGGTGCGTGGTGCGTGCGTGCGTGCTGTTTGTGTTGGTTGGTTGGTTGTTTGTTTGTTTGTTTGTTTGTTTGTTTGTTTGGTTGTTTGTTTGGTTGTTTGTTTGTTTGTTTGTTTGTTTGTTTGTTTGTTTGTTTGTTGAAAATTATGACACAGACCTATATGAATAAACTTAAACTAAAAACAATAGGTAACATAAAAATTAATATTATTACAGCACACTGTGGTAGTTGTCAAAACATTGTCCGACACATAACCCTGGAACGTCGAGACAGGTGGTGCAATGGTATAAGGTAAGTTTTCTTATTTTGTTTTGAGAACAAGCTCGACACCGTTTACGCAATACTCTGTTTTTAGAATCCTTTTCATCTATTTTAGAAATAACATGAGTAGTTTTCCTTTGTGGAGCTTTTTATATAGGAGCTGGAAGCAAAACTTCCAAAACCGCTAAGCGATAATTGTAAAATGACATTTTTTTCCTGAATATTTATTGAACAGAAGAAAAGAATTATATAACAACATTTGTAAAATGTGAAGTCCCATTTTTTGTACCATCATAAGGTTTTACGACCGCAAGGGTAGTAAGCCATTATCTGATCAAAACGATCTATTCTATTCGTGAATTTATTATATTCAGCAACTGGACATGGTTTCATTTTTCCTGGCCTCTTTTGTTTCTTGTAGTAACCATTTCGTTGGAAAATTCAGTAGAAATATAGGTGACATCTCGTTTATCTTTCCATTTACCTATCATTATTCCATTTTGATATCCTGTACTGATGTCTCCTTTTTTAATTTTTGGGAGACTATATTCTGAGGAAGTCCTTTTCCATCAGAACGTACAGTACCAGTGCAGTAGGTTTGCTTGTGTAACAAGGTTTCAGCCAGATTGTAATTTAAAATATTTACCTACCGCGTGAGGGTATCCAATTAACAATAAATAATAAATAACAGGACCTCTAACACCATCATACCCTCACGTTTCGGGACGTTGCCTCGCAGGCTGCAGCAGTCGGTGAAGGGGGGGTTCATTAAACAAACACACTGAGACGAAAATTCGATTGTTTTATTGAACGAGCTACTAACTAAAACTTCAACTAATTGCATATGCATAACAAAATATAAAGTAAATAACCTTATGTACAAAAGGGCGCCACCATGGGAATTAAACGGCCCATGGACCAATCGCGGTAATAGCTCTCGTCGCACTTTGTTCGTGGGCGATGAACCAAAATGGCAGAACAGAAAATAAGTCACTTATAGTCTCCGGCTAGCACAAACACAACAACTAAACTTAACTAACAAACATATTTTGAATAGATACAGTTCTAGGTGTACACACCCAATAACAAAAATTTATTAATGCTACCCTATTCTAATTAACTTGCATAGTGCGACGACCCTTTTTAACCACGGGGTCATCTACACCATGAAAAATACGACCTTCTCAAGGGTCAAATAGTACCGTAACTTGACTTCGGGCCTGAGCTTTGCATTCTCAGGTAGTCTCGTGGATTAGTGATTAACGACCTCTGACACCGTCGAAACACAATATAATAGAAGACCCTTCTAAAACGATGCGGTCTCCAAAGCAATAATAAAACGGATCAATTTACTTGAACTGGGCATTCACCGAATTGTATTTTATGGAAGTCGACAAATACTGTTTTAAACAAATAACTGACTTATGCTGCATAACACAGCCTTGAGTTCATAGTAATATCACATATACTAATTACTTACTCAGAGAAATAAATAACTTAAAACATAACGGCCCGCACTTGACTGCAGAGAAATAAACACATCACTAGTAACCGTTAACTTTAACCTCTAACGCGTCTGAAATAAACAACCCCGATTCCCACCAGCTGGCCTCCTTATATACATTTTGGTTAATTGAAAAATAACCCCTTTCTTGACGCTCTTACTCGGCTTAGGATGCGCCGGTCGTAAATCTTTAATTTTAATTAAAACTGTCAATGCCTAAGATAACCACAACCGTAGCTCTCAGAATTGATTTTAGTTGAGTGCTCAGCTAATTGAAAAATTGCTTCAGACCACCCTGACATAAATAGGATCCTAAAGCATGATTGACATCTAATCATAGATATGGACTAATTTGACATGTTTAGTGCCCTTAAAGTAAGTGCCTTTAGAAAAATTGATTAACTCTTGGATTAGATCTTTCTGGGAACTTCGCTGAGAAGCTACTTGGGTGATCCTGCAGCCGCTACAATTCTAATAATTAGCATGCTAAAATTAAACTAGAAACTAACTATTTTTAGGAATACTAGAACTATTAGAGCTTATTAAAACAGTATGTTACAAGATGAGGGCTGTTATAGTAATTATCCATGTAGAGAGAGTGTCCAGAATCCAACTTTCATTTCATTAGATGAAGGACTACTTTTTCTGCATGCCCGGTACCTCCCAATTTGTCCAATTGTCCTGTATAAATTGCCACGTTTAAAACAAGGCCATCCGGTTCGGTAAGCATATAACATTTAATTCCATACTTGTGTCTTTTGTTCTTTATATACTGTCTAAATTGTAGTCTTCCTCTCCATAGAACCATCGATTCATCCAGAAACAGATTTTTTCCTGGGTAGTATATCTATTCCATTTTTGAATTAAAATAGCTTAGAACAGGTCTTATTTTGAAAAAACGATCTTCAGAAATCTTAAAATAAACAAAAATCGATCTCTACTCATAAAACTATAAAAACATTTTAGACCAAATAATCTATGAGTTTTCCAGTAATCTTGTATTTTTGGACATTTTATTGTGCCGGTATGAAACAATAATCCAATAAAAATCAATAATTCTGGAATAGTAATTTCTTTCCAATCACTTACGCGTGATCGTTTGCTATTGGTTCCTAAGAATAATACCTATTCTGCATAAATATTTGTTTCTCTCACCAACATTTCTAAAAACTTTTCGTCAAGGAATAAACAAAACCATTCATAAGGTGGCATGTCTTGATGAATATCCACTAAAACCTCATTAGTTTTAGTAAAAATAAAAGATTTTAGGAAACTAGACGCTTCATCCCAGGATTTTTTTTTCAATAGGTTCCGTTGTTCGGTTATTGAGTGGATTGTTGGAAATGTGAACTGCATTATCTAGTAAATATCAAATTACAACCATAATTCAATGTATAGTAATATTTGCATACGTGCGCTATCATCTGATGATGTTTCCTCATTTCCAATATAGGAATCGTCAACATTGTCGCTCTGTTCTGAATCAGAATATAATAAAAACTGTTCTAATTCTTTGTTTGTTAGATTATTAGGATTTTTTACATTGATTTTCATACGTTTAGGACTTGACGATCCTGGCTCTGAATCGTCCATATTAAGCACCCGTAAAAAACACGAAAAAAAAAGAGAATCTCTAAACTGAACTATATACATATAAATCAAAGCTCTACCTATATGTGGCACCCGATATAGCACCCTTTACCAGCAAACTGAAAGCATACTAAAGCAATGAAACGATCTATTCAAGCGGCTCACGTAGGCGCCAACCACACATCACTTGAAGAGATCTGTGGCGCCGAAGGGAGCCACCCGCATTGAACGTGTTAATAAATTATAGTGAAAGTGAAGTTAAAGGTGCTATATTAGTATTTAAATTGTCAACATTTAATGAGTTTGTAGAAATAATATCTTCTACCATTGTATTAATACTCATTGAATTGTTAGCAGGTAGTTGAACATTTTTGTGATTCGAACTCGAACTGGTTCCTGCTAAAATTTATGTAGCGAAATCCATTTTATTTTGCATTGAGTCATCAACGTAACCCTCTGCAACTGTGCTGGATTTCCAACCACAGTGCTTTTTTAGTTGAATTATATCACCACCAGAATCTGCCAATAAAGACGTGGAAGAGCGTCAGAATGCATGTCTAGTGTAGTTTTTTGGGTTAGGTAAATTCAGATATGTTGCTATAAATGAAGGGATTTTTGAAAAGGTATTTATACCTACAACCTGAGTTTTGCATTTTCCATTTCTATATTGCAAAAAGAAATGATCAGTTTTGACATTGATGGGTCGTTGGGTTTTATAGTTGTTTTAAATTTTTATTAAATTTAGTCCATTGTCAAATGTTTCACCAATTACATTAAATCAACATTGAACATGTGTTTTCGTATCTGGTAATGTAATTATTAAAATAGTTCAAGTATTATTAATATCATCACACTTCATTTTATATAATTAATCCCTCCACAGAGCTCCCGCTATTCCGAATATTAAAGCAACCCAAAACGTCACATCAACAATAAATTTTATTTCTGCGTTTTTATTACATCTTATAGCATATTGTAAATAGTGATGATATTATTGACAATTCCTAACTAGATTTTAAATCTATAAAATATATAATATATCCGATAAAGTGTCTGTATGTGGAAAGTTCCCATGACTTATAAGGTATTTCTTTGCTGTATTGTGATTCCTATCCCTTGAACTGAATGTTGTAATTTCTTGGTAAAGTTAATTGCCTCGTCACACCACATGCCTAGCATTTCCACTGCAAAAGGTACGAATCTCAGGTTTTGGTCTACTACGGATTGATACTTCCGTGTCTTTGCTGCTGCTGCATTACTGGCTACTGTTCTAGCTTCTTTGGAGGAGTATAAAATGTGAGAGGGTGCTAAGGTGTCGGTTACAGTTGCATTCCATACCAAACATTGACCATTTTCCCAGGGAATAAGAGTCATACCATCAACTCGCTTCCCATCGTCCTGTGGGGTCCAAACGACTGGGGATTTTCGCAAATACAAGGCTTCTCATAATAATATTGTTTATTTCGTGATGGCAATAGTGACGACCAGCACTTTTCGAGCAGCTTAAGCCATGATGTCCAAGTTCATCGACATATTCCCCACAGACGCATGTGTGTGGTATACATAGTTTATTTCCCAATCTCATCCCCATTGACATCTAGAAAGGGTTATTATCCAATAACGTTCGTATTGTCCTGGAAGGAAGAGCTAACAGCCAAGCATTGGACTCCGATCTTGGCGTAGCTAAATAAATTGCTTTAAAGATTTGTCTTATGTAAAGTTGATTGAATTCTTGATATATTGATATTGTCCCAAAAACGCTATACAGTTGGTACTGGTGGCATTACATTTGAATTTAGGTCATTCCATAGTCTAATAGCTTCCTCATAGAAAGAAATCAATGACTTGTTGGTTCTATTTAACTTTAACATCATTATGACTAGCTCATTGATTTGGTGGCAATAAGAAAGAAAGACAGGAAGAAAAATATCGGCAACGAGTCTAAACTCAATATCTCTGTATCGGATGGGTAAGGAAGCTGTTGTGTGTTGTTCACTCTGTAGGTGCATGTTTATTCAATTTTTCTGTGTTTTTCATTAATTTTGTTGAAATCCACACAGGAGTAGTCTTGAGAATGTATATTAGTTTGGGGATGCTGAAACAGTGACGTAGTAAAAAATAAGCTACATGTAAATTGTTTAGTTCTGATAATTTTTTAAAGAATATATAACTCAGACAAGTTTGCGTTCAGTAAGTGCTTCACACAATCAGGTGTTATTGGAAATCGTAAAAGAGACAGCTCTGAGGTTATCTCGATTCCTGGGGACACTTTCTGAAAACGTGATATTGTTTCATCGCTCATCTTATCCATTGCAAATAGCTCGCATTTCGAACGGTTTATCTGTAATCCAATCTTAGCACATTCAGAAATGATGTACTTGAAATCCGATAAAACAGTTTCAGGATCCCCAACTAGAGTACCATAATCAAGATAAAACATGATCAATTCTGACTTTAGTTTCTCAGTGACAGAATGCAGAGATAGACAGAAAAGGACAGGACCTGCCAGATCTTCTTGTTGAAACCCAGAGATTGAAGGGATTGATCGCGTCCCAAAAGTCAATAGGAGTAAGCTTGCAATATGAAGGAGTACATAAAGGGCACAATGTTCTTCACCTAATTAAGCATATGGTTTCGATGATTGGTATTAAAAGCATTTTGAAAGTCGATTTACAATATTACTTTTTCCGTATTCGCGTTCAGTTCGAGGTAAGTTCGTGTAGAATAAACAATCTCCTCACATCCTCCTCTGGTTGCAAATCCAAGTTGCTTGGGTCTTAAATAGTCACCTATCTCGTCATGTATAACAAATCATCCTAATTTGGCCACCCGTCTTCGCAAAGTCATTCTCACCATGGACGAATTCCCCTGTCTTTTTTATTTAAAGCACATAGATTTGTGGCATAAAAAAATGGGAGTGATATCGTTGTTGATCTTCCTGGCCATGACGAAATTGCAAAAGAAAGTGGGGGATTTAAGTAACTGTGTTGCAGCTTCACCGCTGGCATTTGAAATAAGGCCTTTCAAATTCTGGGGATGGAGACTATCACAGCCTGAACTGAAGCCATTTAGGAAGCTCAAGATGGCAAGCTTTGCGTCTTTCTCAGTGAAAGTAAGGTGGTAGTAATAGTAAAGGTATTCTTGACGGCGGGTGTTTATCTACAAGCTTGTGATAAGTTTCTGTACTGATAGGTTCCAGAGTGTAGGGCGAAAATAAGATGGTAACGGCACCAGAAATATCTCCTTCGCTCACTTTAGAAAGGACTCTACGTGACAGATCTGTTGATATGTTCTTGACTTTGGAATAATTCTGCCCGTTGGATCAATATTGTCCTTCACCAGTCCGGCTAGTGATTTCTTAGTGAATTGTGGAACGCATAAATATGTGAACGCAAAATGAAAAAAGAGTGCCCAAGCTGTAACTGTGTTTTTCTTAACACAGTCGTCTATGATTGTTGACAGCTTTATAGCAGCAGAGAACCGGGCTGCTTTTGTAATACTTTTTTAGAACCTTGACTTCTTGTTTTTTTGCCACTAACTCTTTCATTATGTCTTTGTCATTTGGAAGCTTAGATTCATTTAGGAGTAAGTCTCTATGAGTTTTTCCTTTGTGTATTTGTAATCCTCTTGGGCCATTATATGTTTTCATGTTGGATGCTGGACAGTGTGGACAAGGAATTCTTCCCGTACTGTTATCACTGGTCAGTTGTGTTTTCTCCAGACTATTGTAGGGAGAGCAAAACCCTGGGGCATCATTTAACCCTAATATTCTGACTTCATCGTCATCGAGATTAGCTCATGAAGAATGATACAATACAGAACAGCTATCGCAATGTATCCAAAGTTCAAAAGGGCTGGAGGATTGACCACAGGGGCATAGCTCTTCATTTCCGTCCATTTCACGTTAAATAGGTCTGATTTCAATATATATATATATATATAGAATGCTGTGAAACCTCTTGAATTACCTGGTCTGTTGATTTTCTTCTGTTAATCGCCTCGGCTGCTCCTCTAGATAGCTTTCATCCTCATACATAAAAAAACAAACACATTCCTACCACAAACATCAACGTCAACTCTATTTACATCAATATTCACAATACATTAAAATTTCAAAATTAATATTCAGCATAAATTTTGATATCGGAAAATTTCAAAATTAAATTTATTATCATTTTAATGTGCATCCAGAATTAAAGTCCTTGTAGGATGCCTACTAATTACTATAACAATATATGCAGAGTACAAAGGGAGCATCTACCACCCCTTTACGTTAATTAACCAGGTTCGTCTAATTGAGCTCAAAGACATACCCATATTTTTATCATAATCCAGAACATCAATACTAAATACCCTTTCTACTTAAACAAGCAAATTTCACCTTAAAATTAAAATATTATTGTTAGTACAATTTCACTACTGTCCATTTTAAATAAACAAATTAGAAAATTATTCAACACACACCAAAATCTCAAAGTTCAAACAAAATAGTATAATTTACCTGAAGGTTACTTGCACTCGTAGCTTCAATGTACATCGTCCCTTTTGTTAATCACACCATTCCAACTGGGTTATATTTACTGACTTCTGATTCTCAACGCTTTAAAAATTTTCTCCATCACCATTTATTTAAAGTTGTTTCAGGGCTTTTCCGAACTAATCTGTGTATATCTGAACCTTGTTTTGTGGATCCAGACCCGTTTATGCACCATTTAAGTATTAATACCCCGAAAATAACAAAAACTTCATACTTCTTTCACCAATATACGCCAAAACTGCCTACTTTTGTGTATATATTTGTCGTTGTAAATTTTTACCAATTGGTACAGTGATACTAGACTTTATTACCTTGTATCTTCTTTTCTAAGTGCACTAACGTACATTCATTGTAGCACGTAAAGAACAATCTGTTTTAAATCACATAATATTCGAGCAAACTGTTTAAATTATTTAATATTAAAACCGGAAAACTAAAAAGCACTGTTTAACGCGTTCAATCAAGTCGAAGATCTAAGAGAGCTTGTTCATATTCCCCTGGGTATATATAGAAGTTAGCCTGTCTGTCGGTCGAGTCCTCAAAACGGGCAATTCTAAAGAATTTCGCATTCTCGGTTCCCATTCCGTAGCCCGCGCGTCGGTTTTTACGAATTTTGTACTCACCCCAGTTACCTCTCAGAAATTTCCACACGGCACGCAACGTCTGAGAATACCTAATTAAATTTTATACAGAACTGTTATTTCTACCTCTCAATTTTGCCTTTTACTTTCAACCAATCGCAACCCCATGACGTTGCTCTACTCACGCCTTTTTACTATATGTGTCTCGGTCTTGCGCCTATTATCTGTCTCTATCTACCCTGTTCTTATTAGTGCAAATTGATATTCCTTATTATCGATTATTTCAGTCCATGTGGAGTGTGAAATATCCCACCTTTAGCATTTCTCGTAACTATTATGCGATGGTTTCTCCAAGATTCTTTGAAACCATTTGTTATCTACAAAATTTTCGCCGAATGAGCTTTTTAAACCACGCAGGTGTTCAAACATACTATTAATTCTCAGAGCCTTATTCCGTGGTATTTTAATCTTGGATTTTCACAGACTTTTATGCTTATTATTAATAATGGTTTAATTAACTCCAATTAAAATTGACTTCTATCCTTTCATTTTTAGCGAATACAAATTAAATATTAATTATTATGTGTACACTTTGTTTAATACCGGTTACTTAAAATAGGGTTAATTAATATAAATTTTGCACGTAATTTCCATTTGTTTCTTTATTAGGAATAATTAAATTACACGTAGAGCTTTTTAATACTGTTTCTTTTGATATAAAGCGTCTTGTACATGATTTAAATCTCTTATTTTTACTGAAACGACCGAATTTATTTATGCTTCACGGTTTTAATAAAGCATACTTTTTCCCAAAGCTTCTACACGGTGATTAAAATTATTTGATGTGCTTATTTAATTTTCTACCCTGGTCTAAATATGAGTAATATATATATATATATATATATATATAAATAATATATATATATATATATATATATATATAAATAATATATATAATATATATATATATATATATATAAATAATATATAATATAAATAACTATTTTCTAAGTCCGTTATAAAACTTGCGTTTTTTAAAATTATTTTTTGATCATAAAGTATGTGATTATTGAATTGATCAAAAAGTTTAAAAAAGTGTCCTGGCAGTTCATTTATTCATGCTTTTGCATTTAAAAAAAAGTCATAGCGTGTCATTTTTTAACACATTTAAAAATGTTTGTGCAAATGTAGTGTGCTTTCAATGCTTCACTCATGTCATCAATTATTCATCTAAACTGTCGAAACTGTTCTTAAACGATTTGAGATAGCTATTTGTTATCCCGTTAATAAAAGTAGAGTGATGGATGGTGATAGTGATGAGTCATTTATCTGCACACGCAAAGAAGTAGTTAAAGTGGCATATGCAACTACAATAAATTTTTTGCCTGAAAAATTCAAGGAGCAGTATTTAAAAAAATATAATTCTTCTTAATTTTCTTTGGGAATTAAACCACTCATAGTTTTTAAAATTATCTTTATTTACATTTCGATCCATGACCTAGGATCGTTGTCAAAATAATAAAAACTTCAAGTTTGACAGTTATGACATAAATTGAAGGTGACTTTGATTTATTGATGTTCAAAATATTTGGTTTGAGTACACTAAGCAAAAATTTTTAAAAATTTCATGACCTAGTCATGGATCGAAACGTAAATAAAGATAATTTTAAAAACTATGAGGAGTTTAATTCCCAAAGAAGATTAAGAAGAGTGCTAAACAAACCACAACAAACATACAGGGAGTATTTAAAAAAATATAACTTTTTATGGACTGGCGTAATAAAAAATGCATCACCAGCTTCACAAAAAGAGTATTATTAGCTTATTTTGAATCAAAATCCACAATGTGGGTCTTCAACTCTTTGGTCGACTTATATGAATTTTCAAAATAGTTATCGTGTGACATAGGTGGAGCGCGGCAATTAAATATAAATAATATCCGATACTAATTTAAATATACAGCAAGTGTTTTCCACAAGAATACAAGAATTTTGAAACAATTAAACTTCGATAAACAGCGGTAACTTTTAGATTATACGAATTTATAATAGTTGTAAATTTTAAGTGACAAATGTCAAAACATATATTGTATTTGGAGTTTTAATACACCTTCGTTATTAAAAGGATACAAAACTGCTCTATTTCTATTAATCGTCCTAATAAATTATAAGTACAATTCCAACGGTCATAAGCCATATATACAGGGTGAGTTTTTAGTGTGGCAACAGTCGATAACTCCGTTATTATAAAAGCTACGTAAACCAAATTTGGAGGCATATTAGGCATGCCTAAAGTGCACATTTTAAAAATATTTGGAAGCATACAGGGTGTTTCATAATTCCAGAGCATATTAAACTTATATTTTTTTAAATGGAACACCCTATATATTATTACATTTTTGAAAAGCCCATCAAAAGAGCTTTAATTTGATATCAAATTGTATCTGTATATTCCTTTTAGTTTTTGAGATATTCAACTGTTTTTAGAAAAAATGACCCCGATTAGATACATTGCCACTGCACTAATACACAACTTATGTTAATTTTCAAGATGCAGAAAATTTTACCATATACCATAGTAAATTTGTAAATATCACTTTTTTGAAATTTCTTCCCGTATACAGGGTGTGTCAGGTTTCGCAAAATGCAATTTTAAATTTTTTTAAATGGCACCCTACCAATTTTATTGCTATAATGGATAGTTCATTAAGTGTCCTTTCATTTTGTTAAGCATTCCCTATACCTAAATCCATTACTTTCTGAGATATTTTGATTTTCTTCAAATTTTATGAATGTTTTTAATTTACATAACTAAAAATAACTTACTATTGGAGAATATTATAAAACAATTAATACATTTTGATTAACAATCAACTACAGTTATCCAATAACAATTTTCACTAAAGATATAACAACCTACAATAATACGCTATCAACAGAATTCTGCCAGATCAACAATATGCATTTTATAGAAAATGTTCAAGCAGGAAATCAGGCAGGCTTTGAAAAAAAATAACTTTTACATGTAAAGTGTCATTTAGGTTTATTAATTGTAGTGTGTTGTCATTTAACAGGATATCTCTCTTGGTATATTCTTGATGCAAGTAGGAAATTTTTTAAACTTGCTCCCAATACCCAAATCATATTTATTTGTTCTTCCACTGTAAAATTCATTTTGAAAACTCCTTCAAAGATTACATTTAAAACAGAACTGATAATGTGTTAAATGACAACACACTACAATTAATAAACCTAAATGACATTTTGATTGTAATTGTTATTTTTTTCAAAGTCTGCCTGATTTCTTGTTTGAACATTTTCTATAAAATGCATATTGTTGATCTGGCAGAATTCTGTTGATAGTGTATTATTGTAGGTTGTTATATCTTTAGTGAAAATTGTTATTGGATAACTGTAGTTGATTGTTAATCAAAATGTATTAATTGTTTTATAATATTCTCCAATAGTAAGTTATTTTTAGTTATGTAAATTAAAAACATTCATAAAATTTGAAGAAAATCAAAAATATCTCAGAAAGTAATGGATTTAGGTATAGGGAATGCTTAACAAAAATGAAAGGACACTTAATGAACTATCCAGTACAGCAATAAAATTGGTAGGGTGCCATTTAAAAAAAATTTTAAAAATTGCATTTTGCAGAACCTGACACACCCCGTATACGGGGAAGAAATTTCAAAAAAGTGATATTTACAAATATATTATGGTATATGGTAAAATTTTCTGCATGTTGAAAATTAACATAAGTTGTGTATTAGTGCAGTGGCAATGTATCTAATCGGGTCATTTTTCTAAAACAGTTGAATATCTCAAAACTAAAAGGAATATACAGATACAATTTCATATCAAATTAAAGCTCTTTTCATGGGCTTTTCAAAAATGTAATAATATATAGGGTGTTCCATTTAAAAAAATATAAGTTTAATATGCCCTGGAATTATGAAACACCCTGTATGCTTCCAAATATTTTTAAAATGTGCACTTTAGGCATGCCTAATATGCCTCCAAATTTGGTTTACGTAGCTTTTATAATAACGGAGTTATCGACCGTTGCCACACTAAAAACTCACCCTGTATATATATTGCTGTGATATACTCCTTTGAATGCGGGAACTGGGTCCTTTCAACAAAAAAATTCTAGCCCCACCGATTGGGCGTCATAAACTGCTGTGATCCTGGTTTCGCTTCAGCTGCTCACCTAATTTTATAAACCTCCTCATTCATAAAATTAAACAACACATTCCTACCACAAACATCAACGTTAACTCTATTTACATCAATATTCAGAATACATTAAATTTTCAAATTAAATTTCAGCATAAAATTCAGTTTTAAAAAGAATTTCAAGATTAATTTTATTATCACTTTAACGTGCATCCAGAATTAAAGTCCTTGTTGGATGCCTACTAATTAATATAACAATATAAGCAGACCGAGTCTGAGTATAAAGGAGCATCTACCACCCCTTTACGTTAATTAACCAGGTTCGTCTAATTGAGCTCAAAGACATACCCAAAGTTTCATCATAATTCAGAACATCAATACTAAATACCCCTTTCTACTTAAACAAGCAAATTTCATCTTAAAATTAAAATTTTATGGTTAGTACAATTTCACTAATGTCCATTTAAAGTAAATCAATTATAAAGTTATTCAACACACACAAAATGTCAAACAAAATAGTATAATTTACCTGAAGGTTACTGTCCTCGTAGCTTCAATGTACATCGTCCCTTTAGTTAATCACACCATTCCAACAAGATTATATTTACGGCTTCTAATTCTCAACGCTTTTAAAATTTTCTCCATCACCATTTATTTAAAGTTGTTTCTGGGCTTTTCCGGAACTCATCTGTGTATATCTGACCCTTGTTTCGTGGATCCAGACACGTATTTGAACCATTTAATTATTAACACCCCGAAAAATAGCAAAGAAATTCATCGTCTTTCACCAATATCGCCAAAACTGCCTACTTTTGTGTATACATTTGTCGTTGTAAATTTTGCTAATTGGTACAGTGATACTAAATTTTATTACCTTGTATCTAAGTGCACTGACGTACATTCATGTTAGCACGTAAATAACAAACTATTTTGAATCACTAAAATATACGAGCAAAATTTTAAATTATTTTATCAAACTAAAATGCACTGTTTAACATCTTGAATCAAGTCGCGGATGTAAGAGCTTTTAACGCATCGAATAGTCAAAAGTCTAAGAGGCCGAAATTCATATTACCACCGGTATATATAGCGAATAGCCGGCACGTCGCTTTTGTCCTCAAAACAGACAATTCTTAAGAATTTCTCATTCTATGTTCCCAGTCCGTCGCTCGCGCGTCGGTTTTTACGAATTTTGTACTCGCCCCATTTAAAAATCAGAAATTCTCACACGGCACGCAAACATGTCCGAGAAAAACTAATTAATTTTGTACAGAAATTGTTGTTTCTACCTTTGATATTTGCATCCTATTTTCAACCAATTGTGACCCTCGTGACGTTGCTCAAATCACGCCTCTTACTATATGTGTCTTTGCTTGACGCATTTTCTCTTTCCTTTTCTAACCTGTTCGTATTGGTGCAAATTGATATTCTTTATTATCGATTATATTTTAGTCCATGTGGACTATCTGGGTTAAATAACCCCGTATCGCACCTTCTCGTGAATATTAAGCCCCGGTTTCTCCAAGATTCTTTGAAACCATTTTTTATCTACACAATTTTCGCAGTACGTGATATTTAAACTACGCAGGTGTTCAAAATAATATTAATTCTCAGAGCTTTATTTTCTGGTATTATAATCTTGGATTTTCACCGACTTTTATGCTTATTATTAATAATGGTTTAATTAACTCCAATTAAAATTGACTTCTATCCTTTCATATTTAGCGAATACAAGTTAAATATTAATTATTATGTGTACACTCTGTTTAATACCGGTTACTTAAAATAGGGTTAATTAATATAAATTTTGCACGTAATTTCCATTTGTTTAGGAATATTTACATTACACGCAGAGCTTTTTAATACTGTTTCTTTTGATATAAAGCGTCTTGTACATGGTTTAAATCTCTTATTTTTACTGAAACTAATAAATTTTTATGCTTCACGGTTTTAATAACGCTAATTATATAATAATATTCATTATACACGGTGATTAAAATTATTTGATGTGATTATTTAATTTTCTACCCTGGTCTAAATATGAGTAATATATATATATATATATATATATATATATATATATATATTTAGCTTATGACCGTTGGAACGTTTAAGTTCTCGATATCAAAACCAAGAACCAAGGAATAGTAATTAAATTTATTGAATAATAAAATTCGCGTTAATTTCCAAATTGACATGGATTGTACTTATAATTTATTAGGACGATTAATAGAAATAGAGCAGTTTTGTATCCTTTTAATAACGAAGGTGTATTAACACTCCAAATACAATATATGTTTTGACAGTTGTCACTTAAAATTTACAACTATTATAAATTCGTATAATCTAAAAGTTACCGCTGTTTATCGAAGCTTAACTGTTTCAAAATTCTTGTATTCTTGTGGAAAACACTTGCTGTATATTTAAATTAGTATTGGTTATTATTTATAGTTAATTGCCGTGCACCACCTACGTCACACGATAACTATTTTGAAAATTAATATAAGTCGACCAAAGAGTTGAAGACCCACATTTTGGATTTTGATTCAAAATAAGCTAATAATACTCTTTTTGTGAAGCTGGTGATGCATTTTTTAATACGCCAGTCCATAAAAAAAGTTATATTTTTTTAAATACTGCTCCTTGAATTTCTCAGGCAAAAGATTCATTGTAGCTGAATATGCCGCTTTAACTACTTCTTTGCGTGTGCAGATAAATGACTCATCACTATCACTATCCATCACCACTCTACTTTTATTAACGGGATAACAGGTAGCTATCTCAAATCGTTTAAGAACAGTTTCAACAGTTTAGATGAATAATTGATGACACGAGCAAAGCATTCAAAGCACACTACATTTGCACAAACATTTTTAAATGTGTTAAAAAATGACACGCTATGACTTTTTTTTAAACGCAAAAGCATGAATAAATGAACCGCCAGGACACTTTTTTAAACTTTTTGATCAATTCAATAATCACATACTTTATGAATGGAAAATAATTTTAAAAAACGCAAGTTTTATAACGGACTTGAAAAAATAGTTATTTATAGTAGACGTGGGGTTTAGGCATTATGGTACATGAGTGAAGCACCTGCACGACAAAGATGTATTTGGAGTTGTGTAATCTTATGAATAATAAAAAAATGCTGTTGACCCGCGTGTACTATACAAATTTTATCTAAAACTGTAAAAAAAATATTTATCTACAACTATCTAAAATTGAGAAAAATTTAAAATTAAATCCAGTTTGTTAGTTTTGATTTAAAATTAATAAGCAGAGGCAGTGTTATGATAACCAGACTAACTTGTTATGCTTGTAAACAAAATTGAGTGTTCGTTTTTACATATTTTTTTTTTGCAAAAGTAATTTAGAAACAAAAGCTGCCTTTTGAAACTGAAAAAAGTGGTGCAAATGTTATAGCTTCACTTTTACCACATAAATCAAAAACCAAGTATTAACAATTTTATACACTATTCATTGTGTGCATCTAAATATAAAAACGAAGCAAAAGAGAAGTTATTATTGGTATTTTTGAAGAACTATCCAAGAATTACAAACCTGTTTGTTCTTAATAAAAATACTAAACTGTGATCTTTTTTTAATATTCTACTAGGAGTAATGTCACATTATTCCATTAGTAGTGTAATGTGCCTCATTATTCAACTTAAACAGTGGCAACTAAATGGTGTCATAAGGTTCTTATAAAGGAGTTTTAGATAATAGTTTGTTATGTTATGATAGCCATTACTCGTTCGGAAGGTTTGCACCACGAGCCCACTAGGGCGAGCAGCGTAATCCGATTGAGTAATGTTCATAACTCACAAGTATACTTTTCACGACTGACAAATAGATAATTTAAGGTATTGACTTTTATCGCTTCTAAAATTTCACAATTACTGACTAGCAAAAATTATTTGTCAAAGTGTAACAACCTACTTCGCATGCATCAAAAATTATACGCCGTGTATTATGAAATATGGAGGTTTTTACTGATTGGTCAAAGGTGTTGGATTATAATCATAACCCACGACCTGAGTGTTCCTGATTGGTTAAAGATGTTGGATTGTGAATTCATATAGATGTACAAAATAATGAATACTTTATAGACCCATTCTTAAATGCATAAAATGTGTAATACTGACAATTTTTTGTGTAAATTCCAAACACATTAATCTGCTACAATCTAACATATTAAAAGAGAAGGACACAGTTAAAAAATAAAACATAATAATTAAGCTTTATACTTTTAACTGTCATTGTCTTTTTAATGTTAGTTTGTAGAAAATAAATATATCTGGAATTTACATAAAAAATTGCAAATTATTTTAATTGTTAATGAACCACTGATTAAGACTATTTTAGTTGAAAATGCTGTTGCAATTTGATTTAAAAATTAAGTTAGTTATTTGTATGTTTAACATTTTTCTTTTTATTATTTAATCATTTTCATATGCACGTGGCAGCATCATTAATTAATATTAGAGCTTAAAAGAAGCTAAACGAACTTTAACATTTTATAAGATATTACTTTTTTAGTTTAAATTCAATCATAGATTATAGATCTACAATGCATTTAACAAACAGATTCGGTAAGTGCTTTTCCCATAAATAAGTGGCAAGTTTAATTAGAAATTTTGTATTGGTTGGCGTAGTTCGCACAACCACTCAATAAATTTTGTACTGCTGGCCTGCAAATGTCAATTAGTTTCTCATGCATCTTCTTATTGTGTTGTTATTATTACTCTTTTTTTCACTGTTTTTACTCTAGTATTTTAACTTTTAAAAACAGTATTTTTGAATACGTACTACAACTGTGTAGGTTATTGCAATTAATTATGTGTATATGGCTCAACAGAGTCTTTCGCCCCTAAAAAAGGATGTCTAGGCATTTTCCCGTTGACGATAAAGAGCGGATCTTAAATACTTTAAAAGTTTGTGGTGAAAAAAATCCTAACAACAATAAGACGGAAATTTTTTTGCATTTGCTGCAAAAGCAGTATGTAATGTAATAACTTTGTATGAACATAATTTATTCATTATATAATCATTGTGAATATTACTGATAAAAGTGTGTACAACAATCTACATTAGTACAAGCAGACATGTATTGCATTCACCATAACTGTAGCATTGACAACAAGTAATTTTTAAACAACAGTGACGATGAGATTAAGAGATCTTTGATGTATGGTCTATTCCTTTTTTGAAAATAATGATCCACCTATGTTAAACAAAATTTTATATGCTGCGTCTGAATACAACGAGATGTCTCAATTAAAACGAACTAAATTGGTTTTAAGTAAGTATATAATCCAACAGAATAGATGTGGTTATATGTATTGAATTATAAATACTCAGAGATCATGAAATAGTTTGCTTAAACAAAATTGAAATGTTGCATGGAGACAATATTATTTACAACAAATAAGGAAATACAGGGATGAAGGCGAAGTGCAAGAAAAAATAAAACATTCAAAATGGCAGAACTTTAACCTTTGTTACAGGTGAAATAGGCGTTAAAACAATTTTAATTTGCTGTGCCCTAAAGGGGCAGGGACACCGTGACACTAAAACGGTGTGTTGGCTAACTGCAGTGATGTGGGAGTGGGTTACTCCTTTGCTTTGGTTTCCAAAAGTTAGACACAATCAAGCTTCTTTGTCAAAATAAAATACTCCTCCCAGATATGAATAGCACCGTGGTAGTTAGATATCCTTTACAAATCTTGACTACCTATTCCCTAAATAATTAAAATAAAAATCCACCTAAGCTTAACCTCTATTAACAAAAACAATTTCATTACATATGCACACACACATATATATATATATATATTATTATATACACCACCCCTCTACTTTTTGTGTTTCACCTATACTATACCCTTTATTTTATACTTTTGTAAAATGTGCACACCTAATGCACGCCCGTACTTCACTGTTTGGTTGGTTCTTTTATTACTTATTTATTTGCAATGCCTCGACTCTATAAAACTCTTAATCTCAGGGTATTCAAACTACTTATAGTGGATTCCGTTATAAGTAGATGTGCTACGTCAACCAAAGTGCACTCTTTTGTTTTCTACTAAAATTGCTACTCTACTTTTGTATATGCCAAAATTTATAAAATGATCAAAGTTACTATGTGCCAAATGAAATTACAACCAAAATTTGTATGACTAAATTTTGACGTATTATAAAAATGATGTTAAATACTCACCTGGTCTATACTTCGTCGATGCCTCGCTGAATCCTGGCACAAAATCCTAATCCCCGTATGCGTCCTTATAATGATGTTCTCAACTTTTCGTGATGTTTCCAGGTATCTTCTAATTTTTAACTGTTCCCCAATATCTGAAATGATTAACCCAAATTTAGAATTTTGAAAAAAACTAGTGCTATAACTTCCCTTGTACTAAACTCCACTTCAAATCCTTGTTTCTTCTATAATTCCGTCCGCTTCTCCGTATCTAAATCCTAATCCACTCGTTCCTGTATATTCTTGCTCGCTGCTCCTGTTGTCTTTAAACCGCTCTCAAATATCCCTTCAAATCTCTTTATAACCACTCTCGATAACCTTCTAACTTTAAACCACACTCCAATATCCACTTCAAATCTGTATAACCACTCCCGATGACCTTCTAACTTTAACCACTCTCCAAATCCAATATTTTACCGTCGCACAATCACTACTATTTACTTTATACTTTCGCTTATTTCTTTACCACTTTTCAATGAAACTCATTTTAAAACAATTACCTTTATTTTCTTTTTCAAAATATTAGCACAGTTCTGAAAACACGTCTAGTACAAAATTTGTTCGAAAATTAATCTCTGAAAAACACGTCTTTTACAAAATCGGTTCGAAAATATTCTGCCTTGTTTACTCTCTAAGGCGACCATGTTGATTCTCAATTCGCCTACTACATCCTAAAGTTCATCACAAATAGTCAAGTCCGTGTCGCACATACCCAAGTTCATGTCTTTAATACAAAATCATAATCACACTAAATTCTAATATATGTCCTAAATCTTTACATTCAACCAATCACATTTTACGATGTTATTATAACTAATAATTTTGGGTTTACAAATATTGTCCAAAAGTTGATTCTATAGAAAATGAAACCAAAATTACACTTGACCCTGGATGCATGTTGATAGTGAACATTCATAGACGCATCCGGCTTTTGGACGGCAAATGTACTTTCAAAGGCTTTTTAAAAATTCAACTCGGTATAAACCCTTGAGCATTTCACATCTTACTTCGCCACTTAGTCATTTTAAAATTGCCTTTTGGCACTTAATTTCAACTACTATATTTGCATGGTATTTTAGTATACATAAAATACGGCAAACATATATTTTTAGGTTTATGTGATCAAATATGTGGATTATTTTTGTTTGGCATATACTACCTTGTACTAACCAACCCTTATAACTCTTAGTAGCTCCCTTAGACATTTTAATATATATACTTTTCTAAAAATAAATTCTTATCTGGAATCTGGCCAGGTGTTGCTGTACGAAATCCTAAAGAAAATCTTAAAAGAAGCACTTAAACCTAAACTATCAACAAAACTATCTGAGGTTCCACATTAAAATGCTTTCCTATTTAATTACTACATTAATGAATTCCAAATTATTAGTAATGTCCTTCATCAAAACAAGAAAACTGTTCAATACCAACTTTGCATTACAACATTGTCCTCTCCTTAACACCTACATATTTCTTAATATTTTACTACTAATAACCTTATTCTTAAATTTAATCGTTAATTGTTCCAACGACAAATCCTCAATCAACGTCCGTGTTCACATATAAATTATATCGAATTGTAAACAAGCCTATACTATTATTTACAGTTTTATTCGTGTAATATAGGTATTATCTAGACCCACTAACTTTCTATTTTTCAAACCAACAGCGACAATATAACCCAATAATTCCAAATTAATAATAGGATGAACAAAAGTAGTTTTACTCCGTACACATCGTCATAACAACGCTAATTCTGCCTGAGCGTTTTGAAATTTACCTTACAGAACCACAAGCATAAAATCAAACAACTTCTCATATGCTGTGTATTTTCTCCCGTCTAGCTGTCTCGTTCAACTTTCTAAAATGCCCTAATCTCACTACATTTTCCAAATTTTACACTTAACATCCCTTTCAACGAGTCCTACATAATTCACTTGTATCAATTTCATACCTCCCATAAATTAACACTCCTCTGTGGATCTAGCATTAAGCTGCCACCCCCTCCACCTCACCCCAATATCGTATCTACATTTTTGATATTTTCAGGTGACATTTCTATAATGAGATGATGCTTTAATCTCTGGAATTCTATCTTCTGTATCGTGTTTTTTTAATGTCTAATTAATAAATTGTAATTGTGTGTGTGATTTCCCTTTTATGATAATTACAACAATGTTTTTTAAAGCTATGTCACATTACATGGAATTTATATTAAACAAGTTTCTAAAACTTATATTTGGGGTGCATATTATTAGTTAATTCTCTATCATTTCATTTATAATAACAAAAGCTTTCTTAAAAACATGACACTCTTCTACTATGAAATTTGTATACAGGCGTTACATGTTTACATCAAATTTAATTCAGCACATGTGGTTTGGAAAATCTAGGTTATTTTTTTAAGTGCAGTATTATCTATTGGTAAGTTTTTTTCATTTATTTTTGGTTGTTATTTGTACAGTGTTATCAATGTCCTAATTTAAATAGAACAAGGGAATTCATAAATTGATGGTTAATTCATGGCAAGAACATTTGTATAAAATTTGATTAGATAATAAAAAAAGTTTTGTAGTTTTGATAATTTCTGGTAATTCAAAATATCATTGTTGTGCTTAAACATTTAAAGTATCTTGTGCAAAGGTCAATTTATTTTACTAGCTAAATAAAATGAAGTTGGATTATTATTTTCATACTTAAGCTATTTGAGAAATATTTTACTACTGTTAAATTGATGTTTTGTAATAGTGTCTGAAATTAAATTAAGTAAAAATTTATAATGCATTTGTTATCAGTGGGTAGGATATGAAATATTGAATTAAAAGTAAATTATGTGCATATTTTCATGCTGAGAAAATTTTATGAATCATAAAAGGAATTTTTACTTTGTAATATTAAGAAATTACAGTTGAATTTAAAACGTTTTTAACTATAACCTATTATGTTTGAGAGTTGTATATATAAAGAAATTTCAATTTACAATATATTCTGGTCAAACCTAAATGTTTATTTAAAAATTAGCGAAATTATTGAAAGGACATCTATAGAATTACATATCATGTAGTTTCGCTCAAGTTGAGCATTAAAGTTAGTTGAAGAAAGCTTTCTGTAGAACTTTTAGTGGTTTGGTAACAGGTTATGTTTTATGTGCTATCAGTATTTATAGTTCCTGTCACCCATTAGTCTCAGCATCTTCCCATTGAGTAGTATGCCATCTTTATAGGGATTGGTTTGTTTTTATAGATACTATGATGCCTTTTTGTTTTGTTACCGGAGTCAACAGATTGACCTATGACTACTTTCATGTTCTACTCTTGAACCGATCGTTCAGACTAACCATTCGTATTATTGGATGTTTCTTTTATTTGCTAGCCATTCAGTCAATATTTTCTTTTAGCTTAAATATAGTAATTGGCGTGGGAATTGCAGTTTGGTTCATAGTAGCTGACAACGAGGAACAACTTCCGATAATAATAAGAAATAAAGATATTTTTTGTTTGGAGTCTCAAAAAAGTATATTATTATTGAAATATGTTTCTTATTAATTGTAAATTATTCACATTGTACTGTAACAGGGGCATCACTTTATTAGTCTTTATTCGGCAACTTTTACATATATGATTATTGGCATGGTATCAACAACTAAAGCCGCCACTCAATATTTACCAATACTTGTGATTTTGCTTCTGAAATAACGATATTTTGCATACAAAACCTTTAATTTATACTTGCAACTTATTATTAATACCTGAAGATTTTATAAACCAACAAAAACTCGACACGTTTGTTAAACTAATTTGTGAATGTAACGGAACAGATTGAAAACCCTTGTTCAGAAACATTTTGTTTTTCTTCAGTTTATTGAATTATATCGTATCATATAAACCTAATGGAAATGATATCTAATAATACAGGTAATGGAGTAACTAACATATCGGTTCTCGGTACTAAAGCAACATGGAAAATACAAGCTCTAATTAATATCGTGTTTCTTACTGAAACATAGACGAATAATAAAAGGTTCTTTTATATAACATTTTTAATGTATTGAAAAGTTAATGCAAAGTTTTTTGAATTTATTTGAACATGTAATTGCAACATGATTTTCAGAAACCAATCGAAACAGTGAAAATATATTCACAATTTTTCAAAATTACTATTCAACCGATATGTGTATTTGTAGTTACCGCAATGTGTTAATTTGTTTGCTGTGAATCCAGCTTGCGCTCAGTTTGTACTGCGCAGCTAAAACCCATCCCTTTAGTTTAATTACTAAATCTGTTCGTTAAACGCTCGAAAATATCACTGCCACCTGGCTAAATTTATGTTTTAATCAATGATTAAACCAGATTCTAAAAATAATAATTACGAACATAATCTATTTATTCATGTAATCTTTACAAAAACAAGTGGCAAAAATTTTATCTTTGTTTTATAAAGTTAAACGTTAGATTAATTTACATAAGCAAAGTGACTATATCTCTATATAACTGACTTTGAACTTTTCAATAACAACATAAACTTGAAATATGTGTATTAATTAGAAGATAGTTTAATCTTTCTAGTTACAAAATAATTGGTCATTAATTTCTACAAGTATGTAAATTGATCATTTTATCAAAATACACGAGCTTTTAAATTCTAAGTAAACACAGTTCAACCACCTACTGGGAGTTTTGACTCAAAGGCATATTCAAATAAATTAGTCACACATAATTATGCAACAAATAAGTTAAACAGGTATCTGAAGCGTAAAATCCATAATCTTGGTAATTAGCCGATGAAACCACCTGTAGTCTTGTATCCAACAGCGTAAATTAACATTCATGTCGAGATCTCAATTCTTTTGCATTCGAACATCTATTGTATAGACTGGATTTTCTCATAACTGTTACTCCAATGAATGAATACTTTAATTCCCAATCAATTAATCCAAAGTAATAGCCAATCACTCATCTGGATTCTAACCATAAATTCGTGGTTGTGTGCATTGCTATTGCTTATCTTTAGGGTAACTAAAACTACAATACAGTGTTTTCATGCTGATTTTTGCAGATATCAGTATTCGAAACAAACTTTGTTCTGCTAATCACCTACTTACAATAATCACATGCAATGCAAACCTGAAGTAACCATTTAAATCATCATTAGGTCTTTAGTCCTTGAACTGGTTAGACGCGTACCCTCATTGTTTCCTATTCTGAGCTAACCTACTCATTTCCCTGAAATTTCCAGTCTGCATCTTTCACATGTGTGCAATAGTTTGATCTAGGTCTACCTCTACTGCCTTTTTGCTATCTCTGCTTGTAATATCCTGTACTATTTCCCGAAAATGCCTCTTTTTTTTCCCACAGATACTGTCCCTATGTCATAGACGTACTGTGCTGTGCTCCACACATATGCTTTCAACAATTTTCTTCTTGTTTCTGTGTTTGTTGTCTTCGAACATAGCCGTTGTTCTTTCTTGTTAATTGCAGTTCGGTGCCCCTTCTATTGTTTATAAAATATACCCTATTTCTCTAATGTTCAGTAGTATGTGAAGAAGGTTAAGCAGCCCGCGGCTACCAAGATCCCCCAACACTTGAATATTTGCCGATTTAATAGTTTTCTAATATATCCTTTTGCACAATCAACATGAGTTGAAAATATTTCAAAACCAACACCTGTAGTTGTTTATAATAATCGTAAGATTCAAGTGCAATTATTTTTTTCGTCATTAGGTTTTCGATCTTGAAACTGGTTGGCCGTGTTCCTTCACTTATTTCTATTCTGAGCTAGCCTACGCCGTTCACTGAAATTCCCACAGACAGCTAGGTTCCCCTTCTGTTGTTTCCTAATTATATGCCATATTTCACCAAGATTCAATGGTATGTGAAGAAGGTTAAGTAGTTTGTGGCTACCAAAGATCACCTAACACTTAGACATTTGCTGCATTAATAGATTTCTAGTAAATCCTTTCGCACAATTAACGTTAGTTGAGAGTATTGTAAAACCAATACCAGGTTGCTTAAAATAATGATCAGGTTTAAGTACAATTATTTTTTACGTCATTAGGTTTCCATCTTCAAATTGGTTAGATGCGTACCTGATTGATTTCTATTCTGAGCTAGCCTGCACATTTCCCTGAAACTCCCACAGCCTACATCTTTCAATATCTGTGTGCAATAGTCTAACCTAAGTCTACCTCTCCCTCTCTTTTTCTTATCTCTGCTTCTACTATATTCCACGCTATTCTCTGATGCCTTAGTATGTGGCCTATCATCCTATCTCTCTTATTTTTTACTGTTTTCCACATATTTCTTTCTTCCCCTACCATTTCTAGTACCTCTTTATTTTTAACTTTGTGTTCATGATTTATGGTAATAATGAAAAATCCATTTTCCAGGGCATAAAAAAGCCATGAACATTTTTATTTCAAGAGTTGATCCTAAATATTCTACATAAGATATTCTAATGTCACTTAATTTAATTACTGGTTGGGGTAAGTAGTTAGAGGTTATTTTTATATTCCCAAATATGACCAGTAACCTTTAAGGAAGGATTCCCTTAAAATGAGGGAACGCAATATCTTCCGACTATGCTAGGGGTCTATTCCTTGGGCAGAGCTTATGAGGATTGGTCGTGGTTCTTTTTACAAAGCATTATTTTATTACTAGGGCTAGATTCTTGACAAAACAGGGGTTTGAATAGGCCGCCACCAAGTCAGTAACTTTAAACACAGGGTTTCCCTAAGGGGGTCTTGGGCATCCTTAAGGAGGAATACCGTATTATCTGTCTTACACTTTAAAAGTTCATAATTACATCGCGCAAGCGCGCAATAAGCGTCGCCACGGGCAGTTGGTAACGCTAACCTTTGTACAGATTTTGGCGCGCCCATCTGTCAATGACGTCACCAATATACAAATTAAATACGCCATTGACGGAAAATATGCCAATTTTGAAACAATAGTTTATAACAGCGAAATACTCACATGAATATGTCCCTGAGTTAAAGTTGGCTTCTGTTGACGTCCATCAGGGCTACTGATGGCCCCTTGAAGGCAATTAATGGAGGGTACGCCTAACGTCCATCCAAATGGCTTCGACGGGATCTCAGGGCTCCACTCCGTAGTGTTTAAAGATGGTGCTCCGGCGTGGAATGCGGTTCGGCCAACGGCTACAAATTACCTCCTACCTATGTAGGGAATGAACAAGGAAACCAGGTATAGGGCGACAAACAGATAAGCAGGCAAGGAAATCTACATAGATAAAGATAAAGGCACGATACGATACCTGAACAAAACCGCTCTTCACGAAGGTCAGAGGCAAAAAGCCACGTTAAAAGACCACCGGAAAAAAACACTTTTCTGTCCTTTCACGCGTCGGCGCGAAATTATTCGTCCAACCCACTTTTAACGTGACGGAAATACGCACACCGAGTCTTTTAAATTTAAAGGCGCGAAAACTTCCGCACATAAAAATTAAGCTAAGAAAATGTTTAGTGCCACTTTGGCACGTAACAACTGCTAACACAGGAGCTGTAAAGAAAATTTAATTAAATATACTAAAATTGAGGACACAAGAGGTATTCTCTTGCTACCTCATATAAAAAAACAACAAAGATTAATCAGGCAACCATAATATGAACACAGATTTTATGCTTCAAATACTGAAAAGGCTATTAAAGCTTTTTGTTAAATTGGGTTCACCACTTTATTCTATTTGATCTTATTCTTTGTTACCCTACTTCTGAACGTACTTGTTCAGAATAAAACAATTAATTAAGAAAATTAAATGTTGTTTCTTTAATTAAAATTGTCCTTTCATAAAAATTGTAAATATAAAATTCATGTTTAAGAAAAGATAATACAAATTTCATCTACTCATAAGGTAGGATTATATATTTAAAGAAAAATATCAAAACTTCAAATGTTACTTTAGTTACAAGAGTTTAACTTGAATTTATACCAGAAATATCAGATCTGCTTTTTCTGTTTACATTTTATAAAACTTTAACTACTTGTCTATTAATTCATTATTTAAAAATTGTAAGTGAAATCATGCATATATGAAACATCAATAAGAACTCTTTAAGTTTGCGTAATTTCATAAAATTTAATAACTGTAATTGTACTGAACTAGTATTGACAACAAAAATTTACTAAGGTCTTTCTTAATATGCGAAACGGATTTATCAGAATAGATAGTTACAAAATATTTTCTGAAGCAGCCTTGTATCAAAGATCACCAAATGTAGACGTGATGCAAGAATAATTCTAATCTCTTACCTTGGCTCTGCAGGTGTTCTTTACATGTTGTCTTCACAACATGTTAGGGCAGGTGTTTATACATACATTTTTCAGAAAACAAGGGACATCAAATCCACATGTTCCACAGAACACGAACAGCTGCGTGACCCTTGGACTGGACCATGCTAACTTCTATGTGTTTTGGTCATACGCACGAACTGGACCAACCAAATTCCAATACTAGACATAGACGTTCTACTGTGTGTAAATCTTGAACGAAAGTTTCAACAGTATCATTCCAATACATCATCGGACTTAATTTACAAACCATAAAAATTTCTACATATTTTGTAGAACGTTTCCTTAAAATTCGAGCTTACTGTTTTCTCCATAATATAACATCAAATACAACTATCCATCGTACGGTTGAAGGACGTTCATATTAAATTGATATCGCATCGCAAAGTTGACGTGAATGAACTATAAGTTGAATCTCGCAGGTGCACTCGCGGCCTTAGTTTTATAAAACCAGATAATACATAACGACTTCTTAAAGTTGAGAATTATAATATAAAAATCTAATTGAGGACTTCTACTTAGCGTTGAAAAACATAATTTATTGTACTTTTTCGAAATCATTAAAGGAATATTTTATGTGTTATTTACACAAATGTCCAAAGAATTATTAAATGAATTTATCTAAAGAATTCTCCAAACAAAGTTATTTATTAGAAATCATTTAAAAACGTCTTTAAAAAGAACGTTATAACAGAAGAAATGAAGAATTACTAAAAGAAAAATTACGAAAAGTGCCATTATGAAAAGAGCGCTACAACAAATTATTTAGTTGGTCTAATTAATTATTATTTTAATTCTTACCATCATTAAACATCAATGGCCTAGTGTCCAGCGCACTAGGGATTAACTACCGCACAAAAAGCCAGACGCAAGTTGCATGCTAGAACCCTTATTGGTTCCATTATCGTTCTCGACGAGAGCTCTAGCTAATGTGAGCACAAATGTGCCATGCACAAAACAGGAAAGCTGTTTGGCCTTGATAATAATTGTATTAACAACCAAACTAGCATTTCTGTATGGCGGTTAGCACATACAACATCAATACTTGTATTTATTTATTTAAAAATGGTTTGCATGGTATTAATGACTATACTAGAGTTATTAGGGCTAAAAATTCCTTAATGTTCTACTGTAGTAAAAAAAAAACTGTTACAATATAAATATTCATCTTTAAAACCAGTCTATGGAAGTAGCTCTTGTGACGAACTAAATTCAATGCTTACAAATCTTTTAAAGTAGGGATCTTGAAAGAAGATGTTAATAATGTATTAAATCCAGGTACCTGAGGTCACCATATAATATCTAAACCTTTTAGAAATAGGAATTTTAACAATAGGTGTTTTCAATAGATCATGATAAAACAGTTATTAATAATTCTGTAGATTATAGTATTGATAAATCATTTAAGAATATTACTTGTAGTATAGTAGAATTTATTTAAAAAGAGCCTGTACATCATCATGTGCACACGGCTAAAACAGTGTCAGATTAGTCCATTGTTTATAAATAGGCGTGTTCGTTCAGCATGTCAGTGGCGTAGATAATTTACTGTTAAATGTCAATTGATATTTGTGACTTTGATATTCTATTCTTTGTGTTAAACCATCAAAACAAAATAAAACTTGATTTTAGAATACTTACTCTATGGGAGTTTGGTAGAAATTATTAAATTCGCTACGCCATTGACTTTCAAGGTTTGTGCATATGTCAAATAACGTACAGGCTCTTCTTAAATAAATTCCACTCTAATGGGGATTTTTAAAAGTCAATGACCATGCAGTTGAAAATAATACTGCAGATTTTGTTAAGGAATCCAAGGGAGGCACTATTGTGAACTTGAACTTGTTTTGTCGAAATATTCAATTTATTTCCAATAAGATTATCGACCTTGAGGTTTTGTTAGTGCAAAGCAATTTAGATTGTGACTTTTTGTGTCTTACTGAAATCAATTTAAATGAGAATGAATTGAAATTCTTACAAATTAATAATCTTACACCAGTTTCTAGCTTTTGCAGGACAACACTTACTTGGGGTGGTGTTGCAATTCTGGTTAGATTTGATTGCAAATATGAAGTGATAAAGGCTGATATGATTAATAAATTTTCAGTGGAACTTCATGCTGTTCTTGCTGCTATATATGTTAAACATTTGAATCTCGTTATAATTACGGTTTACAGATCTCCTAATAAGGGAAGTTTGGAGATTTTCTGTCAAACATTCGCTACAATATTCAATGCTATGAATAGTTTAATTCATAAGAATTTGTTTGTGTGTGGTGATTTCAATGTGCATTTCGAAACTGATCATAAAGATGCTAAATTATTGATAAATTTTTTGCATGTTTGGTTTGTACTGCACTAATTTTAATGCTACTCGTCTTAATAATTGTCTTGATAATATTTTTACTAATTTATCAAATCAAGTAGCCATGTTGATAATACTATATTATCTGATCATTGTAGACATTTTTTACGTCGACTTAATTATAAACCAAATTTTAAACATGAATCAAAAATTTATCAACCCATTCCTAGTCTGGGTAAATTTAATTTTTATACCTATGTAGAAAAGTTAAATTGGGATTTTGTGGATGACACAAATTTAGGTATTGGAGATAGGTACCATATGTTTACACACAAAATAGTAAACGTTGCAGCACTAAGTTTTCTATTTAAATTGTGTAAATCATCTAATACCCAACAAAAAAAACAGTCAAATAGTTCAATCAAATTCTAAAATTTTTACGGAATAATTATTTACTCTTATGTGACAGGTACAAATTTAAACCTAGCGAAGTACTTAAATCCTGTATAAAAAAAACTAAAATATGAATACAGATCTGCCATAAAAGATGCAAAAATTAAAGCCTATGATAACTATATTCATAAAGCATGTAGTAATAATAATAGAACAAAATGGAAAATTATTAATCAAAAAAGAGGAATTAATAGAAATGATTATCACTCAATCGATCTTACTGCAAATGAATTTAATAACTTTTTTATTAATTCAGTCCAAAACATTATAGATAAAACAGACACTAATGATTACAAGAATGATTCGTTTATCTTTCAGGAAATTTCTTATACTTATTTACGTAATATTTTAACATCAATGAAATCAAAACATTCCAAGGATATTTATAATTTGAAAATTTTTTTGATTATAAGAGTGGCCAGCATAATACTAACTCCATTAAAGAAATTAATAAATTGCTGTATTAGAACTGCTATTTTCCCACGAGTTTTGAAACATGCTAAGGTGATTCCTATACACAAAAAAGGTTGATATAATGATATTGCAAATTATCGTCCGATACCGTTATTACCAGTATTCTCAAAGATTTTTGAAACGGTTCTTAAGAATCAGATGCTACTATATTGAAAATGAGGAATCATTATGTGCTTTATAATTTGGACACAGCAAAGGTTTATCTACAAACGACGCGGTTATTAGGCTAGTACTAAAGATTACTGAAGCTTTTGAAAATTGTGATTATCTGTTGGTAGATTTCTGTGATCCTAGTAAAGCCTTTGATTGTGTCAGTCATTCAATCTTGATAAAAAAAGTTGCACATGTTAGGTTTCGACCAAATAAGTACCAATTTAATCAAATCATATTTAACAGATAGGACGCAGTCTGCTTATTGCAATAGTGTCGTCGTGTACTGTAAATGTGCCTTTTGGAGTACCTCAAGGTTCAGTTTTGGGCCCACTATTGTTTTTGTGTTTCATTAATGATCTGCCTTCCAACTTGACTAATACAGAACAAATTTTATATGCCGATGATACTACATTGTTTTGTCAAGGTTAATCCATTAATGAACTTAAGATGAAAAGTAATGAATCCATAAATGCAACACAAAATTGGTTCAACAAAATAAATTATGCTTAAACAAGAACAAAACCTAGCAAATGTTTTTTTCTTTAAAGAGAGGGCTACCTGATAATAAATGTTCACTACAATTTCTGGGTGTAACATTGGATGCAACCTTAAACTGGGACAAGCATTGTGATAATGTGTGACAAACTTTGCCAAGTTATATATTTTGTGAATTTTTTTAAAAACTGTTTCTTTTGAGTTCATTATATCCAGTTATTTTGTAAAGTTCCATTGTCATTTGTCTTACACTGTGGAAGTGTGTGATCACTGCTCTTCTGCAAAAAGCGTTTTTCGATTACAACGTCGTGCCTTTAGGACAATGGCGATCTTAGCTTATAGGGATGATTGTTGCAGTTATTTTATTAAACTTAAAATTTTAACATTTCCAAGTATTTATATACTAAATTGTTAAATATATATATATATATATATATATATATATATATATAAATATTTTATAAGCATTCTAGCATACGTGATATTAATACACGTGGTAAATTAAATCTTGTTCTGCCCTCTCACCGTATTTCTAGAAATAAGTTCGGTCCTAATTACTATGGATATCTTTTTACAATGCCATAAGTGACAATATTAGAGAATTGCCACTAGATAAATTTAGAAAAATTATCAAAAATTTTTTATTGGATAATGCCTTTTATACAGTTCAAGAGTATTTGAGTGAAGTGAACGGTTTGCAGTTGCCTCCTTTGTTTTCATAATGTACGATATATTTATTAATGCTTATCATTTTATTGACTAATTGTAATTCACTTTTGTGATCAACACATGTTTTTTATAAATAAATAAATATCTTCATTATACGTCTGTAGAACCATATTTCAAAGGCTTCTACCTTTTTCTTGTCCACTTCTCTACTGTCCAGGCTTCACAGCCATACAGTGCTGTGCTCCACACGTATGTTTTAAGCAATCTTTTCCTTGTTTTTATGTTTGTTGTCTTTGAACACAGTAGTTGCTTTTTATTGTTGAATGTAGCACAACCTTGTGCTAATCTTTGTTTTATATCTTTTGCGTTCTTCCCATCTTGCGTTCTTTGGCGTCCTAGGTACCAGATATCCTTAACCTCTTGTAAGTTCTTGGTACTTATTTGTATTCTTGTTTTTGATTTATTTTCCCCTGCTTTGCATACTAGTACTTTACTTTTATTTTTGTTAATTTTCATACCGTATCTCTCTGTTAGAACTGTTTCCATTTAATCAAGAGCAGCTTCTAACTTTTCTTTGCTAGATGCTAATACTGCTATATCATCTGCAAATCTAGGCATATCAATTTTTGTCCCTGCATAGTAATTCCAAAGGTCTTCTTCCATTTGACAGTATTCATTGCCTCTTTAACGTACAAATTAAAAATTAATAAGGATAGGACACATCCCTGTTTCACTCCTTTCCTAATGTTTATTTCTCTATGTTCCTGCTCTAATTCTATTACCGCTGAGTGCCCTTTGTATAAGCTATGTACTATCCGTCTATCTCTAAAACTCATTCCATTTGAATAAGAAAGTTTTATTTTGAGAAGATTAGGCCACACGAAATATATGAAACATTATGAAATGTTTCTGATTGACAAATGCAATAACCATACAGAATCAGTGTCGTAGCGATATGGAGAGTATAACACTATAAAATAAACGGACGTAAATAATACCATTTTATCAATTAATGACAGATTGGTTGTAAATTATTGTACATATTTATGAAATTGCTGGTGTATAATTCATTTGAATATGTGGTAATAATTGTGAATGCCCAAACGGGGAAGGTGATTTGTGGAACAGGTATTTATCCTAGATTCTACCCCACCCCCTATATGATGATCACCTCACTCGGATGCTAAATTATTATCCCTTTCAATCTATTTGTATTTATTTGAGGGCTATTTTTTGGTTATGCATGAGAAACTTTGTTATTTGAATGTACTATATTTTGTTTTCCTTCGCAAAACGATAATGTAGTATAGAACATAAAATTTAGTAATTTCAAATTCACACAAATGAAATTACTTATAGTTGTCTGTTTCGTGAGATGACAATAAATTGTTAATATTTGCAAGCAACTTATCGCTTTATATTTTATCGGTGTAAACAACTTTATAAAGCGCATTGGTCGTTTCAATTAAGATTGTTAGAAATTGTATGTTGATTACAATAGAACATATGCTATTCTGGTACTCACAGCAAACTTGATTTTCCATCTGTCAATTGTTGAAGTTTGTTTACATAACAAACCGTGCATTGTTATTTATTTCTGTGGCGATCTTATATTTGCCAGTAATGGGGCTAAATTTATTACGTTTCACGTTCCTAGGATTATGGCACTATTTTGTTGTCGTTTGTATAATAAAATACCTCTTTACTTGCTGAAGCTATAAAACAGTGTTTCGTATCTAAAGCAATTGTAAATTTGATTTGTTTTCGTTGTTCTCTCTTTCTTACACATCAAATTCAAAATGGCTTACACACTTGATCAAATTATCGCATAGGGTGCATCATCATTAAATAAAGTAAATTTCAAAAAGTCTAAAGCATGTAGATTGGAGATGATTTGCGGGCAATAGTGAGGAAATGGAAGCAATTTTTGATAGGATTTTACAAATATCCAATGATTACAATGCTTTAATTAACAATTTGATATTTGAAAAAGAAGCAAATTTGGAGGAATTGGAAATAGTCCATTTCAGTTTAGACTTTGCTGTCACATCGGTAAAAGCCACTTTTATTGTTTCAAAAAACTTTTGAAACTAAACCCTTGGTTGTACCTCAACCGCCAATTGTTGAACCCTCACATAATCTCCGTCTTAATCCAATTTCGCCTCCAAAATTCAATGGAAAATTAGAAAACTTTGAATCTTTGAATCTTTCATATTTCATATTTTAATAGATATACCTTTGGATATCTCGTCCGTAGAAAAATTAATCTATTTTAATGAGAGTTTAGATGATAATAGTAAAAATCTTATTCGACACTTACAATTCACAAGCTAGAATTATCCTATTGCGCTGAAAATTATCACTAATCGATATAAAAATAGAAGTTGGTTTTGATGACTCATCTTAACTATATGGAAAATACCCATCAAGTCACATCACAAACTCCGGAAGCTTGAGATCTCTTTTAAATATGTTTGTTAAAAATATTACTGCTTTAAAAATATTTTCGGAGGTGGATCTTTTTGATCTAGTTACCGTTCATTGGTTATTGCAAAATTAGATAGTGATACAGCAAAACGATTTGAACTCTAAAATTCTTCGGAAATACCCAAATTTGAAGAATTGAAATCTTTCGTTGAACAAACTTGCAAAGTTTTTGAGCTGAGTGAGGTAATGTCAACACAGAAGGGAGCAAATGTTCCCACTCACACCCCTAATAAATTAAAAACAAAATTTCGTTAATAGGTTTCCCTCGAATTCGATGGAAAACAAACCTTTCTTTCGTGGTGTTTTTGTGTCCACAGTGACAGCTAAAAAATGTTTGCTTTGTACAAATTCTCACCCAATCTATCGTTGATATTGCGAAAAAGAAAAATCTTTGTTTGAATTGTTTATTTGATACCCATCATTTGAAACACAGTTACTAGTTCAAGAATTGATGGACCTATGTAAGCTCGGTGGATTTGAACTTTAAGTGGAAAAGTAACTCTACAAATGCTTTGTTGAATTTACCAAACTCGTATGTCGAACAATCTCCCATTTCGTTTAATGATGGGTGCTCTTTAAACACTACAAAGGTTCTAGGCTTGAAGTGGTGTTCAGAATTAGATATTTTCTCGTATGATCTTCAATTGAATGACAAAATTTGTACAAAAAGAAATATTCTATCGACTTTGGCTAGGATATTTGGTCCTTTGGGTTTTTAACGCCAGTAACATTTTTCGCTAAGCACTTTATACAATTATTGGGGATTTCAGGAATTGATTGGGACAATCAACCACCCGAAGATCTTACTTTTCAATGGAAAAGATTTGCGTCAGACTTACCAATGTTATCAACCATACAATGTAACATTTTTATTTTCAATAATAATTATTTGCATAGAATTACAAGAATAATGCGCTAAGTGTGCATCGTTCCTTAGTTATCTCCTTGTGTTAATATATCTGTGTCACATAAGGCTAGTTCCAAGCGCATCTCGAGTTGTTTATTTCGTATTATACGCCTCTAACGTCGCGACTACTCGGTTCTAGTTTCGACAAGTCAGTCGGCCACTGGCAATAGTTTGATTAAGATGTATTTTTGGCTGGCAATCTTCGCATCAACTATTAACTGTTGAGGTATCTTCTACTAACGGTTGGTAAAGTATACATTTTGCGATCTAATGTAATTTGAATTAATTTATTTAGCGCGACAACGAAGAATGGAACAAATATAATTCGTCATGTAGGATCTAAAGATTTAGAAATACCGTCATTTGGGGACAGTCGATTAGAAATTATGGATGTAATTTGGATGCAGTCATATTTAATTAGGAATGGCTGGTAACTTTGTTTGGAGAACGTAATTTCCATCTCAATTCATCGTGAAACAACAAAAGCAGTTTTGGTTCGTTATTAGTTATAAGATATTTCTTGCATGTGTTTAAAAGGTTAGAGCACGGAAACTTGCTATTATAGTTACAACATGTAAGTTGAGTAAGTTTCAATTATTGTTGAACTGGTTTTATAAGCCACAGAACTAAATTTTCTCAGATTAGTTTTCTATAATAACAAGCTTTGTTCCATTTGAACCTTCGATAAATTCAACGTATGTTTTGACATCATATTTTTTTTGTCTAGCACAGTTGACAGATGTTGTTTTGAAAGCAGATGCTTCGTGCAGCTGTACTGGAATTTAAACAAAACATTCCTATTTTTGTGATCAGCCTTATCTATACATAAATTATTAAACGTAAATATGAAAGTTCAAATCCACGTTATATAAGATTCTAGTAATTGTAATCTACCTGAAAAGATCTGCCCAGGTTAGAACGTAATTCAGTGTGTTATGCTTATAAATTATTATCACTCTAATATTTATAACAAGTCATGTTTAAAGTTTAGTTGGTTGTTTTGAGAAAATAAGTTGAAACTTTAACTTTGTTGTAGTTGATAATGACAATTTTTTTGTTAAAAAGTTCCGATATTTTGAAAGAGTTTTTTTTAGTAAACAAATAGTTCAAATTTAAGGCTTTTATTTTGGTCAAATGCGATCAAATCTAAATATACAAAATACACAAAAGTAAAATTCTGAGTAATAGTTTGGTGCCAATATTATATTGAATATACATTTTTTTATTTTTATATACTTTTATAGGACACAAATGGTGTTCTACTTTTTTATTTATTTAATCTTTGCAATTTCTTACAGGAGCTGCGTCTTATTTTGTTAAGACAGGTTTTTGTTAACGAAGGCGATCATTTTATCTTTGGGTTTCCACATCCGCCCTTAGAACTGTGCTTTGCAATTATCGTAATTATCTCAGGACATGGTGGCGCCTATTTGATTTAGCCTAACTTTGGTTTGCAAACAGAATTCGACTTACCCCCCCACTTCTCATTGCTCTACCCAGGAATAGACCCCTAGCTATGTCGAAAGATTTTTGTTCACTAGCGCCTTAATGTAGAAAAAAGATGTTTCAGTCTTTTGTAAAACAGAAGTCGTTTCAGTGGCGCCCATCCAACGTGGGTCAAGAAGCAAAAATCGTTACAACAAATTTCACGACAAATTGTTTGTCCCGATTTAAAATCATTGGAATTACATGCTTTTTGGGATGCTTCGGAAAGGGGTTATGCAAGTGTGATATATTTTCGTTGTGTTCACAAAAATGGTAACATTTCAGTATACTTTGTCTGCGTGAAAAGTAAAGTAGCGCCTATCAAAAAACTTTCTCTACCTCGACTAGAACTGTATGCCGTGGTTCTACATTCAAAATTAGTAAATTTCGTAAAGAAAACAGTTTGTTAGGACAAATTTTTGTTTTTTTTTTATTATTTTTTAGTTCTGTTGCTTGAAAATGCTTACAATTTGTTGTTTCGTTTAAAAAAAAGTTATTTATTTATTTATTTCCTAACGAGCAAGCCCTTTTTACATAATATTTATTAATATTTATTAATAATTTACTAATGAGCACAAATTATTCTATAGTTAGTATTTGTTTTGATTGAGAATAAATATTAAAGATAGTAGTGTTAAATAAATCAAACCAATGAGAATTGTTATTTGCTAGTTTACTTAGCCTAAATGTACTAGAATGTTTAACAAAGTTATATTTTTATAGTAGGGCAAACAAAGTAAATATTTTTATTCCGAAAATTTCTACCAGGCACATAGACATTGTAGTATCCAAGAAGGATACTATAATCAATCTGATTATTAAACAATTTATACAGAAAAATTAAATCCGTTCTGTTTATCGCTGAACTTAATGTACCAATGTTCAGTTTAGTTGCAATGGGTTTATAATTATGATCACAGAAATTCATAGTCATACCTATACGGAATGCAACATATCGAAGATAACCTCTTCGTATACTTTCCAACTTATCTGACTGAACCAAAAGAAATGGATTCCAGACAACCGAACCATATGCTAATATAGGATATAAAAGCGAGTAATAAATAGTTCTAAAAGTAGTAGGATTTTGAAATCATTGGCTACTGATTTAATAAAATATAAAATTTTTCTGACTTTACATACAACATAATCAATGTGACTATGAAAACTAATACTAGAATCAACATATACACCAAGATCTTTAATAATCTTAACTTTTCCCAAGAATCCTGATTCGCATTGGTAATCAAACGCCTCATCAGTGCCACCAATGCTAAACCTAATAACTGAACATTTTGAAAAGTTAAATACCATTCCAATTTCCTTAAAGGAAGCTTCAATTCTCGTTAAATCCTGCTCTAGTGCAGAACAATCAGAATCATTCATTATTATTTTAAATATTTTTAAGTCATTGGCAAACAACAAAAATTTACTATGCAAAATTACATTGCATACATCATTTATGTAAAGCAAAAATAATAATGGCCCCAAATGTGACCCTTGGGGGACTCTTGAAGAAACAAAATTTATTTTAATTTCTTTTTGGTGGGCGGTTATGTTGGGTCGACTCCTGCCACTCCCGCCTACTTACCTGTCGAAGCCGTGCCACTTGCGGTAAAAAGAGCAGTTCCGTCCGTGGTAGACAACACGGCCTAAATTATATTGTGGTTTTTATCGTTAGTTTTGTGTAAAAGACCGGGTCAGTATACTATAAAACTCTCGTTCGGTGCATATCAAGAAACCCGTCCTTCAAGCTTCTTGTTGAACATTGAGAATCAGCCCTACAGTCCACTAAAACCGCAAACCAATGTGGAAGGTGATTTGTGGAACAAATATTTATCCTAGATTCTACCCCCACCCCCTATAAAGCATATAACTAAACCATAGTTTGGTTTCAACAAAATTACTACATTGGATAATCACAAATTGATCAACTAACGCCGTTGTTTGTTTGTGCTTCTTTTTCTAAAAGGTGGATGATAATTTTAAACTGCATAGTGAATGTTAAGTTTTGTGAAGTTGATGTGTACTGATTTTCTAAGGAGTAGAATGAATTGTGTATTTGAAATTGAATACAAGTGTCTTTGACTTAGTTCGTTGGTTTTTAAAAAGGCGGTGTTTAATTGGTAGCATATATTTGAGTTTAAGTTTTCCATTGATTTTTAAAACTATGGCATATGCATTAAAAAAGATGTTGCTTCGGCTTATATTGTATTATAAATGTATTACTCGTGGCTCAATGCTTCTGTGTCATTGATTTGGAATGTTGACTTTACATTATTATTATTATTAAAAATTAGTTTCAGAGCAGAGGTTTAAGCTTATGAATTTCCGATTCGAAACACACTTTGCAAAACGTTCTTACACAAGTAAGCATCATAACTTATGCATATAACAAATGTAAAAAATTCAATGCCAGTTAAAACTCAATTCGAAAAGTTTTACACTATTTGGAGTAAAAACAAATTCGTAAATTCCAAACTCGAATTATACCATTTTCAAATAACTTATCAATATCATTTTTAAAGCTGTTGACAGACAGTGCATCTAATGAACTAAAGTGACGGAAGAAAAGTGAAATGTATTGTTTTCTGTGACAATTTTTAATTTATTGTAGGATATTCTGCAAGTTAAAACTAATAATTGGCTGGCATATATAACTAAGGTTCCTGATTAATAATATAGAATTATCAATGCCTGATATGTAGGAATTGATTAATTATTGCAACGTAACTATAAATTTGGAACTAGTAGGTTATCTGCTGACCTGTTAATCAGATGACCTTCAAACATGCGTATATTCATTAAAAGTTCAATGGCATGTGTACATTATCAAAATTGGCTTAAAGGATTATCTAAATTAGACTAAAACACATTTAAACACTAGCTTTTATTTTTAATAATCAACCACATTTCATAACATTACAACTTTACATAAATTTTATTTACTGAGCGTTTAGTGAAACTAATATTATAAACATCAGATATTCTTTTGATTTTTAAATTCGCTTCTTTATACTGCTTGTAAATCATCCGTGGCTCTGTATTCTTTGTGTAATTAGTCATGACGAGGACGCTCAACAGTGTAAAAAGTTTTTCCTTTAGCCATCCTTTTCCTTATTAAGCATAGGCATGTATGGACGTTTTTCATTCACCTATTACCAAAACTGCAACGTTGTATGTGTGAATTGTCAGTCTGCCGTAAAAGTTGCCTTGAAAAAAGATTGAAAGAATATTCCCTGATAAACCAATACAAAGTTAGTTGCTGTCATATGTAATATATATTAGTTATCTTAGAAGAACAAAATTAATTCAAAACTACTTAAATCAACTGTCGGAACCAGGAAAGAAACCCATTACTGGATTATTTGTATTTGTCTGATTCAATATGAATTTCTGAAGTCAAAAGACCATCCGTTTACATTTATCGAGAAGTTTTATAGGAAAAAGCAACCTTGCCAATTCGGTTTTATTTGCAAACATTTCGATTGTTGTAGAATTTAGTGCTCATACCTAACATGCTTTTATTTAATTAATCACTCTAAAAGTATAAAAATGTCAATATACAACATGCCTACAACTCAAGTTTTGTTAAAGAAATACATACACGTATATTAATAAATATTTGCAAAGAAATTGTGAATGCTTAAATACTCAAAGATTTTATTGGTATTTTAATTCTTTTAAATTTAACTTGGCAACGGCGTAGATTCAACATAATATAGAACGACACTTGTCAAAATGAAAACGAACAAATTTACATATTTTATATCAGCAAATGTTAATGAACATGTTATACTGAACAAATTAAATTCTTCCACATTATGTACTATTTCGAATGGGCCTGCACCTTGCCGAAGTTCTAGATTACTAGAACAGGTGAAATGGCTTGCGTGTTCTAATGAGCTAAAGATCCAAACTACAGGTCCAACCAAAGTAGTAGGGTCGTTAGTGAGGAACCCGACTAAGACAGGTCCCCGAAAGAGGGCAGCGGCTCTTTCGGTACTTAGATTGGCAGAGACCATAGGGGTCGCTATGGCAGTCTAAGACACACTACCGCGATGTGGAAGGCAACGGGAAACCACCACATTACCTCCCAAGTACACAGCGTACCTAAATTATAATAAAATGATGGCATTCTCTGGGGTAAAAGATTCCGGAGTTAAAATAGTCCCCCATTCGGATCTCCGGGAGGGGACTACTTCGGAGGATGCGATCGGGAAATTAAGAATAAGTCAGGAACATTTCGCGAGTCGGAGCGTGGAATGTTAGAACTATGAAGCAAGTGGGTAAGCTAGAGAACCTAAAAATCGAAATGAATAGGTTATCACTAGACATAGTAGGGATCAGCGAAGTTCGGTGGCCAGAGGCGGGGGATTTTTGGAGTGGGGACTTCAGGGTAATTCATACTGGAGCAGAGGAGGGAAATTTGGGCGTGGGGATAGTTATGCGGAAAAAGAAAGGATACTGAGTAGAAAATTACTTACAAAAGAATGAAAGAGTACTCATGGTTAGATTAGAATCTAAACCGGTAAACACAGTAATAATACAAGTATACATGCCCACCTCTAGCTACAGTGATGAAGAGGTAGAAGCCATCTACAAAGATATTGAAGAAATATTAAGACACGTAAAAGGACATGAAAATTTAATAATTACGGGGGATTTTAATGCAGTGGTAGGTGAGGGTAGGGAAGGAGCGATAGTAGGTTTATTTGGTTTAGGCACTAGAAACGACAGAGGAAATAGGCTGGTAGAATTTTGCAACAAGAACAATTTAATCATTACAAACACATTATTTCAACATCATGCTAAAAGACGATATACGTGGAAGATGCCAGGAGATATAGGAAGATATCAAATAGATTACATTCTTGTTAGACAACGGTTTAGGAATCAAGTAAAAGACTGTAGAAGCTAGCCAGAAGCAGATATAAACACTGACCACAACATCGTAATTATGAAGGTCGCACTTAAATTTAAAAATTTGAAAAAAAGAAACGGAAAAAGGCACTTGGACCTACAGAAACTAAAAGATAAAGATATTCAAGAAAGATTCGAAAAAAGGTCAAATGAATTGCTCGAAGATATCAGGAAAATATCTGATACTAAGGAAGTAGAAACAGAATGGAATAACATTAAATCCAGCCCCGACATGGCGGCCAGAGATATTCTGGGGTATACACAAACAGAAAATAAGACACCATGGATAACAAAGGATATCCTGAATTTAATAGAAGAAAGACGAAAATACAAAAATAAATTAGACGAAACAGGAAAACAGAGATACAAAGCCATAAAATGGGAAATTATTCGAAAATGCAGGAAAGCTAAAGAACAATGGATTGATGAAAAGTGCAAAGAGGTACAAACTAAGATGGAAGTAGGAAAGACAGATGAAGCATACAAACTAATTAGAATCAATTTTAGGGATATGAAACCGTATAGCAAAAATATAAGGGATGCGGGAGGAAATGTCATTATAGAAAATGTAGAGAAAGTGGGTAGATGGCAAGAATATATAGGGAATTTATATGCAGGAGAAGAACTAACTGCATTAGAAAGGAATCAGACATTGAAAACGATGACTTGGGATATCCTATACTTAGAGATGAATTTTAATTAGCATTAAAGGGTCTGAAAAATGGTATGGCGCCGGGTACAGATAAGGTGCAAGTGGAGACTCTAAAAGCCGCTGGTCAAGCAGTAACAGAACGTCTCTTCCAACTTGTAAGCTATATGTATGAAACAGGCGAGATACCCAAAGATTTCAAACATAACATCATAGTAACCATACCAAAAAAGAAAGGCGCAGATAGATGTGAAAATTTTCAAACAATAAGTTTGACAGCACACGTATCAAAAATATTAACTACAATTGTACAAAGACGAATGGAAAAGCGGGCTGAAGAAATACTAGGAGAAGACCAATTTGGGTTTAGGCGAAACAGGGGAACACGGGAGGCTATCTTAGCTCTGAGGGTGATAATGGAGAAAACGATAGAAAAAGGAGAAAGCATGTATATAGGGTTTATAGATCTGGTAAAAGCATTTGACATTGTAAAATGGAAAAAAATGTTCAAAATACTCAAAAAGATTGGAATGAGTTATAGGGCTAGACGGATAGTACATAGCTTATACAAAGAGCAAACAGGAGTAATAGAATTAGAGCAGGAATGTAGAGAAGTAAACATCAGGAAAGGGGTGAGACAGGGATGTTCCCTATCCCCATTAATTTTTAACTTGTACATTGAAGAGGCAATGAATACTGTCAAATGCAGGAAGACATTTGGAATTACTATGCAGGGACAAAAAATTGATATGCTTAGATTTGCAGATGATATAGCGGTATTAGCATCTAGCAAGGAAGAGTTAGAAGCTGCTCTCAATGAAATGGAAACGGTTCTAACAGAGAGATACGGTATGAAAATTAACAAAAGTAAAACTAAAATACTAGTATGCAAAAGAGGCAACAACAAATCAAAAACAAGAATACAATTATGTAACACGAACTTACAAGAGGTTAAGGATTTCTGCTACCTAGGAAGCCAAATAACGCAAGATGGGAAAAGCACAAAAGATATAAAACAAAGATTAGCACAAGGTCGTGCTACATTTAACAAGAAAAAGCAACTACTGTGTTCAAAGACAACAAACATAGAAACAAGGAAAAGATTGCTTAAAACATATGTATGGGGCACAGCACTGTACGGCTGTGAAGCCTGGACAGTAGGAGAAGCAGACAAGAAAAAGGTAGAAGCCTTTGAAATGTGGTGCTACAGACGATTGATGAAGATATCATGGACAGACAAAGTTAAGAACGAAGAGGTACTAAAAATGGTAGGGGAAGAAAGAAATATGTGGGAAACGGTAAAAATAGGAGAGATAGGATGATATGTCACATACTTGTTACGTGCCAAGGGTCACTTAAACAGTGTTTTTAGGTTAAGTTTTGATGTACGGAAGTTTCGCGCTATAATTTCAAAAGACGCGGTGCGCGGGAATTTTGAATAGACTAGGCGTGTGCTTCCGATACGTCATAGTAGTGCATTTGCGCAAATCGTGCAATGCTAGAGGGTTGGACGAATAACTTCGCGGACATGAAAAAAGACAAAAGGGAGTGGGGGAGTTTCTCGCTCTCTCTATAACGTGGCTTTTTGGCCTGGTGCTTCGAGTGAAGTGGACGTTTCTTTTGGTAACGTATCGTTAGGTTTACCTATGTAGTTCCTTGCTTGATTATCTTTTGTTTGTCGCTCCCTTACCATGTTCCTGTCTATTCCCTACATAGGTAGGTGACAATCTGAGAGCCACCTAGGCGTACCGATCTCCACGACTCTGGATGAAGACCTCATGACTGCCGTAGCTGGCCGGAGCTGATCCGAACGCTTGTAGAGCGTCGCCGTATCATCTCTGATCCCTCCGGGAGGAGCCCTGATGGACTTGGTTAGAGGCCTACCCTAGCGCAACTTCGCGGGAATCTGGACCTATTATGTGAGTACTTCATAGTTTATATTGTTCGCTTTTATCTTTGTTTTAAAATTAATATGTAAAATTCCGAAGTATTGCGCAATATTGGGGACGTCATTGGTAGATGACCGCGCCCAAATCTGTATAAGATTAGCGCTGCCAACCACCGATGGTGTCTAGTAAACCTCGCTTCCGGTGTTGTATTTATCGAACTTTTTAAATCTAACTACCGTTTGAATGTAAGATACTGCGGCATGAGGGAATAGTGCGGAATATACTAGAAGCAGAGATAGGAAAAAAGAGAAGAAGAGGTAGACCTAGGTTAGACTACTACACACAAATAGTGAAAGATGCAGGCTGTAGGAGTTTCAGGGAAATGTGTAGGCTAGCTCAGAATAGAAATCAATGGAGGTACGCATCCAACCAGTCCCAAGATGGATAAATTAATGACGAAGAAAGTAACTGCACTTAAACATGATATTTATTATAAGCAACTACAAGCATGGGATGGGCAATATTCTTGAATAATGGTAATTGCGTGAAAGCATTTACTGGAAAACTATTATTTCGACAAATGTCTAAGTGTTGGGGGGATCTTGGCAGCCACAGGTTGCTTAACCCCCTTCAATAAATCTCAGTGAAATAGGGCATAATATTAGAAATAATATAAGGGGAACCGAGCTGTATTGCTGTGTGAGAATTTCAGGGAACTATGTAGGTTAGTTTAGAAAATAAATAAGTGCAGGTACATGTCCAACCAGTTTTGCGACGGGAAACCCAATGACGAAAAAATAAGCGCAGATAAATCTGATGATTAGTATAAACAACTAGTTGTTTGTTGACTGTGCGGAAAGATATATTGAAAAAAATATTAAATCAGTAAATGTTCAAGTGCTGGGGGAACTTGACAGCCACAGGCTGCTTACCCCCCTTCGCAACCACTGAATGTCGGAGAAATAGAGTATATAATTGTAAAACAATAGAAGGGGACCGAACTGCATCTAACAAGAAAGAACGGCGTCTATGATGAAAGACAACAAACATAGAACAAAAAGTTGTTGAAAGCGTATGTGTGGAGCACAGCACAGGCAGTATGCCCGCAAAATACGAGCAGTCTGAAAAGCAGACAGAAGAACAGTAGCAGCCTTTGAAATGCCGTGCTTCAGATGTATGAGGATGGACAGACAAAGGTAATAACAAATAGGTTATAGGAACAGTAAGGGAACAAGGATATCTTTGGGAAAAAAATATGAGAAATAGAAGGGCAGAATACGTTCTAAGGCGTTTTTGGGGAATAGTATGGGATATATGACAAGCAGAGATAGGAAAAAAGTGGTGGATGTAGACCTAGATTAGATAGTGATAGATGCAGACTGTGCAAATTTTGGGGAAATGTGTAGGTTAGTTCAGAATAGGAAACAATGACGGCACGGGTCTAACCAGTTTCAGGACTGAAGACCAAATGATGATGATGATGATGTACTATTAATAAGGAAGCACGCTAACTTATCTTAATTGAAACGCGTCATCTCATAAAATGTAACTTAGGTTAATGTATTATAATACTTCAGGTTTAGTTTTGTTTTTATAGGTATTACCTATTTAAAATGGATATGAGAGTCTATGAGTACTAATATGTCTTCCTAAACAGTTTTCACACAAATAGGATTGGCTCTAAACAACACCTAAAGTATAATATAGATTTCAAAACAATTGCATTAACAAAAAAACATAATGTGTTAAGATATATTTTTTACTTGAAGAATTTCTTTAGATTGCTGTACAATAGTTCTAAATACACAGTAGGGTATCAAAAAATATACAGTGATGTTGTGTTGATATTAGAATGGTTACAGTTTTTTTAATTGCTGTCGCTTTCTGTTGACGTATCACTGTCGCAGTCTACTTGTATTATTAACCTAGCAGTCACATCTAGTACTTTTCACATAGGTACTATTCCCAAATAAGTGTTTCAGTATGTTGAATACATTTTTGCCAGAAATCTTTGAAACACTGCTGTACAGTTTCGCTCCACATATCGAATACCTTGTGGTGGCCATCACCATCTCTTCCTATATGCTTATTATAATAATCTTTTATATATGCCCAAATCATCTGTATTGCATTAAATTGACAGTGATACGGTGATAGGCTCAGAACTTCATGACCATAGCTTTTTAGTAGCTCATCTACTTTGTAGCGCTATTGTGGTTTGTGAGATTTAACAAAACTTAGTAATTCACTTTTAATCATCTACATAGTGTGTAATAAGCCATTGAATTATATCAGCCTTAGTCCAAGCTGCTGTTGGTACTTTCTCGAGTAATGTAGAATGATAAGGTTCATTATCTAACACGATTAATGATAGTTCTTCTAATTTGTTTATTAACTTTTCTGCAACCCACTGTAAAAACGTATTTTCATTCATTTCACCATGATCATCGCTACTGTTTGATTCGAAGCAAATAACAAAGAAGCGACTTTTACAAAACCTTCTTTTGATCCGAACTACTACTAAACGTTTTCCATCATACCCACATTGCTTTCTCACACTTCTAACGTTATCATCTTGCCTTGATCCTGTTGGCTGTCCTTTTGAAAGAACTAAGTTTCATCCCCAAAAATGATTTGTCGTCTTGTGTTGGAGTCTGTATTGTCTTTATATGCCCTTAGAAATTTAATTCTTGAACTGGCAATATTTGGTTTTTCTAACAAAGCCCTGCAAGTGCTTTCTTTTTGTAATTTGAATCCAATTTGATGCAATACACATTTCAAACTCGCATTACTTAATAATATCATTTTCTCGAAGTTTCACATTCAAAGATTGGACAGTTACATGCTTTTCTGCAAATAATGAACATTACACTATCAATCACTTTAAAACTTTATTAAACTTAGTTTGGGCATACAAGGTATCTCTAATGTTCATTTGAACATTGTCTAGAAGATCCATAGTTTTAGTTTTCTTCAGAGGTCTTCTTTTTCCAGGGTTGAGCACAATTCGATTAGCCATCTGCAGTGATTTAGTGCAAGTAACTGTGCTGGCACTAATTTGCAAAGCTATAGCCACTCTGTAATAGGTACAATTTTTTATGTAAAAATGTGTACCTCTTGTACTGCCTGCACTGAAACTAAAGGATGTCCATTCAGCTTTTCTTGTTTGAAGTATGTCGATAAGATCAAACCAACCGTTGAGTTTGTACCCCCAAAGTTGTACCTTTGGCTGGCATTTTGCAAGATTGGGTTCTAATGAGAACTGTTTTTCGTTAAATTGACAATGAATAAAATGAAATACGTAAAAATGAGGAAGCATGTTGAAAACGGCAAAAGTGGGGTTGTAGTATTACAGAAGTGAGGCTATATTATTTATGCGGCTAACTTCAGAATACGACTCTAGCCAGTTAAACGTCTGTATATATGAAATAAGGTCGGACATACAATAACGGGTTTGTTTTATCTCTGTGCGGTACAAAGCAACTACGTGTGAGTATTGAAGTAACGCATATCATTTACTCGCTATGTTTATTATACTCGTTAAGAAATTGGTAGATCTTTGAATGTATATACATGATTTCTAGATTCAAGTAATAGTCACGTTATGGTTTTCTTTCATGGTCTTGACTATACATTAAAGAACGGAGATTTAGACATAGAATATAACAGTCTAAACCGATTTATCGAATGTTTAAAATCATAGTTTCATGACTGTTTAGAGGAATGTGCTGCCTTGGAAGCTGCTTTCACGATAGCAAGTGATAGAAGACAAAATTTACTATAAGATTACTCCATCAAATCTAAAACACTTCAAAATAAATTATTCCATAATTTGAGGGGATGTATATAGCTTTTTCAGAGATTTGATAGAGTAAATTAATTAAGGCTTGTTTCTATGTAATTGGATATATTATCTGTATAAATGTCAAATTTGAAATGTGTATATAATGCGTAAATAATGTGTGAACAAGGAATCTAATTTTTATATTAACGTGTACTGTATGTATGGTATGTTAATAAAGGTAGGCGATGTACCGTTGCAGTTTTGAGTAGTTAGTTTCATTTTCAGGAAGCAGCTGAGCAGCCGTGGCAAAGTTTTGTTTTAAGATTCTGAGCTTGTAGCAATTTAAAGACGTCTAAGTCGTGGGGCTTTTTAAGTTTATAAGCAGTCGTTGGCCCTATATTAGACCGATGTCAGTAATGTACTTCTGAGCAAAAAATTTTTTTTTAACAAATTTATAAGCATAATAGATTCTAACAACTCGTTTTTGCCAAAGAAATCAAAAACTTTCCTCCAAGTAAAATTTCAGGCACATCTGGGTTAAATGTAGCCTATATATGAGGAATAGTTAGTTGTTAGTTTTTATAAGGACATTCTTTAGTTTTACACGTACATAACGAATTCTTATACTTTTCAATATTTCATTCTGTCGTTCAGCTTGTATATTCGTTATATATTCGTATTGCGAGAGTATTTCGTCAGCAGTGATTAGATGAGATCTATAAGCTTTGAGTTTAGATTTATTTTGCAAAATGTTAATTGCATTAAAAGACAAGTTTAAAATAAGTTTAACAGGTTGTGGTTTCCCTGGTGCAGCATGTTTTCTTAAGTGATAAACTTTAATACTTGTTTTATAATATCGACAGCTTTGATTAGGTGGTCTACGGATGTACGAATAGAGGAATCGTTAGAATTTTCCTGTTCTCCATGGATAATTATATTACGAGCATGTTGTTGACGTTCTGCTATTTCGTAGATAATTTCTTACTTATCAGCTGTGTTAACATATGGTTGTTTATTAATAAAATTGGTGCTGTATTTTAATTTATCAATTGTAGCTTTTTATTCTAAAATCACCTGCTTAGGTTCAAGCACATTGGAATGATGGGACAAATATTTGTCAAAGTGAAATGAAATATGGCGATCCTTATTGAAAAGACATTGTACTTTGCCACGTGACAGACCTGAACAGACTGGATATAGTGATAACTTCATGTGTCACGTTGAATTTCTTTGTCTTTATATGTGGAGTTGAGAGCACTACTTTGTTATCACTGGCATCACTAATTAAATAAACAATTTAAATAAGAGTGAGATATTTAAAATCAAGTTTTAGAAGAGCATAAGATTTACACGTCCTCTGTGTCAAACATAATAACCATTTTTTATTCATAACATTTTTATAATAATTGTTTGTTCATGTGTAATTTAACTTTTTTTAGGAGCACAAAAGGGTTTAAATCCGAGTGGGCTGCAGTAAAAAATCAAAAGTTGTATGTGGGTTCTATGGGAAAAGAATGGACTACACCAACTGGTCTTTTTGTGAACAACGATCCGCAGTATATTAAAATTGTGACTACAAAAGGGATGGTATGTATATCTAAATATTACTAGGAGTATATAAATTCTGTTTTATTATTATCCTTTTGTTTTTTTTTTTAATTTAAATTTGTATCTAAATATTTGAAAACTGAATAATTATATATAATTACAGAAAAGACTTGTAATGTTGAGATATGAATGTTATAATCATTCTTAATTTTTATAATAAAAAAATCATCATCAGTTTGTCTTCGACCTTACTTAAGGTCGGTTTGACACAGCTCTAACTTCTTTTCTATTCTGTGCTAATCTAAAAAGTTCTACATACCCTTCACAACCTAAATTTCTAATAATTTGACTAATATAGCTTGGTCTAGGTCTTCTTATACTCTTCTATCGTTTTCTTATTTATTTACCTGGCTCTACATCTTAAGCGATATTTTTGTAAGTATGACTATTGAAGCTAGAAAGATATCTTTAACTGCTTACAATTTGCATGCTTTGGTACACAATTTGTGAATATTAAAAGACGAGCGAATGAAATATTTTAAAGAATTTAAGGAGTTATTTTTGAACTGATATTGGGTGTGGAGAGATAAAGAAAAATTAGTTTTGTATTTGACAAAAAAAAGGTCGAAAATAGATTACTTTTTAATCTGATCAGGGAAACCAATTTCTTACTTTAACCCATTGATAAAAATGAGCTGCTTTTGTTTTAAGAATAATTTTTTTGAGTTGAAATAAGGTTGGAATTAGAAACTATGTTTCTAAAATGTTAGAACTAGAAATATATTCAAGGATAATTGATAAAGATTTGTCAAAATTCCAATAATAATGTAAAATTGAGGTTGAAGTTGGTGTTATATAAATCTTAACGCTGATCAAAGAAGCAGCGTTCACTTCAGTAATAGTAAAAACTTCTTTACCGAAAATAGGGCAAAGGATAACAATTGAAGGGAAAAAGAGGAACTTAGATTTGCACATTGTCAACAAATCAGATGAACATCCATTATCTGCAGTGACTATGTTGTTTAATATGGTGATGTGTTTCTGCTCGAAGCATATATGAATATATAAAGTAAAGACAGGTTCAAATAATAAATAAATTACACAGTTTAATAATGATATGTTGGTAATGCGTAATAATTATTTGTTTCTTGAAATGTATAAAACACACCTAGCGATAACCTCAAAACTTATATTAAAAAAAAGCTATAAGTATAAAATTGTTCTTCAAGGTTTCCAACATTTTTTAGCTTATAATAATTTTTTGTGGAATACTAATTTATAGCAAAGATAAATGAATTTAAGTAATGCAAAACAAGAAATCATTTATACATAATGATGACACTAGTTTCACAGTTTATCTCTTTGATTCTGTAAACAAAATTATATGGGTGTGCATGCATGTGTATATATATGTGTGTGTGTGTGCATGCATGCGTGAAAGAATGAGTGAGTGAATAAATGAGTGTGTGTGTGTGCATGCATGCATGCATGCATGCATGCGTGGGCAAGCGTGCATGCATGGGTGTGAATTCATGCATGAGTGAGTGAGTGAGCAAACGAGCAAGCGTGCGTGCATGCATCTGTGTGTGTGTGAGAGAGAGTGAGAATTACTGTAATAAGGTCTCGCGTTGGGCGTTGTTAAAAGAGTGCTATGGCAACGGTACAGCAATGGGAAATTTGAAATTATTTTCTTACCTTCCTAACTACAAAAACTATTTATATATTCAAAAATATTTTTCTTTCATACAAAATAGTTTATAAAAACAGTTTATCCCTTAAATTCAAACATATTCATTAACTAATCTTTGTTAAAAGGTAGACAATTCTTTTTAATTAATAGCTGGTTAATTTGCCAATCTCTTTATACCACGCTTGTGTTTCACCAAAAACGCTTCACAGATATTTCATTAAAGGTCACAAGCTTTTGAACTTGGATCTCAAAATTCTCTGCAAATCATCCGTTTCACAATTAGGAAAAAATGTGAACTTATTCTAATTTAAAATACAAAATTTTGAAATATTATCAATTAACAAACATGTAAGTACACAATATCAACATTATTTTAAACCAATTATTCTACCCTGTATTACCAAGGTGAAAGGTTTTCACAGCTCTTACAAGACAGTAATAATCAAGCAAAGATATTTTTCATTTACAAGGCTTTTCCATACATGCAAATGTCACATATAGATTGTCGTTAGGGGTGTCATAATCATGCCTTAAAACTTAATAAACTTTTTTTCTGTATTTGTATACTACATGGTTTAATTTATGGTCGAAGAAATCAAATGAAGTATTAAAAACATACAGACATATGTATTTATTGGTAACTCCATACTGATGTCATCCTATCAGAGATTTAAATTCTTAAAATTAGTTTACAATAATAACGTAATGATTAACTTTTTTATTTTTGTATTTGTACTATCTATTAATGTTACATCTATTTATTTATCTTTATTATTTTACTGTCGTATCCAACAAATGTTTGTTTAATGGAAATAGATATGTGACTACCTACGGCCATCGGTAATCTAATCGGCTTCTATGTTATAACCCGAATAAGCTTATTTCCATAAATATCTTAATATAACACATAGTATTAATTATGAAATGGACATTTCAACTAAACCTAATCATTGACAATGATGTATGCCAAAGAACCACCTTTGCAAGCATAGTCTTTGTTACGGTAATTCGTACGGACAAGAAAGAAAATAGTAAAGTAAGCAAAGAAAATAGTTCACACCGAGTAGTACCACAACAAAATAAGAGGAATAAAAAAAAAATTAATGTCGTACTAGCTAAAATGTCCTAGAGTAAGGTGGGTCACATAGAAAGAAAAAGGAAACCTCAAGAAAGAAAATTTATTTACTAACATCTGGTTAAAAAACGAAGTATGATACCAAAAACAATATTTATGTAACCTCTAGTTAAAAAACGTGTTGTGTAGAAAATAACATTTAGCCAAAAATATCTCGAAGGATTGACACAATATAAAAAAAAGTCTCTGCAATAATAATTTATCGCAAAAATAATAAGATGTATGCCATTCTTTAATTATCTAGAACTAAATTTTAACATGAACATTAAAAAAATTAAACAGAAATACATAACTTTTCAGTCCTGTGCTTTCCACAAAATGTAAAATATTCATTTGGAAAAGTCTAGACTTACAGCACCCACACGGGGTTTTTAAATTCTAACTGTAATATAAAGCAAAAATTGCACAAAAATATAGAATGGTCTGTTTTCAATCCTGTGATGACCACGAAGTTTAAATATTAATAAAAAGAAGGTATTTACTTACATAGTTGCAGTAGTGAAGAACCCAGCTACCGGCTGCAATGCATTTCACTCATAGATGGTTCCGAAAGTAGGTACTAATGTCACTCCTAAATAGTAAAGTAACTCGTAAAGAAAAAAAATTATATTGAAAAAAAACTTTGAGACAGACGGTATTAATAATAATTTTTACATAAATACCTAAGCAGTAACAGTCATCGTTCCGATCCTAGCGAAGCAAGTCAAATCCCAACACGTTCAATCGGCGATGAGCAATCTACAAACCCAGACCCAAATTTACTGCTGGTGAAGTCATCGACTGCTGTAGAGAATTTAACAACTGGGAATGACGTTTTGTATCTGCTTATCCATAAGGTCAACAACATGCAAATTCCAAAACAAAACATACAGGATAGTAAAACCGATTTTAACATTTTTTTTTTAATATTTTGTTGCTGCTGCATTTTCAAAGTTCAATATTAAGGATAAGATTCATTTTTAGGACTGTATTTAAAACGGATGTCCGGCAAATATCATTTTTCTTTCAGATTGAGGATTCGATGCCCATACAGAATTTACACCTCAATGTTATCACCAAATATTTTATAAACTTATATTTTAATACATTGCACTCGTATTTAAATGCATTGTTTGCATGCCTTAGCCATCGTTTTGACAATAATAACCTCACTCGCGTAAAGTTGGTGCCACAAACCCATTTATTTCCATTGTAACTTCGTCTGTAAACTTGTTATTAATAAAATCCTAGGGTTTCATGTTATCAAAATAGAATAGATTTAAAATATTCAGTTTTATAACTGAATATTTAATAGAAATTCTACAGGATGTTAGCCAAATAATCGTTTAAATTGAAAGGGAGTCGAACTTGCCAAAAAACCATGCAAAATAACAGTAAAAACAGTAGTGGATATGACATTTTAAATTAAGTATGAGCCAAAGAGCTGATGACCAAAAATCAGAAAGTAGCTCAAATAATGGGTTTCATGATGGGAGAGTCAATGGCTGGAAAGTTACAGAACTGAGTCAATGACCTCCCAAATTAAATGGTGTGACTAATGTTTGGCCAATGATGTCAGTAACTTCACAGTATCTGTTGATCGTGTGAAGTCAGTTTAAGAAGGTTCTAGAGCCTGTTGTTTTCTCTACCTTTTGCTGTAATTAGTTTTCCTTTGTAAATACATTTCATACACATAACACATTTATTGATAATAATTAACACAAGGATGTTTAGCCTCTCACATGTTTTCTTCGATTCATTACAATATTATTATTTTGTTGTTCTCATCAGTTTTACATTTCATTCATTATATAATCTTAAGTGGATAAATGTCATAATTATAGGATGCTGAAAAATAATAACCATTACTTGATATCTATTTTTGAGAAAGATGTTGATGCAAATGCTATGGGTAATAAATCTTTGCCAAATTCTTGCTGCAGTGCTGCTCCACCTCGTTTTCTGATGCATCACGAGAAAGTATAAATTCTTGGTCGAATCTTGGGAATTTTAATATTGTTGGCTTTGATAGCATGTGTTCGAGAGTGGTGAAGGCATGAGCACATTCTTCCCTCCAAATAAAATATACTTTTTTTTAAATGAGCTTATATAGTGGCATAGTTATGTTAGCAAAATTAGGAATAAATTTAGGATATAAATTACAGAAATCTACTATTCTTTTGACTTCCTTTGTGTTTTTTGGTGTCGGAAAATTTTTAATAACATATTTTGATGAGTTGTGCATAACTCGTTAATTTGTTATCTGATGCACTAGAAAAGTTACACTTGTTTTGGTAAACGTACACTTGCTGGCGTTTAATTTTAGATTATATTTTCTGCCTGAATCAAAAACTTCTCGTATAATATCTAATTGCTGTTGTTTCGAAATTTCTATTATTATCAAATCATGTATATATATATATATATATATATATATATATATATATATACAAACGTCCTTTGTGGTCCAATACCTACGAATGCTAAATTCACCATTAGCTGGCAGCGATGTTTTGACGCCAAATGGTGTTCGTGTGAAACAATAGCTTATATTTTCTGTTGAAAGCTTGTGATATCTCTTGATTCTTCTTCTAGGGGTAGCTGATAAAATTCTAAAGTTACGCCTACTGTTTAAAAATACTTTGTTCTTCCCAGTTGATCTAAAATTTTTGGTAAAGGAAATTGCTTTCTGTTTAGTTTCTTGTAATCCACTACTAAATTCAATTTCTTTTCTCTATTGTTATCTGGTTTCTTTGGTACTAGTAGAATTGGATGTTGTATTCGAAAAAAAAGTTCAATAATTTCATCTCTTAACATGTTAAATACATGGATTTGTACTTCTAATTCTTGACTTTGTGGTATTCCATAGTTTTTTTTACATATGCTGGTTCTTTAACCTTTAACCTTAATTTTTGCTTATAAAAATCATTTACCGAAATCCTATCGTCCTTTAATTCAAAAATACCATCATATTCCATACATAAATTCATAATCCTATCCTTTTCATATTCTGGGATATTCTCATTTAATTCAGCTAAAAGTTGTTCTTTTCTATTTCTATTATTACCTTTTTTATCTCAAATATTGAATAATTGTTCAAATTTACAATTTTTATATTGCCATTTCTTATTTCTATTGTTCCCGAGGTTAAACCTATTGTACTTAAAGTATTGTTCATAAGGCCTTTGATTTGGCATTTGGGATTTGATGTCCGTCGATTATTTTTTTTTTGCTTGGCTGTGGTATCCACAAAAAGTTTGACTGCATGCTGTTGTCTTTGATGTTCTTGCTGTTATAAAATTAGACATTTGTAAATTAAAGGTGTATATTTTCATTGTTGGCTCCCTTTGACCAGTTCCAGATGCTGTCAAGCTTGCTCATTTCCTGGTCCTGGATTTTGTAACTTCTCACATACTAAGTGCACTTATAAAAGTTTGTCTTTCCTTTTTGTTATAATTTTTTTTTTGACGACCTGCATTACTATTTAGTATTGCTTTACTTCTCCGTTCGTTGCGAAGACCTAAATAGTTTCTTCTAGTATGTATTACTTGTATAAAGTTTTTGCTTGGCATTGGCTTGCCTTGATAATTGTAATTAATAGATGAGGGTTTATTTCTCTGTGTATTTGTTGTCCTGAAATATAACACTGTTGTTTTATTTCTGTCTGATATCGATGTAATGCTTATGTATTTGGTAATCACATCTTCCACGTTACTAAACGTTCCAACTTGGATAACCAATTTGACATTGTGATTTATTGCATTATCTACATGTTTCGTTGTATGACCCTTTGTATCTTCATTAGGGATGCCTTCCAAAATATAGATCTTTCTTAGCTTGGACGCTAACTCATCCAATTCATTGGCATACTTTGTATTTGATTTTCCATTCTTTATTTTTGATACTATTGCTTCATTTGAAATTAAAGATCTGGTCGTTCCATTAAGTTTAGATCTAAGGTATATTGCAGCATTTCTTTCATTGCCTTCTCTTGAAGTTTGTAACATTACTATTGAATCTAAAAATGTGGGTATGTCCACGTGCTGTCGAAATTTGAGGACATTATTTGACTTGCGAAATGGAAAAATTCCATTGTGCTCATAGATATGACTGTTTTGATTTTGCCACATTGGGCAAAGAATGACGTTGCTCTATACCTTCCTTCTGTATTTTAATTGTAGTTTGGATCTCCGTAATTTTTCGATCTATTTTTGACTGTAAAATACTTACTACATTCTCTTAGTCTGGTGTTCATTAATTTTTTTCCAGTTTTTCTGTTGTGAAATCTTGTAATTCCCTAAACTTATGCTCTAAATTACCTACTTATAACCATTTACTAAAAAAACAATAACTTACACTTTGCAGGTTACTCTTATAATGTGTCTCCAATAATTCATAAAATTTCTATAGTTTTGTCAACAATTCCTGAAATTTGACCCTATTGACAACATATACTCATTATTTAAATGTCAGACAAACAATTTTCTATTTATAACTGTAAAAAGAGAATCTATTCAATGCTCGAAAATTTCACTTCAATTTCTATACATAAATTGTGTACTCATTTTTTAAAACCTTCGTCTAACTGTTCATTATCAAATTATACTCTTAGCGAATCAAAATCATTTTTATTTGCTTGCAACTCAGAATATTTGCTCCTATTCAACACCTGGTTTAATGTAGCTTGCATATTTTGCTTTCTTAAATTAATTAAATTTGAATTCAATTGATTATTAAACACTTCTAAAGTTTCATACTGATTATCTGTTACACTTTTAGAATTAAAAGGGTTTTGTTTACTTTACAGTAAAGTGTGCTTAACGGTTTTAGGAGCTTTTACACTTTATTTTGCTTCACCTCTTTGCAGATTCCTGATTTCAATCTGTTGCTGCAGATCTTGCATTTCTGCAGACCTATTGTTACTCATTTTTCTATATTTATTCTGCAAAATGTGTATGAGACTTATTATAATTAAAACGATTATTATAATTAATATGTAGTTCAATCATTTTAGATCATCATTCAAATTATATGTAGACGTATTAGTACTCACTCCCACAGCTTCCATAATAATTTCCTCTTATTTTGACTGCAAAGTGCCCATGGCAATAATAAAATAAAAATTCAAAAACAAATATTTCTTAATTCTATGCTGTTTATAGTTTAAAATATTCTGCTTAAGGTATTTCTTGCTTACTAGTCTAGTTAACTACTTGCAGTTTAATCACGACATACATAACTTTGGCGAATTTCTCTCCATACTTTTTTTAATTCCAATTTCCAAACGGTTGGTTTTCAAGCAATGTGTTGTAGAAAAATTACTAGCACATCCAGGCAGGATCGCTATGTACTGCGGTTCTTTCTAGTTTAATAGATTGCACCAGATTTTTGACCCAAGCTAGTTAAATCAAAATGAACACTTATTATTTATTTATTGATAATAATTAACACAATGACGTTAAGTATCTCACGTTTTCTTCGATTCAATACATTACTATTATTCTATTGTTCTCTTCAGTTTTACATTTCACTCATTATATAACCTTAAATAGATAAACGTCATAATTATAGAACACTGACACATTAATAACTATTACCTAAGTAGCATTATGGTTCATGTATTGCAAATGATATGTGCACAACAATCTGTCAGTGTAACTGTGTTAATTTGCTTAATTATTCTACGATTATAGAAGCTGTTTACATGTTTCCAAAAGGTACAATTTACTATTACAGTATTTTGCAACAATTTCAATTTACTGTGATCTTTTTTGGCATAATTTGAATCTGAGCTTTTTCATTGCGTTTATGCAGAAAGCTTATGTTAATTGATGAAAAGGTGATCTAAGGAAATTTAGGATTGAAGAAGATTTGGGCTTGAATTATAATTTCTATTGATTTTTAATTATTTCTGATTTATACACGTTCAAGTTACAATATTGCAATTACAAAACATTACAACTGACAAATACACAATTTATAAGTAGCAATTTTATCGACTAAAATAAAATACATAACATATGTAAAAGTCCAAATTTTTAACTATACCAACATGTGCTTTACAAAATGCTTACACTTTATAAAGTCTCATCATCATTAGGTCTTCAGTCCTGGAACTGGTTAGACACGTACCCTCATTGTTTCCTATTCTGTGCTAACCTGCACATTTCCCCGAAATTTCCACAGTCCGCATCTTTCACTATCTGCGTGCAATAGTCTGATCTAGATCTGCCTCTGTCTTTGCTTGTAATATATCCCGTACTAGTTCCCAAAAATGCCTTAGACGTATCCTGCCCTTCTATTTCTTCTATTTATTTTTTTGTTTTCTACATATCTTTATTCCCCTACTATCTCTATAACCTCTTTGTTAACTTTGTCTGTCCATGCTACCATCATCATACATTTGAAGTGCAACATTCCAAAAGGCTTCTACCGTTTTTGTCTGCTTCTCCTAGTGCCCCTATTTCATATACGTACTGTGCTGTGCGTCACACATATGCTTTCAACAATTTTCTCCTTCTTTCTATGTTTGTTGTCTTCGAACACAGCCGCTGCTCTTTTTTGTTAGGTGCAGTTCGGTTCTCTTCTGTTGTTTACAAATATATAACTTGCTTCCCTGTACTGTAAGAGGGTTAAGCAGCCTGCAGCTACCAAGATCCTCAACACTTGAATATTTGCCTAATTAATAGTTTTCCACGATATCCTTTCGCACAATCAACATTAGTTGAAAATATTTAAAAACCAACACCTGTAGTTGTTTATAATAATCCTCAGGTTTAAGTGCAATTATTTTTTTCGTCATTAGGTTTCCGTTTTGAAACTGGTTGGCAGTGTACCTTCACTTATTTCTATTCTGAGCTAGCCTACACCATTCCCTAAAATCCCCACATCCTAGATACAGCTCGGTTCCCCTTCTATTGTTTCCTAATTATATGCCATATTTCACCAAGATTCAGTGGTATGTGAAGGGGGTTAAGTCAGCCTGTGGCTACCAAGGATTTACCAACACTTAGACATTTGCCGAATTAATAGTTTTCCAGTAAATCCTTTCGCACAATTAACATTAGTTGAGAGTATTGCAAATCTAATACCTGTAGTTGCTTATAGTTATCATCCGGTTTAAGTACAGTTCTTTTTTTCTTAGGTTTTCCATCTTGGAATTGGTAGGACGCATGCCTCCATTGATTTCCATTCTGAGCTGGTCTGTACATTTCCCTGAAATTCCCACAGCCTACATCTTTCATTATCTCTGTGCAATCGGCTAACCGAGGTCTACCTCCACCTCCTTTTTCCTATCTCTGATTCTAATATATTCCACACTATTCCCTCATTTCTTAGTATGTGACCTATCATCCTATCTCCCCTATTTTTTACTGTTTTGCACATACTTCTTTCTTTCCCTACCATTTGTAGTATCACTTTGTTCTTAACTTTGTCTGTCTGTGATATCTTCATCATACATCTGTTACACCACATTTCATAGGCTTCTATTTTTGTACTGTCTGCTTTTCTCACTATCCAGGGGTCACAGCCATACAGTGCTGTGCTCCACACATAAGTTTTAAGCAATCTTTTTCTTGTTTCTATGTTTGTTGTCTTTGAACACACAATTTGCTCTTTCTTGTTAAATGTAACATGACCTTGTGCTAATCTTTGTTTTATATCTTTTCTGCTTTTCCCATCTTGCGTTATTTGGCTTCCTAGGTAGCAGAAATTCTTAATCTGTTGTAGGTTCTCATTACCTATTTGTATTCTAGTTTTTTATTTATTTTCCCCTCCACATACTAGTACTTTAGTTTTATTTTTGTTAATTTTCATACTGTATCTCTGTTACAACTGTTTCCATTTCATTATGAGCAGCTTCCAATTCTTCCTTGCTAGATGCTAATACCGCTATATCATCTGCAAATCTAAGCATTTCAATCTTTTGTCCCTGTATAATAATTCCAAATGTCTTCTTGCATTTGACGGTATTCATTGCCCCTTCGATGTACAAGTTAAAAATTACTGGGGATAGGGCAGTTCCCTGTCTCACCCCTTTCCTAATATTTACTTCTGTACGTTCCTGCTCTAATTCTATTACCGCTGTTTGCTCTTTGTATAAGCTATGTACTAATCTGTCTATCCCTAAAACTCATTCCAATCATTTTGAGTATTTTGAACATTTTTTTTTCATTTTACATTGTTGAATGCTTTTTCCAGATCTACATACTTTCCCCTTTTTCTATTGTTTTCCCCATTATTACCCTCAGAGTTAAAATAGCCTCTCGTGTTCCCCTGTTTCGCCTAAACACAAATTGATCTTCTCCTAGTATTTCTTCAGCTTGTTTTTCTATTCGTACACTATTGCCCGAAATAAACAGTACTGAAATTGTAATTGTTTTGTATATTTATAAAATACATATTATTGACACTTTATTATATGTTCTAAATGTGCACCTCCTCGTTCGAGACAGACTTCATAACGATGTTCTAAGTTTCTGGTCATGTTATTGAATAAGGGTTGTCTCAGGGCTGCGAAGAAGACTTTAACGGCATCCTTTAATTCATCGATGGTTTGTGGTGTCCGTTTGAAAACGGCATTTTTAGCCATGCCCCAAATGTATGCGTCTGGAGGTGTGAGGTCTGGAGAATGTGAAGGATAAGGAAGTCAGTAAATCGTGATATGAATTTGCTTGGAAAATGTTCTTGAAGAAATTGACGAATTGCGGCAGCAGTATGGCAAGTTGCCCGTCCTGCTGAAAAAATTGGTTTCAAATGCCAAGTTACGTGCACGACAGAATTGACGTAGATCAGGGATAAATCGTGTTAAAATTTGTCTGTACCTCTGTTGATTAAGTGTGACTTGCCTACCATTCTCTTCGATAAAGTACGGACCAATGATTCCGTGTCCGGAAACAGCACACCAGACACTCACTTTTTCACTATGTAAAGGAACCTCTTGAACCTCATCGGGTCTGGCAAAGCCCAGAAATCGATTTGTGCGACGATTCACATAGCCTGGCAAGTGAAAATGTGCTTCGTCTGAAAACCAAACATTTTTCAAAAATTCAGGATTTTCATACTGTAACGCGAGAATTCTGGCGCAATATTCCACTCTACTGCGATAATCCCGAGGATGTAGTTGTTGATGTACCTGAATCACATACGAAAATGTACCCAGCTCCTTCAGGATTCTTTGAAAGGAAGTTCTTTTTAAATCAAGTTGTAACGCTGTCCTTGCCTGGCTGACTTTGGGATTTTCTAAGATTTGCTTAAAAACACGTTCATGGTTATTGTTGTTGTTAACTGTCCTGGGACGCCCCGAGTTTCCTTTTCGTTGGCACAATACACTACCTGTATTTCTAAACTTTTCAATAACCTTCAAAATTACAGCATTACTTGGAGAACGTTTATTAAACCTTTGTGTGAATTGATCAGACACGTATAGCAAACTTGCACCATTATGTCGGCCGATTCCGTATGAACGAAAATAATGCTCTACCAGAAACACTTTCTCCTCTGTACTTAACACCATTTTTAACAATTAGGCCCTACTAATTACTTGTTTGAGGTTTACTTGACAGGTCTATACTAGCTAACTTGAGTGTGACAGCGCACGCATAAAAACACCGCCAACTTAGTTTCAGTACTGTTTATTTCGGGCAATACTGTATTTGTACAATTCTAGTTAATATTTTTGATACGTGTGCTGTCAAACTTATTGTTCGAAAATTTTCACATCTATCAAAGCCTCTCTCTTTAGGTATACGGATTATGACATTACATTTGAAATCTTTGGGTACCTCGCCTGTTTATAGCTTACAAGTTGGAAGGACTCTTCTTAATCTTCTTTGGGAATTAAACCACTCATAGTTTTTAAAATCAACTTTATTTACGTTTCGATCCATGACCTAGGATCGTTGTCAAAAAAACTATGAGTGGTTTAATTCCCAAAGAAGATTAAGAAGAATGCTAAACAAACCACAACAAACTTACAGGGAGTATTGGAAGGGACGTGCTGTTCCTACTTCTCCAGCGGCTTTTAGAGTTGCTGCTTGCACCTTATCTGTACACAGTGCCTTACCATTTTTCAGATCCTTTATTGCTAATTCAAACTCATCTCTATGTATATGATATCCCAAGTCGTCCTTTTCAATGTCTGATTCCTGTTCTAATGCTGTTATTTCCTCTCCTGAATACAAATTCCCTATATATTATTGCCATCTATCCATTTTCTCTACATTTTCTATAATGACGTTTACTCCAGCGTCCCATATATTTTTGCTATATAGTTTTATATCCCTAAAATTCATTCTAATTAATTTGTATGCTTCGTCTGTCTTTCCTATTTCCATCTTAGTTTGTACTTCTTTGCACTTTTCATCAATTCATTGTTCTTTAGCTTTCCTGCATTTGCGAATAATTTCCCATTTTATGGCTTTGTATTCTCTGTTTTCCTGTTTTGTGTAATCTATTTTTGTATTTTCATCTTTTTCTATTAAATTCAGGATATTCTTTGTTATCCATGGTTTCTTATTTTCTTTTTGTGTATACCCCAGAATATCTCTGATCGCCATGTCTAAGCTAGATTTAATGTTATTCCATTCTGTTTCTACTTTCTTAGTATATGAGATTTTCCTGATATCTTTCAGCAATTCGTTTGACTTTTTTTCAAATCTTTCATGGATACCTTAATTTTTTATTTCTCAAAGTCAAAGTGCCTTTTTCCATTACTTTTTTTCAAATTTTTATATTTTAAAGCGGTCTTCATAATTACGATGTTGTGGTCAGTGTCTATATCTGCTTATGGGTAGCTTCTACAGTCTTTTACTTGTTTCCTAAACCATTGTCTAACAAGGATGTAATCTATCTGATATCCTCCTATATCTCCTGGCATCTTCCACGTGTTTTGTCTTCTAGCATGATGTTAAATTGTTCTTGTTGCAAAATTCTTCCAGCCTATTTCCTCTGTCATTTCTCGTGTCTAAACCAAATAAACCTACTACTGCTCTTTCCCTACCCCCACCTACCACTGCATTAAAATACCTCGTAATTATTAAATTTTCATGTCCTTTTACGTAGGTTAGTGTCTTCCATGTCTTTGTAGATCGCCCCTACCTCATCCTCACTATTGTTAGAGGTGGGCATTTATACTTGTATTATTACCGTATTTACTGGTTTAGATTTTAATCTAACCATGAGTACTTTTTCGTTCTTTTGTAGGTAGTTTTCTATACATTGTCCTATCTTTTTTTCTCATGACTATCTCCACACCCGAATTTCCTTCTCCTGATCCTGTATGAATTACCCTAAAGTATCCACTTCAAAAATCCCCCGCCTCTGGCCAGCGAACTTCACTGATCCCTATTATGTCTAGTGCTAACCTATCAATTTCAATTTTCAGGTTCTCTAGCTTACCTACTTTCATACTTCTGACACTCTACGCTCTGACTCGCAGAATGTTCACGACTCTTTGTTTATACTTTCTGATCACATTCCACGAAGTAGACCCTTTCCGGAGATCCGATTGGGGGACTATTTTAACTCCGGAATTTTTTACCCCAGAGGATGTCATCATCTTTAATAATTATTTTATGTATACTGTGTACTTGGGAGATATCGTGGAGGTTTCCCGTTGCCTTCCACATCGGAGTAGTGCGTCTTAGCATGTTATACCGAGCCCTATGGTCTCTGACACTCTAAGTACCGAAAAAGCGCTTTCAGGTACCTATCTTAGTCTGGTTCCTCATTAAAGACCCTACTGCTTTGGTTGAACCTGTAGTTTGGCTCTTTAAATCACTGGAACATGGAAGCCACTCCACCCGTTTTAATAATCTAGAACTTCTTCAAGGCGCAGGTCCATTCAGAATGGTAATAAAGTCTGGTAATGCAAAAAATTGTGGAATTGAAATTTTAATGTCAACTCTGGAAGAGTCTGACAAAAATAATACAAATGGTTCGTATCATAATCAAACTTAACCTAGAACTATAATGACACATTAAATGACTTCCTAAATTGTTTTTTTATTTTACTTCTATATATATATTCCTTATTTGCACTAAATATGGGTTGACATCAAAACAATAATAAAATGCTAGTAATTGTATAATGTGAATGTAACTATTAACATAGTTCTAATGATATTACGATTTAGTGTTTTATAATTGGCAGTTTCGTGCTGTGTTGTAACATTTTCTATTTCTTTTTCCCTTTGACATTTCTCATTGAATTTTTTATTTAGATATGTAATAAGTAGTTTGTGCTTTATATTTGCTAAATAAAACAGATTTTTCAAAACTTTAACACTTGATATATTGCAAGTTTCAAGTGTTTAACGTATGCAATGCCTAAACATTTGGATTCGTGCTCACGAGAAATGGTTGCTTCTCTGATTCAGTACTTTGAGAAGGAAAAGGATACTTGTGATTCATTTTTCTCTCTAAAAATTATAGTCTGGTAATTAAATACACATAAGTCAATCATTACAACACAGCATTTATTTGAATTGTGATGTTATCCCATATTTATCGCAACAGCATGAAAAATGTTGGTACGTTATTCGCCCAACATTTACATTAATGTAACATGTATTCAATAGTAGTACCTAATGTATTTAGTTGTAAAGATGTGCTTAACTGTATTTTTTCATTGTAGGTATTACACAGAAATTGGGTTGCTCAATACCAACGTGTTCGTGAAATTTTAAACATCTATTGGCCTGGTTATATGATTCATGAGAGTGGTGTTTGGTCTGACATTCATCAAAAATGGTTCTTTTTACCACGACGATGCAGTGCAGATAGTTACAATGACACTTTAGACGAAGTTCGGGGATGTTCATGGTTAATTAGTGCTGACGAAAACATACAAAATGTGGTTTCTGCTAAGGTAATAACAACATAATCAGCGTTAACAGTTTACTTGAAAATATATTATATATTATATATTTACTTGGAAATCTTATAATGTTAAATTTGGCAATACCAAAAAATTCGGAATAAATAATTACAGCTTATAATCTTTTGGGGAAAATGTCAACTATTTGATCACTAATAAGCTGTTAACAGGATTACTTTTTTTAAAAAGTTTATGTGTGGATTGCATACATAATTATTATTATATTATTATATACTTGAATATTTTCAGGAATTATAACATCCATATTAAATCAAGTTGTGATTTTCAACACCACTGTTATATTTCATAAATTTTTATTCTTCAGATATGTCATAGATCTAGACCTTTGGACTTTCTAGGTTGAAGGTTTAATTCCTTCTCATGATAAGAACTTGTTATTTTAACTATTCGGTATTAGCATGTTACATAAGAGCCATATGATTGCAGCAATTGATATCTTACAAATAGTGAATTAATTCTGTACTTGGCTTCAAAGCATGTCATTGTTGCAGATGTTTTTATTATTTTGTTTCTCTTGTAAGCTGGCATCTCTTTGTCTTTCGTTTAGTGATGCCCCTTAAAAACATCCTATGGCAATGATTTTGTTAAAATCTGAAAGTTTTATGTAATAATAGATTAGATATATAATTGGTCTATTTATTGCATGTCATTTTACACATGAAAGATATTGATATTAGAGATATGTGGGTTATCATCGGTGGTCATTATTTTTATGTGGCTTAATTTAAAAAGGATACGAATGTGCAATCATATCTCTGCGTCCTTATAAATGTACGTACGTAAATGTCCTTTGAATTAACAAAACAGGTTTTAAGTCCATGATTTTTTGTTTGGAATTTTAGTAAATTTTCTTGGCTTGTGTTAATTGTCTTTTGGATGTCACATTTTGTAGTTATCCTGTGCGAATTGTGATGTTTTTATCTGAGAAATTTACTTTTATATATGCAAATGATGACATTCTGTTGTAGTGCTAATTGTTTGTGTTAACTGAATTAACCCGTAACATGCATTTTTCAATCATTGGATAACCAACTTTTTATATTCATTAAATTTACTGTATTTTGTCTAAAAGTTAAAGAAATTCCATTTGTTCCCTGAATCCGGTTCTGTTTAAGTTTGTAGGTTTCTAACTACATCGTAAGAATCGAATGTTGTAATATACTAACGTAATTTTGGGGACTTTTTACTATTGTCGTGGAATGACCGTGAACACATTTTATCAAAGTGTCGTGATTCTTTATTCCAATTGGTTAAATAAGTATAATACAGATTAACGGATTTGTATAGACTATAATTGACTGTCACAGGTCCAGTCTTTCATGTATAATGTGGTACGTGGAGCATTCTTTTACTAACCAAAACTTATAAATACCAAAATGACTTAAATATCGAGAGTAGTTCATAGTTAATTTGAAATACAATCTGACAAATTCTTAACCCGTATCTTTTCCTGTTTCGTGTTTTATTTCTTTCGACTGGCATGCCTGCCTTGTTTTTTGTTTCATAGATGAGTTTTTTTGAAATTCGACTACATACAGCGTTACTGGAGCATATTCTTTAAACAGTGCTACCCATAAGGAGCCGTATGTTTGTTTGCCTTGTGTTATTTTGTTTACCTTCCTTCTCTTTTTCAAAATTATTTGCAGCAATATACACTATATATACCAATAAATGTTTTCATCAAATATAATATTTACAGACTATGTGTTATGGGTAGAATTGACGTTACATTATTAATTTCGATTTAGCTTGAAGAGATTTGAACACGTAACAGTTTAAAGGATGCACGCACCGGTTAATTACAGTGACATGGAAGTGGGTCCCCGTGCAAAAAAGGAATAGAAAAACAAAATGCAATCGTTGAATTACAAAAAAAAAATTGTTCCAATATACACCTACAGTAAAAGACCTTATATGTTGTCACAATTAATGGGTGCCAACCCGTCTGTCCTAGCAAACCCTTCTATATTTTCTCTATATAAAATGGGCCTCTTTCGGCTATGGTTTTTTAAATGTCAACTCATACTTTACCTTCTTTTCCTCTATTAAAGATAAAGTGAACATTAAATTAATTAAATTTTGATTTGTCCTGAAGGGGCGGGAACCTTGCAGCAATATAAATGTGCGTTGGCTAACTGCAATGGTGCCAAAGCGGGTTCCCAAGGAAGAATTATAAAAGAAAATAAAAATAATAAAGAAATAAAAATAATAAACAAAATAACTGAAATACAAAAAAACTATGTTACATTAACACTTCCCCAGTGAATAATGTAACATTTTGTTGGAAAATCACTTAATAACACAGAAAACAACCTTCCTGTTATATTCTTTCATTTTTATGCTTCAACTAACGTAAATTCGCCAATAAATCTGGTACTTAAAATCACTATATGCTCTTTCCGTTGCTGATTAATCCAACCAAATCATTACTTTCATGTTCGATTAATTTCCTATTTTGTAAATACCAATCCGTTTAAATTCAAACTCATATATATAAAATAAACAATATAAACATAATAACTCATTATACTCACAGTTTTAAAAACTTTGTGGTTGTTCAGAGACCTCCAGTGTTTCAGTGTTTAAATATTTTCATTTATCTGCCTTCAAACTACAGCTACCTTGACACATTTCAACCCAAAATTCCAACCTAATCTCGGGATGAACTATACCAGTCTCAATTCCTCTAAATGGTCACAAGGATAATTCCACTCACAGATGCATTGAAAATATCTTGCCTATGCAAGTGGAAGTTCCAAGTTTTATGTTGCCGATTCACGACTAATTATTTAATTTCTTTTCCATCGTGTTAAACAAATCTAATTCTTCCCACTGTAAATCATATTAATTGCGGTCAGCATCTGGTTAATACAATGTATTGAGTTTAATCTATACCGAATACGTAGGTGTTTTGTCATATGCTGTCTGCTTTGCAGTTTTATAACAGTATGTTCCTAAATTTTTACTACTGAATGTATTTAAAGGAATAATGTTGAACTTTATTATCTGAACTATTTTTGTAGAAACAAGATTTGAAATATGATGTTTAATTAAGATTAAATATTTTTGAAATCTATTATACCGACTTGTCTATATTTTAGTTTGTCCATTCGCAAAATTTTTCTTTTGCCTCATATATTTCTAGAGAAACACGACGTGTTACACATTTAAAATAACCATAAATGGACATATCTTATTAATTTTGGTCAACTCAAAGAAATTTTAAAATGGAGGACCTTCACAAGACTTTGCAGACCCTCAATGCCTGTTACTACTGTTTCATCACTGGGGTGGCTAGATCCTTTCACAAGTTAATTGCATTTACCTAGGTTATAAATAAGACTTCGTATCCAACTTAACTTTATCTCTATTAACATTAAAGAATGGCAATCTAAATACAATAATTCACTTTCCTTAAGAAGGAAAAATTAATGTTCTACATTTTCTAAAATCAAACTGATCAGGTTGTTATGGCGACTAGCAGTCTGCATACACATTTAGAGTTATAAACTTTGGTTTGACAGTTATTGTTTGTGTTTTTTACTTTATGCGATCCTAGAGGTGTTTGCTAGTGGTGTATTTGTCTGGTAGTTTTAAATTATTTTCCCACTTATCATAGTTTTATGCATGCATGTCAAAAAATGTATGTCAATGATTTTTTAGTTTTGTTAGTACACAACTTTTCAAGCGACTCACACACAAATTTTGTAACAGCGAACAAATCTGTTAACAAGTTAAAAAATAAACAATATCCTGCTCTTAAATCTTTATTACATTGTGGCCCAGGACTAGCCGTAACATAGGTATTATTAAAAATCCTTTAAAAAATTAATTAATACTACTACCACACCGACTGTCCCAGTTTGCTAATATTGATATCCATGTTATTCTAAATCCCATTTCTGGAAATTCCATAATAACAACACATAGAAACGTACTTTGAAACAAACTTTCCCATTCACCATTCAAGTGTCCCTTAAAATTATCAACTTTTTATTCACTTCTTAATCTACATTTAAAAATTAACATGGCACATCATTAAAAATGTTCTAATTTTATATTCCTATAATACCATACAAAAATAAAGAAAGCTCTAGTTTCGGGCAACTTACCCCGTCATTATTAATAAAAAATAATGTTGGCAATATTTCAACTTCCGAATAAATAAATATAAACCATCTACAACTCGCACCTCAAATTATCATGTACATATTTCTAAATCATTTAAAAAAGATTACTCGTAGCTTAGTTTACAGCCCATTTTTGCCAAAAATATAATGACGTCCAGGAACATTAATGGTTCACTTTCTACATTTGCAACTTGCTAGGTTACACAATTCCTTTAACATAAAATCCAAAATTTATTTATACGGTAAAAGATTACCCATAGCTTAGTTTACAGGCCATTTTTACCTAAAAAATAGAATGACATCCAGAAACATCAATGGTTCACTTTCTACATTTCCAACTTGCTTGGTCACACCATTCCTTTAACAAAATCCAAAATTTATTTATAGGGTGAACTATCTAGTTCATCACCCTTTTATTACGTTATTTAACTTGGTATTTCTGATTCCCTAACGACGCGATGTGAATTCCATGGTACACATATGCTTGAAACTTGACTTTGATTGTCCAGTAAAGTTAAAAGTAATTTATGCCAGCTCCACATTACCGCCTATGCGAGTTGATCTAGGGTCCAATTACTTGAACTGTTACAAGTCCGTTTGTGAACTTGATTTTTGTTTTTGTTGGATAGTGGGTATATAACATTTGTCTCATCTTTATGCAATACATGCCAACCGTGGTCAAATTCCGTTCTCACAACGTAGCATGTCTAATCTGTGCTGAGTACAAAACAGGACCAGTGCAACTGTATAGTTGAACTAGTCCTAGGACGCAAGAAGCTGAGGGGGCGCTAAGATGCTAAAAGCTAAAAAAAATGAAAATCTCTCAGCAAGATAAATAATTATTTTATAATAGAGGGGCAAGTACATGTTTATATTTCCATACGAATCTTGTTCATCATGTATCTAGAATGTGGGAGTAATATCTCGGTTCTGTACAAATGACAACTGCAGTTGTCTGTCCCTGTTCCATACAAACTGATTCACCATTAGTCGCATTTGCAGCACAGACCTAGCGGTCTTTACGTCCTAACTTATATATTTCTCGGAGGATAGGAAAATGTGCAAGACATATTCTTCAATAAACTTGATAAATAATCTAGATTACTATTTTGTCTATAATCATCATTAGGTTTTCAGTACTGGAATTTGGTGGACGCGTACCTCCATTGTGTCCTATTCTAAGCTAGCCTACACATTTCCCTGAAATTCCCAGTCTATATCTTTCACTGCAATAATCTAATCTAGTTTAATCTAGGTCTACATCTACCTCTCTTTTCCCTTTCTCTGTTTATAATATATTCTTTATCATTCCCTAATGCCATTATCTTATCATCCTTTCTCTCATATTTTTTGCTATTTTCCACATATTTCTTTCTTCCTCTACCATTTCTAGTACCTCTTTGTTCTTAACTTTGTCTGTCCACGATATATTCATCATGTGTATGTAGCGCCACATTTCAAAAGCTTAAATAGCCTCCCGTGTTTCCCTGTAACACCTAACCCCAATTGATCTTCTCCTAATATTTTTTCAGCCCGTTTTTCCTTCCGTCTTTGTACAATTCTAGATCATATTTTTGACGCTTGTACTGTCAAATGAATGGTTTGAAAATTTTCACATCTATCTGCATATATTTTTTTTTGTATAGGAAGTACAATGTTACGTTTGAAATCTTTGGGTATCTCGTCTGTCTCTTACATATAGCTTACAAGTTGGATCAGACGTTCTGCTACCGCTTTCCCAGCGGTTTTCAGAGTTTTTGCTTGCAACTTATCTGTACCCAGTGTCTTATTATTTTTCAGACTTTAATACTAATTCAAACTCGTCTTTAAGTATAGAATATCCCGACATCATTTTCTATGTCTGATTTCTGTTTTGGTGCTTCTAGTTGCTGCCGTGCACATAAATTCTCTATTGATTCTTGCCATCTATCTACATTTTCTATAACGATGTCTCCTCCCACGTCCCTTATATTTATGCTATATGATTTTTTATCACTAAAATTCATTCTAATGTTTGTCTGTCTTTACTATTTCCATCTTACTTTGTACATCTTTGTACTTTTCTTCAATCCATTGTTCTTTAGCTTTCCCTGCATTTGTGATGAATTTCCCATTGTTTATACCCCAGAATACCTCTGGTCACCTTGTCTAAGCTGAATTTAATGTTATTCTTTTCTGCTTGTACTTTCTTAGTATCAGAAATTTTCCTGATATCTTTCAGCAGTTCGTTTAACTTTATCTCAAATCTTTTGTGCGTATCGTTCTTTTACTTTCTCAAAGTCGAAGTACTTTCTCCTTTCCTTTTTTTTTTCATATTTGTAAATCGCGGTTTTAATATTTACTTTGTTGTGGTCAGTGTCTATATCTGTTTCTTGGTAGCTTCTACAGTCTTTTACTTGATTGCAAGATCATTGTCTAACAAAACTGTAATCTATCTAATATCTTCCTATGTCTCCTGGCATTTTTCATGTGTATCGTCATCTATAGCATGATGTTAAATTATTTTTGTCACAAAATTCTACCAGCCTATTTTCCCTGTTGTTTCTCTGCCTAAACAAAATAAATCTACTACCGCTCTTTCCTTAACCTCACCTATATTGTATTAGAATCTCTCCTAATTATTTAATTTTCGTATCCTTTTACGAATCTTAGTTTGTTTTCGATACCTTTGTAGATCGCTTTTCTGCACTGTAGCTAGAGGTAAAATATGTATACTTGTATTATTACTGTATTTACCAATTTACATTCTAATCTATCCATGAGTACTCTTTCGTTCTTTTGTAAGTAGTTTTCCTATCTTTTTCTGCATAACTATCCCCACATTCAAATTTCCTTCGCCTAATCCTGTAGGAATTACCGTAAAGTCTCCACTCCAAATACCTTGCCTCTGGTCACCAAACTTCGCTAATCCTTCTTATATCTTATGTTAACCTATCCATTTCAATTTTCAAATTCTCTTGCTTGCCTACTTGTTTTATGCTTCTAACATTCTATGCTTCAACTCACAAGATGTGACTGGTTCTTCTTTTCTTTTTATTGAGCTTGCCAATCAAATCCTCTGAAGTAGTCCTCTCCTGAAGAGCTGAATAGAGGACTACTTTAACTCCATAATTTTTACCCCTGAGAATGTGATCATTTTGAAAATGTTTTTAGTACACTCGCTGTGCACTTGGGAGGTAACGTGGTGGTTTCCCGTTGCCTTGCACATCACAGTAGTATGTTTTAGAATTCCATACCAAACCCTATCGTCTCTGCCACTCTAAGCGCCGAAAGAACTGCTGTGCTCTTTCTAGGACCTGTCTTGATCTGGTTCCTCACTAAAGACCCCCACTAATTTGGTTAGACCTATAGTTCAGATTTTTAGCTCAATGAAACACGCAAGCCAATCTACCCTTTCTTATATTTAGAACTTCTTCAATGTGCAGGTTCGTTCAGAATGGTATTTTGATTAAATTATTAAAAATTAGGTATTGGTATAAAACATATAGCATACCTACATATGTTATGTGGATGTTGCTTTCTTTGTTTATACCCACCTATTATAGTGGGTTTTTTGTTTGGTTTTAAGGGTCTAGCTTTTATGTCCTGGTTTATTGTTGCGTCTTCGTTCCACTTCATAATATATTGATACTTCATGTTCTTATCCTTGTTGTGTAAATACAATTAGTTACATGCATACCGATACTGAAGTCAAAGCACACTTCCTACTCACAGGCTAGTGATTCTGCATTTATAGTTTATGTCCTGCTACCGTCGCCGTTGGGTCACGTAATAAAAACATTGGAAATGTCTCAAAGATCTTGTTATTGGTGAAATCCCCTACCTTACCATGTATGAAAGACCACAAGCGGTGTGAAACCTAAAGAGGTTTGGCTTAGCTATACTTTCTTTGATTATTATTGTTTACTATTTACTTTTATAAGGATTGGTCTGTAGTATTTACTAATTTATGAAAATTGTTTCATTCTCTGCACGGAGAATTTAGTACAATCGACGTTTGGTCAATTTCTCACACTGTACACTTACTGACAAGCAGCCGTGGTAGTGTAAATTATTTTCTTTCTGTGTTATGATACACTTGAATTTATTTATTTTTGTCTTGGTCGGGACTATGTTGAATTTAGTACCTTATAACTTGCTATAAGTGGTGTAACCGCCTTCGGTTAACTTGTTCGAGACGTGTCCGACTAACTATATACCGGCCAGGAACAATAATCAAAATAGGTCGGAACACTCGGTTCGGGTGGTTAATACATTATGATCAACTCTCGATGTATTCACAAAGGTCTTGACACAAGTTGTAGTTTTCCGTAGTTAAATGACCTTTGGAATCTTCCGAACTAGCTTGGGACTCTATCTCCCTCGGTTAATTGTAGAGACTATCAGGAGGGTTCCTATTCTACGGACATTATACGGCGCCACTACTTTCTTAAATTATTTTACAAGACAGCACTACAGTGCGAAAGTAGAAGCTTTATAGTGTATAACGTATCTTAAGGAATTTACAGTTGAAGTTATTTACTTTCTAATTAATTTAATTATAAATAGATACTATTACCTTTAACACTGCAGGTGATAGTCAAGCAAATAGTTCTTATAGCCAATTAATTGGTATCTCTAACCAGTTTTTATAATCTCTGAGTCGGTCTTTACGACTATAACTGCATAGTTTAAACTCTCCCTCTCTATCGTTAATTTATATGACCATAAACCTGAATGAATAAATTTTAAGTCAACTCGAAGCATCTTTTTCTACAGAAGAATTTAATTACACAAAATCAAATGAAAGTTATTTCTCTTTAAACTGTTTGTAGTAATTTAATGTTGACTTCATATTTCATAATAAAAAAACATATTTGGTTATCGAAGGTGATCAGATCTGAGGCCCTGCGACTTGCAGTTAAGACCACAAGGTCATTATATATTGCAATTACTAAAATTTCAGTGCTTTTTAATAATCATTTCCTAATATGAAAAATTTCAAAAATCAATTTCATTTTATACTTGACTTTTAAACCAAAATTTTAAATAACATTACACACGATCTTCCATCAGTTAATATACTACAAAATTTTTAGATCAACAATATTAAGTAAGGTTCATTTAATATTCCAATAGTTCGAATTTCAAGGGAAATGTTTCTGTAACGACTCACTGTACATTACAGGCGAAGCAATCTGGCTTTTTCATGACGTAGCAAGTTGATTACTTGAACGTAACCTAGACGGAGCCTCCAACTTGCAGAGTCGCTTATAACATCCAAACGTGTCCCTGCGCATTGGTTAATTGGTTTCAATTAATTACTTAGATGGACCCTGGAAATAGCGATCCGTAGACTTGCTGCCAGAGCACTTAATAAATACATGTTAACGGCCTGGTATTTGAACTACAAGTGGTGGATTTTCCATGCAGCTGGCAGTGTTCAACAGATTCTTCTTAATCTTCTTTGGGAATTAAATCACTCATATTTAAAAAAAAAAAATATGAGTGGTTTAATTCCCAAAGTAGATTAAGAAGAATGCTAAACAAACCACAACAAACATACAGGGAGTATTTACAAGTGTTCAACAGAATAACAACCTGTGGCATGTTACAAAACCAGTAGATGCGCATTGAACCTGTGACTTTATTTACTTTGTTATAATAGATTTTGATTTCTGATCTGTAGAACTTACTGAGATTTATTTTATAAAAATTACGCAGGTTTTGGGGTGTTGAGTAAAATCTATAACACAAAATAATTTATTGGGAGGACAATATGCAAACTAAAAATAATCAATTCATTGCAATATTGTTACACAAGGGTCTGTAGGCTATTAAACTGTTTCAGTGGTTCTTATTATTTTTCTCTTTTTGTACTGTTCTGTTCAGATTAAAGTTTGATAGAATTCAAAATTTCACAATCTTAGAATTACTTAAGATTTGCATATAGCATTGCATTTTAGATAGGTGACCCTTTTGGAACATAGCTGATAAAAGAAGAAAAACTCTCGGGTTTCCAGAATAGTAAAAGAAAAACTGAAGAGGAAAAGTAATTGTTAAAGATAAGGGGCTCATTTATTAAATATCTAAGCAATAGAAATGCAGATATACATACTGAAAATGTGGGAGAACCTTCAAGTGTGGTTGCCTTGGAAGGAGGGAGTATCGTGAGCAACGACAAGGTTTATTAAATATCTAAGCAATAGAAATGCAGAGATACATACTGGAAATGTGGGAGAACCTTCAACTGTGGTTGCCTTGGAAGGAGGGACTATCGTGAGCAACGACAAGGTCATTGTACAGCAAATAAACGAAGTCATCTTTATTTAGTACTTCACTTGAAAATTCTAGTTCCGATGAACATAGTGAAGCAGAAATGTCAAGAAATCTCGCCAAACTAAATAAAAACTATACCGATTCTACTATACGGGATATTCTTGATGATGAATTGTGTCTAGATTTAGTTACACATGGAACCACATAGATTTCAGAATTCAACTTTCCTTTGGATGATAATCGTAGAAGATTTTCAACAGTAAACTATAAAAGATGTCTAGTAAATGGTGAATAACTTTATTAAGTATGGCTTACGTAGTTACCACAAGAAATGTAGTGTTCTGTTTTTGCTACAAGCTGTTTTCAAACTCATCTTATCCAAGATGATTCACTAAACATTCAGCACTATGTAGTACCGGCGTTAATGATTGGAAAAATATCTGCTCTCTTAGTTAGTCATGAAAGCAGTGAACATATGACAAACTTTCAAAAGTGGAAAAAACTCAAAATCAGATTGAAGGAAAACAAAGCAATTGATGAAGAACATGTGCGTAAATTAAGAGAAGAAAAATACTAGCATCAAATGTTAGAAAGATAGCACTGGTAGGATACTTGGAACACAAGACATAGCCTTTCGTGGATCGATAATTTATTTGCTTGTAGAGATGGGTATTTTTCTCAAATTCGTTGAATATTTGGCTTTGTTTGATCTTACCATGCGTAAGCATATTCTAATCAGTAGATAGCATGACAGTAATATGTCAAAATCTTAGAGAATGTATCTGAGAGTTTTTGTGCAAATTTAAAATATGTTTTTAGCTGTGACTATAAAACTTTTTTTATATATTCTGTTCAGATGAACGTAAATGATATAAATGACATAGCCTGTGCAAATCAACTTAATGTATGAAAAACTACTTTTTTTGTAAACACAAATTTTTATAAAAATCATCCCCTCATTTAGGGTGTCACTGTTATAAGCTCGCTAATTATGGTATAAGTTCAATTTCCTGCTTCAATTAATCATGCATGACACTGGACGAAAAGTATTATCTCTACAAATTTGACTGCATGAATGACCATCCCGAGTGAAACCCACAATATAACAAAACAAGTTAGAAGTTTACCTGGTTTGTTACTAAATCCCAAGACCGCTTCTTGCTTTTCAGGTCTGGGAAGAGGTTTCCAAATTTTGTCGACAAAGTGAAGTACCTACGCAGTAGCGAAATACTATAGTTTATAGGTAGTGGTAGAAGGTAACAAGGAATTGAAAGTAATCACTTTGCCGAACTTGAACTTCACACACGTTCTATTTCGTCAAATGCCGATAGTAAAGTCCCCTGTTTTAAGAGGGTTAGTTCTCACCAATTATAGTACTCTGCCCTTTTACTCTTTCCATGCCACATTCTTTTAACCTGGGATTGCAAACGTATGGGGTTTGCATACCATAAATCATGAGTTAATGTTCTGGAATCTGTGGGAAACTATACACATAAAAACTTAAATTAAGAATGGGAAATGAAAACTTTCCCATGCTGGGTTACAAATCCCCTAAATTTAAATATTAAAATAACAAGCCTAATAACTTAGATTTACTATATTGTACGATGATGTGGTTAAAAAATCCTAGGACTGGCTGTACAATGCCCCCAAGCTTTAACAGCAAAAGTGGTAATGAAATAAAATGAAACAACAATACAGTTTCTGCTATCTAGGAAGCCAAATAACGCAAGACAAAAAAAGTGCAAAAGATATAAAGCAACGAATAGCATAGGGTCGTACTGCATTTAACAAGCAAAAGCAACTAGTATGTTCAAAGACAACAAACAGAAACAAGGAAAATATAGCTGAAAGTATATATGTGGAGCATGTAACACTTCACCCTCCTTCCCAGACCTATGTAGTAGTCAAAGAAACAAGGAACGAGTTACCTAATACATGTATAATCGAATGCCAACTCTATCTCACTTCTTATGGTTCAAAATTGCAATACAAAGGTCCACTTACCTATTCCATAAGGTTGTCAACTATTTCTGGTTCAATAGTCTGCACCCTACTTCCCTCAAACACCTCGGCTACTCTACAGCGGAGAATACATGGACATACCCCAGGGTGGTTAGGCCTAGAATTCAGAAACCGATACTGGTGAGTTAACTTACCCAAAAGTTTACAAAATATCTGTATTTCAACAAACTCCTTTTAATTGTTATATATATATATATATATATATATATATATATATATATATATATATATCAACATTCGTCTCAAGTAATGAATTTAATAACCTTTAATATGATGATATAACTATTTACATTTACTATATCGACATACTTCAATGAAATAAAAGCAATACCTCTTACTTAACTAAAAGTTACTTTAAGCCGGGTTGTTATATATTGTATTAAGCACTGCAAATTCTACAGTTAATACAAATTGGCCCCAAATTAAACATAGCCAATAACTCTTGATATTCTACACAAAATTCATAATAATAAGCGGTAACGTTAATAATAATGTCCAAAAATTCCAACCTTAATCTAGCAACTTAATAACATATTCATGTAAAAGCATATGTATAACTATATAAAAGTTCATACTTGCAATCCCACGTGTATGCATGCATATACACGTCTGTTCTCTCGAACCATTTATTCAAAGATTCACTCAATACCTGTTTGGGGTATGCAATATCCCCTGTTGCTCCAATCTCTACAATACCTTCCGAGGTAACTTATCCTCACCAGGGTTGATAGTGCTTAACACGGTTGTTGATAAATTTTGTGCTCGAAACTCTTGTAATCCCCCCTACTTTTGTACCAACTTGGTTTGGAATCGAGCTTCCAAAATCCGAACTTCCACAATCAATAAATAATGAACCGTATGGGTGGGGTTAGTTATCATCTTCTTTGCAGTTAATAAACCGGCGCTTTCTACCCTTGACCGCCTTACGGCTTAACCATTTTGTTTTCTAATTACACTTAAATTTATTACTATTTAGTTCTCCTTTAAGAGCCAAACTTAGCTGTGTTCTTTATCCACTACTTAAATTTACTATTCTTCCCGTAATAAGCATACTCACTTTTTATATTTGTTCACTAAACATTATTTTAATTTACACGGGCATATAACCAATACTGCTACGCGACCTTGCAGCGTAACCCGCACTAGCTCCGGGCTAGTTATTTTCTTATTTACGTGCCTTTTTTCATATCTTTTGTCTTAGTGTGTCTTGGTGAGGCTTTGTGTCTCGTCTTTTTTTTTAATTTTCACACTTCCCATATTTATATACCTTTGATCACGTGACAGCTCTAGCCAATCAAAAACCTTACATATTTCACAATCGTACATCATCCCTACATGTGATTTTAGGTTAATGGTTTAAATCAACTTTTATTATTGCCATTGCTAATTGAAACTACCCTATATGTAAATTTAAGTTATTCTGCAGTATTCTACAATACTTCCTGTTAATATTTTTATAGATATCACGAAAAATTACATATTATTACGCACTTCCAGTTTCGAATTCTCTAGAACAAACTAGCATTTCCTTTGGCGCCTTAATTTAAAATCTTCTAAATTTCACGGGATGTTAGATATCAATTGATAGGGTATGTTCATATAAGTTGTCAATTGTCACCCAAAATCAAACTAGGATTCATCATCATTTTGTTTTCGACCTTACTTAAGGTCGGTTTGACGCAGCTCTAACTTCTTTTCTATTCTGTGCTAATCTAAAAAGCTCTACATACCCTTCACAACCTAAATTTCTAATAGTAATATAGCTTGGTCTAGGTCTTCCTATATTCTTCTATCTTTTTCCTATCCACCTGGCTCTACATAGATATTAGCAACCTGATTGTTGTTAAAGAACTCTAACATGTTTACATGATTACCATTTATAAAGAAATGAACTATAACCTGGTTATCCGCTTCAAAAAAGGGAAAGTGTTAAATTATATGTTATGGTAAGGCTTAAGCAACGAATCGCTGCCAACATGCCAGACCGCTACCTAATTGTGAGTTATGTCATGGTGACGTTTATTAAATTACATTAAATTACATTTTAGATAGAATTATCTGTGATTGGCAGAAAATATCATTTAAAATTTGGATTAATTTAAAAAATGTTCTTGGGTGTTACAAGCACAGCAATGTGGCTGTGAAACATGGATAGTAGGAGAAGCGGACAGGAAAAGATAAGTCTTTGAAATATAGTGCTACAGATTTGTGTTAAAGATGTCATGGACAGACAAAGTTAAAACAAAGAGGTACTGACAATGCTGTTAATGTGGCGGTTAACTTCGATAACCACAGATGGTGAGATCAGTGGACATGTATACTTAACAATAAGAATAGCGGAAACCTTCAAGTACTTACCTAAGTTATTAGATATAGCAGTATTCAAAAACTAGTAGTATAAAACGTTGACTTTTTGACAGAAGTTCGTATCTGTCTAATAAAAAATACCATAGCAACACACAGCACAGTTTTAACTAAGTTTTCGTGGTACATCAATAACACTGAGTAGCTTGAAGGCTGAATGGCGACAAATCTAATGACATTTAATGTCCACAGGGTGGATGCGAGTTTACCTGCAAGCTTCATCTTATGTTATATCTAACAGTAAATTAACTATAAATACAAACTGAACAAATGGTAAGGAAAGAAAGAAATATGTGGAAAACAGTAAAGAATAGGAGAAATAGGATGATACAACACATATTAAGGCATGAGGGCATAATGCGAAATATATTAGAAGCAGAGAAAGAAAAAAAGAGAGGTGTACGTAGACCAAAATTATACTATTGCACACAGATAATGAATGGTGTAGGCTGTAGGAATTTTAGGGAAATGTGTAGATTAGCTCAGAATAGAAAACAATGGTGATAAACGTCCAACCACTTCTAGGACCGAAGACCTAATGATGATGATGAAAAATACATTAAAATATTTAAAGGAAACGAATTTCGTAAAAATTGATCAACGTAGTTTCTTACGTCTTTATGAGAACATAACGTTGCGTCAAAAACTACTTCCAACAAGATAGTTGCTAACCAAATAACTTTCAAGTGTAAACAACATTTCAGTGGTCTTATTACTATTCAGACAAGACAGTCTAATTTGAACAATCCTTGTGCTTTGGTAATAGATTTATTTCCTTTTTGTGAGAGTTGCTCAATACTACTCTTTGAGGAGTTGATTTCTGTCATTTACATCTGATTAAAGTGTCTACAATTATTTTTATATTTGACTTTGAAAAACGTAGTGTTATTTTTATAAAATAAAATGGCTAACATTTTTCACATTTTTTGTTATTGCCAAATGTTTGATATAATATGTATTTATCTTTTGTAATATTTTCAAGTGTATTGTTTTTACATGCATTTAAAAATTATTTACTTATTTAACATTATCTTTTTATTTTTTTAAATAGATTGCAAATTCATATCCAAGCCGAGGATTTTCATCATTTAAATTTATTCCTAATTCCAATGATAGAGTGATTGTAGCTTTACACAGTGAAGAATTAGAAGGCAAAACTGCAACATATATTACTGCATTTACAGTAGATGGACATACCTTATTAGAAGATACCCTTATAGCAGATGTAAAATATGAGGGTTTAGAATTTATATAAATAAAAAAATTAGTTAATTTTTAAAGGATTTATTTGTTGTTGTTTGTTTTGAAATAAATTTTTTAGATTAGCAAGTAGTTTTATATTTTGACATTTCTTGATGAATATTTGTAGGGTCAAGGGTAGAACTCTAAAAATCAATACAAAGCTAGCCATGAATGAACCACCCTCAATGGTTGACATTAAAGAAAGATGTCAATTAAAATAGAATGCATGAAAATTTAAGTGTTTGTCTTTGATTTTTTCATGGAAAAAAATTGTAAAATATAATAAATGCATAATGCTTCAATAAAAACATGAGAATGGAAGTGATATTGCAACATACAAATTTTAGTGTTATTAAATAAAAATGTAATCTAAACATGGCAACTTCAAGTAATACTGAAGAGATTCCTAAATGGAAATTGGCACGTGATGGGATGACCTTACTAATAAATAACAAGCCAGATCAAGCAGAAGCATTATTTAAAAAATATCCCAATAGTCTAGAAATGTATTCAGGTTATGCATTTGAAGTATTTATGGTAAGTTTTACATACTGATAGAAAGCTAAGTGTACTTAGGGGTTACATCAGTTAATAAAAACATAAAACTGTTCTATTATAAATCAAATAATGCTATAAATGGGATGACTGTGAGTTATTTGATTTTTGTGAAAATAAATAGTAATTTGTTAGCTGACAAGTTCTTAGTCGATAGTCATTAGCAGGGTGCCATTAACTTCAATTTGGAGGGGCAAATTTTCTCTGAAGAGTACACAAATAAGTTATTAACACTTCTATTTATATATTTTTACCCATTCTATAATAAACATGAAATGTAAAAATTTATTTCACTTAAAGAGTAATAGTTTATAAATAACACAAGACAGGTTTAAAAACTATGACAAATAGTATATTTCTTCCATAGATGTAAAGTGGGGCATAATTCCCATTATACATGCTGTATTTGGTTTCTGGCTAGCAATGCTGATCCTCTGCATGCTTTCGAACATGCTTCGCCAGATTGGTTAACAATTTTTCATAAAATTTCTAAGAGGTTTAAAGCAGCATTGCACCATAAGCCCACAGTCTCTACTGCGATAAGTATAAAGGTGTAGTCTTCTAGAGTTTTTGAATATTTGCAAAATTTATTTGAAGCTGTCTGTTCCGCAACTGATCCAGCCTCTTTTGAAGATAATGCAAATACTTGTAACAATGTCAAAACATGTTGCATTCCAAGCTAAACAATTTCGATTCTACCACGGTATCGACAACTGCCAGCTATTATTTTCTGCAGGTTCTGAAACTAAGAATTTTGGCTGAAGTAGAAGCACGTTTTGTGATATTGTTTAGTTCGTAATGCCTCACCTGTCAACCTCTGCTTTAAGTTAGTGTTAGGGATACCTAAGCGTCTTTGATATATAAAAACAGTAAAATTCCACTGCGCAAGCAAGAAAAAGAATAACAATTGAAATGGAAAACAAAGCTTTAAGTATTGAAAAGCTTAAGGGTGCTAGCAACTGGATTAAATGGAAAATGCTTATTTCATTATTACTCAGAAGACTGCCTTACTAATGTGGTTACTGGAGTACTAAAGCAACTAGAAGTGCCATCAGTACAATCAGAAAAGCGAGACAAAGTAGCGGCGTTAAGAACTCAGTAGAAGATTGTTGTCGCTTGGGAACAAGCTGACTGAAAAGCAATGTTGTATATTTTAAGCGCGTCATCTGATGAACCAATGACTTTAGTTATGACCTGCGTAACGGCTAACAGTATATGGGAAACTCTCAAATCCGTCCACGAATAGAGCAGTAAAAGCGGTTAGACCGGCTAGGTTTGAAATCCATCAGAAGATATTGCTGGTCATGTTGTGCGTTTATAGAAACATTTTGCAGAAATGAATGACGCTATGAGACAACAATGCGAAAACCCGTTTTCTGAGAGACTATTGATAGGACGTATTGTCTGCATTGGGTCCAGAATACTTTGAATTTCGAAATGTTTGAGAACCTATGCCTTGTACCGAGCGTAAGTTGAAAATGCTTGTGGAGAAATTGCATACCATTGCAAAGTGTAACCTTCGGTTTTATTTTATAAATACTCATCAACTACCCTACATATTTTCATGCTAAAATTCATATTCTCATAATAGTATTTTAAGGTAATATTCTAAAACCTGCTAGGACTTGGAAAATAACTGATTGTAAAGCAGGTGGTCGATTGGGTTCCAAGAAAACACGCAGCACCTGCATGTTAGTTTCAAATAGTTTAGCGCTTGCTATCTCTCTTGAATACAATAGTTGGAGGGTTTCGTGTCACTTACCGGTAATTTGCGAGGGAAGGGAAGAAGGTTGTTCGTCGTAATTTTAAGTTCAATTCACGTTGGGTATTTGAAGGGTTTAGAGTATGTAATTATAGAAAGTTCTTTTAGGCGCGAAGTGCAATAAACATTCACGTGCATAATTAATTGGTTCGGTCGTGTAAAAAGTCAAATGGTTTCTTTTTACGACGTAGTTGCTCCTGATTTTCTTTTTAAGAAGGATTTTAAGCACGTTGAATAAAGTGGTTGTAAAGCCTGCTCTTTACTAGTTGTCATTAACTGAATATTTGAATTGCGTCGGCGGCATCTTGCATTGAGGTTGTTTTTGTGAAGAAATAAAACCCTGGCCCAACGGACTCGCGTAGTTAGTTTTACGTTAATATAGGAAACTGTTGTCGTTGTAAGATTAATAAGTTTAGTGCTTATCAGAGAACTTAATTCTTCTTAAGCTTCTTTGGGAATTAAACCACTCATAGTTTTTAAAATGATCTTTATTTACGTTTCAATCCATGACCTAGGATCGTTGTCAAAATAATAAAAACTTCAAGTTTAACGTTTATGACATAAATTGAAGGTTACTTTGATTTATTAATTTTTGAAATATTTGGTTTGAGTACATTAAGCAAAAATTTTTAAAGTTTAAAAGAATGATCGCCTTCAATTTGTGTTGCGACCTGGGATCGACTTTCTTAAGGTAGCCAATATGCTTAACGTGAAATCAGCTTATTAATTTTTATTGGTGAATTTTATATAAATTCAATAATTTGGGAATTGGAAAACATTTTTTAACATGTTTCTATTTATACAATTGAGAAATTACTAATTTTATGTCTTATTTTACCGAGATTCAGTGAAGGGGGTTAAGCAACCTGTGGCTACCAAGATCCCCAACATTTATAATTTGCCGAAATAATGGTTTTCTAGTTAATATGCTTATTGTTATGTAATTAGTTATTGTATGTATAAATATAAATATATATATAAATAAAATATATATAAATATAAATTAACAAAAACAAAACCCAAAAACGCAATACAAAGTTCAAAAAACTGTATCTACAAAATACCATGCGAATGTAATAAGTTTTATAGGGGAAAGTTCCAGACCATTTGAAGTTCGATTAAGAGAACATAAATCATATATAAAAAATAGAAAATTTGAAAAATCCATGATTTGCTAACATGCATGGGACTCCAGTCATAAAATAAAATGGGAAGACGCAAAAATTATCGACAAAGAAGAAAACCGCAAAATCAAAGAAACTGCCTATATAACCCTACATAAAAATAACTGCGTTGCAAACGAATCCGTGACTTTCAGTAAACAATGGATTCCATTACTAAAAGAAATAACAAATGAAGATCAAATGCCCACAATATCTAGGTAGCATTGCAAGTTGTTCCTGTGTTTTCCTTGCGATATTAACATGAAATACAGCCTACATACATGATTTTTATTTATACATACAATAACTAATTACATAACAATAAGCATATTAACTATTCGGCAAATTATAAATGTTGGGGGATCTTGGTAGCCACAGGTTGCTTAACCCCCTTCACTGAAGCTTGGTAAAATAAGACAAAATTAGAAATCTCTCAATTGTATAAATAGAAACATGTTAAAAAATGTTTTCCAATTACCAAATTATTGAATTTATATAAAATTCACCAATAAAAATTAATCAGCTGATTTCACGTTAAGCATATTGGCTACCTAAAAAAAGTCGGTCCCAGGCCGTAACACAAATTGAAGGCGATCATTCTTTTAAACTTTAAAAATTTTTGCTTAGTGTACTCAAACCAAATATTTCAAAAATTAATAAATCAAAGTAACCTTCAATTTATGTAATAAACGTTAAACTTGAAGTTTTTATTATTTTGACAACGATCCTAGGTCATGGATCGAAACGTAAATAAAGATCATTTTAAAAACTATAAGTGGTTTAATTCCCAAAGAAGCCTAAGAAGAATGCTAAACAAACCACAACAAACATACAGGGAGTATTTACAAGAGAACTTAATGTTGTGTCGAGTGATAATTATTAATCCGAAAATTTAGGGAACTGGACCAGCGAACCATATAGCATTTTATTCTTCGTTGGCTATCCCAAAGGTATCCGAACTAGTTAAATTCGGTAAATTCCAATATTTGCCGCTCATTATATCAACGATCACCTCACGTGATTCTTGGTGCTTATTCAAAATTCATCTTCTTTCTAAGCCATTGGTTGATGTACCGTCCTGGAGTACCACATTGCCCGAAAGTAATTAAGGTATACTGAAAACTGAATTCCTGCGGTGGTTTCACCATCTGTACTGTAAGCTATTATTGTCATATTATTTTATAAACTGAACTTGTTTACAATTCTGTATAATGTTCATTTTCGTACGGATAAAACTATTTTAAAATATTCATTCTACGCTGACTTAATTAGTAAATTTATTCATTGTTGATATAAAGATAAGAGGATCCATTAGGGTTGCTATAAGGATTTAATGAAAACTAAATGTACATGAATTGTTTGTTGCTCGAACATTAATATTGGTTATAATTAATAGAAACCTGTTATAGAGATTGTGTATAATTTAGAGGTGTGAGTAATGTGGATTTGGTGTTCAGTTAAAGACTACCATATGGTTATATTAGAACAAATTCCGTCGCTCTAAAATTATGATTTTATAAAGAGTTTACGTAATACTGTGAACAGGGATTCAGATCAAGTATATTTAATTTAATGACTCAATCCAGACAGTTCAGAATATCTTAAGTGATAACTCTATTACAGGTACAAGTTAGTGCTAAACTTGCATTATTATTATTGATCATTTTTAAACAGTCAGGAGGTGTACAACAACTTGGCTAATAACTTGAAATAGTGTCATTCCCATATTTTGTCATACGGGCTTCTTGTCCGAGAAGAATAAGTTTTCCCTTATTATGCCGTTCTCCTATAAAAGGCTGGGAATCCATGCCACTTTGGGCAGAACTCTACTAAAATAAGGGTGGTGCCCAGAATTCATCGGCTTAGTCAAAATAACTATTATTACTCTCCACTACCCTCCCCATTTTAACCCCGCCTGTTACGACTGCAGCCAGCCGAGCCACGGTTTAGTTCGTTCTTTTGAGCTTACCGTATTTGTTCATGCCTCCCTCCCCCCTACCATCGTAACGTCAATTTTGTCATGTAACAACTGGCGCCCAACATTTGGTTTGCTTCTTTTTATAGTATTTTCACCTAACAATTGACGGCCAACGTGTGTTTTTCTATACTTTTTATTCAACAACTGTCGCCCAACGTCAAATTTTTGTTTTGTAGTGCCCAACGCTTAATTTAGTTTTCGTAGCACGTTTGATTTAAAAAAATTTTTACCTAACGTTTAAATTCCTTTTTATAGTAGTTTTTATTCAACAAGTGGCGTCCAATTTTATTTTTCATTTTTAAATACCGTTTTAAGAACCATTTTGCAGCTTAATTTTTTTTTTGGCTTGTTTAATTTTTGATATTCTTAGTGGGAGTGAGTACGTTGATGTTTCCCGATTTCATCCTAAGTTTAAGTTGTTGAATTATATGGTACAAGAAGTAGTTGAGGAAAATATTTTTATGTTGTACGAATATTTTTTTTTGACTACACTACAATTTTGTAGGATTTTATCTTTTAAGATGGATTATGATATTTGTGTAGATAGATTGCTCAAGCAAGAATTACAATATGAAGCTGAAGTGAGAGGAATTACGAAAAAAATTGCACCCATTATTGAAAACGACTTTTGATTCCAGTAAATATGATTTTGAATATCCTTTTGAATTTCAGGACGACGTTTGTGCTTTAAAGGACATATTTGTGACAATAAATGATGCGATATCCCAACTAACTGAAATAAATTTAGATGCGAACCAACAAAAAATTGAAACGAAAATTGTGCATGCAACATTTAGATTAAAAAATTCAGTCCCTTTAGAAGATACCGATGATGAAATTTGCAAAAAATTAATAATACAATTAGATCAAATAAAATGTTTTTATGAAGATACCGTTCAAAAAATTTTGTTAATTAAAGAAGATACACCAAAAAAGTTAATTAAAAAGAAACTAATAACCTATGATAAGCTAGATGAATTGGAATTTGCGGAAAAATTAAAATTAGAAGATCTTGGTAATAACGAACAACTGGGAGAAACTTCCGAACCAAAACCTATTGCAGTTTCCGAACATAAAAATACTTTAGGAAATTCTATTTTTTATAAAAGCATACCAGTTGCGAAATGGAATTTAAAATATTCAGGCGAAAGTTCATTGAATGCATTTTTAGAAAGAGTTGAGGAACTGAAAGTAGCGCGTAATATTTCTGAGGAACAATTGTTCATAGAATCATGTGATTTATTTGAAGGTAAGGCTTTGATATTTTTTTAAGCAAATAAAAATTTAGTGAAAAATTGGTCTTCTCTAAAAGAAGCTTTAAGAAATGAATTTTTACCGGTCAATTATGATGACAGGTTAATGAATGAAATAAATAATAGCACCCAGGGCGAAACTGAAACAATAGGAATTTATGTAGCAGTTATGATTAATTTATTTGCAAGACTTGTAGAACCACTAACACTAGAAAAACAATTAAAGATTTTACGAAAAAACATTTTACCTTTTTATCATACCCAATTAAGCTTAATCGAAATAAATAATATCCAGGAATTAATCAAATATTGTAAAAAACTAGAAGAACGTAAAACATATATACAAGATTTTGTTCCACCATCAAAAAAACCGACTGATTTAGAGACAGATTTGGCTTACAATAGTCCCCAAACCAGTTCAGCTTCGACTTCAAAAATTAATAGAAATTCGTATTCAATACAAACACCTGTAAATCAAAGTCAAAAATACTCAAGTCTGCACTGTTGGAATTGTAAAGGTATAGATCATATTCAGGCACATTGTAAGGAACATCGTCGTGTCGGCTATTGTTATAAATGTGGTTTGGATAATACAACTTTTCGTTCTTGCCCTCGTTGTAATAAGAAAATTCAGGAAAACTTCCACGCGAGACGCTAAGCGATCGTATTGTGTCTCGTGTATACCATAACTCGACCAAATATGTTGCAGATTTAATTAGTGAAAGGGAGATAAAATTTATAAAGAACAAATTAATGTTAGATTATGTGATGGAACAGGCAGAGGAGGATAAACGGCTTTATGTTACAGTTAATATTTTAGAGTTAGAATTTTGAGCTCTTTTAGATTCTGGTGCTAGTTCGACTATTTTAGGACAAGAAGGATGAGATAATTTATCCTCATTAAATTTATATATTGATAAAAAGCAGGCTCCGATTTGTAACGTCACTGACGAAAATCAATTACATAGTGGGTAATGTTCGTTTACCGATTAAGTTGAAAGAAAAATTAACAATATTAGATGTATTAATTATTCCAGAGGTAAAACATTCCTTAATTTTGGGCATTGATTTTTGGAAATCTGTGCATTTTATTCCAGATATTTTTAAAGGCGAGTTTACGTTTTCAAATTTAGCTTCTTTATCTGTGACACAAGAACCGATTTTACATTCCAAATTTGATCTTTCGTTAGCACAACGTGAAATTTTAGAATCTTTGGTCAATACACATTTTGCAAATTCAAAAACTTTCGGTGTTACTAATGTGGTTCAACATAATATTAAATTTTCAAGCGATCCCATTAAGCAACGACATTATCCTGTTTCCCCGGTCATACAAAAACAGATAGATATAGAATTGGATAAAATGTTAGAACTTGGTGTAGTAGAAAAAAGTTACAAGTCAAGATAACTATTATTACTCTCCACTCCCCTCTCCTCCCCATTTTAACCCCGCCCGTCACGACTACAGCCAGCCGAGCTACGGTTTAGTTCGTTCCTTTGAGCTTACCGTATTTGTTCATGCCTCCCTCCCCCCCTACCATCGTAACGTCAATTTTGTCATGTAACCAAAGAATGTGGAAACCGAAAAAGGTGCATTTTATGTTAAAAGTAGCAACTCCACAAAGTCCACTTCAACAGTAAGAAATGCTAATAGTGCTGATATACAAAGTGGTAGAAAGAAAAAGCGCTGGGAAAAGTTCAGCAGTAAAAAAAATGCAGAGGCGGCTCCGTGGCATGTGTGTGACTACTACGCGCTAGGTCCCGAGTTTGAATCCCGACACGGTCCGCTTGAAAAATGTTAGGCGAGCATTTTTCGCAAAAATACACCCTCGTTCGGATGAGAGGTAAAATGGAGGTCCCGTGTGTGAGTGTTGTCACGCACGTTAAAGATCCCTACCTTGCTTGAAACAGCAAGGATTCGGCAAAATTCAAAATTTTCCAGGTAAAAAAAACTCGCTTCCTGGCCCATGTAGTACCTTCGGGTGGAGCATTGGAAAATCACATGTAATGTAAAAAAATGCAGGCGGCTCCGTGGCGTAGTGGTATGTGTGTGACTACTACGCCTAAGGTCCCGGGTTCGAATCTCGACACGGCTTGAAAAATGTTAAGCGAGCATTTTTCACAAAAATACACCCTCGTTCGAATGAGAGGTAAAATGGAGGTCCCGTGTGTGAGTGTTGTCACGCACGTTAAAGATTCCTACCTTGCTTGGAACAGCAAGGGTTCGGCAAAATTCCAAATTTTCCAGGTAAAAAAAACTTGCTTCCTGGCCAAATTAATACCTTCAGGAGCATTGGAAAATCACATGTAATGTAAAAAATGCAGCAACATAGAGCATTTCGCAAAGGATTCACCAGAATCTGTGATAGAACAAAAGAAAACAGAGGTAGTAAATCCTCTATTCAAATTAAAACTTGTCAAATGCCGGATCGTTCTTGTGCTACCAAGAAGTATCTCCGTCTGATCAATGGATTGCTGATACTAGCACAACGGCACATATAATTTCAAATAAATATTTTGCTACGTATAAAACATTCTCCACGCCACAACCATTATGCAAAGATGGTGGAGCAATTTATGCTATTGGACAAGGAAATGTAAATATTGAAATCAAAATTGATTCAACGGTAGTTCAGACCTTTCTTGAGGACGTTTGGTATGTTCCAGATACTGGCCGTCATTTATTCTCCGTGGGTCGAGCTGTAGCTAAGTATATATTTGAAGCAGATCGTTACGGATGTAAGTTCAAAATGTATGGCAAAGTATGATTTTTTGATTGTGTGTATGGTGACCTTATGTGCTAAGTATGTGCGTGATCATTCCGTACCAGCCAGCAGTATTTTATGAGTGATGCTGCCACTTTGCAACTATGGCATAAGTCACTCTTGTCTCCAAAATAATAGGCATGTGAAAGGATTCTTGCAACTCAAAACGTTGAATGTGGTAGCAGATGGTTAATTCTGTAATGGATGTGCACTTGGAAAGTCACATTGTCGTAGTTTTGGTTCTTGTTCAAATCGACCTGTGGTCCTCGGAGAACAGATAAATTCAGATGTCTGTGGGCCCATGAAAAACATTTCTTTGGGTGGTAATCGTTATTTTGTGATATTTAAAGACTATTACAGCAAGATTAGGTGTGTATTTTTTATTAAGCATAAAAGTGAAGTTGTGAACTGTCTAGGTAATTTTTTGGAAGAGATAAAGACATCGGGTCACATAGTGAAAGAACTTTAGTGCGACAATGGAGGTGAACTTGTTTCTGAAAAAATTATGGAAATTTTTTCAGAACGTGGAATCACACTATGCACAACTGCCCTATATGCCAGAACAGAACAGCACCAAAATTGAACAATAGTAGAAGCCACCTTATCTATGTTAGAAGCACGTGTAATGCCAAAGAATCTATGGTCTGAAGCATGTAACACGGCGATGCTTACTCCCATTCAAGAAAAAATGATTGAGCTTTGGACGGGAAGTCATTTTATGACATCTCACACCTACGCGCGTTCGGAACAGAATGCTTTACCCATATACTAAAAGAACGAAGACGTAAATGGGATGCTCGCAGGATTCGGGGAAATTTTTTTGGTTATCATGACGAACATGAAGGATATAGCATTTGGCTGCCAGCTTCAAATAAAACTATAGTTAGTCATGACGTCAATTTCAAACCTGTAAAACTAATTAAGTATCAAAGTGAGGTGAAAACTGAATCAATTTTGGTACCAGTAGATTCATCAGAAAGAAGTCAAATTATGGATACTATACAGTGTCAGTCTGTGGATAATAATACAGTGGAATTTGATGCTAGCGATAACGCTGAAGGTGCCGAAAATAACAATGTTGACACTTTAACACTCGGTCGAGGATTTAGAATAAGAAGAAAACCTGATTGGGCAATAAGTGAAGAACATGTCATGCTTGCAGAAGCAGCTGCATTGGTTATCAATAATGATTCTAATTCGTATGGACTTAGGAGGAAGCTGCTGAATGGATAATCGCTATGGATGAAGAAATGGTGTTGGCAGAAAACACGACATGGGTAATGGTGAATAAACCACCAGGTGCAAAAATCATTGGGAATCGATGGATTCTAAAAACGAAATTATGTTGAAATGGTTCAGTAGATAGATTTAAAGCACATCTTGTTGCAAAGGGCTATTCACAACAGCGAGGCATCGACTAGAAGATAAGACATCAAATAAAGACAAACTGGTAGTGGCAATATATGTTGACGATGGACTGGTAACTGGGACAAACCCTGCAGACAGAAGGGAATGAGTTTACAAATTGGTTAGGCCAAGAATTCAAAATTAGAATTTGCTGCTTAGAGAGTTTTCTAAATATTCAAATTTGAAAACTGGAAAATGGATAAATTTTTATTGGGCAACCTGCATATATACAAAAGGTGCTCGAAAAATTTAACATGAGTACAGCCAATGCTGTATCTACACCATGCGATGGTTCTGGACCATGAAATTGTGTTTGCCTCTAAATATAAGGTGTACTTGAAGCACTTAGTGATGCAGATTATGTGGCAGATGTCATCACAAGACGATCAACCATCGGTTTTGTTTGCAAGTATCAGGTGGTGCAATTAGTTGGGCAAGTCAAACGCAACGTTCGACTGAATATGTCACAATTCTGAACATGTGGCTGAGTAGGATTAAAAGGATCGTATAACTTGTTATTCCTTACAACGCGTCTCAGATTAAGATTATTTAGTTATAAACAAATGTATGAAATATGGTTGTGTAGGTCAGTATTTAAATAATACTCAATTAATAAAAAATCTGTAATGAACTGCAGAAAACTCTCGTGTGCAGAGGAAAGGCAAAGCACCTTGGTTATCTCTACTACCTGACAAAGAATGCAATCTATTTTACACTTGGCCCTCACAACCTCTCTACCATTTTAAGCTCTGACGACTATGTTGTGGTGGTCAGGGGCACCAATTATCTACCTACCTCTATCAAGGAAGTCACTCACATTAACGATATACTTTTTAAAACGGCCACCCTAACTAATGTGGTGATGTCGTCGGTACCCCACAGATATGATATGCCAGCTATGAACGTCCTAATCAATGAACTCAATGCCAACCTCTCGTTCAATATACAGAATTCTAAAGTGGAAGCTATTGCTGAGTTATCCATTCACCTAGGGAAACATTATAAAACCAAAGATGCACTACACCTAAACATGGAGGGTAAACGTCTGTTGGTACTTTCGATTGTCAAACACATACTTAGGAAAAGTAATTTACTGGGATTGCTAGATGACCCCAATCATGGTTTAGTGCCTGCAATCCGAGGATATGTACAACAGAGATCCAATTTAAATCAACGGAGATCCGACTTCCAAATTAAATCCAGGGAACGTGCCAATTTTTTAGGACATCTGCACAAACGCCACCATACCCCTCCTTATTATCCCCAAAATCTATGCCAATCTTATATGACACGTTCCAGATACATTCAAGCACACCTACCCACATCTCCATATCCAAAACCACTTATGTCAATAAAAGTGCCAATAACTACACAATTGACTCGTCAAATGGGCATGATGGCCAAAAAGCATTAAAGCAAACACAGTCCCATATTCCCAAACTCACAAGTTTTTATAACCGATTTCAAGCTACAAGACTTAATTCGTTTCAGCAAACTAGAAAAGTCAAAATGTTTAATTTTGTCGCGCCTAAGGATCAACTAGTTATTCTCCACCTAAATATCCAATCATTAAACAACTCTGTGGATGAACTATCAATCTTTTTAAATGCCCACGACTACCCCGATGTTGTTTGTCTCAATGAACATCATTTAATCTCAGATAAGTTGACTACTTTGAACATTCCAAATTACAAACTAACCTCATACTTCTGTAGGGATAATTCTTATGGAGGTTCCGCAATATTTGTTAAGGTGAATACACGGGCTAACCATATTCTTTATTTAAATAAGCTTGCACTTGCACAAACATGTGAGCTTTCAGCTGCCGAAATCTGTATTGGCCTATGTAAAACTTTAATACTCACTCTTTATCGTTCCCCACACTCGTCAGTTAAAGAGTTTCTCATTCTCCTAGATCTCATCTTAAACAAAGCTAGTCAAAACTTTGACAATATTATACTGACTTCAGATTTCAACATTGACTTAATTGTTAATAGTTGCGACTCTCGCTCACTTTTAAACGTTTTATTCACCTATGGATTATACACATGCTTTAATGTAACTACTCGCATAACTAATCGATCTAGCTCTGGCATAGATAACATCGCTTCAACCTTTCATTCTGAGTCCATCTCGAATAAAACTGTTGTACCAGTATTCTTTTCGGACCATTGTGCTCTCCTAATAAAGGTTAAGGTCATAATGACAACCAACAGTAAAAAAACGACTATAAAAACAATTCGTAGCAATCTAAAAGATCTGGGAACTTTATAAGTATTTAAAAATAGTCTATCTAGTCAGGTCTGGAACGAGGTGAGTGAACCCTATAATACAGACGTTAAATACAATAACTTTTTAAATATCTTTTCAAGGCTCTTTAATACTCATTTCCCCCTAAACCAGATAAAAGTTGTTTGTAATAAACCTAAAAAAAACCAATGGATAAACCCTGAGATAAGTTTAATTTATGACAAATAAATCTTCTAAGATCTTCGGAAAACACCTCTAACAGCTCACTGACCTACTTAAAGAAAAAACTAAAATTTCTGATACGCAAAGAAAAAAAAGAACTTAACAACAGATATCTCAGTAATTCAGATAATATCATGAAAACTTACTGGAATATAATAAACAAAGAACGTTGTATTGAACTATCTTCCAAGAGCATCACCGAACTAATTATCCGAAACCGTTCCATTACTGATCCAGTTCGTATAGCCACTGAACTAAATTTATTCTTTTTAGATACCTCTCCTACTCGTAACCCCTCCCAACCCCCTATTATAGGTTCATGTGTTAATAAATGCCCCAACACTACAACATCATCCCTGGTTCTATTTCCTACTGATGAAGACGAAATTATTTATGTAGTCTCCAAGTTTAAAAATAAAAACTCACCCGGGATTGACGGAATACCCCCATGGTTACTTAAAAGGGTAATAGCGGAAATTGCCTTTCCTATAAGTAATATTATTAACAGTTCTTTTATGACAGGCACATTCCCTTCGAAACTTAAGTCAGCTTTAGTAAAACCGTTACGCAAAAAAGGTACTCCCACCGATCTGGGTAACTGCTGTAGCAAATTTTACTCCATGTTCTGTATTACTAGCTTGTTCATGTAGTATATGTTATAAATGTTTGAAAGTTTCCATTCAATATCCGTACCACCTCGCACCACGTTTGCCAAAAAATTAAACTTTATTGTAAAATAATTTTAAATGCCCAAAAACTGGATAATTGAAGGGCAAATTAAGAACGTGTTGCATTAAAAACACATTGTAACGTAACTGACTGTTTGTTTTCTATCGATTTAGTACAGTATAAGTAATTTTATATTGTAAAAATATAGATGTTTGTGTGGTACAGCATTTCCATGTTGGTCTGTTCGTACTGAAATCTAACATTTTACAGGATGCACTGATGGGATTCGAAGAAGATAAACTCAATTTAGCAATAACAGTACTAAAGGAAATAGAGCGCAAGTGTAGTCTTGATAATGGTTGGATAAAATCGATGAAATCTCGAATGTTTAGAACTGAATCGTCATCAACTGACATTTTAAATCTAGAACAGCAAATTATACTGGCTGATTCACAAGTCTGTTTAGCTATATTATTATTTCTTCAGCAGGACTTTTCTAGTTATTTTAAAGGAGGCTGGATTCTTAGAAAATCTTGGAAATTATATCAACATGCTTATAATGAAATACGGAACATGTACATTCAGTGTGTGGGAGAATTACCAGGTAATAGTAGTAAGTATTTATTATTTAAAATTGTTTTAACAACATATTTTTGAGTAATATTACCATTGTTCACATGATTTTCCAGCGAGCGATAGAAATCCCCAAGGCGGTATCTTAACATATATATGTATGTCAAAGCCATTTTATTCTTGCAGTGTAGATAATAATTTATAAAATACCCAGAGCTGAATTTAAGAAAAAAAATACAATAGATTTATCTATGAGACGGAACTGTGGGATATCCAGTAAATGAAAAAGCATGTTACAAGTTAATTCACTTAAGACGTAATAATTGCGGCAAAACTACAAAACAAGAGAAAAAACCTCTTGTTCACCAAGTCTGGACAACTACTAATAACCTAAAACCCTTAATGACTAAATAAAGTTTTTTATGTGCCACTTGATTTTTCTTACAACAACTCACACTGTTAATGCCTTGTGCCGTAATTTATTAGATATGTACATGGCATATCACAAATTATTAAGTACCACCCTGACTTTTACATAATTAATCCTTAACCTGTACGATCCCTTATGAACTAACCCCAACCGTTATTCCTTTGCTAGCTCCTACCCAACACTAAAGAGTCGTTCTCCTACATTACAAGTAGCAAATTGTACATTAGGAATGTTCGCGTCGTGCCTTACAATAAGGTACTTTATCGCCCAAGTACGTGTGTTTTCGTTGTCAGCATTAAAAACATTAGTGCTCAACATCAGACTATGGCAGGTAATAATATACAGTCATTATTGAAGAATTGAAGAATCATTCACGGCATACTCTACACACACTAAATTAGAAAATGGTACATAAACTAGCCACTAATTGATAGGCCACTTCAGTATTGTATGCTCAGTTATTTTTGTCACAATTTTCAACAGCAACACATTTGTCCGAAAACAAGAGACTTTCTTTAATCTAATCGCGTCCAACTCTTAAGTTGAATTCTAAGTGTTAAGATATATCTTAGTTTAACACTTTAACCGCCGCGCCGGTCATTCTATACTGTTTTTTCCATAATTGATTTTTCATGTTATAGCTTTGTGACTTTTCCTAAATTGCTGTTTTAATCACGTAAGTAAGAAAATCTCAGGGTAAAAAAACTGTTTTCATTGTGTTATCGACAGATACCTATAACCGCTGCTCTGGTAACCTAAGTTCTCTAACTAAATTAAAATCTATAATTTTTCGTCTAGTCTGAACAAGGAACCTATGACACATTCAGTTTTATATAATTTGTTGGCTCTGCCTTACTTAGATATGAAGTGGAAGTCAGTACAATAGTGTATTGTTCGATGTTCCAATCCTTATTTTATCTCATTAACACTTGACTTCCTGTTATTACATTGAATAAATGTGCCCGCTTAGTTCAAGTTAGTTGCCTTTTCGGTATACGGGTTACATTATGTGGTCCAGCAAAGGTTTATCTCCTGAAGAAGCTCTACAGTATCTGAAAGAGCTAGAAAGTTTGCTAGAAAATAATTCCAAACATGGTTCGATTTCTGATAAATTAGATACGGATGACGATTATCATCCCAGTTGTGAGAGCAGCGATGATAGTGAAGTAGAAATTACTTCTGAAAACGCTAATACTGGTTCAACAGAAAATCTTCCTAAATAGAATAATACTGTGAAGTTACAAAGTTCTAGTATTTTAGAAACATCGCCTAAAAGTTCGCCCAATGCTGAATGCGCACGTGTTGTCTTCAAATTAAGATCACGTTGTTTCACACCACAGAAAGAATGAAACCAAAAATACTGATTCATTTAGCAAACGTACAAGGTTATGCAGATATTCTGTATAAGTAGGAAGCAAGCAAATAGTAAGGAAAAATTTTGAATACAATTAAAGCTGGTGTTCATCATCCAGGAAGAAATGCTCAAAGAAATATTCTTCGACAAGCTCCAGGACCAACAGCAGAAGACAAACAATAACATAATTAGTACTTTTTGGCGGTTATTTATAAACGAATCTATACTGAAGCTAATAAAGAATTGCACGAAAGAAGCGCATAGACAATTGGATAATAGATTGGTGTGTTTCCTTGCAAGAATTAGAGACTTATTGGTATTTTATATGCTCGTGTGGCATACGCAGTACGAAACTTACAAGTTGATTCCTTGTGGTCCACAACTTGGGGCCCGTCATTTTTTCACGAAACAATGTCTCGAAATAGGTTTTGAGAAATTATGAGATATCTTATCAGATCCAGCCGAACAGTTCGTTTACAAACAGATGTTTTCCTTGATATCTGAATTATGGAACAAATTTATATACAATTGTAAAACTTGTTATACTTCAGGTCCAAATATTACAGTCGACGTACAATTGTTTCTCACAAAAGTATGGTGTAGGTTTTTGAAATGTATGGCAAACAAGCCAGATAAATTTGGAATTAAGTTTTAGATGGCAATAGATACTTGTTCGAAATATATGCTAAATGCATTCCCTTATTTTTGGGTAAAGTTGAAACTCGTCCAAATGATCGGACACTTACTGAAAATGTAGTAATGAGACTTTTAGAACTATACCTCTAACACTGCATTTGATTTTTTTCCAATTCCCCACCCGAAAGGACTACGTTGGCCAGGAAGCGAGTTTTTTACCTGAAATTGAATTTTGTCGAACCCTTGCTGTTCCAACCAAGGTAGGGATCTTTAACGTGCATGACAAATTAGAATAATAGAATAATTATTGTTATATGCGTCTTTACTGTCTGTTTCGTTTTTTATACCTTTATATTATGAACACATATAAAATATGATTTATTTAATGTTACCTATACATAATTATGAATATTCACTTTGATACTACCTATTATCACAAATGTAATTAGTATGTAAGGATTCTTATAATTGGGTCTCTGACCTGTTAGAATCTAATCTAAATAAAAAAAATAAATAAATGAGAACACTCACACGGGACCTCCATTTTACCTCTCATCCGAACGTGGGTGTATTTTTGTGGAAAATGCTCGTCTAACATTTTTCAAGCGGACCATGTTGGGATTCGAACCCGGGACCTTGGGCGTAGTAGTCACACACATACCACTATGCCACGAGCCGCCTCATACCTCTAACAACAGATAACTTTTTACCACACTAAAATTAGCTGAAACACTAGCTGCTAAAAATACTACATTGGTAGCAACAATGAATCGCGCTAGACGGGAAGTTGTTACATGCCGGAAATCGGCCTGTAAACATTTCCCTAAGTTTCTAAATTTGTAAAGGAATTCGCGCCAATAATTTAAAAGACTTGTGCGTGCATTTCCGTCCCTTTAGATAGTTGCGTTGGCGCTCGAGATTGCGCAGACGCAGATTGGGAAGTAAGTGGTGATTTCCGTCACGTCGGGGACTAATGAACTGAACGTCAACGAGTGTGGTTATCTCTGTGCCTTTTATCTTGTCTTTTCTCTTTTAGGATGTAGGTTTCCTTTTGTCTTGTATCTATTATCGTTCCTCCCACCTGTATTCCTGTTGTCCATCTAAGTAAAAGGAAGAAGACAAACTTTAATCTGACTTCAACGACGCCCAGCTACCGCCAAAATAGTCGTAATGGTGTAAAGAGTTTCACAGTTTACGAGAGTACTTTTTGTCTTCTATTATAATCAAAATAAACATTTTTTGCATGTGATATAGTAATTTAAAACGTTTATATGACGTAATACCTTATTGCGCAACATTTTGCAAATACCAACTGTCGTAGTGGCTCTTATACATTACGCGCCGAGGACTTTTAAAGTATACCTTTGAGTTTAGACTATAAAGTATAACAAAGTTACAATTTTTTGCCAAACGTAACAAAGGGGAAGTGTACGATACCATTCTTCTAAACATCAATGAATGCATACTAAACGTTTATCAAACAAAGCCGAAAAAAATATTCTTCTACTAAGTTTTCTTCATACATTAGTTGGAATTGGCAACGGCGCTAAGAAAAACCCAAAAACGGTTACCTACTACAACTCTAAATATGAAGTTGATGTAGTGGACCAGATGGCACGAAAATATTCCGTGAAGGCAAGTTCTCGAAGGTGGCCAGTGCAGGTATTTTATAACGTTTTAGATCTTGCCACTATCAATGCTTACATAGTATATAAAGAAATAACGGGGCTAAAAATAAAACGAAGAGATTTTCTATTGCAGCTGCAACAGAACTGCGTGAAGAATACTGCAGTTCAAGAAATAAAACAGTTGTTTTACCAGAACCCTCTAAAAGTAGTACTGCCAAGCCAAAACAAAGACACACATGCCAAGCAGGAAAGTGTGAAAATAAAACAATGCAGACATGTAACCAATGCAGAAAGTTCGTTTGCGGAAAATGTACTTTAACAACAGAAAAAATTATGTACTGCTACAAATGTTTAACTTAATAGCATTTGTTCATATTATTTTATTATATTATAAAGTATTTTATACTAAGTAGTTTTATCTATTAATAAATAGAAATTTTTCTTTGCAAAAAGCTACTTTTATTAACACCAGTCCAAATGACCAGAATTGGCGGTTTTATGAAGGTATGAAAATCGGCGGTCTAAGTGTTGACTAGTTATTTTTCTCTATCTATTGATAGAAATTTTAATTTTACTATTTTTTTTTTCATTTTTCTTAAATAGTGTAACAATTTTATTTTCGAATTAATAAATCTCTTCATTAAAGGTACAACGAATATTAAAACACCTTTATTAACTAAAGTAGTAATACGGGTAACAATCAAATTTTTACATTAAAACAGTATCTAGATTCGTTAGTCTATTTGTTTTGGATGTCGGTGTATTCCACAGCCACTTGCACGCGCGTTGAGAGGATTGACAACCCCCCTCGGGACCCTCCCACCATGCAAGAACGCGGGAGAGGCACTCGTCGTTAGGTAAAAGCAGCAACAACAGGTTTACGAAGACAATGGCGAGTGACCTGCGGGTCGCATTAATTGTGAGACGCACTTTCTGAGTAACGGTTGCGCAACGAAGACTTACAAACTACGCAACGAAAACCTATAAAACTACGTAAAGAAAATTAGGTACACGCAAGGCTTAGGAATGCAAACTTAAAGTTACAACTAAGATTAGACGAATTTGAATCAATGTTAAGAAACCCACTTCACTTCAACACCTGTATTTAGAGGATGGAAAGCAGGAATAATTAGTTGCAGATTCCGCACGGCGATGCAGTTCCCAATCTAGCCAAGAAAAGCAGCCCGGGGTTTGGTTCGTAGTAGCTTTAAGGAATTCTTCTGTGCTTCATTCTGAAAGCACGTTATTTTGTTTTGTTACATAGAAGTACGAATTTGTTATTCAGTTTATTTGTTGCTAAGCTGGTTTTCTCCAGTATCAAATTTAAATTTCACTCAGTTTAGTAGATATGTGACAACACGTGGCTTCAGCATAAAATAACAGCTGCGGCTACGTCATTTGTTTGTTTGAAATATGCTGTCAACAATTGCACCATTGCAAGCAGATGTTTAGTATTACATTACTACCACCTTTGATAAAAAAAGAGAATATCTTCGTGAACATTTCGACTTCAAATCGATTTTAGTACTTTTAACTTAACGAGAAATTTTGTATATTAATTTGTAACTGACCTAAACAGATCTGAATGGGTTAGAAAACATTAGTGTAACCAGTCACACTGTGTTGTAATATATTTGAGTAAGAATCAAGTTGATAAACCTTACGTTAATTTTTCAAGTAATTCAAGTATTCATTTAATTTTATTGCATTGAATTTTATTTACAGAAACAAAAAATTCTTTCTAGTAAATTAATAATCCACGCTTAAAGTCTTTTATTCTGATCTAGTTTGATCAGACCTGATAACAAAAAGCAATAAGAATTAAATTTTGATGCTACCCTTATGTAGAAAATATTCTTTTGCATTTTTAGGCATATTTGAGGGACACAAACAGTGTTCCCATTTTCTATGTGACTTAATTATTATTCTTCCTTACAGGAACAGCGTCTTATTCTGTTAAGACAGGTTTTTGTCAGCGAAGGCGATCTTTTTTCTTTGGGTCTCCACGTCCGCCCTTAGAAATTTGCCATGCCATTAACATGAATCAATCTGGACTTGGTGGCGCCTGTTTGTTTTAGTTTGAGTGTGACCCCCACAGATTTCGACTTACCCCCATTGCTCATAGCTCTACCCAAGGAATAGACCCTAGTTACGTCGGAAGACTTTGTTTTGCAGACACCTAACTTGGAGCGTGGTAATTATAAAGTAGGAGAAAAAAAAAAAACGGCAGCACTGGCGCCGGCAACGTTTGGGGCCTCGAAATTTGTTTGTTCATAATTTGATTTACCTCGAAATTTGTTTGTTCATAATTTGATTTACCTCGAAATTTGTTTGTTCATAATTTGATTTACTTCAAAATTTGTTTGTTCCTAATTTGATTTAGCTAGAAATTTGTTTGTTCATAATTTAATGTATTTCGAAATTAGTTTACTTAAAATTTGGTTGCGTTGAAAATGGTTAGTTCAAAGTCTGTCTTGCACTGAAGTTTGGTTGTTTGAAAGATTGGTTGTAACATTAACCCCCATACAGTCAGTTGATTAACTTGGTCGAATTTATTTTTGACTTTCGTTCTATTTTGACCCCATATAATTTTTTTGATATTGTTTTGGCAAAAATTATTTTACCAAAAACACCTTTTGATTTTTGCCTTTAGTAGTACGAATTTGTTTTGATAACTTTTGTAAGGTTCAGATCAGTTAGATTTATCGGTTTGATTCCATTAGGCTTGAGTAATCATGTCGGAAAAATTCCAAATTGTTTGTCTACTTAAAGAAGAATTGGAGTATGAGCTGAGAATCAGAGGAGTGGTGAGTGAGAGACCAGTGTTGGAGAAAAGGAAAATTTTAGGTAGATTGTTAGCTAAAGAAATAGATAAGCCTGGTTGTTTGATTGATCTTTCGTGTTATGAAGTAGACTTTGCAACGGAAAGTAAAGAAATTTCAGTTTCAGTCGAGTCAGTTCGTAATGTTGTGTCCGAATTTGAAGGTGACTCATCAGACTCAATTTTTAGAGAGCTTGTTCAAGGTTAAACCACCTTTCGGGGCGAGTTAAGCGCATGAAAATTCCTTCAATAAATTCCGAGGAAGCAATTAAGTTCAGAAATGAGACGGTAGCAACGATATTAACCCTTGAAGCTGAGTTATACGATAAAATCAATAAAAGTACAGAGTCCACCTATTTGGATCGGTCCGTTGTAGTATCTCCTTCAGTTGCTAGTGCACCTATTCATTCGACTTCGTATGTAACGCCTTCCGTACCTATAGGTTCATGGCCTGTAAAATTCTCAGGTGATCCCAAACAACTATATTCATTTTAGATAGAGTTAGTGATTTAGCACAATCTCGTAAGGTATCCGATGCTGATTTATTTGGATCAGCATGTGAACTTTTGTGGGTGACGCTTTAGTTTGGTTTAGAACAGTAAAAATTCATTGAGAGACTGGAACTCCTTGTTAGAACGTTTAAGGAAGATTTTCTACCGGTTCTTCAGATGATGACATTTGGGAAAAGATCAGAAATCGTCGTCAAGGTAAAGACGAAAGGATTATTTTATTTGTCGCGCATACGCAAACCCTGTTTAGTAGACTGACCAACGAGCCAGCAGAAGTTACTAAAGTTAAGATGATAAGAAGAAATTTGGTTCCTGAATATATTTCAGCACTTGCATTGTCGGACATTCAAGATTTGTCTACCTTAGTAAATTTGTGTAAAAGGTTAGAAGAAGCTTCTTTGATGAAACTAAACTTGGTTTCAGCATCTTCTAGTAAACCTAACAAGATTTGCAACCCCTCTAAGCATCCATTTGAGAACAAACATCCTGGGTTGATTGAAAAAGTTTGTGCTGTTAAGAGTAGGGTGTTTCAGAATAAATTAGTTAATCCCCAAGTAACAGTAGCGGATAAGAGCTCTTTGGAGTCCTCAGTTTGTAATTCCTTTAGTCCCGACAAGAGAAATAATTTTGTTTGTTGGAATTGCTCCCGTAGTGGACATTGGTTTAGAGATTGTAGAGCAACCAGAAAGATTTTTTGTTTTGGATGTGGTCGAAAAGGCGTTAAGGCAACGTCATGTCCACAATGTTCAAAAACCAGTAAGGCGGCAGGCGCATAGTGGTCGGCATCCTGTTCCGCGTAATAAGGCCATGGTTATGATTTGTAAACAAGAAAAATACTTTTGTAAAGACGAGTGGTCGAGATGGCTTACAGTTGTTAAAAATTTTTGTCAGGACTCTCGAAGCCTAAGAATAATACTTTGTTCATTGAGAAGCAGTGTGATAATCGACCTTACATTATGGTGAATTAATGGATAGAGACATTACCGGTCTTCTAGATTCGGGATGCACTACCTCAGTGGTAGGATCCTTAGCTCTTTCAATTGTTAGAAATTAGACTTGAAAATTTTTAGTTCAGCAAAACAGGTATTACTACAGCTGATGGTTCAATAAAGTCTGTTGTAGGCTCAGTTGATTTGCCAATTTGTATAGGTAATGATTGCCGTATCCTTAATGCATTAGTGGTTCCGTCCCTACCTCACACCTTTATCTTCGGTAGTGACTTTGCAAAATTATTTGGTGTAGTTGCTGACTTTAGAAGTAATAATTGGTTTATCCAAAGTAACATTGGGAACGACATTGGGTATATAGGTTCGTCTTCCATCCCTTTGAACACTAAAGATTCTTTATTTGGTTTACATGACCTTTCAGATGCTCAATGTGCAAGCACAAGAGTTAATAAATTCATTTAGTGAGATTAGCAGCGACGATAGATTGGGACGAACTCACCTAATTGAAATGGACATAGACACAGGCAATGCCAAACCCTTCCATAAGAAACCATATGTCATGTCACCATATATGAGTAAGATATTGAATGAGAGTTGGACGACATGCTTAGACTTAAAGTTATAGAACCGTGTACTAGTCCGTGGTCCTCTCCAGTTTTGTTGGTTAAGAAAGCAGATGGAGAATATCGTTTCTGTTTTGATGGTAGAACCCTGAACGACTTAACTGTTCATGATTCGTACCCCTTGCGAACGTAGATAGAATTCTCAATATGTTGAGAGGTGCGAACTACATTTCGTCACTTGATTTGAGAAAATCGTTTTGGCAAATCCTCTTAGTGAGTCGTCTAAGGATAAGACTGCCTTCAGTGTTATTTCACGAGGACAATTTAGATTTACATGCATGCCATTTGGTTGAAGAATGCTGCGCAGACACAACAGCGTTTAGTAGATGCGATTTTGGTCCACGTTTTGAACCCCATGTATTTTGCTATTTGGACGACATAATATTATGTTCGTCATCTTTTGAAGAACACCTAAAGTTATTGGTAGAGGTTAAGCAACGTTTAAAAGAAGCTAACCTTACTATAAACATAAGTAAATGTGAATTTTTTAAAAAGACACTTAAATTTTTGGGTTATATAGTAGGTTCTAACTCACTTCGTACAGATCCCGATAAGGTGTCGGCAATGGTTAACTTTCCTCGTCCGAAAACCACAACGGAGATTAAAAGGTTTATAGGAATGTGCAGCTGGTACCGTCGCTTTATAAAGAATTTTTCGTCATTAGTTTCGCCTATCAATGACCTCATTAAGAGTAAGAAAAAAGGTCAAACTGTAAACTGGAGTGCGGAAGCAGAAAATTCATTTGTGCGATCAAGCAAGCATTAGTTTCTGCACCTCTTCTTTCGCAGCCAGACTACTCGGCACCCTTTATTGTTGAGTGTGACGCAAGCAACACTGGGTTAGGAGCTGTTTTGATACAAAATGTAAAAGGAGAAGAGCGTGTAATTTCGTACGCAAGTAAAACCCTGAGCCGTACAGAGCGCAAGTATTCCACCACAGAAAGAGAGTGTTTAGCAGTTATCTTTGCAATTGAGAAATTTCGTCCGTGGGTGGAAGGAGTTCGCTTCACAGTTGTCACCGATCATTTTCGTTACTTTGGTTGAGTAATCTTCAGAATCCAACTGGAAAACTCGCCAGATGGTCAGTTCGATTAAGGCAACATTCATTTGATTTGGTGCATAGGAAAGGAAAGTTTAATATAGTTCCAGATTGTCTTAGTCGTGGTGTTCCTTTAGAAAATCCAGAAGTTAATTTAGTAGAGATTAAACTTGATGGTGTAGACTTGTGGTATGAATCTTTGAGAAAGAAAATTTTGTTGTCGCCCAAAAGCTACCCACAATGGAAAGTGGAAGATGGGTTTATTTATAAGTTTATACCTTCCTATTACCGCATTCGGCGAATGTTGTAGAGTGGAAGTACTTAGTGCCAAAATCTCAGCGTATAGATGTCATTAAATCATGTCATGACCCCCTTCAGCAGGACATTTTGGTTCTTTAAAACTTTGTCTCGTGTCCAAGAATTATATTATTGGCCAAAGATGATCTTTGACGTACGTAAATTTTGTAGGAAATGTTTGATTTGTGGTGCTCAAAACCACCCAATAAAGGCCCCCTTGGGATGATGGGAAAGGAGAAAGAGGTTGGACTACCGTTCCAAACCATTGCTTTAGATTTGATGGGTCCGTTTCCTCGTTCCAAACGCGGACATAAATGGCTTTTAGTTGTTGGTGATTGGTTCTCGAAGTATTCGATTTTGCAACCTTTGCGTAGTGCCACGGCACATTTGATTGAGAAATTTTGGAGGAAAAGTATTTCTTGTCTACGGTGTACCACAGTTTGTTATTTGTGATAATGGTCCACAATTAATTGGACGTATTTTAAAGCTTTGTGTGCAAGGTACGAAATTCAAAAGATTTGGTATAATGCTGTTTATGCTCCCCAATGCAATTTTGTGGAAAGAATCAATGAGACAGTTGGTGCGGCAATCCGTTCATGCGTAGAAGGACATGATACGTGGGATAATGAGATATCAAAGATCCAATACGCAATCGACTCAGCAAAACATGAGTCCACCAACTATTCTCCAAATTTTTAGTCTTTGGTCGTCAGGTACCTTAAGTGGAAAAGCTTATAATGATAATTTTAAACCTGGTGAGGATGTTGATGTCGTCTCCAGTAGTAGACCTTCTTATGTTTTGGATCGTCAACTTTTGTTTGATATTTTTGGAAATGTCCGTGAAAATTTGCATGTAGCTTATCAACGTTCGAGTAAACGCTACAATCTTAGGAGAAGAGACATTTCATTCCGAGTCGGAGAGTGTGTTTGGAGAGCTAATAAGGTCCTCTCGAGTGCTAGTGATAAATTTTCCGCTAAGTTAGCTCCAAGTTCGTTATGAGTAAAGTTCGAAAAACATTCCAATTTAGTGTATGAGTTAGAGAACGAAGATGGAACAAGAGCAGGAAATGGCACGTAAAGGACTTGAAACCAGTTGAAGCATCGTATCCAAATGAAAATGATGATCCTGACGATTAGTTCCGGTCCGGTCATCTCTTTGATGTTAAGTAATGACAGTAGTGGTTTGTTTTGTTTTGTTCCGATTTTTGATTTAGTGTCGTTTCACTAATTTTGAGTATTTTGTTTGAAAAGTGAAATAAGTGGTTAGAGATTTTGTAGGTTTTGTAGGTTTGAGGTGTGCCTTGGTGTGCACGCTGGTCGTTTTGCTCGCGCGTTATTCAGAGATGTGTTTAGAAGATGTCTTTAACAGATATCTTTACAATGTAGAAGTAGGTGGGCTATTTAATTGTTAGTCCTGATTTCTACATATCTAGGTAGAGAGAATATTAGTTTATTCTTTCCTTGTTTTTTGACCGTTCGAAATTCTTTGGTTTGATAAGGTCAAAGTTGGCTTGGTGAGTCTCACCATTTGGTCCATCACTAATGAGATCTGTTGTTTGTTGGAACTTAGTGATAGGATAATCAGTAGGGCGTAGGAGATTACAGCCCTATCTGGCTCAATTTTGTATTTGAATTTGTTAAGTAACCTTATGGTTAGGTTACCTTCGTTTTGATTATCTCTTTGCAATAAAGTGATAATACTTTGTATTTGAATTTGTTAAGTAACCTTATGGTTAGGTTACCTTCGTTTTGATTATCTCTTTGCAATAAAGTGATAATACTTTGTATTTGAATTTGTTAAGTAGCCTTATGGTTAGGTTACCTTAGCTTTGATTGTCACCTTATAGTGATAATATTTTGAATAGTTATGCTGTTTTGATGAGCAAGCATTCCTTTTTGTAGAGGAGAGCTAATTGAGCTCCAGGAAGTGAAGTTTTTTTTGTGGAATTTGAAATAAATTGTAAAATGTTTGGTTACAGGTAGTAAATATAAGCCTTGTTAGAAGTAAGAACCTCAAGTTAAAGAATTATTGTGAATTTGAATTTTTTGTCCCGTGGAGTGATTGACTTTCTAATTTGACCCCCTCCCAATTTTGATTAATACCGATTGTGACTCCCCGATTTTGTCTCCCGATGGACGTCAGGTACACGTAGTTACCAACACACTCGCATTTGTAAATATTTGTCTTCCCCATTTGAATAAATTCATAAAAAATTGCATTGATAATTAGGAAGATAGAAAAGGCTAGTATAGTTATAATAAAAAAAAATTTTTTGTATTTGTTATATTTGAAGTTTATTCCTTAAAAAAAAAAAAATTTTTTCTTTTAGGAAAGGGGTAGTGTAACAATTTTATTTTCGAATTAATAAATCTCTTCATTAAAGGTACAACGAATATTAAAACACCTTTATTAACTAAAGTAGTAATACGGGTAACAATCAAATTTTTACATTAAAACAGTATCTAGATTCGTTAGTCTATTTGTTTTGGATGTCGGTGTATTCCACAGCCACTTGCACGCGCGTTGAGACGATTTACAACCCCCCTCGGGACCCTCCCACCATGCAAGAACGCGGGAGAGGCACTCGTCGTTAGGTAAAAGCAGCAACAACAGGTTTACGAAGACAATGGCGAGTGTCCTGCGGGTCGCATTAATTGTGAGACGCACTTTCTGAGTAACGGTTGCGCAACGAAGACTTACAAACTACGCAACGAAAACCTATAAAACTACGTAAAGAAAATTAGGTACACGCAAGGCTTAGGAATGCAAACTTAAAGTTACAACTAAGATTAGACGAATTTGAATCAATATTAAGAAACCCACTTCACTTCAACACCTGTATTTAGAGGATGGAAAGCAGGAATAATTAGTTGCAGATTCCGCACGGCGATGCAGTTCCCAATCTAGCCAAGAAAAGCAGCCCGGGGTTTGGTTCGTAGTAGCTTTAAGAATTCTTCTGTGCTTCATTCTGAAAGCACGTTATTTTGTTTTGTTACATAGAAGTACAAATTTGTTATTCAGTTTATTTGTTGCTAAGCTGGTTTTCTCCAGTATCAAATTTAAATTTCACTCAGTTTAGTAGATATGTGACAACACGTGGCTTCAGCATAAAATAACAGCTGCGGCTACGTCATTTGTTTGTTTGAAATATGCTGTCAACAATTGCACTATTGCAAGCAGATGTTTAGTATTACATTACTACCACCTTTGATAAAAAAAAGAGAATATCTTCGTGAACATTTCGACTTCAAATCGATTTTAGTACTTTTAACTTAACGAGAAATTTTTGTATATTAATTTGTAACTGACCTAAACAGATCTGAATGGGTTAGAAAACATTAGTGTAACCAGTCACACTGTGTTGTAATATATTTGAGTAAGAATCAAGTTGATAAACCTTACGTTAATTTTTCAAGTAATTCAAGTATTCATTTAATTTTATTGCATTGAATTTTATTTACAGAACAAAAAATTCTTTCTAGTAAATTAATAATCCACGCTTAAAGTCTTTTTATTCTGATCTAGTTTGATCAGACCTGACAACCAAAAAGCAATAAGAATTAAATTTTGATGCTACCCTTATGTAGAAAATATTCTTTTTGCATTTTAGGCATATTTGAGGACACAAACAGTGTTCCCATTTTCTATGTGACTTAATTATTATTCTTCCTTACAGGAACAACGTCTTATTCTGTTAAGACAGGTTTTTGTCAGCGAAGGCGATCTTTTTTCTTTGGGTCTCCACGTCCGCCCTTAGAAATTTGCTATGCCATTAACATGAATCAATCTGGACTTGGTGGCGCCTGTTTGTTTTAGTTTGAGTGTGACCCCCACAGATTTCGACTTACCCCCATTGCTCATAGCTCTACCCAAGGAATAGACCCTAGTTACGTCGGAAGACTTTGTTTTGCAGACACCTAACTTGGAGCGTGGTAATTATAAAGTAGGAGAAAAAAAAAAAAACGGCAGCAATATAAATATTATCATATATATAAGACATTCCACAAAAATATTTACAAAAACACAGGTGAGTGTATAAACCTTACCATGCTTATTTGGCATCTGAATAAAAGAAAAAGTTTTTTGTAAGTAGTAAGACTTGCTACCATATTTAACTAACACAAATTTTACCTAACTATTCTAGTAACAAATTGCAAAGCTAAAGCCAATTAGGTTCTTTCTTTTAACTTTTATTTTCCACCCAGATTATACAAATCATGCTTTCAAAATATGTCACTTAAGATTCCCCAAAAATTTTTTGTCTAATTATAAGAACAAAAAGATAACTTCCCAAGACAAGTTCAAGGTAGAGGTAAAATCCCAAGATAATTTACAAAAATAACCCTTCATAAAAATATTGATACATTTAAAACAATTCAAAAAGCAGTCCGTAGGAGAATGAAAAGGAAAATTTTCATGTACCTAAAATGGAGGTTCAAGAAGCGATACCCGTTCTTTTGAATGCACAAGGTACTGGCTTACCATGGGTACAGGATCGCCCATGCCCCAGGTGTGAAGTCAATAAGATATGCCATTGGCTTACAAATTGACAACTAGAACACTGTGCCCGCTAAATGAAAGGACAGTGGCGATGCATGGCTGAAAACGGGGTCTGCACAACATGGCCCAGTGTCATGGGTTACTTGGTCTCCAGACCATTGACGACTAACAGAACAGAAAAAGTAGATAGATATAGGAAAAGATATTTAGAAGAAGGTTGGAATCAGTTGGCTACCATAGTAGCTTCCGAGGCGAAGAAAGAAGAAAGGCTTGCATTTAGCAGAATACTACGCGAGGTGGATAGAAAAGTGTTACCGTCAACTGAGGTGACTTGACCCAACACAGGTAATTTTATTCCAACATCATAAAAAGAATTAGGTTCTTGCGAATAGCCACTAGATGGCAATATTCTTTGTATTATTCAGTAGATGGTGGTACTGGTTTCACTAACAGGTCAAATTTTTGTATTTCTGTTTGTCATTAACCACACACTTGTACCTGTCCATTTTCTATAACATACAACTTTCGATTCACCGAGCCTAATTGTATGCTTTTTGGAACTGTTGAGTGGATTTAATTATATAGTTTCTTACTGTCTCTATGTCTTTTACTGTCATAGTTCTCTATCTTATATATTTTTGCATGAATTATATTTGTTTACCTTAGGATAACTTTGTCCCAAAGTTTGAGGAAACATTGGCCCACAATGGTGGGTGCACTAAAGTTTCTCCAATTGTTCATATAACAGTAAATTACATATTTATTATTAAAATACAAATAGTTTTATATTTGTTCATAAAATAACAGAAATGCCTGTGCCTTGAGAACCCTTTCTTTGGGCACGTCTAAAACATAAAACCATTAACATAATACCATTTTTCCAGTTACGAATGGATTGAGCATTTTTGAAAAGACGCGAAAATTTGTCGGTTTGTTTAAGTCAAAACATTAAACAAGTGAGAGCTGAAATGTATTGAAATGTATATGGATAACTTAAAAAAAGTTTTGAAGGACATTCCTGCTAACAATGTATGGAACTACGACGTGACCAACCTTACAGATAACCCACGAAGCAAAAGTTATCTGTAAAAAAGGATCAAAGTATGTAATAAATACTTGCAACCATAGTAAAAGTTCAATTTCTCTCATGTTTTGTGGAAGTGCATCTGGCACTTGCCTACCGCCATACAGATGTACCGCTCCGAGACTGTGGTCTACCTGGACCGAAAACGGTCCAGAAAATACACGATATAATTGAACCAAAAATGGCTGGCTTGATCCCATATGTTTTGAGGATTGGTTTAAATCTATTTTCTTTTTGATACCATATGTTTTGAGGATTGGTTTGAATCGATTTTCTTACAGACGATTAAAAAGCAAGATGATTCGAGTGTAATTATTGGAGACAATTTGTCTTCACACATTAGTTTATATGTGTTTCGTCTCTGTGAAGAGCACAACACATCTAACCCTACCGCTAGATGTAGCTTTCTTTGCATCCATGAAAAAATTGTGGCGTACAATCTTTGAGAAGTGCAAAGAAACCTAAGGTGGGTCCAAGTATACTACGATTCCAAAATACAAGTTTCTAACTCTATTGAAAGAGCTTATGTTTAGTTTATAAAAGAACGTAGAACAGAATTTCAAAAGCGGATTTGAAAAATGGGGAATTTGGCCTTTTAATAAACAGAAACTCTTAGAGCGACTTGGAAAACCAAGCGATAAATAAAGATATCGTGGAAGAATCATTTCTAGAACAGTTAGATAAGAAAAGAGCTGAGTATACTACAATTATGCTGATGAACTAACATTAATAAACAATGGTGAAATCAATTTATTTATAAGGAACTTATTTAAATGAAATTACAATGTAGAACAAGAACAGTGCAATAAACTAAAGGGACGTTGAATGATATACCATAGAATAATGAATATGCTATGTTAGCATGAACGTATTATACCAACAAAGTAATGGCCCATTTCAGACATGTGCAAAAAACTTTGGTCTTCTTAAAAACACAGAGCGTCACTTCTATAGTGTTGTATATTATTATTCTATGGTTCAAAGTTTATATTTTGCTGTGTTTGCAAAGATAAAGTTCTAGATTTTAATAAACACAAAGAATAACAATACCCATAATTTAAGTAAAAATTGGTAGTTCACGATGCATTCGGTAAGTTTTTATTATTAATAGGAAGAAAGAAAGAAGCTGACCTTGACGTTTTATAATTAACAAACAATGTTATATCATTGAAAACGCCTTATAAGTTATAGCGTTGTAATTGTATTTACCCTGATGTTCTTACTTAATTATTAAGATGCTATTGTGCACTTTTCTATTTACAAGGTATAAAGTTATCAACATTTGCAGTTCATGACCTCCAGTTACAGAACTCCTTTAAGGTTGTTTGTGGTTTGATTTTCAGCAGATTATATAACGTTGTTGTCTCCGATATCTCTGTAGTGCTTTATAAGGAAAAGGTAAGAAAGATAAAAAACGGTTGCTTCCGTGAATTCCGGCACTGAAATGTTTATGTAATTACTCCTTGTCACATAACTTATTTCGTCTCTTACAGCATTGACTTATTTAAAATTGGTTGATGTCTTACATTCAATTGGAAGAGAGAATGCCGTCAGTTCAATAGCATGTGTTCACATCATTTTCTCAAGAGCGATAAAAATCCCGGAAGTGGTATATTAACATATTTAAGCAGGTTGAAACCATTTTACTCTTACAAATTGTACAATTTGTCTGTGATGGTCTGGAGTAAACGCGCGTTCGTTATGTACTGTTTATTACATATGTTAAATATGTACAAAATAATCATCATATGTCAACATCATTAATAAAGAGTACCTTGATAATAAAACTAAACAAATCATTATCCTTGAATTACAACTTAATTAAATACATTACAACACCTTTCCCTATTCTGAAAATAAATAGATACCAGCGTCAGTGGTTAACAAAACTCGTCCACATATCGTTTAGGTTTATTACGCTTGTGTTTAAACAAAACCAACGGACTTGTATTATTTTCAGAATCTGGTAGAGCTGTATGACTAAGATCTAAATTGTCTACACCTAGATCGGGGTCAGAAACAGCCGATACTTGATGCGCTCCAGTCATACCGTCAGCTGCACTAGGATTCTCTACTTCTTCTTGTTCCGCATTTATGTTTATAGTCTCTTTGTTACTATTATTACCTGTATCCCCTACTCTATCACCAACGTGTCCATACTCAATGATTTGATATACATGTCTACGCTGCTGTTTATTTAATTTCGGCACAAAAACTAAGTAGGTATGAGGGCCTTAACAACTTTTGCTTTAATCCAAGCTGGCTTGTTAACACATTGGTAATCTCTAACCGCTACCCGATCATTAAGCTTAAATACCTTTTCCTTCCCTTTATTATAATCTTTTCTTTGATCCGCTTGCTTACGTTCAACCATTTACTTAAGGTTTTATTTTCTTGTGTCTACATCACTATATTTTTGGAGAGAAAGTAAATTTAACCGATTTCACAGGAATCGCTCAAACATTAACATGGCCAGTGCGCTATAGATTGTACAATGAGCTGTGTTTCTGTAATCAAATAATAATTTATTTAATATTATATCTATGTCTGTGATGTTTTTGAGGTGATAGCAGGCTTTTAAAATTACGTATTTAACAGTTTTTACCGAATTTTCTGCTGCCCCATTAGACAATGGGTGGTAAAGAGACTGTTTTAAAAGAAATACCATTATGTGAAAAAAAGTAATCATTTCTTGGGAAACCAAATGTGATGCATTATCTGTTATTACTATTTTGGGTAAACCAAACCGAGTAAAAATTTTGCGTAAAACCCTTATAATTGTTTTACTATATAAATGTTTATAATAAAGGCCTCGGGCCATTTACTACAGGAATAAACTACTATCAATATGTATTTCCCATGTAGCAGACTGAGGATATCCATGTGTACTCGTTTCCAAGAGTGATCTGGATATTGCCAATTTATTAGGGGGCCTTAGTGGGACTTTGACAATATTTTAAACATGCCTCGCACGACTTAACTTTAGCTTCAATGTCAACACTTATTTGTGGCCACCAAACAAATGAGCGAGCTAAACTTTTGATTTTTACAATTCCCATGTGAGAAGCATGCAATTCATTTAAAATATTTTCTTTCAACAAATCCAGAATAACTACTCTATTACCAATTAATATGCATCCTCCCTCAATAACCAGATTATCTTTATGTAGAAAATAAGGTTTAAATTGTGGATGGAACCCTTTTTAATACAAGCACCAACCTTCTTTAAGAACGGGTCTAATGAGGTTTCCTTTTTTATTTTCTCACAATCGATGGGTATGTAAGTATTTTCCTCGACATACTTAATATACGAATTTTCAAAATTTTTTTGAAAAACGTTATTTAAGGGTAACTGTGAAAAATAGTCTGCATTGTTTTTATTTAAAGCAACATATTTTATATCATAATTACATAAAGATAATAATAAAACCCATCTTTGAAGTCTATTAGCTGCCATAATCGGCAAATTCTTTTTTGAACCGAAAATGATCACCAGTGGTTTATGATCAGTAATTAAACAAAACTTATGGCAGTATAAATATTGACTAAATTCCTGTATTCCGAAAACAATAACCAAACCCTCACATTCAATTTGAGAGTAAGCTTTTTGGACCATCGTTTAACGTTTTTGACGCATAGGCAATAGATTTCTTTTCCCTATTGGACACAATATGAGATAGGATCGCCCCTATGCCGTATTCACAAGCGTCCACAGCTAAATTAATGGGTAGTTGACTATTATAATGCACCAGTATACCTGTTGCACTTACAATATTTTTAACCTGTTGATATGCGTGTTTGCAATCATTATTCCAGGAAAATTTTGCATCCTTTTTGGATAAATTATAAAGGGACCGCAACAATATGGAACTGTTTGGTAAAAATCTATTGTAATAATTAATAAGCTCAAGCGTAGATTTTAACTGGGTATGGTTAATTGGATTCGGAGCGTGAATTATTGCATCCGCTTTATCTTTGGTGCCCCTCACCCATCTATTTGGTAACCCAAATAAACAATTGATGATTTAAAAAACCTACATTTTTCTTTCTTGATGGTTAAACCACACTCGCTTAATATGTCGAGAACCTTCACTACTTTTTTGTACGTTATCGCGAAAATCAAAACCGCTAATAATGATATCGTCTAGAAAAGCCGTCGTGATACTTAAACCCTCCAAAACACCTTCTATTATTTTTTGACATTTTGATGGCGCACAGGCTATCCCAAATGGTAAACGATTATATGAATACAACCCTCGGCGGGTGCTATTGGTTGTATAAAGCTGCGAATTAGAATCCAAGGGCTGCTGATAAGCATTCGAAAAGTCTATCTTTCAAAACATTTTACAACCTTGTAATTTTATAAAAAGCTCATCCACTCTGAGAAGTGGATGTTGGTCGATTTCCAGTACTGGATTAAGCATTACCGTATAGTCACCACATATTCTTAAAGTTCCATCTTTTTTTACGATGGGTATAATTGGTGTACCCCAGGCGCTATAAGAAACGGATTTCAAGATACCTTCCCTGTCCAATCGACTAACTTCGGCATCCATTTTTTCTTTCAGTGCGAAGGGTAAGAGGGTCGCGCTTTATAAAATTTTGTTTGGGCCCCTTCTTTTAATTTTAAAGATATAACATCATGCTTAAAAAAGCCTTTTCCAAATTTTGTCACCAACTTATCTAATACTACCTTTGGATTATTGCAAACCTTGATCTCATAGACCTTGTTAATACATAAATTAAAATCTTAATAAAAGTCGTGTCCTAATAAGGCGGGGCCGTTACCTTGAATAATATACAATTTAATAGCCTTTGTTACATTTCTAAAAATTACATCCACGTTAACATATCCTAGAACCATTTTATTACCGTCGTAGTTGTATAAAATCTTGCTATAAGCTTTTTGTTCCAATTGTGGAAAATTATCCTGCTCTGGTGTCTAGCTCAAACTTAAATGTTTGATTATTAATTAACACGTCCAAAACTATGGGTTGTTTTCTATTTTTATTCTCACTATTAAACAGCATATCTAAATCTAGAATCCGTTCTTTATCATTTGTGGTGTCGAGCGCAAACAATGTGTTTAAATTGGAGAATACTTCGCTAGTATTTTCCATGCCAAATGCAAATAAGGAATCGAGATTTAAAAACTCACCAGATGTTTCCTCCAGATAGTTATGTTGATTACTTTGCTTATTTCTACATACCGTAGCTAAGTGACCTTTATTATTGCAACAATAACATACGCTTGCTTTAAATTTGCATGTTTTCCCATGGTGACATGTTTTTCCACACACATGGCATTTTCCACTAATTGCTCTATCTCCAGCTTGAATCTGATTGTTCCTACCATTTTCCGAAACAGAAGCTCGGGTGTTCCCTACTTGTTGCTTTTTTAAATTCCAAGCACCACCACCATGATTCCCGCAACCACTAGCGCAAAAGTCTACATTACTAGAATGAACATTTATCGGTTTCCAACATTGCTGTAATTGAAATATGGTAGTTGGTTCACTTTTTATTATTGGTTCTGGTATCCAATAATTTGCACCAACTGCTTCTTTGTTGTGTACAATTTGGATAGCATCTTCGAACTTTAACTTTGTGCCATCTTCTTCAAATAGTCTATCCACCACTGCACCCGGTTGCATGCCCAGGATAAATCTGTCTCGTATTAATTCAGATAATCTCGTATTACCACACACATTTACTTGCGAAATTTCGCACTCGTGCAGCCTAATCTGCAATGCTTTCTTCTTTATGTTTAAATGCGTTAAATAATTTAAACCGTTCTGAAAAATAAGATTTCTTTGGATTAAAATGTCCAATGAAAGTTTCCACCAACTCGCCGTAAGTTTTATCTGTGGGATTTTGAGGAACGGATAAATTGAATATTAACTGAAAACAGTTGTCCCTTAAACTGTTTAGAAAGATTGCCCCATTTAACATCTGGTCTGGTCACTTTATTTGCCACAAAATACTGACATAATTTTGTTTTAGAAATTACCCGATCAACATTTAATGTAAACTCGGGGACCAAACCGACGTAACTTGTCATTTTGCGTTACTTTTACGTGGGTTTAGTGGTTATCGGAATTTATTAAACGATAGATTTTCACAATCTAAATAACTTCCGTTACCTACCACCTTAAATTTATTTCTCGTCGCCATTGTACAATTTGTCTGGGATCGCCTGGAGTAAATGCGAGTTCGTTATATATCATGTGTTAAATATGTACAAAATAATCATCATATGTCAATAGCATCATTAATAAAGAGTACCTTGATAATAAAACTAAACATATCATCATCCTTGAATTACAACTTAATTAAATACATTACAGAAATATAGATAATATTTCATAAAATAACCCGGGCCGAATTTAGGAAACAAAAGGAGTTCCTTTGCTTTTATACAAAATATAATAAATTTAACAGGTATAGGAGACAGAACTTGAATATCCGATAAATGAAAAAGCATGCTACAATTTTCTTCACTTAACACATAAAAATATATAATTTTTAATGTTCTGATTCGGTAGCGTTATTGCCCATAATGTGTATAGTATACCTTTATTTTTATCCTATGATCAATATTTTATGATCATGACTTTTGTATATGTGAATCTCTTTTTCTAATCGAGTACAGTTTATAGCAATATTTTTTATAGTATTTATTTTTTTTAGATCTATTAAAACTGCCCAAAAAGGTTCCTGGCCAATCTGAAGAGAAACCAAATGTTGCTGTCGATAATTCGTCTGATGATCCTGTAGCTCTTTCTTACTTAACACCATCCAATGGGTATATACAACATTCCCGTCCATTTTCCTCTAAAACGTCCCATTCTTATACCACCGAATTTAGTACTAAGCAGTTATCAAGTTGCAAATGCTCAAGTAATCTCGGTAACAATAATAGTTATATTAAATTTAATAGATGCAGCATTAACTGTGAGAATTATCGTGTTAATAAATTAACTAATTCTGATACTAGAAGTAAAGCTAGTTCTGCTAGTATTCCAATTTTTAAAAAATCAGTATCTGTAAACAGTGCTTTATCAAAACATGTAACTAAGAATGGGTTGTTTTTTCAATTTCCAACTTTTAATCATAGTCTGTCTTTTTCTTCCTTCTCATCAGCATTCAATATTTTCTCACTGGAGAAAGGGTACGTTTTACTTTTCCTATTTGATATTACCGTAAACTTTATGCTATCAAAAATATGTTTTAGAAAATCTATTGACATAGATAAGAATACTGTAATAAGACTAATGGGTGCTGTAGCATTTGGTTATGGTTTGTTCAATTTGGGAATTTCTTTACTTCCTCCATCTCTGTTAAAAGTGTCTAGCCTTCTCGGTTTTAATGGTAATAGGAATTTTGGCATTGCTAACTTAATGTATGCACGATTGGGAATGGACATGCGAGCACCTTTAGCTACGTAAACTCTTAACGGTATGTTTCAATATATGTTTTATTTTTATTTTTTAGGTTATCTTTGCTATGGTATCATACAATTGTAAGACCATTTTATGCCATAGATGGAAGTAATTTACAAGCAGGTGTTGAAGCTTCTACACTACTTATAGATGAAGTTCAACCAGAGTATGCAGATTCTGCTCTATTCTTATTCTTTAAGGGAAGAGTACATAGGTTACAGGTTTTTACAAAATATACTCAAAATAAACATTATAAAAATAACATTACAGTCAGACATTCCTGCAGCGCTAAAATCATTCCAGGCTTCTGTTGAACATACAATACACAGAGAAATTCGCGTTTTATCATTACATGAAATAGGATGGTGCTATTTAATTCAACTAGAATATGGTTTAGCAGAGAGCACTTTCCAAATTCTCAGATGTACTAGTAGATGGTCACGGGCTTTCTATGCCTACCTTGAAATGATATGTGCGGGTTCTAGGAATAATCTTAATGATCTAGCACATGTTAATGAACTTAGGAGTTATTTTGAAAATATACCAAAGGGTGCCCAGCTGGAAGTATTACTTTCGAGGCGTTTTAAGCACTGTCCTTCTATGGCTGATAATACAGAGATTAATATTAACATAAGGTTCTGGAAAATGTTTGTTTATGAACTTATGTATTTATGGAACACGTTACCAAATTGTACTGTCGATAATATTAAGAATATTATAACAGGTAATTTTAACAATGTGTGCTTAATGTTTAAAATGAAAGGGTAACTAAGTATTTGATTAAATGAAATTGAGATTAAGACAAAGTCATTTAATATTGAAATAATTTAGTTACCAATGTTTCAAAAGTTATTTCACTATTTTCAGTTTTTATGAAGAAAATATATGAAGTTTTCATAATTAGGTCCTCTGGGGTTGATTAGAAATACAATAGAGCACAGTTCGTGTTACAAACTACTCAAAATTTGGTCACTGTTAAACCTTGTTAGAAATTTCTGGAATTTTGTAATAAAAGTTGTCGTCTTCATTTAATTCAGCATAAATATATGTATTATCTAGATAAAAAATTCAAAATCCCTTAAGATACAGATGAAGAAAACAAAAATTGTTGCATTTGATTAAAGCATTAACTCACTATTTTCTATAAGTAAATAGTGCATGTTTGTGAGGTACATTTCGTACTTTCTAGCTAAACATGAACTGGTTTTGCAAACAACTATAGGATAATTCGCTACTACTGATACCTTTCCATCCATATATGACAATAACCACTATGTTGGCTAAATTGTTTAAATATTAAACTACACATGTTTTAGAGTGTGAGGCAATAACCGATCCTACAATGGAACCCATGGCTGGATTATCTAAACTTATTCAGGGTTATTGCTATAATCTACTTAAAGAAGTTAATAAGGTATATTAAGCTTTAAAAAGTGCCTGGAAATAAGAAAAGATTTATCTTTTAATGCTGATGATTCACATGTATCTGCTTTTGCGGAATATGAATTAGGAAATATATTGCTCAAGTCCTCAGAGGTATTCTGTTTTATATTCTTATATTATAACAAAGACAAAATTTTAGACAGAAGAAGAAGGTAAATCACTACTACAACATATTAGTTTGTATAAAAATTATGATTTCGAACAAAGATTAGCCCTACGAATTCACACATTATTAAAAATTAATTAACATATTTTACAATATGTACAGTTATTTTTTAATAATCAGTTCAGCAATTAGTATAGAAAACACTTTATTAGTATCTGATAAAATAACTTCAAACAAAGTAATAGAAAATGGACCACAGTTTTTAAGCACCACAACAATAATATATTTGTCATATAAAAATATTTATTTTAAAAGTAAACAAATTATTGTTATATAATACTTATTAAAGATTATTTCAAAATGCATTGTTTGCTTTTATATTAAACCTGTTCGTCCTTGCAAATATTGTTTGAATGTATATGCACGTACATTGGTGCATGCAGAGGCTGTCTGTGTGTGTGTGTGTATACATATGAAAATAGAATCCAACTTAACAAAAATTGAATTAAACTGGTAATTTATGACTGCTGTAAGAATGCATCCAGCTGTATTTTACCAATAATCTTTGAATTCCTAGTTCAGTACTCTGACAACTGAGCTAAGGGCTTATTTGTAGCATTCATTGTTTTAAATCTAAAGTTGATGCTTCTAATTTAATTTTTAACTATGTAAAATATTTTTTGGAAATACAAATTATACACATGCTCCTGGTATTTTACTTTTGTTAAGTTTAATTTGACAAGGGCATTATACAAGTTTTGAATTATATGAGGTAGGCAGTTTTGCAAGAAATGGAGTTAAGGAGAATATTAAATCAGTTTTTAACATTATTATCTTTCTAATTTGTACATAGAAATTATTCTAAATGGAAATTAATTCTAGTGACCCTTTCCATGGTAATTTTTGCATACAGCAAATAGGAACTTCTGATCTGGAAAATGTATCATGGTCAAGTGTTCCTTATAACACGTATTTTAACATGTATATGTTATAATGCCTTACCTTTTCATACAAAACCAGTGGTAATTTATTTATTAGGTCATCCATTTAATGACCTCCCAAAAATTATGGCAACTCAATTATCTAAGCTTATCTCGTACTTATTTTAGTATAAATATTGTATGTACTTCGACGTAAATTCATAGCAGAATCATGTCATTTTAAAAAAGCTTTAGAATTATGAAGTAAGCATTACTTTGCATCTCAAATATAGGAGAGCATTTTACAAATGTTATTAAGATAAATTAGAATTAATGTTACTTAGTTGCAATACAAAGAAAACTCCAGCTCTGAATAGTAGAATTTCACAAATATGAGGTTGTCGATATAATTTAATTATTGCATACAATGTAAAATGTTACAATATATTCATTTATATTGCTGAAGACAATAAAATACGGAACGTTATCCTCAGTAAGGCACATAATACCACAAGTCTTTTTCGGGAATTCGTTTCATAAATCCAGTAGGAAGACTGTACTATGACAAAACTCCCAACTGAGCGTAAGAAAGAGGGGGAATTAAATGACAATAGTTACATGCTATGGAAAAAATGAATTAACTATTCGCAACCCGGTAATAAAAAAGATATCAAAATATAATCATTCGAGCGTGTAATACGGCGGTAGGCCCGTGCGTTAGGTAGTCAGTAAGGGGTAAGTTAAGATTTGAAGAATAAAGCTCGAAAAATAAAATTCAGAGAAGTTAATTTAGAATGTAAAGATATAGTAATACAGTGGGAACTTAAAAATAAACAAAACACTGCTTAAAAAATATAGATATTTCTACAGAAATAACAAGGGCGACGTGCAAGAAATTTTTGAACTTACGTTTTCACGAGCCAGGTACTTTCAATTAACATGTTGGTGGAATTATCGTTGTTCAAGGGGTTCGGATTTGAATAGTTCATCCCTCCATTAATTTGGAGTTTTATATTGTGCCGTGTTCAGAGAGTTTTGTTAGAAAAAAGCAGTGTCAGTTGAAACGACCCTAATTGAAAATTACTGATGGTTTCTGGAATCCTTAAACTTTTTTAAATGATGAAATTTAATACAGTGAGTAACATTATGAGCTTTTATGTTTGTACGTTGTTGTGAATTTTAAATGTAAATCATGGCTGTAAGCAATTTATTCGTGGGGAAACTCATACGATTTGGGTTGAAAATGTGGTCGTTAAGTAGAACCTCCAGATATCTTTTTAACTTTGACATGTATCAAGGCAACGGTCCAAACTCAAACGACGAAGATGCTGCTCATTTTAGAAAGAATACCACGCCATTACTTCAGATGCTCGAGGAGTTCCAGGAATTAAAAAAAAATTGTGTATATCAACTTTACATGGACAATTTATTCACAAGTGTAAATATATTGGTTCATTTGAAAGAAAACGGATATAGGACCACTGGCACCAAAAGAGTTAACACAATTCCAAAACAAAATCTCATTACCCGACAAAAAAGCATTTTCAAAGAAAGATAGTAAAGGAGATTTTGCCTCAATAAATGACCGAAATAGCGGTATAATTTTTGTAAATTAGCTGGATAATTCCATGGCGTATCTTCCCTTAGGCAAGTGAAGAGATATTCGTCGGTTGAGAAAAAACAACACACATTTAAGTAGGCCAGACATCATTTGTAAGTATAATAATGGGATGGGTGAGACGGTGATGATAAATCAAAATGTTTCGCGCTGTCGAATTTCCATGTGAAGGAGAAAGTGGTGGTGGTGCGTATTTAGCTGGCTTGTTGACATCTCCATTAACAATGCCTGGATAATTCATAAAAAATCTGGAGAAACATTATGTCAACTCGACTTTAGATGCGAAATTGTAATGTCATACATACAGCGATATGGAATGCCTCCCAAAGATCTTGGTCAACTAGCAATATCCAAAACTAGTTGCACGTTGAACAGAATAGTCGAAGATATTCATTATGATAAAAAAGGGCACCTCCTTATTCGAACTCCAAAAAACAAAAGACGGCGCTATGCAGGCGAGGCTGCTCCTCAAGTGGACGCACAATGTGTGACAAGTGTCAGGTTCGTCTGTGTATTGATTGCAACTTGATCTACTACTCCAAGTAAAAGTATATAAATTATTATTTCATAATTTGTTCTTTTTATTGTTGCTTTATAGATCATGTTCATTTTTATGTATTTATACAAGTTGTAGATTCATTTGATAATCAAAAAAATCTTAAATATATGCGTGAGTCAGCAAAACGCATAGAGTTACCCTATGGCAACAGCATATTTTGAAAAACTAACAAGAATTTTTGTAAGTTTACAGAAAATATAATATTATCATTATCATGAAAAAATACCTATAAATAAAAAAAAATTCGGGCTAATATGGGTTAAGTAAAGTATATTTGTACTTATATTAAAATTATTTAACGTTAATAGAACGTAAGTTTAAGTTGAATTTATTTAAAACTAGGTAAATAGACACATTAATAAAGGATATCCAACTACCCCAGTGATGGAATCGAATTTTCAAGGCATTTTATTTTTAAAATTTCTTTAATAAGATGAAAAATTTAATAAGTATGTTAAGATATTTTAGAGAAAGGTAACATAAGATGATTGAATTTAGAAAACCAAAGCAAAGTAGGCCTATACGAAATAACCGTCTTCCGTGTACGAATAATAACAAAAAGGATTGCCGTGACTAGACGGTTTGGCGCCCTTAATTATGACTATAGAAAAAGTCTTTCAGGGTACTGGATTAATGTAATGTAGTTTGTTTATATTTCAGCCACTTTATTATTTTCATTTCTCTATTTTTACAGGTTTTCCATAGGAACCACTCCTGCACCACTGCAGTTAGTCTATGCACCCTTATATTTTTACAGGATCCATGTCCCTTTAGAGCTAATCAAAATTTATTAACCTACCGCTCATTTTACTGATAATAATATTGCCAATATAATTACATCTTTACATGCTTATTATTTACAATTCTTGTGCCCACAATTTTAAACACAGATTAACCCAACAACACTGCATCGATGAACTTAATTCAACTTTAGACGTTGACGTATCATCAATGACTATCTATAGAAAAGGTGACCCAAAAAACACAGAAAATTATCGACCAATTGCTATTTTCCCGATACTATCAAAATATTGGAAAAAATTATATACACGCGAATGATACATTTCTTAAACAAATTTAAACCTACTATCTAACAACCAATTTGGATTCAGGTCAAAAAGATCCACTATAAATGCAACAGTGGAAACATTGGAGCAAATCTATGAAAGATTTGAAAACAAAAAGCTCACCATAGCAGCATGTTTAGATCTTAGTAAAGCCCTTGGCGGTGTCGAGCATATGATTTTATTTAATAAATTCGAAAGAAAAGGAATTTGAAGAGTAGCACATAAACTAATTAAAAGCTATCTCAAGAATCATATACAAATAACGGACACTGCCCAAGGTCAATCAGAAATAGAGAAGGTCTATGCTGGAGTCCCTCAAGGCTCTATACTTGGTCCATTACTATTCCTTCTATTTATAGATGACCTACGACAGAACACAGGTACAGAATACATGCTAATATGCAGACGATACAACCATCCTGGTAACAGGTGAAGGATATGAACAAATCCTGGATGAACTAAATGGAGGACTATGCTCAGCAACGGACTAGTTTAACATAAATTAACCTAAAGTTAATAAAGAAAAAACACATGCATATCTTCTCTCATCATGTTACCCATCATAATGACACTGAAAGTATAAAACTCCTAGACATTACAATAGATTCTAAACTCAACTGGGAAATGCACATACATAAAATGTGCGCTATAGTAGCCCGATCATTATGTTATGGAAAATTAATGAACATAGGTTCACAGATTGCAACTAAACCTGCTTATTGCGCACTCATACAGAGCCACCTGAATTATGGGATTATTCTATGGGGCGCTTTACCACATGCCAATCGTGCATTCGTTATACAAAAAAGAGCCATCAGGCTACTCATCAATGCACCTCTAACTACACGCTCTAAACCACTATTCTGCGAGTCAAGAATATTAACTTTACTGGCAATATATGTTCTCCTGTGCATCAAATATGTTGTAACACTACAATAACAACCATCGACGCACCATGACATACATAACTACAATACATGAAATAAACCAAAATTAATAGTACCCTGGCATCGCATGAATAAAAGCAAAAGTAGAGTAAACTACTGGGCTTATAAAATTTACAATAAAATCACAAATCAATATCTACAACAGACCACTAAAAAATTGATCAATAGAATGAAAGTATACCTCATGAATCTTACACCATACAGAATCGATGACTACCTGAACAGCACAATAGTAATGTAAATAATCTTGTATGACACATAATTAAATATCTTGTATATATTATTATTCCGTAAATTATATTATTATTATACTACTGTTTATCGATGGTTTGTCAACTTCAATTGTGACCATAATTAGGTTAAGGACGAACTTTATGATAATCTAAAATCGATTATGGTTCTGAAAAACATTGATTCTATGTGTGAACTGGTACTGCAAGACATTATGTGTCACCGTAATATTGAAGCAACCTTAAGCATTAGTGGAACCAGCATACATTCCATATTGCATAAACATCTGGACATCAACAAAATTTGTTTACGATCCCACATAATTTGATAATATGTCATAAATGAGCTTGTGTCGATTGGTTGAAAGAAATGGTCAAAAAATATGATCATGCTGCTTTCATATGTCTACAACATTGTGACAGGTGAGGAACCGTGGATCTACACATATAAATCAAAAAGCAAACAACAATTGACTATGAGCCACACCCAATAAAAGTTGCTCCTGTACGAAGCAGTTCGAAGCAAATGGTCCCGTTTTTTCAGAAAAGCTGACATTTAACCGTTTTTTAGAGTTATAGAGAATGGTATAAAACTCTTCGCTTGTCATTAGTTTTTGAAGAAATAAAGCAAAAGTGTATTGATTTTCATGGAGAATATTTTGAAAAGTAATAAAGCCATTTTTGTTGATAAATAATTGTTTTTGATCTCAAATTCCGAAATATAAAAGACAACCTCGTCAGTAAATACAAATCTTCCGATTATATAGTCAAATATTACAGAATTGATTATTTATAATTGAAGAGGTTATACAGGACATTCGAAAAGAAGAGAGATCATTGGGTATAGGAAATTTTAATGTAATTATAGGTCAAGATAAATAGGAAATAGTAGTAGATGGACGTGAGTTAGAAGATGAACATCAAAGATATGATATGTTGTTATACTTTTTTGGCGTCATAAGCTTTATTTTAATAATCAAACATAGATTTCCAATCTTAAATTAAAGGTATATTTCCCATCATAATTTAGCTAGTAAGTAGGTTATAACGCATTATAATTGTGATTTCGAATTCTCAACACTGAGGGGGATCATTCAAAGTAACGTGCGGCATTGATTCAACCAATGAGAACGGTGATATAGAAAAAGGTTTTACAAGTGGGTGGAAACAAACACTACAATTGGGATGATTACCTTGGACTACCTCACTGAACAGATGTAATGACGAGTTAGTGTGTGAATGCAGTAAAGTTACCTGTGAAATTTCTACCTGTTCCTTCTATCTTAATGTGTTTTGTATTCCATTATGTAGGTTAGCAACAAACATCGCTGAGCATCTGCAGATAAATAGGCCATTAACTCAAATAGGACTCTGATGTACATTTAGAGGGGGGATCAAGCCATAATACATGGATTGAGTAATTAGTTCTAGCTTAACTAAATAGATGAATCTTAGGTAAGCATAATTTTCCATTTCGAATGGACCTGCACCTTGATGAAGTTCTAAATTACTAGAACAGGTAAAATGGCTTACGTGTTCTAATGAGATAAAGAGCCAAACTACAGGTCCAACCAAAGTAGTAGGGTCGTTAGTAAGGAACCAGACTAAGACAGGTCCTCGAAAGAGGGCAGTGGCTCTTTCGGTACTTAGATTGGCAGAGACCATATGGGTCGGTCGGTATGGCAGTCATTATCTCCCAAGTACACAGCGTACTTAAATTGTTACAAACATGATGGCATTCTCTGGGGTAAAAGATTCCGGAGTTAAAATAGTCCCCCATTCGGATCTCCGGAATGGGACTACTTCGGAGGATGCGATCGGAAAGTTAAAAATAAGAGTCGGGAACATTCTGCGTGTTGGAGCGTGGAATGTTAGAAGTATGAAGCAAGTAGGTAAGCTAGAGAACCTAAAAATCGAAATGAATAGGCTATCACTTGTTACGTGCAAATCGAATTTGCACTTAAACATTGGTTCTAGGTTAAGTTTTGATATACGGGAGTTTCGCGCCATAATTTCAAACACGCAGTGCGCGGGAATTTTAAATAGACTACGCGGTACTTCCGTACGTCATAGTAGTGAGTTCGCGCAGATCGCACAACCCTAGAGGGGTAGACCAATACTAGACAAAGAGTGGGGACGAGTTTTGGTGACGCTCTGAATCGTGGCTTTTTTGCCTTTGTTCGCGGAGTTAAGTGGTCGTTTGTGGTGACGTATCGTAGCTTTACCTATGTAGATTTCCTTTGTTGATTATCTTTTGTTTGTCTACCCTAATACCTTATTTTCCTAATCCGATCCCTGCATAGGTAGGTGATGAATCAGCAACCTTCGGCGAAACGAGCTCCACGACCCTGAGGTACATGCTCCGCTAGCCGCTCCGGAGGAACCGCCATCTTTAATCCCTCCGACATGGAGCCCTGAGGAACCCTGATAGAGGCCAACTTTGGTTCGGATTTCCGGGGTGAGTAAATAGTGTTACCTGTTTATTTAGCTTTTTATATTTTCGACTATTACGCAATGTAAATTTGGCAATGGGTGACGTCATGGTAGTTGGCCACGCGAACCTGTCATAAGGTTGGCGCTTCCGGCCGCCAGGGCGTTGCATTGCTTTTTATCCATTGCGCTTGCGCGATGTGTCTTATGAACTTTGGTAACTGTATTACCGACTTTTAAGAACTATCTATCACCATATAAATGTATCACCATCTAGAGTGTAATACTTTGTAATCTGTTTTATCGACCATATAAACTTTCACCAAGAGTAGTGTAATAAGAATGGCGCCTTTAATTGTGTGAGGTTATGAACCTTGGGGTCTTTTATCGTTTGTTTTTAGGTTAGAATAATTTCCTTTATAAAGATATAATGTATTAACAGCTTTCTCACTTAAAGAATCCTAATTTTATTCATGTAAGTATACAAATAATTATTTACCTTAATTAGATATCTTTAAATACAGTTATTACAAAATTATCTATTAAAATATAACTTTTGCTTGTTTTCGTAACTTTAAAAGACCGTTTTTTGAAACTTAAATGCACTTTTATGTTACATTCTAAAAACTGCATTATGGATTTACCTATTGAACTAATATCTTAATTACCTTTACAAGAAAACCTTGTGGTTAAACTTTCTGATTTGCGTCAGTATAGCATATCTTATATATATATATATATATATATATATATATATATATATCGTGTCTCAAATAGAATTCAAAATGAATATTTCTCATTTAAAATCCCTCAAACTAATTTACGAGCTTGAATGTAGGAACATTATTCCGGCATCTAATCAAAACGATAGAAGATCTCAGCTCAGGGCAATTTTAGCCCAGGAAATGAAGGGCGTTGCCATCTTAAAGAAAATCGTTGGCGATTGGCCTCATAACGTATCGGAAATTAGATTGTCTTTGGACGACATATCTGGTATAATAAATAAAACAGATCCCCGTCCCAGTGATGTAGAGCTAGGACGATTGGCTTCGAGAATAACGCATGTTAAACAACGTATCGAATTATTATCCTTATATGACAACGACCAAGCAAACCAAGCTAAACAAAGTTTATTGTCTGATGTATTATTACTTGAAGGGATTGTTCTTGACAAGCTTAATCCAAATGCAGACGCAGATATATCGTTACCCTTTTCAAATCTCGCACTCGCTTCACCCAAACCTGTAGGAAAATCTATACCGGTATACAAATGGGGTGTTACTTTTCAAGGGTTTGATGCGCAGGTCCCTTTATCATCCTTTCTTGACCGGATTAATGATTTCAAAATCTCTCGCGGGTGTACAGACCAGGACCTATTTGTCTCAGCAGGTGACTTATTTTCGGACTCTGCGTTAATATGGTACAGGAACATCCGAGACTAAATTTCTACCTGGGAGGAGTTAGTTGCGTGTTTAAAACGAGATTTCCTACCTCACGGCTATATTAATGACCTTTGGAACGAAATACGTAACCGAACCCAAGGTCCTGACGAAAATGTTGTTTCTTTTATTACCTCACTAGAAGCTTTATATAGCAGACTTGACAAAAAACCTTCAGAATCTGAAATTATCGATCAGTTACTTAGAAATTTAAACCCCTATTTCTCTAAACGTTTGGCATTGCAGCAAATCTCTTCGTTAGCCCACTTTAAAGACCTATGTCGTTCTCTCCAGGAAGTGAAGTTAAGGATTGACAAATATCGCCCACCCCCAGAGAAACAGTCTGGCCTTTTAGAACCTGATTTAGCTTGCCAAGCTCGAGCTTCCCATAAACTATCTACCCTAAACGTTCCTTCTACCGTAACTAATAACTCACTTACCTGTTGGAACTGTAAGCGAAGAGGACATAACTATAATGTCTGCACATACCCCAGAAATATTTTTTGTTATGGTTGTGGCCGCTCAAATATCTACAAATCTAACTGCACCAACTGTAATCCTAATGTATCGGGAAACTCCCGTCGAGATATTTCAAATCAGGGTGTGAATATCTCAAGGATCCAAGATCGCCCTCATCACCAATCATTCAACGGACCCAGACGCCAATAAATTCAAATCATAAAACTACTTCTAACGTTGTACCGTCATTAAATTTATCTAATAATAATACCGCTACTATCAATGTACAAAATGCCTTACGTTCATTAGAGGAATTATGCTATACTACGCCATCCGAGTGGTCTAAGTGGTTACAAACCGTCAATTCCTTTTACCATAAAAAGACTGCTGCCGTTTCACAACTTGTTAAAAAATCCTTCGATAACCGTCCACACTTATCTATCTCAATAGGTTCCTTAAATGTAATTGCTTTATTGGATACAGGTTCTTCATGTTCCCTTATAAATAACGAAGGTTTACTTCAATTATCTCAACAAAATATCAAAATTCAAATTATTCCCGAAAAAACTTCCATAAATTTAGCTGACGATAATCAAATATATGTAACCGGTTCCCTTAAGTTAAAAATTCGAGTAGAATCTCTTGAACGTGACGTTTTATTTTTAATTGTGCCTGCATTAGCTTATCCCTTTCTACTAGGCGTTGATTTCTGTAAACTTTTAATCTGTCACTTTATTTCCAGGATTTTTCATGGCAAACCTCTATTAAAACGAATTCTTGTGCATCTACAGGAATATCTAACAAAATTTCTCTTACTGACTCCCAAAATGTAACTCTTAACGCTACAATTGACAAATTTCGCAAACTTAATACCTCCGAACTTGGTTGCGTTACGACTGCGACACGTTATCTCTACAGGTGATGCCCTCCCTTTAAGCAACGTCAATATCCCTTATCGCCTGCATTACAAAAGCATTTACATGCTGAAATAGACAAAATGTTAGAATCTGGTGTTATCTCTCCCTCAAATTCACCGTGGACGTCTCCAGTATTATTAGTTCGGAAAAAGAATGACGAATGGCGTGTCTGTTTTGATGGCAGGAAGTTGAATTCCGTGACTGTTTCAGACGCTTACCCTTTACCAAGAACTGACTCGATTTTAAGCCGGCTTCGTAACGCAAAATTTATCTCATCTATCGATCTTAGACAAGCTTTTTATCAGATACCTCTCGACCTATCTTCTCGTCAAAAAACTGCTTTTTGTGTTCCAGGCCGAGGTCTTTTTGAATATAATTTTTTGCCATTTGGTCTATGTAACGCTCCACAAACTTTACAACGTACTATGGATCAAACGTTAGGTCCTATCTTACATCAAGAACGTGCCTTTGTATTTTTAGATGATATCTTAGTTATCTCAAGTTCTTTCGATGAACATATCGCCACATTAGATGAAGTTGCAGAACGTTTAAGCGCAGCAGGTTTTAAGATAAACTGGGAAAAGTCTCAATTTTGTTGTTCATCCCTCACATTTCTTGGTTTTATTATCGATGGGACTGGCCTACGAGCAGATCCTGCTAAAGTCGACGCTATTACTAAATTTAAAACACCTAAAACCGTTACCGAAATCAAACGTTTAATTGGAATGATTAGCTATTATCGCATCTTTCTACCCAATCTTTCAACTATATCTGCACCCATTACCGCTTTAATTAAAAATAAAAAGAAATCCCAAACTATCGAGTGGAATTCAGAATCCCAACAGGCTTTCGAACAAATTAAAACATTAATCACTTCAGCACCTATCTTAATTTCACCTAATTTCGATGAAAAGTTTTATATACAAACCGATGCCTCACTTACTGGTTTAGGTGCAATGTTATTCCAGGTAAACAATGGTTTAGAACATCCAATCGCTTATGCGAGTCGTGCCTTAACTTCTGCCGAACAAAAATACTCTGCTACCGAACGAGAACTATTGGGCGTTATCTTTGGCATTGAGAAATTTAGAGGATATGTCGAAGGTACACACTTTACCGTAATCACTGATTGTGCAGCCCTCACTTGGCTTAATAACTTGAAACAGCCCGCAGGCCGTTTGGCAAGATGGAACTTGCGTATATCTCAATTCACTTTTGACGTTAGGCATAGGCCTGGCAAATTAAATATCGTACCTGATGCCTTATCTCGTGATGTTGTTTCTCTTAACCTTCCAAATTTAATTCTGGATACCTGGTACCTTAATATGATTAAAAAAGTTTCCGATAATCCCGATAAATTCCCTACCTTTCGTGTAACTAATAATAGACTATATAAATTTGTAGCTTCGTCCCCACATAAAATATCGAATATCCCTGAATGGAAACTTGTTGTGCCCACTGCAAATCGCAGTGAGGTGCTTAAATTATGTCACGATGACCCCATTGCTGCACACCTTGGTGTTACAAAAACTCTCGCGAAAATATCTGAATTATATTACTGGCCCACACTTAAGCAATCTGTTTGTCGCTACATTAAGAGTTGTAAAATTTGTGGCTCTCATAAGAGTTCACAAGATGCTCGTCCTGGTTTAATGGGTAACTTTAAGCGTGTATCTTATCCCTTTCAATTAATATCGCTTGACTTATTAGGACCTCTCCCCCGATCGAAAAGAGGTAATCAATATCTTTTAGTTGTTACCGATTGGTTTTCTAAATTTGTTATGGTGCAACCCTTACGTAAAGCTACTTCCGCTGCAATAATTAAATTCCTAGAACAAAACGTATTTCTTATCTTTGGTGTCCCTCAGATTATTCTTTGTGACAACGGTGCACAATTTATCTCTAAAGATTTTCAGAATTTCGTTAAAAGTTATAAAGTACAAAAAATTTGGTTTAACGCAAAATATCACCCCCAAGTAAACCCTACCGAAAGAGTAAATCGAGTCTTAATTACCGCTATTTCGTCCTATATTGATTCAGACCATACTACATGGGATGAACATATTTTTAAAATTGCTCAAGCTTTGCGTACATCTAAACACGAAGCAACCCAATTCACTCCGTCATTTCTTGTTTTTGGAAGATATACCCCAATCGATGGGAGTTACTATGGTTTAGTGCCTGACGATACTAAAGTAATTGAATTTGACGATAAAGTACGTTGGGACAAGGACCAACAGTCATTACCTTCTATCTTTAACGACGTTAGGAAAAATTTGTTAAAAGCTTACGAAAAGAGCAAGGACCACTATAACTTACGTAAACGAAATATTTCCTTCGCCTTGGGCGAACAAGTTTGGAAAAAGAATTATGTCTTATCGGATGCATCCAAGAAATTCTCTTCAAAATTAGCCCCTAAATTCATTCTTTGTAAGGTCACTCGTGTCATTAGTCCCCTTATCTACAAACTTCAGGATGCTGAAGGAAAACGCCAAGGTAGGTGGCATATTAAAGACCTTAAGCCATTCTCTGTTGACCCAAATGCTACTTAAGTTTTTCCTGTTCCATGCTCCTCACTATTTACCTAATATTTTTTGTTCTCACCATCAATTAGTTAACTTTAATTACTTATTCCCTCTCTCGTACAGTATATAACCTCTTACACGTTTAACTTTACTTCCCTTAAATTAGCTATCTTTTTCTTTTGGTTGACTTTCCCTTGACCATACCGTTAGATATATATCACTTCATTCTCTACACCACCCAATATAACCTTGTTGTTTCATTTAATCAACCCTCGAACTTTTCCTATTGCATATTATTTGGTTTTCAGCGTTTTTCTTACGTCATTTAATTTTGTGTGGTAATTGTCGTAACTTTGGTTGAAATAACTCATTGAATTTTTATGATTGGTTTTAGCTGATGTTAGAGTGAATGCTTTCTTCTTTGGGCTCACATAGTGTTCGCGACCTATGCCATTGAAAGAAATAGTTCATATTCGCAGTTGCAAAAACTAGGATTGTCTATTCCATGTGTTTTTCCTCTGAATTATTGCAGTCGCCCACATTATACTACATCATTATTTCTTTCTTTTTCTATTAAATCAACATAACTTATAAACTTTTTTTTTTCATTGTTTTTTATTGAACTTTGTGGTGAGGTGCTATTGTTTCTTATTGTTATCTTATTAAATTCTCGGTTGTTTTAGCATATGGGGACAGCGTACCTGTATTTAACTGCTTATAATTGGGCATTTTTGTGTGTTTAGGGTGCTACCGTTTTGAGAAACTACCTTAAAACAGTTTGTTTTTGTGTGTTTGTATCTGTAATGATACTTTTAAGTTGTCGTGTCTACCTTTGTCTGATTTTCTTATCGTAGTCGAAGCACTCGTTAGGAAAATGATCGTACTAGTTCTCTTAGGAGCCTAGTGAATTTCCACATATGTGATACCTTATCTTGTCGGATTAATATCGCAGGTGGTCCTTCAGACTGCGCTGTGTTTAACAGGGACAACTCTCTACCTTCTCTCAGACGCTTGTCCAAAAACTACACTTTTTTCTTAACCCGCTATCTCCGCTATGCCTTATTCTTCTTTCGGTGGACCTGTTCTTGTCCCGGAACACCCGTCTGCCACATAAGAATGATGTTCCCTCATTCCGAGCTACTGGCCACATTGGTTGGTTGAGTGGCGCTTTGCTATCCACCTTTTTCTCTGTTGCTTTTGCTCAATGCGAGCCCTTCCTCTACTTTCTTCTACCTGGAAGTGCCTCTAATGCATTCCAAAAAACCAACCTCCTTCTTTTTTACCGTTCCTGTTTCTCTACTGCCTTTTCATTTCTGTTAGTCACCGTGTGGTTGCGCGGGAGGTTTTCACAGACACCTGGACCATGTCTCTGCGAATCTTTCGTGGGGTCATGCGGTGCCGCTGTCAGTGCATGGGCTCTGGAAGTGAAGGTATGTATGAGTGTGGAATGTGTGAGTGAATGTGTATATCTTATATACCGTGTGGATATCGGGTGATAGTATCACCGATATCGATTATCGCCGGGTGCAAGAATGCACCCAAATGTCTTTGCCGGTCTCTCGTGCTGTTTTGTGTGAACGGACCTGCTTCACGGGTTTCTCTTTTTAGAGGGCACGAGTCAATCCCATTTAAACGGCTCTATTGGAGCCACTCTATTTGTTGTTATTCATTGTCTTGGGTAATAACTAGGCCAAAACCTTTGTCTTCTTTATTATCTTTGATAATACCCTTAGTTTTAATATCGTTATCTTACCGATTACCTTTAGTAATAACCTTAGTTTAATATCGTTATCTTACTGATTACCGTTAGTAATAATTTTGGTTTAAATTCTCGTTATCTTACCGACTACCGTTAGGAATAACTTCGAGTTATTTCGCGTTATCTTACCGGTTATCTTTAGTAATAACTTTTTTAAATTCATGTCACCTTACCTACTATCTCTTATAATCACTTTAACTTAATATCGCGTTATCTTATCTAGTATCTCAAATAACAACTAAAGCTTAATACCGTTATCTTGTCTATTACCTTTGAGGATAACAATTTAAGCTTAATATCATTATCTTATCTACTATCTTTAACAACAATTTGAGATCTTGTCTTATCTTTTTATCATCCTAACGTGTGGTATCTATGACCAGACGTGGGAATTATTTTTTTCTGAAATTTAAGTGAAAAAGCTAACCCGATTTAAAAATGTAATTTGTCAGGTTAGCATATAAGGATTTAGTAGGTGGTACTTTTGGTAAATTTGTTGATTCACAACTATGTCATGGACAAGTTTTAAATGTGCATCGTTAGGAAACCAAAGTACCAGTAAAAAAATTTGCTAGAGTGCAAAGTGACTCACTCTATGAACATTTTTAAATTTGGGCACTTCTTGCCAAAAAGAGGAACAGTTGATGCAACACTCATGTGTGTTTGCACATAAGAACTTTTATGTTAGCTTTAGTTAGATAGGTTTAGATAGTTTAGGCGACTTGTCGCACCCGTGTTAGTTTAAGTAGTGTTTCATGCTCCCCGACAAATTTGTGCTGTCGATAATTAGTGTAGTCAAAGACTATCGGGCTACCTATTCCGTTTCCTGGTACTTCGGTAGACGTGTTATCGGTCAAAAAACCAGGTGACGCCTTATATAAACATTTTGTAGGTTTTAAGTTAGGTTTTATATAGGGTAGTTAGGACTTAGATTTTAAGCTGTTACTGTGCTAACAGACTTTTTCTTTTTTTAAGTTTTTTCTTTTGTGGCTTTGTCGCGATTGTTACGTGCAAATCGAATTTGCACTTAAACATTGGTTCTAGGTTAAGTTTTGATATACGGGAGTTTCGCGCCATAATTTCAAATACGCAGTGCGCGGGAATTTTAAATAGACTAGGCGGTACTTCCGTACGTCATAGTAGTGAGTTCGCGCAGATCGCACAACCCTAGAGGGGTAGACCAATACTAGACAAAGAGTGGGGACGAGTTTTGGTGACGCTCTGAATCGTGGCTTTTTTGCCTTTGTTCGCGGAGTTAAGTGGTCGTTTGTGGTGACGTATCGTAGCTTTACCTATGTAGATTTCCTTTGTTGATTATCTTTTGTTTGTCTACCCTAATACCTTATTTTCCTAATTCCGATCCCTGCATAGGTAGGTGATGAATCAGCAACCTTCGGCGAAACGAGCTCCACGACCCTGAGGTACATGCTCCGCTAGCCGCTCCGGAGGAACCGCCATCTTTAATCCCTCCGACATGGAGCCCTGAGGAACCCTGATAGAGGCCAACTTTGGTTCGGATTTCCGGGGTGAGTAAATAGTGTTACCTGTTTATTTAACTTTTTATATTTTCGACTATTACGCAATGTAAATTTGGCAATGGGTGACGTCATGGTAGTTGGCCACGCAAACCTGTCATAAGGTTGGCGCTTCCGGCCGCCAGGGCGTTGCATTGCTTTTTATCCATTGCGCTTGCGCGATGTGTCTTATGAACTTTGGTAACTGTATTACCGACTTTTAAGAACTATCTATCACCATATAAATGTATCACCATCTAGAGTGTAATACTTTGTAATCTGTTTTATCGACCATATAAACTTTCACCAAGAGTAGTGTAATACACTAGACATAGTAGGGATCAGCGAAGTTCGGTGGCCAGAGGCGGGGGATTTTTGGAGTGGAGACTTCAGGGTAATTCATACAGGAGCAGAGGAAGGAAAATTGGGTGTGGGGATAGTTATGCGGAAAAAGATAGGATACTGTGTAGAAAATTACTTACAAAAGAACAAAAGAGTACTCATGGTTAGATTAGAATCTAAACCGGTAAACACAGTAATAATACAAGTATACATGCCCACCTCTAGCTACAGTGACGGAGAGGTAGAAGCCATCTACAAAGATATCGAAGACATTAAGATACGTAAAAGGACATGAAAATTTAATAATTACGGGAGATTTTAATGCCGTGGTAGGTGAGGGTAGGGAAAGAGCGGTAGTAGGTTTATTTGGTTTAGGCACGAGAAAAGACAGAGGAAATAGGCTGGTAGAATTTTGCGACAAGAACAATTTAATCATCACAAACACATTATTTCAACATCCTGCTAGAAGACGATATACGTGGAAGATGCCAGGAGATATAGGAAGATATCAAATAGATTACATTCTTGTTAGACAACGGGTTAGGAATCAATTAAAAGACTGTAGAAGCTACCCAGAAGCAGATATAGATACTGACCACAACATCGTAATTATGAAGGCCGCACTTAAATTTAAGAATGTGAAGAAAAGAAACGGAAAAGGCACTTGGACTTAGAGAAACTAAAAGATAAAGATATTCAAGAAAGATTGGAAAAAAGTCAAATGAATTGCTCAAAGATATCGGGAAAATATCTTATATTAAGGAAGTAGAAACAGAATGGAACAACATTAAATCCAGCTTAGACGTGGCGGCCAGAGATATTCTGGGGTATACACAAAAAGAAAATAAGAAACCATGGATAACAAAGGATATCCTGAATTTAATAGAAGAAAGACGAAAATACAAAAATAAATCAGACGAAACAGGAAACAGAGATACAAAGCCATAAAATGGGAAATTATTCGAAAATGCAGGAAAGCTAAAGAACAATGGATTGATGAAAAGTGCAAAGAGGTACAAACGAAGATGGAAATAGGAAAGACAGACAAATTAATTAGAATGAATTTTAGGGATATAAAACGGTATAGCAAAAATATAAGGGACGCACAAGGAAACATCATCATAGAAAACGTAGAGAAAGTGGATAGATGGCAAGAATATATAGGGAATTTATATGCAGGAGAGGAACTAACTGCATTAGAACAGGAATCAGACATTGAAAATGATGACTTGGGATATCCTATACTTAGAGATGAGTTTGAATTAGCATTAAAGAGTTTGAAAAATGGTAAGGCGCCGGGTACAGATAAGGTGCAAGCAGAAACTCTAAAAGCCGCTGGACAAGCAGTAACAGAACGTCTTTTCCAACTCGTAAGCTATATGTATGAGACAGGCAAGATACCCAAAGATTTCAAACGTAGCATCATAATAACTAGAGAGAGGTAAACATTAGGAAAGGGGTGAGACAGGGATGTGCCCTATCCCCATTGATTTTTAACTTGTACATAGAAGAGGCAATGAATAAGGTCAAATGCAGGAAGACATTTGGAATTACTATGCAGGGACAAAAAATTGATATGCTTAGATTTGCCGATGATATAGCGGTATAGCGTCTAGCAAGGAAAAGTTAGAAGCTGCTCTTAATGAAATGGTTCTAACAGAGAGATACGGTATGAAAATTAACAAAACTAAAACTAAAGTTCTAGTATGCAAAGGTGGGGAAAATAAATAAAAAACAAGAATACAAGTATGTAACACGAACTTACAAGAGGTTAAGGATTTCTGCTACCTAGGAAGCCAAATAACGCAAGATGGGAAAAGCACAAAAGATATAAAACAAAGATTAGCACAAGGTCGTGCTACATTTAACAAGAAAAAGCAACTACTGTGCTCAAAGACCACAAACATAGAAACAAGGAAAAGATTGCTTAAAACATGTGTGGAGCACAGCACTGTACGACTGTGAAGCCTGGACAGTAGGACAAGCGGACAAGAAAAAGGTAGAAGCCTTTAAAATGTGGCGCTACAGACGTATGATGAAGATATCATGGACAGACAAAGTTAAGAACGAAGAGGTACTAAAAATGGTAGGGGAAGAAAGAAATATGTGGAAAACCGTAAAAAAGAAGAGAGATAGGATGATAGGCCACATACTACGACATGAGGGAATAGTGCGGAATATATTAGAAGCAGAGATAGGAAAAAAGAGAAGAAGAGGCAGACCTAGGTTAAACTACTGCACACAGATAGTAAAAGATGTAGGCTGTAGGGGTTTTAGGGAGATGTGTAGGCTAGCTCAGAATAGAAATCAATGGAGGTACGCATCCAACCAATCATGATGATTATTATAAGTAACTACAATAATTGGTTGGGCAATATTCTCGAATAATGTTAAGGGTGTGAAAGGAGTTACTGGAAAACCATTATTTCGGCAAATGTCTAAGTGTTGAGGGATCGTGGTAGCCTCAGGTTGCTTAACCCCCTTCACTGAATCTCGGTTAGATAGGGCATGAAATTAGAAAACAATAGAAGTGGAACGAGCTGTATACACATGCTGTGCGAGAATTTCAGGGAACTATGTAGGCTAGCTCAGAATATAAATAAGTGCAGGTACGTGTCCAACTAGTTTTGAGACGAAAAACCTAATGACGAAAAAATAAGCGCATATAAATCTGATAATTAGTATAAACAACTAGTTGTTGGTTGCGAAATATCTGCAACTAATGTTGACTGTGCGAAAAGATATATTGGAAAATATATTAAATCGGTAAATGGTTAAGTGTTGGGGGAACTTGGCAGCCACAGGCTGCTTACCTCCCTTCACAACCACTAAAGGTCGGAGAAATAGGGTATATTGTTACGTGCCAATCAAATTGGCACTTTAACCTGTATTAGGTTAATTTTGATGTACGGAGGTTTCGCGCCATAATTTCAAAAGACGCGGTGCGCGGAATTTTAAAAGACTAGGCGCGTACTTCCGTTACGTCATAGTGAGTTTGCGCAGAGTGCGCGACGCGGGAGGGTTGGACGAATAACCTCGCGCCGATGTGAAAAAGACTAGGAGTGGGGACAAAGTGGTGAGAGGTTTTGGTTAGACGCTCTAAAACGTGGCTTTTTGCCTAAAACTATCGAGTGGAGTGGTCGCTTGAGGTATCGTATCGTGCTTATCTTATCTATGTAGATTTCCTTTGCCTAATTGTCTTTGTTTGTTGCCTTATACCTGGTATTCCTGCCCATTCCCTGCATAGGTAGGTAATCAGCAATCTTCGGCGAGCCGTACCCCACGACCCTAGACGACCCGAGATGAACGAGTCACCATCTTTAATCCCTCCGGGATGGAGCCCTGGTGGACCTTGATAAAGCCAACTTTAGCTCAACCCCACAGAACGTTCGGATTTCCGGGGTAAGTAATACAGTGTTAAATTTGTTCACTGATATGAACTTTTGTTTAAATTTTTATATTTCCGATTATTACGCAATAGAAATGGTGCATTGGTGACGTCATTGGGGTTTGGCAACGCGGAATCTGTAATAAGGTTACGCTGCCCTCCGCGAGTGGCGTCGCCCGCTTTACTCATTGCGCTTGCGCGATGTATTTATGAACTTTTAACTGTACTACCGACTTTTAACTGTATTACCGACTCGTAAACTGTTTTATCGACTTTTTAATTGTAAGAATTACCGCTTTTTTAAACTGTAAGAATATAATTGTAAAACAATAGAAGGTGACCGAACTGCATCTAACAAGAAAGAATAGCGCCTATGAGGAAAGACAACAAACATAGAATAAGAAGAAAATTGTTGAAAGCATATGTGTGGAGCACAGCACAGTATACCTATGGAATACGGGCTGTCTGAAACGCAGACAGAAAAACGGTAGCAGCCTTGTGAAATGCTGTGCTTCAGATGTATGAGGACGATAGCATGGACAGACAAAGTTAATAACAAATAGGTTATAGAAATAGTAGGGGAACAAGGATATCTGGGGAAAAAGATAAGAGAAATAGAAGGGTAGAATACGTTCTAAGACATTTTTGGGGAATAGTATGGGATATATTACAAGCAGAGATAGGAAAAAAGATGTAGATGTAGACCTAGATCAGATAGTGATAGATGCAGACTGTGCAAATTTCAGGGAAATCTGTAGGTTTGTCAGAATTGGAAACAATGATGGTATGCGTCTAAACAGTTCCAGGACTGAAGACCTAATGATGATGAAGCTTAATTTATTCAATTGAGTTAAAGATTTTTGAATTGAAAATTTGTATATTATTGTGCTTTCTGCACCGTGACACAATAAATTATATTACCTGTAACTGTCATTTAACTATAATAATGTTAATAGTTGCATATCAAAAATTAATTAATTGTTGCTAATACAATGTTCAAAAATAATCAATATTAATTGTACAACTAAAAAATTTCTGATATATGTGTTTCAGAAAAATTATAACTTGGATAACATGTAAACATTTTACAAGTGCAAATATATAATAGTCATAATTTGATAATAGCAAAAGATATTTATGCACTTTATTCCTTACACTTGAAATTATCGGCATAAAATTTCCCTTAAAATTAAAGAATTAAAGTTTTTAATGATTGGTGAAAAATACAGTGTTTACTTTTTTCAATACGTTCAAAGCACTTGACGACTTATTCTTTGTATTTCAAATCCCATGCCTAAAAACTTTTACCAAGAAATTTTATATAATCAAACTAGAATTTATTTATGACTTTACTCAAATATACAATGATGAATTTCTAAAATACCATTTTTATATGAATTATTCATCATCCCTTGATGTTCGATCTTCTAAATTCCCATGTATCCTAAATCTGAAAAAATTTAAATGTTTATTAAATTTTAATAAATACAAATAGAACACTGCGTTCATAATCTAAAGGACAGCATTTAACTACAACTAAGTTATGCAATTCTGATGAAGTGGTAGAAAATATAACTACAGATTTAATGTACACCATTATACAACTTAGTTCTGAATGGACCTGCACCTTGAAGAAATTCTAGAATACAAGAACAGGTGAATGGCTTGCATGTTTCAGTGAACTAAAGAGCCAAACTATAGGTTTAACCAAATTAGTGGGGTCTTTAGAGAGGAACCAGACTGTCAGGTCTCCGAAAGGATGCAGCAGCTCTTTTGGTACTTAGAGTGGCAAAGAACATAAGGGTCGTATGGAATTCTAAGGCACAATACTATGATGTGGAAGGCAATGAAAAACCACCACATAACTGCCCAATTATATAGCGTACCAAAAACGTTTTCAAAAATGATGGCATCCTCTGGGGTAAAACATTCCATAGTTAACATTGCCTCCACCCCCCTTTGGATTTCCAGGAAGGGGTGTAGTCAACTTTTATTTCTTTTTGTACAACCGGCAACCCTGGCAGGTGGTACTACTGAATACATTTTAGTGATGTTAATTTTATGAGAGAGAATCATGATTATTATGAATTATTATTATGGTGGCTTTGAAATAAATAGAAGTTTTTTACGATTTATCTTTATTATTTATGCCAATCTGACTATTTAAGACTACAATCTCAGGTGTGGGGTTGATAAACGGGTGTTTACTGATTTTGGTGTATGTATTTTTTGAATTAAGTTAGAAATAGTAAACATAACCTAAAACCACGTTGTATTTCATTTCGGGAAATGGATGGAATTAATCCAGAAGAATTCGAATCGTTTGTAAAAAGAGCTATGAGCACTAATGAAGAGAGTTCTCAAACTAGTCAGAAAGTCAACACGGATCGTGATGGCCGTGCAAAAGGAAGCAATAATACGTCCCATGAGCTCGCCACATTAATGGAAAGTGTTTCAATGCTTATCAAACAGAATGCTCAGATGGTCGATATAATCCAAGCAAATCAACTGCAAAATGTTAGTTCAAACTTAGGTACATCTAATGCAAATACTGAAATGCAAAACTTCAATATTATGCCCGACTTAACGAAGACTATTGAAAGTTTTGAGGGCGAAAGTGATTTGGAACGTTGTAACAATTTTATTTTCGCAGTAAAAAATCTATTCATGAAAGGTACAACGAATGTTAAAACACCTTTATTAACTAAAGTAATAATACGTGTAACAATCAAATCCTTACATTAATACAGTATCTAGAGTCGTTAGTCTATTTGTTTCGGAGTTCGGTGTATTCCACAGCCACTGGCGCGCGCGTGAGAGGTTTGACAACCCCACTCGGGACCCTCCCACGATAGAAGAACGCGGCAAAAGCACTCGTCGATAGGTAAGAGCAGCGACAGCATGCATTTGAAATTAATGGCGAGTGACCTCCGGGTCGCATTATTTATGTGACACACTTCCTGAGTAACGGTTGGTATTGTATATTCGTTATCATAGTACCTAATTTAACAATTTGTTTAGCGCAACGACAACTTAGAATCTACAATTTAGAAACTCTAACTTATAGACTACGCAATGAAAAATTACATTTGTAACTAAGATTAGACAACGGAAGATTACGCTACAAAAGTTATGCAGCCTTGAATCAATGTAAGAAACCCGCTTCGCTTCAACACCTGTATTTAAAGCATGGAAAGCAAGAATAATTAGCTGCAGATTCCGCACGGCGATGTAGTTTCCATTCCAGCCAAGGACAACAGCCCGGGGTTTGGTTCGTAATAGCTTTAAGATTTCCTCAGTGCTTCCTTCTAAAAGCACGTTATTTCGTTTTGTTTTATAGAAGCACAAATTTGTTATTCAGTTTATCTGTAGCTAAGCTGGTTTTCTCCAGTATCAAATTTAATTTCACTTAGTTTCGTAGATATGTGACTACACGTGGCTTCAACATAAATTAACAGCTGCGGTTACGTCACCTGTTTGTTTGAAATATGCCGTCAACAATTGCACAATTGCTAACAGATGTTTAGTATTACATTACTACCACCTTTGATAAAATTAGAGAATATCTTTGTGAATATTTTGACTTCAAATTGATTTTAATACCGTTAACTTAAAGAGAAAATTTTGTATATTAATTTGTAAATGACCTACACAGATCTGATTGGGTTATGAAACCTTAGTATAACCAGTCACACTGGATTGTAATATATTTGAGTAAGGATCAAGTTGATAAACCTTACATTAACTTTGCAAGTATTTCAAGTATTCATTTTATTTTATAGCATTGAATTTTATTTACAGAAACGGAAAAAATTCTCTCTAGTAAATTTATAATCCACGCTTAAAGTCTTTTATTCTGATCTAGTTTGATCAGACCTGATAAACAAAAAGCAATAAGAGTTAAATTTTATGACACCCTTATGTAGAAAATATTCTCTATGCATTTTAGGTATATTTGAGGGACGCAAATTGTGTTCCCATTTTCTATGTGACTTAATTATTATTTTCCTTACAGGAACAGCGTCTTATTCTGTTAAGTCAAGTTTTTGTGTCAGCGAAGGCGATCTTTTTTTTTCTTTGGGTCCCCACGTCCGCCCTTAGAAATTTGCCATGCCATTAACATAAATCAATCTGGACTTGGTGGCGCCTGTTTGTTTTAGTTTGAGTGTGACCCCCTACAGATTTCGACTTACCCCCATTGCTCATAGCTCTACCCAAGGAATAGACCCTAGTTACGTCGGAAGACTTTGTTTTGCAGACACCTGACTTGGAGCATGGTGATAATAAAGTAGTGTCGGCCAGAGAAATATAGGAAAACATTTCACTGGCACCCATGTGTGGGATTGGCCAGGAAAATTCGTTACACTAGCGCCCATGCGTGAGGCTAGCGGAGCCAATTAGAGAGAAAAAAAATCGTTACAACGTGCAGGTAGTTGGCTGCAAAACTTAAAAAGAACAGCCACTTTACATTCGTGGCCTGATGCCTTTATTTTCCAAACCGCACAAAGCCATTTATTTGGTGCGGCAAAACAATGGTTACATGGACGTTCAAGTGAAATCACAAACTGAGAATCCTTTGAAGTAGCGTTCACAAAAACTTTTGTGTTTGAAGAAAACAAAACAGATCTATGGATAAAAATGCAGCGTCGCAAACAGCAATCTAATGAAAATTTAAGTACCTATTTTCACGACAAAGTTCGTTTGTGCAGGATGTTAAAGCTCGAGTTTCGCGAAATAAAAGAACAAGTAGCTATTGGTTTAATTTTTGATGAAGTAGCATCGTTTATTCTATCCAAATATCATGTAGATGAAGATGACCTTTTTAAGGATATTGTCAATTACGAGCAAATCAACAAAGTCCGTCATAGTAAATTTATGACTGAAGACAAAAATAGAGTGAAAGTTCAAACTTTTAGTAAGAAAGAAAATCCTAGTTTCCAGTCTCGCAAGTTTAATAACAGCAGTCCTAGTATTCGGTGTTATAATTGCAACAAACCGACATTTGCTTTCAGAATGTCAAGAACCAAAGCGTGTAAAAGGTTCTTGTTATGGTTGCGGTAGTACAGAGCATATGGTTAACAATTGTCAAAGGAGAGGCTCATCCAATTATGATGGGAGTAGACGTGGGACTTCAAGCCCAGCTGCAAGTAGTAAAACAAGTCAGGCTCCTTATGATGACGGGTATTCACAGAAGACTTTATTGCTAAATAAGGTAGAATCACAGCCGTATTTTGTACCTGTTTATCTAGAAAAAGGTAATGATTTTAAACTATGTTTGAATTCAATATTAGATTCAGGAAGTCCTATTTCGATTATTCGTTATAAATTAGTTAGAAACATTAACTTTGATGGTATTGACTGTTTAGATAACTTTGAGGGTATTAACAAGACTAAACTAACACTTTTGGGATTAGTTAATCTTAAAGTGGTCACTACTAACGTAACAACTAGTCTTAATTTTTATGTAGTACCTGATGAGGCAATCCCACATGATTGTCTGTTAGGCAGAAATTTTATTAATGATTGTAATGTTAAGGTGTTGTTTGAGAGTGGTCAAGTTCAAATCAAACCATCTTTGGATTATTTGAATCGTATTCAAGAATCAAACCAAATTATGAACATTAATTATGTGGATGACAATGAATCGCATTCTTTAAATTTGAGATTAAAAGTTGGTGATGAAATTACACCAAAAGTTTCCTTAGACCTGCAAAATATTTTTTTTTTGAGCTTTATGAAAATGCTGAACGACCTTCAGTACCCAAAACTGAATTTCAGATGCATTTGTTATTTAATGATCTAAAACCATTTTCTACTCGACCTAGGCGGTTATTGTTTGCAGAAAAACAATCATTAGATGTAATTTTAAATGATTTGCTGCTGAAGGGTATTATTCGTGAAAGCGATTCGGCGTTCTGTTCTCCGATAGTACTTGTGAAAAAGAAAACTGGAGATTACAGATTATGTGTTGACTATCGTGTTTTAAATAAATCTTTAATTCGGGATAAGTTTCCTTTACCGTTAATAGACGATCATCTAGACCGTCTAAAAGATATGAAATACTTCACCAGGTTAGATCTCAAAAATGCATTTTATCATGTTACGTTAAGTGAAGAATCCAGGCAATATACATCTTTCATAACTCCATCGGGGCAATATGAATTTTGCAAAATGCCGTTTGGTTTAAGTTCGAGTCCAGCAACTTTTTTCGCGATTTGTGAACAAAATCTTTAAAGAACTAATACGTGAAAGTAAAATTTTAATCTATGTCGATGACATCCTTATACCTACCAAGACATTATATGATAATTTATCCATATTAAAACAGGTTTTGAGTTTAATTTCGGAGAATCTTCTTGAGTTGCGTTTAGATAAATGTTCATTCCTTGAGACCGAAGTAAATTTTTAGGCTATTGTATAAATGAGAAAGGAATTAGGCCGAACAATCAGAACACTGAGGCCATAAGGAATTATCCAGTTCCTCTAAATGTTAAGGAACTTCACAGCTTTTTAGGTTTAGCTAGTTATTTTCGGCGTTTTATTAAAGACTTTTCAATAATAGCAAAACCGTTGTATGACCTATTAAAAAAGGGAGTAGAATTTAGATTTGTATCAGAACATGTTGAATCTTTTGACCTGTTGAAGGGCAAGCTTGTTTCAGGACCATTATTAACTATTTATAATCCAGCAAGTGAGACAGAGTTGCATTGTGATGCTAGTTCTCACGGTTTTGGATCAGTCTTAATGCAAAAACAAACTGATAAAAAATTTCACCCGATATTTTATTTCAGTAAGCGCACTACTGAGAGTGAATCGAAATACCATAGTTATGAACTAGAGTGTTTGTCTGTGGTATATGCGCTAAACGTTTCCATATATATTTACACGGATACACTTCAAAATAGTCACTGATTGTGATAGTTTTAGGATGACTTTGTCTAAAAAAGACATAGTTCCGCGAATTATGAGATGGTGTTTATACTTAGAGAATTATGACTACATTATTGAACATCGACCTAATACACGTATGCAACACGTTGATGCCTTGAGCAGAATTAATCACATTTTAACTTTGGAGGGAAATACTATGGAGCAAACATTAGCTTTAAGACAGTCTACTGATGAAGTTATAACTAATTTAAGGCAGCGACTAGAGGAGTCTGAACACCCATTCTTTGAGCTAAAAAATGGTTTGGTGTATCGGAAAATGCAAGATGATATTTTATTTTATGTTCCAAAGGCTATGGAATATAACATAATTTATATGTACCATAACGATATGGGTCATTTTGGGTTTGAAAAAACATTCGAACTCATTTCTAGAACTTATTGGTTTCCAAAAATCAGAAAAAAAATTCGGGATCATTTAAATAATTGCTTAAAGTGCATTGAATATAATTCCAAGTCTGGAAAAACGGAAGGCTTTTTAAATAACATTCCGAAAGGAAATGTACCATTTGAGGTTATCCATGTGGATCATTATGGACCTCTTTATCGCACTCGCTACAAACAACAATATATTTTCGAAATTATCGACGGTTTTACAAAATTCATAAAATTTTACTCTTGTCGCAGTACGGACACAAAAGAAGTAATTAAACATTTAGAATATTACTTTGCAAATTACAGTACTCCGAAGGCAATAATTTCTGATAGGGGATCCTGTTTTTCTTCCAACGAGTTTTATGATTTTGTTCAAAAACATGATGTTAAGCACGTTATGATTGCAACTGGCGCACCTTGGGCAAACGGACAGATTGAGCGTTTAAATAGGTTGTTAACCCCGTTACTAGCAAAGATCACTGATGAGAAACATATTGATTGGGCATCAGCATTGCAGAAAGTTGAATTTTGCATAAACAACTCAATTAATCGATCAACTGGCGAAACCCCATCAATGTTATTATTTGGTAGAAACCAATTAGGTGTAATTGAGGATAAAGTAAGAGAAGCCTTAGAAAATTTAAATCCTCAAGACGAAAGAGATTTGGTAGAGATAAGGCAACAAGCTGCCGAAAAAATTGAACGCTGTCAGCTACAAAATAAACAGTACTACGATCAACGACATAAAGTTCCTTCTAAATACAAAGTGGGTCAATATGTGATGATCTCAAACTTTGATAATACCCCTGGGGTCAGTAAAAAGTTAATCCCCAAATACAAAGGGCCTTATGAAGTAACGCGTATTTTACCGAATGATCGATACATAATTAATGACATAATCGGTTTCCAAAATAGTAGAATACCATATGATGGTGTAGTGGATGTTTCTAGGATGAAGGCATACAGCAATGAGTAATTTTTATTTTACAAAACCTCTCTTAAACATGTCCTTTTAATTGACATTAATTTTTTTGTTTTGAATTCATTTATTTAAGTTCTATATTAATAATGATGAAGTTAGTTAATGAGATGTTATTATTATAGTAGAGTTTACATAGTTTTCCGATCGAGGACGATCGCCAGTCAGGATGGACGAGTTGTAGTCAACTTTTATTTCTTTTTGTACAACCGGCAACCCTGGCAGGTGGTACTACTGAATACATTTTAGTGATGTTAATTTTATGAGAGAGAATCATGATTATTATGAATTATTATTATGGTGGCTTTGAAATAAATAGAAGTTTTTTACGATTTATCTTTATTATTTATGCCAATCTGACTATTTAAGACTACAGGGGTTACTTCAAAGGATGTGATTGGCAAACTCAATAAGAAGAAAAGAAGAACCGAGACATCTTACGAGTCGAAGCGTGGAATGTTAGAAACATGAAGCAAGTAGGTAAGTTAGTGAATTTAAAAATTGAAATGGATAGTTTAGTATTAGATATAGTAGGGATTAGCAAAGTTTAGTGGCCAAAAACAAGGGATTTTTGAAGCTGAGACTTTAAGGTAATTCATACAGGACCAGAGGAAGGAAATTCGGGTGTGGGGATAGTTATGCAGAAAAACTACTTACAAAAGAATGAAAGAGTACTCATAGTAAGATTAGAATTTAAACCGGTAAACATGGTAATAATACAAGTTTACATTTCCACCAATGGCTACACTTAAGAAGAGATAGAAATGATCTACAATGATATAAAAGACATTCTAAGATTTGTAAAAGGGCATGAAAACTTAATAATTATAGGAGATTATGGTGCAGAGGTAGGTGAAGGTAACGAAGGAGTGGTAGTGGGTTTATTTGGTTTAGGCATGAGAAACGACAGGGGAAATAGGCTGGTAGAATTTTGCTACAAAAACAATTTAACCATCACAAACACATTATTTCAACATCGTGCTAGAATACGATATACGTGGAAGATGCCAGGAGGCATAAGGAGATATCAAATAGATTACAATCTTTTTAGGCGATAGTTTTGAAATCAAGTAGAAAAATATCGGGAAGTGCATAAAACGCTGACCACAACAACATAGTAATTATAAAAACCCCATTGAAGTTTAAAAATTTGAAAAATGAAACTAAAAAAGGCACTTTTACTTCAAGAAACTAAAAGCTAAATATACATACAAAAGATTTGAGAAAAGTCAAACAAATTGTTGAAAGACATCGGGAAAATTGCAGATGCTAAGGAAGTAGAATGAATGCCAAATCCGGTTTAGACAGTGTAGTCAAAGATATTCTGGGGTATAAACAAAAAGAAAATAAGAAACTGGGCATGATAAAGGATATTCTGAATGTTATAGAAAAAAAGCGAAAATAGAAAAATGAAACGTAAACAGAAATACAAAGTTATATAATGGAAAATTATTTGCAAATGCAGGAAAGCTGAAGAACTATGCATTGTGGACAAGTGCAAGGATGTACAAACTAAGATAGAAATATGAAAGACAGAAGAAGCATACAAACTACTTAGAATGAATTTTAGGGTCGTAAGACCCTATAGCAAAAATATACAAAGTGCTGAAGGCGACATCATTATAAAACACGTAGAGAAAGTGAATAGATGGCAAGAATGCAAAGGAATTATATGAAGAACTGGAACTAGAAGCACTAGAACAGGAATCAGACATTGAAAAGAATGACAAGATATCCTATACTTAGAGATGAGTTTGAACTAGAAAGACTTGAAAAAAAATAAGATGCCAGTATAGATAAAGTGCAAGCAGAAACTCTAACTGGACAAGCAATGACAGAACGTCTTTTCCAACTTGTAAGCTATATGTACGAGACAGTCAAGATACCCAAAGACTTCAAACGTAACATAATAGTCACAATACCAAAAAGAAAGGTGCGAATAGGTGTGAAAATTTTTGAATGACAAGTTTGACGGCACACTTGTAAAATATATTAACTTGAATTACACAAAGACGCATGGAAAACTAGCTGAAAAAATACTAGAAAATCAATTTGGGTTTAAACGAAACAAGAGAACACAGAACGTCATTTTAGCTTTAAAAGTGCGCATGGGGAAAACAACAGACAAAGGAAAGCATGTATATGGGGTGCTGTAAATCTGGAAAAAGCAATCGACAAAGTAAAATGAGAAAAATGTTTGAAATACTCAAAAAGGTAAGAATGAGTTATAGGGATACATGGAGAGTGCATAGCTTACACAAAGAGGAAACAGTGGTCGTAAAATAAGAGCAAGAACATAGAGAAATAAATAGTAGGAAAGGAGTGAGACAGGAATATGTGCTATTTCCACTGATTTGTAACTTATATATAGAAAAGACAATGAATTCTTTCAATGCAGAAAGATATTTGGCATATGAATCAGGAATAAACAATTGATATGCTTAGATTTACGATATTAGCATCTAGCAAGAAAAGCTTAAAAGCAGCACCTAATGAAATGGAAACAGACTTACAGAAAGATATGGTATGAATGTTAAAAAAACGGAAATACTAGTGCATTAAGAAGGGGAAAAAAAGTAAAAAATCTAAATACAAATAAGAAACGAGAATTTACAAGAGGTTAAGCATTTCTACTATCGAGAAAGCCAAATAACACAAGATGGGAAAGTGCAAAAGACATGAAACAAAAATTAGTACGAGATCATGTTGCATTTAACTAGAAAATACAACTACTATATTCAAAAACAGAGAAAAAAATTGTTGAAAGCAAATGTGTGGAGCACAGCACTGTATGGTTGTTAAAAGTAGACGGTAGGAGAAGCGAACAGGAATTAGATAGAGCCTTTGAAATGTGGTGCTACTAACCTATGATGAAGATATCATGGACAGACATAATTAAGAAATGACAGGGAAAAAAATTTTTTTGTGGAAATCGATACAAAATAGAAGAGATAGGATGGTAGGACACGTTCTAAGGCTTGAGGAAATAGTGTGCGATATATGAGAAGCAGAGAAAGGAAAAAGAGAGGTAGATGTAGACCTAGATTAGAATATTGCACACAAATAGTGAAAGATATAGGCTGTGGGAATTTCAGGGGAATGTGTATGTTAGGTCAAAATACGAAATAATGGAGGTATGCGTTCAACCAGTTCCAGGACTGAAAACCTGATGATGATGATTATAAACCTGTATTATCAAACTTCATTAATAAAATGATTGTGGCATACATAACTAGCAACACTACCTTATCAATTCTGAACAAAAAGGCATTATTTTGTCAACAGGGACATTTAGCTTATATTTATGAATTTAATCTAATAATACATTGAAAATAGCATGGATGAAGTATTGCAATTTATTTAAATCTGCCCATTTCAAAAAATTAATAGGCTAAGTTTTTGGAATTTTCCCTTTATAGATGAGATTTGATGAAGTTAGGTTTTGATTTTGATTTCAAAATAAATGGTATAAACTGTTGATAGAAGACGTGTAACAAGTTAAGCTTAAAGCCAAAATATTTAAAAGAAAAAATATTGATAGGAGATATAAGTATAGAAATACATATTAACTCTGAAGGAACTAGTGTGACCACAACACTTAAAAACATGCGTTTTAAAAACTACTAATTTTTACTATCCATTTCAAACATACACTACCTGTATATACATGTAAAAATAGCATTTCCATGGTTTGAATGTATTTTTAATTCAACAAATTTGAACGACATTCCGACATCGGCAGCTTTAAATTTCTGTATAGGGGGCCCATCACGATCATAAATAAAGCGTCCCAAAAATTTTCCACGGGCACTGTTTTTATGTTCTAATCCCTAGAAATTAAATAATATTGTATAATAATATAGAAGTTGTTCCATAATCGAACTGCACAAGATTTGTAATATAGCTTTTTCACAATATTTCAAAATAATTTACACTTGACTTTTCCATTCATTTAAACTAGTCATCGACCAAACATTTAGTCAACAAGCTGTACACACTCATTCTCTAATTTAAAAAGATACTTATTTTTTGAAAACTGCCTTCTTTTAAGAATATATTAATACATGAAGCGAGATTTGAGAGTGGGGCGAATGCTTCAACAGCTACAGCCTAATGATTATCAAAAATTATCAGACATTTAAAAATGGACCAAAGTACTGACATGGCAGAAATGCCATATGTATCTAGCCTTGGGCAAAAATTAATGGGTTCATGAACAATCCTAGACAAGTAAGCACTCATCAGAACACTATTCTCCACTGATTGTATCCATCGTCGTGCTTTTGCAATACCTCACAATCAAAGATCAACTGCCATTTTTTTTTTTATTAAATCACTGTAGTTGCAAAAACAAGACTGTGTATTTTAGTTGATATGTCTTAATAGTAGAATTAGGTTTTGTAACCAGTTATGATAGCAACAATAGAATATACTGTACTATCTACTCGACATTGAATGTGCCGAAGGGTACACATTGTTAATATATGAATATTCGAGCATTTTTCCAACATGTGATAGCTTACACATTTGTCGTACTGTAGTACCTTTCAGAAAACATCAACATTCTATAACAGACAAAAGTTGCATATTCTAATCTTAAAGCATTTCTTCCAAACAATCGTCTTGCAGCATGAGTAATTTTTTTAAATCAATATTCAAAATGGCATAAAATTACTTAATGTTTAAGATAGCATTGAGCGTTTTATTCAGTGGCATAGTTTAAGAACAGATAACACAGAAAAGCAGTCTCGATCAGCGATAAATCTTTTGTACTATGCAACCTTTGACTTAGTCAATATTACAAAACGTTTGCAGTTTTCAAATATTTGCCTTACCCAAACACTAAATTCCTTGGGAGCAGAATCAATTCTTCCTGTTGGAGAATACTCTTTGGGAATATGTTCTAAGCTTACATATGTGATAGTAACATAACCCAGTAGTTGAATAACAGCCAAATTGGATGATCCTTTAAAAGCCCAACATTCGCCAGGTAAAGAATTTGCCTACAAATAAGTTTTTTTAATGACAATTGTGAAACAATCTTTGGTGCAAATTAAATTGTTGCAAATGGGTGCTAGAAAAATAATAATGACCATGCTTAAACAATAGGTAGATTGTATAGTATATTATTGGCCAGGACTCTATTGCCCCTATATGAACTCTATCAGTGAGCAAAATTTTTCACCATATCTGACCTTCGGTATTGTAGGCTGTTGAATTTCTGACACAATCAGACAAAAGGAACTTAATTGTATATTAGCAATTTAAGATGAAAAGTAACCTGTTACTATTTCAGTGATTATAGGTTATCATATAGATGTAACTATACAAACTACTAACAAGTTCAAAAACTACATCATCAAAATAATATATATATATATATATATATATATATATATATATATATATGTATTGCTGTAATTATAGGGTTAATTTAGGGGTAGGTCAAGTCATAGGAGTCGTAGAATAAACAAAAGAAACTTCCAAATAACAACAGCACATAAATTGTTACATGCCAAAATTTGGCACTAGACATCTTTTTAGTTTAGTTTTGATATGCGGGAATTTCGCGCCATAAATTTGAAAGACTTGGCGCGTGTATTTCCGTCACTACAGAGTGCGTTTGCGCCAGATCGCGCCGACGCGTGTGGGGGAGAAGAAAAAGTGGGGAAGTTTCCGGAAGACGCTTAGAAAACGGGGAACTTTGCTGCTGAACATCGAGAAGAGTGGTCGGATCTGGTATCGTATCTTTATTTTAATTATGTAGATTCCCTTCTTGCTTATCTTTGATTGTCGACCCTATAAACCCGTTCCTTATCATTCCGCTACATAGGTAAAAGAAGATAATTTGGAAAGCAACCTGGCCCGATAACAGCCCACGCCCTGCAGTAGCTAGCCGAAGCAATCCTGATGAAGGTCGCAGCCACCGTCTTTAAATAATTTGGAAAGGGGCCACGAGCAACCCTGACGGAAGTGATTCTGTAGGAAGCTGTACCTATTCATGTGAGTATTCCGTTCTTATAAACTATTTTATGAATTTGGAATATTTCGTCATTACGTGTAATAATTTGCATATTGTGTGACGTCATTGACAGATGGGCGCGTTAATTTCCACTTTATGGATTAGCGTTACCAACTGTCTTTGGTGTCTCTTATACCGGGTTTGCGGTGTTGCAAGAATCACGTTTAAATGTAAGAAAATATAGATATTATAAGAGTAAATAGGTCACTATACATATTGTTAGTTGAGCGCACACTGTATATAACAGCACAAGCGATTAAACGCATATCCAAGAGTAGCTACGAGCAAAGATAAGATTTAAGAATGTAACGAAATGCATCAAAATTAAATCAATGGAAAACCTATATGAATTGGCTAGATAAATATTCAACAAGTGCGTTAATATATCATCATATACACAGGCAGAAATTATGCATTATTTGAATAACGATTGTACGTGACATAAAAGTATTACATTTGTTCAAATATCCAAGTTAACTAGGAAATAAACAAACACCAAATTTATTTCTGTTTAGATTAGAGTAACAATGATACGTGATTCAACGAACAAAGGTTCCTGAGATTTCTGAATTAAATGTGATGTTATGTGAATGAATTACGTGACAACTTGAGCGTTCTTCCAAGTAATTGAACTACACAATTGGTAAAATTTCCGAAGTACATAAGAGATAAAACAAGTGGTGTCGCCCAACACGTGAAATCAACGAATAGAAAACAAAAGGGGCAAGGCCTATAAATACAATAACAATCGAGCAACGACTGAGTATACATTTGAAACTGGGCAGTCACTATACTCAAAAGTGCTAAATTATTCACGCAACCAGTAAAATAAAAGTAAAGTGAAAATCATTTTTATAAGAGTGTAAAAATTGTGTAAACAAGCCGTTTTATTACAGACGTAAGTAAACCAGACTTAGTAAAATCAAACAATTTCTAAAAATAAATAAAACAGGGCTTTTGGGATACGACTTTTGGATACGACTTTTGGATACGACTTTTGGATACGACTTTTGGACACGACTTCTGGACACGAGTCTGGAGACTGGTCTGGAAACGACTCTTGATTTTGATAATCACTGACATGGTAAATATTCTATTACTGTTTTGTTAAATACGGAGATGGAGAGTTTTTTAATGGATTAACTTATGGGATTTTGAATAACGATTGGGATAGTATTTTGGTTTGATGTCGACTTCCAAATTCAACTCTAAACATTCAAAAGCAAAGAAAACTCTTGGGGATGCAGAGAAGCAAATGAACCACTCCAGGTTAGATATTTTATATAATTTATTTTTGTAAACTGTTTAATTCAATAATTTTTCAAATAATGTACGAGTCAACAAAACCGGGGTTTCTTTGATAAATTTATGAAAGGCAATAGGCATCTTGAAACGTTTCAAAAGAGGCCTCTAAATACAACAAAAAGCTCGTTTTGCTAGCTTCAATCTCTCAAAATCTGGCAGATGTAAATATTCTGAAAAGGGGGAAGATATTTAAAAAGGTTGTAAATATTTAATCATTATATTGTGTATTTTTGAATTGCTTTATTTAATTGAATCAGCTAGTTGAGGCAAAGAGATCTATAAATTAACATTTTACAAGCGCTTGATTAATAAAAAGAGTTAAATCACAGCATTTTTGACAGACCCAATCGTGGGGTGGAAAATAACACAGCATTTTATGGTCTGCCCAACCGTAGGGCTAAATATAAGGGTTATATCACAGCATTTTATGTACGCACAAGCCGTGGGACAAGAATAACACGGCAATATATATATATATATATATATATATATACTGCTGTGACACAGCCGCGTTGGTCGTTACTAAAAAGCTGAAAATGGCCGTACATTAAGGTGCCGCTAAAATATTGCTGTGATAAGGCCTCGCTATGGGGCGTTAATAAACAGGTGCTGTGATACAGATACAGCAATTTGTTTAACTTGAAATTATTCCCTTATCTTTTATCTTTCCTTTCTAATTTTGCCTGGCTAACTCAACGGAGCTGACGAAGTTTTTCAAAATAAAATCAAACAGCAATATTACAAAGTATTTGTACAGTATAAAATATTTTCTCTCATACAAAAGCATTTAGAACATTTACAACATTGTTTCTTTCAAACAAAATAATTTCTAAGAAGTATTGATTACAAACAAAAATTGTTGCTTACCTTATTTTAAATTTACAGAATTAAACTTATTCTTTTGAGGATGATTTACCTGGTTATGATTATTTTCATGCTTGTAAGATTTGTTTTGGCCAGAAAAAATCCTTGACAGATAATCTTTCAATAGGCCAGAGTATTATACCTTACATTAAATATAAGTCAGTTAAAAATAAATCTAAAAGTGATACTTGTAGAATCCACAAAAACGTCCTCGTAATACAATATCTTCTTATTTTTAATTGCGTCAAATCAGCTTACAAGATTCTCCATATTAAAATTTTCATTTCAAACAGCAATTACCAAAGTACATGTCTGATTAAATCTTTCTCCCGATTATTTAATAAAATCTTTAAAAATAGCGTTATCTGAAAGAAGTTTCCCTCTTGTAATTAATAATTCTCATTTTTCGTTGTAAGTTACGTTTAAAACATTGCTTCTTTATTCTTTGCAACCCCGCCACTATTAAATTACAATATGCTTAGTGTTTACTCAAATACTATTTCCGAATAACATCCGTTTGCGACTTAAAATAACATTTCGAGCTCGAATGAAATTACTAAATAAACTTCTTGAAATCTAATGAATGAATGACTCTTTATTTGATAAACGCTTCTTTGTATACAAATTTATCTGTTTCTAGAAGCTTACTAGAAAAATGTGGAACATTATGATGCAAGGTTTGTCAGAAAACCAGTTAGCGTTCAAAATCGCGGCTATTTATTATCTAATTTACTAATTCCAGTTATCGGTGATGTTCTCTATATGTCCTTGTCTCACACATACTATCATTGTGGCGTCACATACTAATGCTAAAATCATAAATTATTTTTATCAGTTGTTCCCGGAATTTTTGCAGGTTTTTTTAATGATCGGGCCGCTTTTAGAAATAAAATGTTTATTTATTAAGGAGTTTATACGAATTTGACGTATTTTTAAATACCGATGACTCATCCTCTTACGTTCTAAAAAATTCTCTATTTAAAATGAATTGTTGTTATCCACGGGGTAATTAATTTAAACTTTAATTGCTTTTTAATGCAAAAAGGGTTTTCAATACACGTTGATTGTAGTTTCTTAAACTAAAAACGTAAAGCCAGTACTCTTTTATGCTATTTACAGCAAATCAAATGCATTTTTATCAAAAACGTATTGATAATTAATAAGTAAAATAATTGATTTTGTATTTATCTAAAACGATCGATTTTTACGTTTGCATTTAATGCGTTTTACGGTATCTTACAATTAATTATTTTACATATACGGCTTACCTTACTTGCTATTTATTTACAATATGCTTATATCATACAGGGTGATTATTTATACACGCGCAATCTGCGTTTGTGCATGCCACTTTAATGAATAAAGGTACGCTTGTATTTTACAGGGTGTAACCATGAATTTACGAAAAATCCCATTTTTTCTGGATTCGATTATATTTTGGTGTGATTTATTTTCAGAATTTGGAGTTCAATGACCTCTCGCCACCACTTATCACGTCAATATGTGTGTATATATATATACACACACACACGGGTTGTTACCAAATATCATGTACATACGAAAGGGTGTGTTTTTTGGCGATTTTTATGACTCAAAATTTATATAAACATAGGTTTGCGAACACTATGTTTCCGAAAGTATCGAATTTTTTTTTGGTTGTCTCTTTATAGCTCCTACACTTTTGAGATATTAAGATTTGAAATATGGGTTACTCTGTAGAGCTACATCATCCGTTCGGATCTATTCAATTGTATTTTAGTCTTTGGTTAGCTGTCTCTGCTTAGTGCTTGTGAAACTCTTGTATATTTGAATTCAAGTTAAAAACAATCACTGCGCTAAGCAAAATTGATAATAATTTATATGATGGAGTATTAAATTGGAATTTAAAGTATTGGAGGGCTGGCGAATCGGGAATTATTTCAAGGCAGTGAACAAATGTTAGAACAGCTTTTAAGAATTGCACATTTTTTTATAAGAGACTTTATGACAATATTTGAATTTGCAATTTGTGTAGTGCTTTATAATTTGATAATTTTATTGTGAGAGGTAGTAACTTTAAGATTTAATTCATCAGAAATCTCATGATTTTCATTTAGGAAATTCATTATTTGTATAACAAAAAGTAATTTACACGTATTAGGGAGAGAATGTATATTTTTAAAAGGGTAAAGATGGCGGTGTGAGTATACTCAAATACTTTAAGGACAATGTAAAAATTAATTTTGGAACTTCGATACTTTTTTATTTTGTATTTCATCTAATATCGTAAAAACTGTTATTTGTTCTATATTTTATTATATTGTTTGTGAGTATTTGTACTTTTGATAATTAGTAAAATTCGTCATCTTGTGGGGCTTATTTTTTGTCCTTTTGAGATTATTTGGATAATTAAATTTTAGTATTTAACATTAATTTAAATGTAATAATTAGTCAGAACTTACAACATGGTAAAACATTTATATAACTATGCTCAAATATAAAAAAAGGTATTTAGCGTACCTGCAGAATAGCTTGAGGGCCCATGTTTGTGTCGCAGAATTGCATGCCAAATAAAGTTTTAGAATCTGCCTCATAAGGATTAAATAGTTTTGTATTTTTAATTCTAACGATTCGTCCTCCTAAAAGAAAGCTTCGATATTTAAACAAATATTTTAAAGCATACAAGTGTTTAAATTGAACGAATTTAAATTTCAAATATTAAATTTCACACAAATAATCAATCTTAAATTTTAGAAATAAGTTTACAAAACGTAATTTAGATCACTCTGAATTCTGTTATACAGTTTAATTATTTGAAAGAGTCTTGATTATGGATCTAATGGTGACAATAAATAATTTAAATAATGCATACCGCTTGATTCTAACGCAAAATCTACCAACCCAGTCTTGTCATATTTATTCTCTTTGGCGACCAACTTTTCCACTTTTTCAACTATTTCTACAAGTGACTCCTTAGTTTTTCTTCTTATGATACATTGTAAAACATCTAAATTAAAAAACGACAGTAAAAATAAGCAGAACAAAAATGCATACTAAAGATACAGCATATCAAAATTATAAGTTGCTGTTGCCTACGAAAAATATATTATGTGAAATGTTAAAGTAATGTGCCATTTACCCTAAAAATTAGTGTAATAAGTATATGAATGATGGTTCTGAAGACATAAAAAATAATTTATCGGTATGTCCTATTTTTGCTTAAAGAGAACTGAACAAGTCAATCAACCTACTGTACAGCTTATTCGAACTAGATTTGGAAAGATCTTTAAATAAACAGTTTCCCATAAAAAGCAATATTTTCTTGCAAGTAAAAATTTCAAGGTACTAATTCCCTACTTATCAAGCATATAGGGTAAATCTACTGTAAACAAAAATTAAATAAACACAATAGCAAAGTAAAAGAAAATTATACAAACACAAAAGATGTTATTAAATATATTCAATGCACATTTTCCAATTTTTTATACATAACTGCATCACTCTATTGCATTGTTGCAGCATCCTGACAGTTATACAGTACCTAGCATCAATTATAATTATAAAGTGCATTATTATAATTTTTCAAATTTCTTTTTCTTCAAAAAATTTTATATAAATAAAATCAACCGTTAATTGATTTTCTGTGTTTTTTTCGGTTTTCTTATAATAAAGGTAGATGTATTCTTGAAACAAACAATAGATGTACTTTACGAATTTGTGTTTAATTTATTTATTTAATTATTTATTGTCAAACAGATATACTTCCAACGACAGTGCAATGCCCAAAAATAAACAGTACAGCACAATCTAACTAATACACTATTTAAAAAGTGCATAAAGTAAACAAAAAAATTATCAAATACTAAATGAGGAATGATTAACTACGCATGTACAATAGTTAATTTAAACTAACTTAAATATAGTCATCAATACCCCAATCGATAAGAGTTATTATGGTTTGGTTCCGGACGATACTAACGTAATTGAATTTGACGATAAAGTACGCTGGGACAAAGACCAACAGTCATTATCTTCTATCTTTAACGACGTTAAAAAAAATTTGTTAAAAGCTTACGAAAAAAGTAAGGACCACTATAACTTACGTAAACGAAATATTTCCTTTGCCTTGGGCGAACAAGTTTGGAAAAGGAATGATGTCTTATCGAAGGGATCTAAGAAATTTTCCTCAAAATTAGCCCCTAAATTCATTCTTTGTAAGGTCACTCGTGTCATTAGTCCCCTTATTTACGAACTTCAAGGTGCTGAAGAAAAACGCCAAGGCAGGTGGCATATTAAAGACCTTAAGCCATTCTCTGCTGACCCAAATGCTACTTAAGTTTTTCACGATCCATTCCCCTCACAATTTACCTAATATTTTTTGTTCTCACTATCAATTAATTAACCTTAATTGCTTATTTCCTCTCTTGTACTGTGTATATCCCATACAGGTTTAACTTACTTACCTTAAATTAGCTATCTTTTTCCTTTTGGTTGACTTTCCCTTGACCATACCGTTACTTGTATGTCGTTTTATTCTCTACACCCCCCAATATCTCTGTCGTTTCATTTAATTAATCCTCGAACTTTTCCCACAGCATATTATTTGGTTATTAGTATTTTTCTTACATCGTTTAATTGTGTGGTAATTGTCGTAACTTTGGTTGTAATGACTCATTGAATTTTTATGATTGGTTTTAGCTGATGTTTAGAGTGGATGCTTTCTTCTTTGGGTTCACATAGGAGACGCGGCCTATGCCATTGTAAGAAATAGTTCATATTCGCAGTTGCAAAAAACTAGGATTGTCTATTCCATGTGTTTTTCCTCTGAATTATTACAGTCGCCCACATTATAATATATCATTATTTGTTTCTTTTCCTACTAAATCACCATAACTTATAAACATTTTTTTCATTGTTTTATGTTGAACTTCGTGGTGAGGTGCTATCGCTTCTTATGGATATCTTATTAAATTCTCGGTTGTTTTAGCATATTGGGACAGTATATCTGTATTCAATTGCGTATAATTAGGCATCGTTGTGTGTTTAGGGCGTTACCGTTTTAAAAAACTACCTTGAAACAGTTGGGTTTTCGTGTGATTGTATCTGTAATGATACTTTTAAGTTGTTGTGTCAACTTTTGTTTGATTTTCTTATCGTAGTGGATGCACTCGTTAGGAAAATGATCGTACTAGTTCTCTTAAGAGTATAGTAAATTTTGTTAACGTATGATATACCTTATCTTGTCGGATTAATATCGCAGGTGGTCCCTCAGACCGATCTGTGTTTAAATAGAGACAACTCTCTACCTTCTCTCGGACGCTTGTCCAAAAACTCTACTTTTTCTTATCCTACTGTCTCCGTTTCTGCCTTATCTTTCCTTCGGTGGACCTGTTCTCGTCCCGGAACACCCGTCTGCCACATAAGAGTGATGTTCCCTCACTCCGGGCTACTGACCACATTGGCTGGTTGAGTAGCGCTTTGCTATCCACCTTTTTCTGTCTCTTTAGCTCAATGCGAGCCCTTCCTCTATTTTTTTTTCTACCTGGAAGTGTTTCTTATGCATTCCAAATACCTACCTCCCTCTCTACCGTTCCTATTTCTCTGCCTTTTTTATTTCCGTTAGTCACCATGTGGTTGCGCGGAGGGTTTTCACAGACACCCGGACCCCGTCTATGGGAATCTTTCGTGAGGTCATGCGGTGCCGCTGTCAGCGCATGGGCACTGACAGTGAAGGTATGTAATAGTGTGTGAGTGCATGAGTTTATATCTATGTATCGATATATTGTGTGGATGTCGGGTGATCACCTCACCGATATCAATTAACGCCGGGTGCCTTTGCCGGTCCCTCGTGCCGTTTATTGCAAACGGGCCTGCTTCACAGGTCGCTTTTTTAAAAGGGTACGAGAAATTCCCATTTAACGGCTCCACGGAGCCACTCTATCGTTATCTTTATCTATTGTCTTTGATAATAACTAAGTTAGTATCTTTGTCTTATTTATTAACTTTGATAATAACCTTAGTTTAGTATCGCTATCTTACCGATTACCTATAATAATAATTTTAATTAGTATCGTTATCTTACCGACTACCGTTAGTAATAACTTTGGTTTAATTTCGCGTTATCTTACCTATTATATTTAGTAATAACTTTTGTTTAATATCGCGTTACCTTACCTACTATCTCTAATAATAACTTTAGCTTAATATCGCGTTATCTTACCTAGTATCTCAAATAATAACTAAAGCTTAATATCGTTATCTTATCTATTACCTTTGATGATAACAATTTAAGCTCAATATCGTTATCTTATCTATTATCTTTAACAACAATTTGAGATCTTGTTTTATGTTTTTATCTTCCTAACGTTTGGTATTTATGACCAGACGTGGGAATTATTTTTCTTGAAAATTAAGTGAAAAAGCTAACCTGATATAGAAATGTAATTTGTTAGGTTAGCAATGTAAGGATTTAGTAGGGTGGTACTTTTGGTAAATTTGTTGATTCACAACCACGTCGTGGACAAGTTTTGATGTGTATCGTTAGTAAACCAAAGTACCAGTAACAAAAATTTGCTAGAGTGTAGAGTAACTCACTCTGATGAACATTTTTTAAATTTGGGCACTTTTTGCCAACAAAGAATAGTTTTGTTGCAACGCTCATGTGCGTTTGCATGTAGGAAACTTTAATGTTAGCTTTAGTTTAGATAGGTTAGGCGACTTGTCGCATTTGTTTTACTTTAAGTAGTGTTTCATGCTCCCCGACAAATTTGTCCTGTCGATTATTAGTGTAGTCAAGGACAATGGGGCTACATTTTCCGTTTCCTGGTAATTCGGAAGACGTGTTATCGGTCGAAAAACCAGGTGGCGCCTTAAATAAACATTTTGTAGGTTTTAAGTTAGGCTTTACGTAGGGTAACTAGGATTTAGATTTTAAGCTGTTACTGTGCTAACAGACTTTTTCTTTTTTTAAATTTTTTCTTTTATGGCTTTGTCGCGATTGTTACGTGCCAAATTGGGCACTAAACATTCCTTAGTTTAGTTTTGATGTGCGGGAGTTTTCGCGCCTTAAATTTGAAAGGCTTGGCGCGTGTAGTTCCGTCACGTCAGAGGGCGTTTGCGCCAGATCGCGCTGACGCGAGTGGCGGGAGAACAAAAGTGGGGAAGTTTCCGGGAGACGCTGTAACGTAGCTTTTTGCCTTTGAACTTCGAGTGCAGTGGTCGTGCCTGGTATCTATCGTATCTTTATCTTATTATGTAGATTTCCTTGCCTTGATTATTTGTTCCTATAAACCTGATCCTGCTTTTCTCTACATATAGGAAAGAAGACGTAATTTGAAGCAACCTGGGAGCAGCCTACACCCCACAAATAGCTAGCCGGAGCAGCCACCATCTTTAAATAATTTGGAAGGGGGCTCCTAACAATTCCGTAGGAAGCTGAACCTATTTATGTGAGTATTCAATTTTTACGAACTGTTTGCGAATTCGATATATATTCCGTCAATTGCGCGTTTAAATTTGCATATTGTGTGACGTCATTGACAGATGGGCGCGCTAAAATCTGTATAAAGATTAGTGCTACCAACTGCCGTTGCGTCACTTATACCGCGCTTGCGGGATTGTAATTCAAACTTTTAAACGTAAGATAATAACTTTCAGCTTGGCTAACAAACAGTGATTAATATCATAAACATGCGTAATTCTATTAAAGTTATTACACATAACGTGCACAAGGGAGCATACTAAAATGTTTAAACATGGGTTGCAGCAGTAAAAAGTTGAGGTATTTCTGGTGGTAAAATGTGGTGCATGTAAATTTATCAAATACAATAGTTCCGGGCAGTTAATTTTATTGTATAGTAAATTATAAAGAAAAGTCAAACTAGCAAAATTCCTACGAAATGCCAGGACTAGTGTATCGAAATTTGAAAGTAATGTATGGTGGTTAATCTCTACTTCGGGATATTGATCATTAATTTTGTAAAACAAAAAATTAACGAACTTCTTTTGTACATTTTCTAAACAGTGAACATGACAATGATAATGAGGATACCAAATTATAGAACCATACTCAAGTTTGGACCTTACAAGTGTGATAAACAATGCTTTTATCGCTATAACATTGGAAAGAGATTAACAATTTCTTAAAATAAACCACACCATTCTCATAGTGAATTTACAAATAGAAGAATTCTGATTGCCAAAGATGTCTTGAATCAAAAAGAATACCAAGGTCAATAACAGAGGTACATCTATTAAGCTGAACAGTGTTACAGCAGAATGGAAGTCATCAATAGGATGTAGCGTTCTGGTAAAAGTGACAATTATACATTTTTAAACATTACGATGAAGCATATTTAAGGTACACCATCTACCAATCATACTAATTTGCTTTTGAAGCACATCAAAATTAACAGTTGTACTTGTCTTAACAAATATTTTCAAATCATCGCGAAAAAGAAATTTATCGCAGGACAGTAAATCAGGCAAGTCGTTAATGGAAATGAGGAAGAGCAAAAGGTTCCAAGTTCGACCCTTGTGGTTCTCCTGACATTGCAATAAAGCAATCCAAATTATAATTCACATATGCTACACACTGCATACGATTATGAAGATATAATTCAAAAAGCAGTACAAGCTTCTCACAGAATTCAAAATTGAATAGATTACTTATAAGAATGGTATGATTGATACTATTAAATGCCTCGATGAAGTCCATATAGATTACATCAATCTGCCCTTGAGAATCAAGGTACTTTGACAGAAACTCTATAAAATATAAAAGATTAGTTGTGACATCTACCCAGTATAAAACCATGTTGAGATGGCGAGCTCAAGTTTTTAATTTGTGGATAAATCGGGTTATAAAGCAGTATTTCCAATATTTTGGCAAAATTTGATAGAATGCTTATAGGTCTGTAGTTATTGATAATTTTTGCATCACCTGATTTTAAGACGGGAAAATTCGAGCAATCTTCCATATTTCAGAGAAGGTAGATGTTTTAGCGCAACAACAAAGTGGCTGAGACAAAACACCACAACAATCTTTAATAAAGAAACTAGGAATATGATTTACACCTGAAGTTATTTTGTTCTTTAATTTACCAATAGCAGATTCCACCTCACACGCATAAAATCAGTCAACACTTACAAGCAGCAAGTTATTAAAACAGTCAACGTTATTGGCAAAATTGGTGATACCTTTGAGTAGGTACACACTACTGAAATATTTCTTAAATGTTTTAACTATGGCTTCTGGTGAATCAAAGGATGTAGTATTACTACATATTTTACCAGATACACAGCTGCAACCACTTTTGACCTGTATAAAAGACCAAAAATTGGTGGAGTCAGTTACAATAGAATGTTGCACATATATAACATATTTTTCATAAACTGTATTTATCTGTGCTTTAATTACTGCTCGAAGTCGGCAATACTCCAAGTACATTCCTCAATTACCTGTTTAATTATAACTTTTGTGATAAGAATCTTTTAGTTTAATGTTATTACTTAGATCAAAAGTATACCAAGTCGGATAAGAATTTGTGCGATGAGGGTATATAGGAACATACGTGTCAAAAAGTTTGTAGATTGTTTTATATAGTTGGCCACAAGCAAAGTCAACGTAATAAAGTAGACAAAAATGACCAACCTATTAGTTGTAAAACATTATATAAGTTTACAAGATATACTTGTTTAAAATTGTAGGTTTTTCAGTTGTTATTATTAGGAAAGTCATTTGGCATACTGTGAGCTATCTCAAAATTTATATTCAATGCACCTTGGCGAAGTTCTAGATTACTAGAACGGGTGGAAGGGCTTGCATGTTCTAATGAGCTAAAGAGCCGAACCAAATTGGAGAGGTCCTTGGTGAGGAACCAGACTAAGACAGGTCCCCGAAAGAGGGCAGCAACTCCTTCGGTACTTAGAGTGGCAAAGACCTTAGAGGTCGGTATGACATTCTAAGACACACTACTGCGATGTGGAAGACAACTGGAAACCACCACATTACCTCCCAAGTACACTGCGTACAGAAATTGTTAGTAAACATGATGACATTCTCTGGAGTAAAAGATTCCAGAGTTAAAATAGTCCCCCATTCGTATCTCCGGGAGGGGACTACTCCAGGGGCATGCATTTGGAAAGTTCAGAATAGGAGTCAGGAACATTTTGCGAGTTGGAGCATGGAATGTTAGAAGTATGAAGCAAGTAGATAAGCTAGAGAACTTGAAAATTAAATGAATAGGTTAGCACTAGACATAGTAAGGATCAGCAAAGTTCGGTGGCCAGAAGCGAAGGATTTTTGGAGTGGAGACTTCAGGGTAATTCATACAGGATCAGAGGAAGGAAATTCGGTGTAGAAAATTACAAAAGAACAAAAGAGTACTCATGGTTAGATGAGAATCTAAACCCCTAAATACGGTAATAATACAAGTATACATGCCCACCTCCAGCTACAGTTATGGAGATCTACAATGATATCGAAGACATACTAAGATACGTAAAAGGACATGAAAATGTAATAATTACAAGGGATTTTAATGCAGTGGTTGGTGAGGGTAGGGAAGGAGTGATAGTAAGTTCATTTGGTTTAGGCACGCGAAACGACAGGGGAAATAGGCTGGTAGAATTTTGCGACAATAACAATTTAACCATCACAAACACATTATTTCCACATCATGCTAGAAGACGATATACGTGGAAGATGCCGATGGATATAGCAAGATATCAAAAGTGATTACATTCTTGTTAGACAACTGTTTAGGAATCAAGTAAAAGACTGTAGAAGCTATCTAAAAGCAGATATAGACACTGACCACAACATCGTAATTTGAAGAAAATAAATGGAAACAGGCACTTTGACTTTGAGAAATTAGAAGATAAAGATATCCACGAAATGAATTGGAGAAAGGTGTCGGGAAAATTTCTGATGCCAAGGAAGTAGAAACAGAAAGGAATAACATTAAATCCAGCTTAGGCATGGCGGCCAGAGATATTCTGGTGTATACACAAAAAGAAAATAAAAACCATGGCTAACAAAGGATATGCTGAATTGAATAGAAGAACGGCGAAAATACAAAAATAGATCAGACATAACAGAGAAACAAAGCCATATAATGTGACATTATAGTCAAATGCAAGAAAGCTAAAGAACAATGGATTGATGAAAAGTGCAAAGAGGTACAGACTAAGATGGCAATAGGAAAGACAGATGAAGCATACAAACTAATTAGAATGAATTTTAGGGATATAAAACCATGTAGCAAAAATGTACGGGACGTGGAGGAAACGTCATTATAGAAAATGTAAAGAAAGTGGTTAGATGGCAAGAATATTAGGGAATTTATATGCACGAGATGAACTAATAGCATTAGAACAGGAATCAGAGATTGAAAAAGATAACTTGGGATATCCTATACTTAGAGATGAGTTGGAATTAGCATTGAAGGGTCTGAAAAATGGTAAGGTGCCGGGTACAGATAAGGTGCAAGCAGAAACTCTAAAAGCTGCTGGACAAGCAGTAACAGAACGTCTCTTCAAACTTGTAAGCTATATGTATGAGACAAGCTAGATACCCAAAGATTTCAAACGCAACATCATAGTAACTATACCAAAAAAGAAAGGCGCAGATAGATGTGAAAAATTTTCGAACAATAAGTTTGACAGCACACGTGTCAAAAATATTAACCAGAATTGTACAAAGACGAATGGAAAAACGAGCTGAAGAAATACTAGAAGAAGATCAGTTTGGATTTAAACGAAACAGAGAAACACGGGAGGCTATTTTAGCTCTGAGGGTGATAATGGAGAAAACAATAGAATAAGGAGAAAGCGTGTATATAGGGTTTGTAGATCCGGCAAAAGCATTCAACAATGTAAAATGGAAAAAAAATCTTCGAAATACTCGCAAAGATAGGAATGAGTTTTAGGGATAGACGGCTACATAGCTTATATAAAGAGCAAACAGCGGTAACAGAATTAGAGCACGTAGCGCCAGTATTTTGTATATCGGTATAGGATAGGTAATGAAAGGAAAAGGGATCATTATATCGACACTCGGTAACTCTACCTATCAACACAGTAACTCAATCTAACACGTCCGCACTCGAGGAAGATTAGTAATAAAGTGCTGCTTGTTTCGATACTCAGCTCCCAAGAACCATCGTGCCCCTCCACGATATATTAACGTTCTCAGGCTAAACTGTTAGACATAGTTGCATTTTTAAGCATAAGAGATACAATCTTTGTGGTTTCCAGCACCATAAATCACAATTCAATGTCCTGTCTTACATAAGAACCAAATCTTTGTGTAGTTTACTTATATTACACATAATAATAATAATGAAGAATTTCCGCATGCAGGGTTTAAAAATCCACTAAACTTAATCAATAAAAATGTGAAACCCTTTTTTAAAAAGGTGCAACGGATGAAATTAAGTGGTGATAACGGACAAACAAAATTTATGAATTTATGAATATTACATTATTAGAAATTTCTCTCAAAATCTTTGTATTGTATCAGTTAATTTTGCTGCTTACTTTAAGTTTTAATTATTAAGCTATTTAAGAAAAACATTTTGCAATTCCTTGTTTGGAAGGTCCTCTTTGTAATCATAAAACTTCTGAATCCATCTATAATCCAACATTTAGTGTGAAATTTGTTACATATAGTTTCGTTTCGTAAAAAAAATAGATATTTCAAAGAGAAGCTTGGTAAAATATGCCATTCAAAATTTTATAGTCCCAGAAACTACAGTTGATCTCGGCTGCAAACAACAAGGTTGCCAACTGACTCAAGATATTGTATACTGAGTCATTGCTGAAAGTAAATCAGTAATAGATGTATATAGAAACATACGTTATTGGTCCTTAATGTATGGATAGCAGAAGAAGGGTGGCTTGCTTGGCCAAAAAGTCACAGGCTGTAGGTTTTGGCTAAGGACCAAAATGGGGAAGTTCGTCGAGTAGGAGCTTCAGGTCTTGCCACAAAGAAAATATAAAGCCACGATTCGAAGACTTGAACTCTTACATACGTTTCCAAACACAATAGCCAAGTCCCACAAGGCAGCACCTCAAAAATAATAAAGATAATAATTAATAAAACAAATCTAGTAGCCCCGAGGATTATAATGTTTAATCTGGTAAATATACAGTGGAAAGTATTGTTTATTTCACTAAAATTGCATTAAATATTATTACTTGAAATTCCTACATGTATAGAAATATAATATACAACAGCAAGCCTACAAGTTTGACACAAGAATAACAAATCATTTACTAATATCTAAGAAGTATAACTATAAATCAAAACAGGTAATAATAATCATCATCATCATCAACATTCGGTCTTGAGTGCTAGAAATAGTTGGACGCATAGCTCCATTGTTTTCTATTCTGAGCGAACCAATATATTTCTCTGAAATTCCTACAGCCTACATCTTTCACTATCTGTGTGCAATAGTTTAATCTAGGTCTACCTCTATCTCTTTCTCTTCTCTGCTTCTAACACATGACGTGCTATTCCCTCGTGCCTTAGTGTGTGTCCTATCATCCTTCTATCTTATTTTTTACTGTTTTTCACATATTTCTTTCTTCCCCTACCATTTTTAATACTTCTTTGTTCTTCTAGTAGGAACCACGAAAGAAGACCTCTACGTCATAGGTGTCTAACTCAATTCAAAACATACGTTTAAGATTATTTAAAAGCTTAACTAATATATATGATAAAGATAGTAATACAATTTGTACGTGTTTTAAATAAAGACATACGTGAACACGTTCATCTGGGAAAACGACAGAGAAGAGTATATGTCTGTATGTTTTGAACTTTATATACTTAACAGGCTATCCTTTGGTAATATGAACTAGATGCTACATTGACTTAAAATTTTCAACTTAATTCGTACGAATACAAGTGATGACGTAGACGACTTCTTTCATGGTTTCGACTATAACTTTGTCCAAGATATCTTCGTCATATTTCTGTAGCACTACATTTCAATGGCTCCTATCGTTTTCTTATTCAATTATGCTACTGTCCATGTTTCACAGCCATACAGTGCTGTGCTCAATACATATGCTTTCGGCAATTTTTTCTTTGTTTCTGTTTGTTGTCTTCGAACATAGTAGCTCCTTTTTCTTGTTAAATAGAGCACACCAGTGCTATTTTTTTTAAATTTTATATCTTTTGCACTTTTCTCCTTCTATTGTTCTCTCAAAATATACCCTATTTCACCAATATTAAATGGTACGTGAAGGGGTTAAGCAACCTGAAGGCTACCAAGATCTACCACCACTTAGACACTTGACGAATCAATAGTTTTTCAATTACTCCTATCGCATAATCAACATTTGTTGAGAATATTGCGAAGCTAACATCTGTAGTAGTTTACAGTGATCCACAGATTTAAATACAATTACTTTTTCACCATTAGATTTTCCATACTAGAACTGGTTGGACGCGTGCCTCTGATGATTTCTATTTTGAGCTAACTTGAAATTCCCACAACCTACATCTTTCACTATCTGTGTAATGTCTAATCTAGGTCTACCTCCACCTCTCTTTTTTCCTTTCTCTGCTTCTAATACACTATTCCCTCATGTCTTAGTATGTGTCCTAACATCCTATCTCTCCTATTCTTTGCTGTTTTTCACGTATTTCTAAAACCTTTTAGTTCTTAAATTTGTCTGTGCATGATATCTTAATCATATGTCTGTAGCACCACATTTCAAAGGGTTCTATCTTTTTCCTGTCCGCTTCTCGCACTATCCATGTTTCACAGCCGTACAGTGCTGTGTTCCACACATATGTTTTCAGCAACATTTTCCTTGTTTCCATATTTGCTGTCTTTGAGCATAGTAGTTGCTCTTTCTTATTAAATGCAGCATGGTCTTGTTCTAATCTTTGTTTTATATCTTTTGCACTTTTCCCATCTTACGTTATTTGACTTCCTAGGTAGCAGAAATCTTTAACCTCTTGTATGTTTTCGTTTCCTATTTGTATTCTGATTTTTGAGTTATTTACTACTCCTTTACATACTAGTATTTTAGTTTTGTTAATTTTCATACCATATTTCTCTGTTAGTACTGCTTCTATTTCATTAAGAGTTACTTCTAACTCTTCCTTGCTAGAAACTAATACCGCTATACCATCTGCAAATCTAAACATGTCAATTGTGCCTGCATGGTATTCCAAATGTGTTTCAGCATATACAAGTTAAAAATTAGTGGGAATAGGGCTGATCCCTGTCTTCCCACCTTTCCTAATATTTATTTCTCTACGTTTCTGCTCAAAGTATATTACAGCCGTTTGCTCTTTGTATAAGTTATGTATTATCCATCTATTCTTATAACTCAATCCAATTTTTTGAGTATTTCAAACATTTTTTCTCATTTTATATTATCAAATACTTTTTCCAGATCAATAAACCTATATACATGCTTTCTCCTTTTTCTATTGTTTTCTCCATTATCACCCTTAAAGCCAAAATTACCTCCCATGTTTCCCTGTTTTGTCTAAACCCAAATTGGTGTTCTACTAGTATTTATTCAGACCGTTTTTCTATCAGTCTTCGTACAATTATAGTTACTACTTTTGACACGTGTGCTGTGAAACTTATTTTCAGATCTACCTGCAGCTTTCTTTCTTGTGTAGTGACTATGGTGTTACGTTTAAAATCTTTGAGTATCTTGCCTGTCTCATACATGTAACTTACAAGTTGGAAGAGACATTCTGTTATTGCTTATCCAGTGACTGTTAAGAGTTATTGCGCTAATTCAAACTTATCTCTAAGTGTAGGGTATCCAAAGTCAGCATTTTCAATGTCTGATTCTTGTTCTAGTGATTCTACTTCTGGTCCTGCGTATAAATCCCTACATATTCTTGCCATCTAAACTTTCTCTACATTTTCTATAATGATGTTTCCTCCCGCACCCCTCTAGTGCATAATAATAGTATGTACCTCAAAATACAAATATTACGCTGTAACGAATACGATTATCTGCTTCTTAAATATATGCTTTGGTTCCATTTATCTATTCAATAAATATTAAATTCCAATAGAAACAATATATTACAAATTCATACATAGAGCCCCATCTATATTTAAATATTCTAAGTAAAATTTAAGAACTCTTCTATTTGTATATATCTTGATACAATATCCCCTTTCCTGCGCGTGATCTGATAAGCAACGTAGCTTCATGGTCAAGCTCCATTTTGATATCGGGATGTAATCAGAATACAAGTGTTAACGTGGGCCTGCAGGTTTTTCGATAAAACATGCCGTTCCAGAAAGTAGTGAAGTGGAGTCGACGAGTACCATGGCTTCATTTTTAGTTGTAGTATCGACCTAAGATAGTCAAGAATACATATCTACGGTGGGTGGATAATTCTCAAACTTACCTTTAAAATCATTTTTCCCCATTTCTTTTCAGCGCAAGTATAAAAGCATGATTTTATACTAATTTATATCGAAGTACAGTAAAACAAGTACGCAAGTACGAAAGTAGGAACTTATAACGCAAGTACGAAAGTATGAAGTTATACGAATTTATATCGAGGTAAAGTAACGCAAGTATAAAAGCATGAATAAATACGAATTGATATCGAAGTAAAGTACTCAAGTATGAATTTATATTGAAATAAAGTAAAGAAATATGGTTACGCAAACACGTAATAAGCCCTTTTGGATGTTGGTTGTACTGAAAGTAGTTTTAAATTTGCTATGCAAGAGGGTGGAAATTTCCACATATGCTTGGTTAGTATAGAGGTCAAGCTCGGACACATGTATCAGCTGAGCGCACCTACCATTGTAAGTACGTAGATGTTTAAAGAATTTGGCTATATTTATTTCATGGAACAATCATTTACGATGTACAAATAATTTTTGAAAATTCTATATATGTTTACTCAGATTTGATACACAAAATTTTTATGAAAGTTTTATGATCATTTAAATTGATACACCTATAATTTTATTCAAAATTTAATAATCAAATAGTGCATAAATGTTCTTATTATTTACAAGGCATTTCTATAAGATAATTTTGTAGTTACAAGGTTATACTAAAATGTTCGCATAACTAAACATGTGATAGGTTGATATTTGTTTGCCACATTATAGTGTATAACATGTTTTGACAGTACACCTGAAATACAGTTTAATACAGACAATAAGTGTTCGTTGACCTTAGATTCTTTCATTTATATCAGTTAAAAATATCGTTCTGTAATCTATAAAAAAAAAAGCAGAGCTTTTAACTTAGTTCTTGTAAACTCGAACAGGATCCTATTCAAGTATCATGATTAAATTGTAAGATAAAAATAAAAACCATATATTTCTTATAGAGAATTAACGTAAATTATTCAATTATAAATATCCTATAAGTATTCAGAGATTAATGCTAGATCTTAACAAAGTAATTGTTTCGAAAGTCTCCGTACAGATAACTTTGTACAAGCGATGTAAATATATATTTTTTTGCAAATTAATAGAAAGAATAATAAGTTGTCTTAAAGCTTTCTTTCATTGAAGTCAGCAGTAATTATTCCATAGAAGCAACCAACCACATTTATAAATTTTTATAGTGATGAGAGATATATTATTGGTGTTGATTTAAATTTTTTTTGAAGCATAATTTTCGCTATTTGATCTTTCTTTACTTTAATTTTTTTGTGATAAAGTGACTAGGCTCTAACGTAGCCCTAGTCTAAAATTATTTAGAAGTGATTAGATTTTCAGGTTGTACGAGGAAGTCGTTCCCATTCCAGATTGCAGAGTCAAAAGTAAGTATTATTTTTTTATATGTTGCTCGTCTTAAGGATTTTTTCTCTCGAAGATTTCCGTATCTGATCTTCGGATAGATTCTCTTTATAACATTCATCAAGATACGGTGGCGTCCAATAAAATCTCTTTTTTTCGTATACCATCCTACGACCCTAGCTCATAGCTCTGCCCTAAGTTGAAGAAGCTTAGTTGGCAGGAAGATCTCGTTAGAGGGACCTTTTTCTCTCAAAGCCATTTAACATCCTTTTTACCCTGGGCTTAAACGTTAAACAGTAACGCCTCATAATCTATCGAGGCTCTGCAGCCTATAAGGCAGAGTAGACAAACTATTTACCTTTTGAGGAATTTAGTATATAAGTATATAATATATATAAGTATATAAGTATTAGCAAATAATATACCCAAAGCGACACATTAAAAGAGCAGTAAAAATAGGTAATCAGAGAGGGGTGAAGGAGACACTGAAGACCCATGAACGGTTCGGTACATGCAGAGAATACTAAAAAGTTTGCGACTGAATAAATAATAATTATGCAAGCTAAAAGTTAACGAGGGGCATGCCGCTGATTAGTTATATGTGAGCAAAATCATAAGAAAGCGGTTGTCTTTAGTTTAATTTCTTTATTACAATATATATGTCTCAATTTACATTCCACTATAAACTATTTTATATAACTGGTAATAAACAACGGAAATCATCATGGCGGTGCATTTTCGACGACTAAACTTAGAACTAAACTTTTCACCGGTAAAACCTAAAAATTAAAAATACAACCAATAGGAAGGGACATATATTTATGAATCTTTTTCACATTATATAGGTGCAATCATGGAATAACAGATTCGTCAGTGAGCCTTCTTAACAAGATAACTAGAGAGTGGGAAGAGATAGTAGAACAATCATGTACCTAAAAATAAAATACAATTGGTACACACATACAAATAATTATCTCACCACAAAACTACGGAATACAAAGATAGTAGGAAAATAAACCTAATAAATTATAAACACACTGTAGACCGATCTTGTTACTACTAAAAATTTTAATACCCACAACAAAATAGTAATAATTAGTACATGCAATAATTTGTCTGAATAATAAATGGCTACATATATCGACAGAGAACAAACACTTTCAAAGTGATAATCAAACTTTACTTCTAGTTTCAAAAATGTAAATACAAATCTTTTAACTGTATAGCTGGGTTTAGTGATAATGAAAGCATGAATAAGTTCAACTAGTAACGTATACGAAATTAGTTGACGAGGCGAGCATGCATCAAAACAAATAAGTATACGACCTTAAAGATCCAGGTGTCTGGTGTATGCTTAATCTCAGTTACACAATACTGGGTTCTGTATACAGTCAGGTGACCATTGCTTCTTCCAGAAAATAAACGGACGGGAGGCCTGCAATAAAGAATAGGTAAACCAAAAGCAGGTAAGTTGGAAAAGATAAAAAAGGAGAAAGCCATTAAACTAGAAAGAAAAATTAGAATACAAATACTGTACCTAAATAAATACTTACGTTGGATGGCTTTATCGCAATAGATAAGATGTCAAAAACTCAGAAAAGTTTCGCAAACGGATGTGGGTAAACACCACTAACTACTGTTGTATAACAATAGATCCTCCTAAGGAGTTGCTAAAAATCAAAAGCACCACATGCACAAAGATTGTACTACATAAACAAAGCACTCACGTTCCTCTCTTGATAGCTATAAAATAGTTCTACACATGAATTCACTACACCTGCTAGACAAGATAAGTGGCCCATTAAGAAACGTATTAGACGATGAATTAAAGCGAAGTGAAAATTAGTTTTGATAACATACTCAATTATTGCAGGAAACAATAGGTTTTGTAAAAAAAACTATACATAACAACTAAAGCACTATTGGTATGTAGTACTTGTTTAAATTAGTAATTTTGCAGGATGTCGTCTAATTTCGATTAGTTTCAGGACTTTTAAGAGAGCAGCGGCAGTTGAAAAGTTTAGAAGTTACAAGAACACAAAATTTAGAAAATGGAGCTGATGGGGTTTCACTAGGTGACAGTATGATTGTAAAAACCTAATTTATATATGTAGAATCAAGACTGCGAAGAAAGTAAATCATGCAATATCTGTATATGGAATTCTATCAAACGCATTGACATATTAAATAATTTTGAGATAATGGCAAAATAAAAATCCATTTAGTTATGAATTAAATGAAACATTTAATTAGTTTTAGTGAGTATCCTTTGCCCTAAAATTAAAATAGGACACAATTTTCCAAACATTGCATGATGATATTTTTTATGTAACAGTTGCCAATATCAAGTCTAAATAATTATTGCAAGCCAAAATTAAAATTAGCCCTGTGCTAGAAACGTTCATTGACCTATCCCAAAAAAGCCTATTTAGAAAAAGAAATAAATTAATCTTATTATATAAAATTTAAAAGATATATATCTGTGCTGCAATACCTACATTGCCCTAGAATAATGGAAAATATTTTACTCAGTTAAAATTTCCAAACATCCTCGGGTGTTATTCAATTTTAACATGCCCTCTTCTTCTAATTAGTCATCGAAGATAAAAAATCAAAACCCTATTAAGTTATGTTGAACCTTTTAACTAGTAGACTTTATGACTTGTAGGAAGCTTGCTCTACATTTAAGATATATTTACACTTCCACAAATTCATAGGAAGTAATGAGTAAGTCACATGCCATACGCAACAGCGGTCATAGCCTTGTTAACACTCTGAAAGATGAAAGCAAATGAATTCTCTTCCACTTAATAGTATTTATTTGTTTTACCTGAAAAGTTATTTTGGATCTCCATACTTTGGAATTATGTAAAAATATGTATTATTATGTAAAATATGCATAGTATCTATGGTGGGCGTAAAACAAAATCAAGACACACTAATGCAAAGGTAACCGAATCAACATATGCAGAAATATTAGACAATCGTCGATTGAAATTATGTTTGATATTATCTTTGATTTTAGTGTTAAAGTTTTGGTTCACTTTTGATTAAGCAGTAGTTTTATTGCGTAATATACTAATTTCAATAAAGTTTTCATATTTTACTTAAAATTGGTAATAACATATTTCTAACGTAAAACTGCCACCAATCTTGTTTTTTCTTTCTGCCCTTACTAAAGTTTTAAGCATATCGTTCGTCTGCAATTATAGACTAAAAATAATCATTTGACAATAAAGATCACACTTCTGATTGTTTGTGTTTGTATTGCAGACAATTATGATTTGGTTGGAGGCTTAAGGTGGCCAAAAATTAAGTGAACAATCAAATCCACTGTAATTGATGGAAAAAATCTGTTAAGAGCAAAACACTATTGATGCTATTAATTGAAATGCTCTACTGTACTAATTAAAATATAAAATGGCTAAAATGTGAAAAAAATATATAAGCTCAATAATAAAATATTTGGAAAACATCAATTTTCTTCTCAGCAACTAAAAAAAACTAATTTTTCAAAAAAAAATTGTATTTGAAATATTTAAAAATGTAGAGTGCATACATACCTGAAACTGATTTTTTATTGTTTTTCTGAAGTATATCTGTATTACTGTTTTGTGGCAAATCATTAAATGTTAACCAAGAATGATTGCTTAGTTTAACCTAGATAATTATTAAAACGTTTTTCGATTATAAATACTTGTAGTAATTGCTTACCTTCAGTTCTTCCATTTCATGTTTTAAGTATAGCAGTTCTTGGGTAATCATTTCATAACTTCTTATACTGTTAAATTTAGCATAATTTTTTAAAACTATCCAAGAAAATGGCGTTAATGAACCTTCAATGAATCATTACAAATAATATTTAGTTAAATTATACTTACCAGAGAGCACAATCCATAAGAGTAATTTGATTATACGCATCCACATTTCTAAGTTTTACTTAGAATTAAAGGTATACTTTTCAGGTTGTAACAATTAAACGTATAAAGTTATTAAAATGTCTACCGAATTTATGTTAAATACCCATTACTACAAATAAATAAAACAATTAGTACTGGTGATTAAGAAAGGAAATTATAGTCTCCTTAACTTTTTGAAGGTTGTAAGAAATTTTGTGATCAAAGTAATCAATTACAACTTGATAACAATTATTTACACATTATTTCAAATAATCAGACCATATCTGATTATTAATGTAGATTTTGATACAGATATAATGAAATATATAAGAACAGTTTTTAAAATTCAAAAATTTATGTACTAACTACAACATAACAACGTCTGAGAAAAACACGTTTTGATTCAAATTGAATCAAATTTTTTAAATAACCTACAACTGAGTGCTTGCAACAAGATATCTACCAGCATGTTCAAATAATGACTTTTACTGTATTAGCACCGATCGAAATGGTTTGGTCATAATCATGGCCAGTGTGCCATACCATTATAGCCAAAAAAAGAACTATACAAATTTAAAAAACTGAATATAGATTTACAAAATGATAGTGTGAGAAAAACGTTTCTCTTATTAACTATATGAAATAAGCAGAATTATCAACTTCCAAAATGGCACATGTGTTATGTGATTTAGTCAAAACTTTTTGTATTTAACGTCTAATAGGTGAAATAATTATACACCAAACTGTAGTTTATTAATTGACATACTCCTGTTATAAAATTTTTATTATCAAAAATGTTTTCACGCATATGTACATATCTGAGTTATTAATACAGCAATATAGCAATTTCCCTCTTTTTAATATGAAAACAGATTAAGTATAGTATTGTCGAACTATTGAAATTAATTAAACACCTCATCGTCTGAGCACAAAAATTTGTGCTGAGTCAAAAAAAAAGGGAAAGTCCTTTCCACTGAGTCTAAAAGAAAGGTTTACGTAAGTTAATTTTAAATATATTAGATAGAGAAAACTGCACAAAGTATTTCAATTTGCAGTCTTAATTCATCTGTTCAAATTCTGCCGAAAATATCTGGAATTGTTGTATGGATGGAAAATAATTCTTATGAAGCACTTCGTATTTAACATCAAAACAATTAACATGTAACTTGATTAGGTTAGCTAACCTTGAAGAATAGGTATCGAAATGACTGCAAGTAGTTAATAAAGTTCGAATATTACCCTAACTGGTTGGTTGCTTTTAATTTTAGGGCCACATTGGTTCCCATTATATTGACAACTGTCTGTAGGACAAAAGCATTCAGAATATCTAGTTTTCCTTTCCAAGTCCCAGAATGATCTGTTAAAAATAAAATATGTCCAAGAGAAAAAGGCTATTAGTGGTGTCCGAGTTATCTTCAATCAAAAATCACTCATCGGGTATTTAAGATTAAAATTTCTGAAACTATAACCTGCAGTTATTGTAAAATTGAAAAATTAAGAATTCAGATAGTCTTTTGGTTACCATTATATTAAGTAATTTGTGCTGTATTTGGTATTTAATTTTTATTTAAGAATGTTTATATATTATTCTAATGAAAACATAATTGTATAATAGTCTCACATTGGTGCTTTTCACAACCAATGCGTAGGTATAGTTCCAGTTTTTTTTGTAATAAATTAGTTTACAATTAACTAGAGGCGTGATTAATATTCGGCCAACTTAATATTTCTATTTTAGAAACGGTTCTTTGAGCCAGCAGTTTTAAATAGGTGTTAGTGTTCTTATGGTTAACATTTGTTTTATGTTTGATTTAACAATATAGTACTTAATGATTTCTCAGGTGAATTTTAGATTAGAATCATTTTCCTGATCCCAGATTTTGACATCCTCTATCTGAGGTTTTCCCCTAGAAACCTCTGTACTTCATAATTAGATGGCTTCCAAGATACTTACTGATTAAGATATATTCTACACATGATAGCACTCTTTAAACATTTACACCATCCGTTCCCACTGAGTTAGTCGGCAAGCAACCATTCTCTTCACTATTACAGAAGAAATCCTAAATTCTCAATTTAAAAAAAAACAATTCTTTTTCAGCAATTCCAACTTAAATTACACGCTACATTGGATTTAAGTTTATAAAAGAAGTTATGCCGTGCTTTAATCGAAATTTTAAAAGCATATACACCACAACAAAAACCTGCAACCCAATCTTACACACAAGAGTGTTACAAGCTATCAATAAGTTTAGGTTTATATGTTGCTACAGTTCAAATATATTTTAATTTCTGTAAATTTTACTAACAAACTATTGTTTTTTGTACAACTAAAACAGCAAATAACATACACAATGCAAACTGACCGTTAATAAGGTTATAAAATCAAATTTTATATTCTCCACTAGCTTTAATCTGCAAAAATGGCATTTCAATAGTGCATACGAGTATTTAAGTAACATAGAATGCTAATTTTTGCTTGTCGAGTTGGTCATGCAGCAAAAGAAATGCTTTGCTTTATTTTAATAAAAAATGGTACATCCTATACAACACAACCTATCATGCAGATTTGCTAATTCAGATGCATTTCTACCAAAACGTTTTAGGTTACTTAAGCACATATTACAATCATTATGCTTTTTTTCATGAGGAACCGTTGTGGACACAATGTGTTTCGGTTACCATTTAATTTTTGCGGAACATAGTGTGTTTGATTTTGTCACAGACTCTATGAAGCTGGTCCAACCATTTTAAACTATAGATAAAACTTGTGTAACAATTTGCGATTACTGTCAAAAGTAAAACATATTTATTATCATCTGGCATGGTGTTCATTGAAATCCTATTTCTAAAATTTAAGAATAGTTCAATGAAAATCCGTTTTTCAAATACAGTTTGAGAGGGTTAAGGTACCAGTTAAGTTGCAATTAGAAAGGTATAAGGAATATAATGTTAATATAGAAACTGCTGAAATATTACTAAATGGTTTGTTTTATAATGTAGTAATTATCCTACAGAGAAATATGTTGAGACTATTAGCAATTGCGCCTTCATCTAGTTATACACCAAATATATCAAGTTAATCTGTAATAGAAGAAGTATAGACCAGTAGAAGTAGTACCACAGTGGACTAGGAGGCAGAACTATTTTTAAATTTAAAATTAAAACTAGCCACAAAATTTAATGACGACAAAAAAATTAAACAACATTTATGGCTACAAATCGCAAAGGAAATAAGGAAAGGCAATTTTTATGTTGGTGATGCAAAGGATGGTGCTAAAAAATATCATAAAAAATTCGCAAATTTACAAAAACCTATTTAAATCATATTCAGCATATGAAAACAACTGATGAATCCAAAAAAGATCCATCTCCGTACTTTGATCGACTCCACAATATCACATTATACTTGGAAGAAAAATTAATTTAACCCCTAATATTTAGATGATTCGTTAAAAAAGAAATACTATCGATAATATCGACGAGACACAACCTTCATGTAGTATCACAATTAATAAAAATAAAAACAGGTAAATGTAAGTACTTATGTATAGCCCTTTAACTGCGCACATTTCTGAAATTCTCAAATTTCAAAATTTAACAAGAACAACTCTAACCAAACCCGAGACTTCAACCACCAAGTTGCTAATAAAATTGAGGGAATACCACACACAACAACAAAAAGAAGAACATTTTGTAATTTTAAAAACATGTATTGATAAGCAAAATACACAACGCAATATATTTTTGGAGGTATTTAAAAAGAATCTTTCTGCAAAACAAAAACGTAAAAATCGCAGTTCCTATTCTGAATTGTCGTGTGAAAATCATTATTTTGTTCTCGACCTTACGTAAGCTCGGTTCAACGCAGCTCTAACTTCTTTTCTATCTAAAAACCTCTACATACCCTTCACAATCTAAATTTCTAAAAATTTGACTAATATAGCGTGGTCTAGCTCTTCCTATACTCTTCTATCTCTTTCTTATCTACCTGGCTCTACATAGATATTAGCAATCTGATGGTTGTTAAACAACTCCAACCTGTTTACATAATTCCCATTTATAAGGAAATGAAATATTACCTGGTTATTCCTCCAAAAAAAGGAAAAGTATTAAATGTGTGAAAATAGTTATCATTATTGTTCTTATAATTAATTTTTCAGTTCCGAATGGACCTGCACCTTGACGAAGTTCTAGATTACTAGAATGGGTGGAACGGCTTGAGTGTTCCAATGAGCTAAAGAGACGAACCAAAGGTTTTACCAAATTGGCGGGGTCTTTGGGGAAGAACCAGACTAAGACAGGTCCCCGAAAGAGGGCAGCAGCTCTTTCAGTACTTAGAGTGGCAGAGACCATAGGGGTCAGTATGGCATTCTAAGGCACACACTGCGATGTGGAAGCCAACGGGAAACCACTACATTACCTCCCAAGTACATAGCGTACTTAAATTGTAATAAACATTATGGCATTCTCTAAGTTAAAAGATTCCGGAGTTATAATAGTCCCCCATGTGGATCTCGGGAAGGGGACTATTCCGTAGGATGCAATCAGAAAGTTCAGAATAAGAGTCTGGAACATTTTGCGAGTTGGAGCATGGAATGTTAGAAGTATGAATCAAGTAGTTAATCTAGAGAACTTGAGATTTGAGATGGATAGTTTAACACTAGACATAGTAGTGATCAGCAAAGTTCGGTGGCCAGCGGAGGCGGATTTTTGGAGTGGAGACTTCAGGGTAATTCGTACAGGAGCAGAGGAAGGAAATTCAGGTGTGAGGATAGTTATGCGAAAAAAGACAGGACACTGTGTAGAAAATTACTTACAAAAGAACGAACGAGTACTCATGGTTAGATTAGAATCTAAACCGGTAGATACAGTATACATGCCCACCTCTAGCTACAGTGACGAAGAGGTAGAAGTGATCTAAAAAGATATCGAAGACTTACCAAGATATGTAAAATGACATGAAAATTTTAATGCAGTGGTAGGTGAGGGTAGGGAACGAGCGGTAGCAGGTTTATTTGGTTTAGGCATGAGAAACCACAGGGGAAACAGGCTAGTAGAATTTTGCGACAAAAACAATTTAATCTTCACAAACACATTATTTCAACATCATGCTAGAAGACTATATACATGGAAGATGCCAGGAGATATAGGAAGATATTAAATAGATTACATTCTTGTTAGATAATTGTTTAGGAATCAAGTAAAAGACTGTAGAAACTACCCAGAAGCAGATATAGACACTGACCACGACATCGTAATTATGAAGGCTACTCTTAAGAAAAAGGCACTTTGACTTTGAGAAACTAAAAGATAAAGATATCCACAAGAGATTTGAAAAAAGTCAAATGAATTGCTGAAAGATATCGGGAAAGTTTCTGATACCAAGGAAGTATAAACAGAATGGAATAACATTAAATCCAGCCTAGACATGGCGGCCAGAGATATTCTGGGGTATACACAAAAGAAAATACAGAACCATGGATAACAAACGATATCCTAAATTTAAGAAAAACGAAAATAGAAAAATGGATCAGATGAAACAGGAAAACGGAGATATTAAAGTCATAAAATGTGAAATTATTCGGAAATGCAGGAAAGCTAAATAGCAATGGATTGATAAAAAGTGCAAAGAGGTCCAAACTAAGATGGAAATAGGAAAGACAGATGACGCATACCAACTAATTAGAGTGAATTTTAGGGATAAAAAGTCATATAGAAAAAATATAAGTGATATGGGAGGAAATGTCATTATAAAAAATGTAGAGAAAGTGGTTAGATGGCATGAATATATAGAAAATTTATATGCATGCAAAGAATTAACAGCATTGTAACAGGAATCAGAGATTGAAAATGAAGACTTGGGATTTCCTATACATAGAGATGAGTTTGAATTGGCATTATAGGGTCTGAAAAATGGTAAGGCGCCGGGTACAGACAGGCAAGATAACTAAAGATTTCACACGTAACATCATAGTAACTATACCAAAAAGGCATGGATAGATGTGAAAATTTTCGAGCAATAAGTTTGACAGCACAGATGTCAAAAATATTAACCAGAATTGTACAAAGACGAACAAAAAAACGAGCTGAAGAAATACTAGGAGAAGATCAATTTAGGTTTAGGCGAATCAGGGGAATACGGGAGGCTATTTTAGCTTTGAGGGTGATAATGAAGAAAACAATAGAAAAAGGAGAAAGCGTTTATATTTGGTTTTGTAGATCTGGATAAACATTCAACAATGTAAAATGGAAAAAAATGTTCAAAATACTCAAAAAGATCGGAATGAGTTCTAAGGATGGACGGATAGTACATAGCATATACAAAGAACAAACGACGGTAATAGAATTAGAGCAGGAACATAGAGAAGTTAATATTAGGAAAGGGGTGAAACAGGGATGTGCCCTATCCTCATTAATTTTTAACTTGTACATTGAAGAGACAATGAATACTGTCAAATGGAAGAAGACATTTGGAATTACTATGCACGGACAAAAGACTGATATGCTTAGATTTGCAGATGATATAGCAGTATTAGCATCTAGCAAAGAAAAGTTAAGCTGCTCTTGATGAAATGGAAACAGTTCTAGCAGAGGGATACAGTATGAAGATTAACAAAAATAAAACTAAACTACTTTGGTATGTAAAAATAAATCAAAAACAAGAATACAAATAGGTAACGAGAGGTTAAGGATTTCTGCTACCTAGGAAGCCAAAAAACGCTATAGGAAAAGTGCAAAGGATTTAAAACAAAGATTAGCACAAGGTCGTGATACATTTAACAAGAAAAGCAACTATTGTAAGACAACAAACAGAAACAGGAAAAAAAATTGCTTGAAACATATGTATGGTGCACAGCACTGTACGGCTGTGAGGTCTGGACAAGAAAAAGGTAGCAGTCTTTGAAATGTGGTGCTACAGATGTATGATGAAGATATCATTGACGGACAAAGTTAATAACAAAAAGGTACTAGAAATGGCAGGGAAAGAAAGAAATATATGGAAAACAGTAAAAAATAGGAGAGATAGGATGATAGCCCACATAACGAGGCATGAGGGAATGGTGCGGAATATATTAGAAACAAAGATAGGAAAAAAGAGAAGTAGAGGTAGACCTAGGTTAGACTATTGCACACAAATAGTGAAAGCTTAAAGCTGTAAACTGCTCTTCCATTTAACCCTAATCTAAATTTAACTTAATTACTTAAATATGATAAGAGAGTGTAGAATAACTAGCCCTCAGCTTAAATAGAGTAGATTAACATATTCTGTTAGGTGTGCTTTAATGCCTTAACAGGAATATGTGACCACTTAAAAGCAAATCACGGACAGCAATTTAAACTATCTGTAGCAGTATTTTTATATTCAGAAGATAGCTCATTATACAATTTGAAAATGCAATATGAAAACGAACGTGAAACAAGCATACTTCATGCATTAAACGTCTGTTTTGCATAGACATTACATGTGATCTTCCAGTGCTCCACCCGAAGGTACTACATTGGCCAGGAAGCGAGTTTTTTTTACCTGGAAAATTTGGAATTTTGACGAACCCTTGCTGTTCCAAGCAAGGTAGGGATCTTTAACGTGCGTGACAACACTCACACACGGGACCTCCATTTTACCTCTCATCCGAACGAGGGTGTATTTTTGTGAAAAATGCTCGCCTAACATTTTTCAAGCGAACCGTGTCGGGATTCGAATCCGGGACCTTGGGCGTAGTAGTGTTTTGCATAGACAGTTAACCCAGTCCTTAAGTTTATGACATTTTTTCATGTTTACGTATACCAAATATAAATCTCATGCATATATCAACAGCATCACGGTGAGAATCATACACAAAGTCACGATAATTTAATGTTGATAAAATCAATGAATTAGAAAGAATACTTTTAGTAGTACAATTTAGTATGTGCCGTTGCTGATACATCAATTTTAATACTAAGTATCCCTTTTCTATTCAATGTGAGACATGCTCGTTAAATCACAGTTTATAGTCAATCAGTGCAACAAGATTTAATACCGAATTCTGCAACAGCAACATGTGATTACCAATTTGAACAGAAATATTTGATTGCACTCTAAATCTCACAGAAGTTTTGCCAAGGGCATTTGCCAGACACTTGTTCAGACACTGGTTTAATACATTATTCAAGAATAGAACACTATTATGGGGCACTTCTAATTTGCTGAATATATTTAGGAATTTGCATAACTGGAATTAGGGAGACCCACTATCATGCACTCTGGATTCAGGAAAGAACATACACTAGTAGATCATCGTCATATAGATGATACTCATTTATAACTTTAAAGGAAATGTATAATATCAAAGTGGGGTTGTATATTAAAGTAAAATTTAAATATAGAATGACACAAAATCTTCCCTCATCAAATTGTTTAAATTATAATTAGGCAGTTACATGTTTCGAGGAAAGAACTATCCTCATCACCAGGCTAATAAAATCCAAAATAGAATAACACAATTAAAATATAAAATCTCAATCTACAATAAAGATGATACTCACACCCCTTGAGTATGGTGGGGAAAATGGACCTGTATATTAAGAATAACAGCGGCCCCACAATCGAGCCAAGCGGGACCCTTCGCTAGTGCTTTTTCAGATTTGATAGGATAATTACTACCAGGATACGTTTTCTGTAATAAACAATAATGGTAATTCCGGCAAGTACATCTAAAAGAGGTTCAAACATTTGCTTCCTCCTACTAAATAATTAAAAAAACACACTGAGATTGCTTCAATTCACACATCTGGTTGATTTATTGTGAAGCAATGGTAAACAGTTCGTATTTTTTTGCAATTGCAATAATTTTGACGCGATTGCATACCAATTTAAAAACGAAATATCTGATTAAAGTATCAGGTCTCGTCGAACAAAAAATATTCTCGCAAATAGTATAACATCATATGCAAAAACATGCTTTTCAGTTGCATACTATCGTTATTATTAGAAATTTCAGTACATTGATTAATAAGATTACAGTTTAATAAAGATTATTGGGATAATTGTTTTGAGGTTATGTAAAATTCAAGAGCTCTTAAACAAACCACTTAAATTTTCTCGCAAACCTTTAATAATAAAAGACAAACATATAATAAACAAAGATGAAAAATCATAATTGGTTAAACCAAGGAAACGTCCTTGGGTTCAATCATAGATAAATAATGTTCTCTATGGGTTCAATACAGTTGGTCGCAAAAAAAGATTCTTAGCTTCCTAGATAAATTCATATAAAATGCATCCCTAATTGCATTTGGATAACCCCATAGAGAACAATTTATCTATGGATAACCCTTCCCTACTTCAGGTGCTTCGTATACCGTAATTTTAGAAATAAATTTTTGCGTTTTAACTGAACGTTATTTACAATATCGATTAAATAATTGGCGAAGGTGTCATTTTATTAAGACATCAATAGTGTACGATAGCCGGCCGAAAAGATTTTAGCAATAGCAGATGGCAATAGTTTTTATTACAGCTAATGCAGATCTGTATTCGAATAATTAGGTGTCACTAAAGTTTTGAAAATGTGTGGTACCTAAATGTTGCATTTACTAAATTCCTAAAATATCTGTGCTGCAATTTAAAGTAGTAAAAGCAACTACCTTTGTGAAGATAAAATACCGCCGGTTTATTAAGATACCTATATATGTGAGTGAAGCTTTTCGGAAACCACCGAATAGAAATATTTATTTTATTAATTATAAATTAATTACAAAACAAGGATACAAATAGGTAACGAGAACTTACAAGAGGCTACGGATTTCTGCTACCAAGGAAGCTAAATAACGCAAGATGAGAAGAGCGCAAAAGATATAAAACAAAGATCAGCACAAGGTCGTGCTACATTTAACAAGAAAAAGCAACTACTGTGTTCAAGGACAACAAACATAGAAACAAGGAAAAGATTGCGTAAAACATGTGTGAAGCACAGCACTGTACGGCTGTAAAGCCTGTACAATAGGCGAAGCGGACAAGAAAAAGGTAGAAGCCTTTGAAATATGGTGCTACAAACATATAATGAAGATATTAAGAACATGCTAAGTTAAGAACAAAGAGGTACTAGAAATGGTAGGGGAAGAAAAAATATGTAGAAAACAGTAAAAAATAAGAGAGATAGGATGATAGGTTACATGCTACGACCTGAGAAAATAGTGCGAAATAAATTAGAAGCAGAGATAGAAAAAAAGAGAGTAGATGTAGACCTAGGTTAGACTATTGCACACAGATAGTGAAAAATGTAGGTTGTAGGAATTTCAGGGAAATAAGTAGGCTAGCTCAGAATAGAAATCAAAGGAGGTACGCGTTCAGCCAACCCCAAGACAGAAAACACTATGGTGGAAAAATAATTGTAGTTAAACCTGATGGTTACTATAATCAACAAGTGTTGGTTCTGCAATATTCTCAACTAATGTTAATTCGGCAAATGTCTAAGTGTTGGGGGATCTTGGCAGCCACAGGCCGCTTAACCCCTTCACATACCCTCCATTTTATTTTTTTCCAATGCTCCACCCGAAGATACTACATTGACCAGAAAGCGAGTATTTTTTACTTAAAATTTTGAATTTTGCCAAACCCTTGCTGTTGCAAGCAAGGTAGAGATCTTTAACGTGCGTGCAACACACACACGGGACCTGCATTTTATCTCTCATCCGAACGAGAGCGTATTTTTGTGAAAAATGCTCGCCTAACACTTTTCACGTGGATCGTGACGGAATTAACCCGCCCTCACATACCACTTAATCTCGGTGAAGTAGGGCATATAATTAGAAAACAATTGAAGGGAAACCGAGCTGTATATAAGCTGTGTGGGAATTTCAGAGAACTGCGTAGGCTAGCTCAGAATAGAAATAAGCGGAGTTACTCGTCCAACCAGTTTTGAGACAAAAAACCTAATGACGAAAAAATAAGCGTACATAAATCTGATAATTATTATAAACAACTACAGGTTTTGGTTGTGAAATATCTGCAACTACTGCCGATAGTGCGGAAGGATATATTGGAAAAACTATTAAATCGGCAAAAATGTTCAAGTGCTGGGGGAACTTGGCAGCCACAGGCTGCTTACTCCCTTTTACAACCACTGAATGTAGGAGAACTATGATATATAATTATAAAACAATAGAAGGGGACCGAACTGTATTTAACAAGAAAGAACAGCGCCTAAGACAACAAACATAGAAACAAGAAGAAAGTTGTTGAAAGCATATGTGTGGAGCATAGCACAGTACGCCTATGAAATACGGGCAGTTGGAAAAGCAGCCTTTTGGAATGTTGTGCTTCGGATGTATGAGTTAACAACAAATAGGTTATAGAAATAGTAGAGGAATAATAATATATGTGGAAAAAATATTAGAATAGAAGGGCAGAATACGTTTTAAGGCATTTTTTGGGAATAGTACGGGATGTATTACAAGCAGGGATAAGAAAAAGGAGGTAGATGAAACCTAGATCAGATAGTGATAGATGCAGACTGTGCAAATTTCAAAGAAATGTGTAGGTTAGTTCAGAATAGAAAACAATGAGGGTACGCGTCTAACCAGTTCCAGGACTGAAGACCTAATGATGATGAAATTAATTACTTGATTTGCAATTTTTATCTTGGTATAAACGGATACAAGTGATGACGTAAATGTCTTCATGTTTCTATTATATTACCAATAACCAGCGGTGTCGCTGAAATGTTATCAGTATTAAATATCACGAATCTGCAATGCCATTACCATAAAACCTCAAACTGGTAAATGGAAACTTGAAATTAATGTTTTAAGCATGGATTAGAACCCCAATTGAGGTTTTATTTGTATTAATTTGTATATGTACTGAATAAAGAATTTTAACCATTTCCCTTACATCCTGATAAATGTCAAGTAAAAATGACATATGGGTACTTTATTATAACTGTAAACAAAGATACAGTAGTTAATCGGGTGCCCGCATAGAGGACGTAATTGGTTTTTCAGAAATTACAAACGAAATAAAATAATTTACGTTTCACATTAACAATGTAAATTAATTAATACTGGCTCACCTTTCTAATTACTGCATATCAGCAAGCTAGGTAATAGATAATTATTGTTTATCTTAATTTTGCGGCGTGGGTTTGCTCAACGTTATTTCTAGCCAATATTTTGCAGTGGGATTTGCTGATATTAACCACACTGCTGAATGGGAATAAAGACAAGATACAATAATAAGGATAGCTATAGGAATGGGCAGGTACACACTTCACTACATTATTTATAATGCACTACACTGCACAAGTAGATAACGATAATATAGTCAATACAGAAATGCATATCGTGGCTGGCTTCTCCAGCATGAAAAATACAACCCCTCTTCGTTCCCCGTCCTAATTGGTCGGGAAGACGACATATATCTATTACAAACCGTGGGAAATTATTTTAACATTTCTTCTCACGGTATAAAAACAGTTTTTACACAAACACAAAAGGTAATTAACAGAAACCTAATTTTTAAAACTAGATTACACAAATATGTGTAATACACATAAATTAATTATACAAAAAATCTCCTACAACTAGTTATTCATAAATTGTAACCCTTTTGACGAAATAGAATTAAAAATGTAACTGCATTATTTAGTGTTTGAACACTCAATATAAATGGCCATTTTAAGGATGCGTGTGTATTTTTTGCAAAGTTAATTTTTTATTTAGCAACGGATATTTACGTTTAAGCAACTACAAAATTACTAAATTAATGTTGTGAAAATAAGTCTTACCTGAAAAGTTATTTATAATTTTAAAGGTTTTGTAATCGAAAATTGCTCATTAATATTCTGACATTATTAACTGTCACTCGTTCTAAGTTACATATTATACTCCTACAAACTACTATTAGGCAACCCGTCAAACACACAAGCTTCATAATCCAAGTACATTCTCCAGGAATCGAGAATGTTCGAGCACATACCAGAGTATGATTCATGTATTTAATTCATGGTATAGATAAGACCGCTGATGAAGTACAGAGTTAGTCTATATAAAAATGTTGTATATAAATCATCTTGTGTATAGTTAGTTGCTCATTACGTTTTGAAAGTCCTATAGTGACATAAATTTGTGTTATGTGAACATGTATATTGTACCGCCAGCTTGCAGAATACATAAATAGACAAGAGTGTAATAAGTAAATTATAGTAGTGTTTAGTGTTGTTAAGAAGACTTATGGTTAAGGATTTAGTTTAAGAAGATATTAGTGCTTGTAAATAGCAATAGTGTGATAGTGTTTCATTGTTAATTGGACTAAAAACATCTATAAATAAGGCATATATTGTTAATTAGACTTGTGAATAGTGAGTAATAAAGACTTTTATTACTGCTTGTTTTAAATTAGTAAAACGCGCTAGCGGTAGCCCGCTACACTGGTGTCAGCCCTGTGTGGGGTATATAGTGATTTATTAAAAAAAACACAAGTCTAAAGACATTTAAGTAGTTTATATATGCCAGTTACAAGAAACCAAAGCAAAATGGACGCAGAAACCGTAATGAATTTCCTTAAGGATTTTAAATTCGGTATGGAAGAAAAGTTTAGTAAAAACGCTGAGAATATGGAGGAGAGTTCGACTAAACTAGAAGTGACCCTTAGTGAAAATGCTGAGAAGATGGAAGAAAAGTTAAGTGAAAATGCTGAAAAATGGAAGAAAAGTTAAGTAAAAATGCTGAGTAAATGGAAGAAAAGTTAAGTGAAAATGCTAAGAAAGAGGAAGAAAGATTTAGCAAAAATGCTGTAAAAATGGAAGAATTGAATGAAAAGACGGCCATGTTAGAACAAAGATTAATGGAAAGCTCCATCGCATTGAAAGAAGATGTAACTGAACAGATAAAAATAGTTCAGCAAAAGTTTGACAATAAATTGGTAAAACTGGAAGAAGATGTGATGAGGCTGCAAAAACAAATGATTTCACTAACAAAGCGACCACTTTAATTAGCAAACCAAGTTGTAAATTAGAACATTCCAGAAATAAGAAGCATGGAAAGTAGCGAGTTATTACTGTCAAAATTTAAAGTGAAACCACCCACATTCGATGGTAAAACACCTTGGTCCACATCTTGCAAACGATTCCCGATCACCAGCAAAATGATTAGGTCCTCCTAACATCGAAGCTTGAGATGAGATATGGAGACGCTCACCTTTAACAGGTTTACCATGCACAAATTAAGAACCGCTTGCAAAAGAAAAATAAAAACCTGCAAGAATTCGAAGCTTACATTGCCAGATTAGTTAGATTGGCATACCCAACGGCACCAGATAGCTTCCTCGAACAACTGGCTGTTCAAACATTTGTGGATTGCGTTAAAGATGGCGAAATACAACAAGCGCTAAGATTAGCACGGCCAAAAATACGCTTGAATTTGAAGCAGCTAAGCAGACATCACACAGGATGAGTCACAAAGTTCGGTCCGCCTTAGAAGAACCTGGTCAATCGCAGAACAGCATAGAGGAAATAATCAACCGTGTGTATGAGAAACAAAAGGCGGAAAGGCTGTAAAGACAACGACCGCGGAGATGGGGTCTACGACCCGAGAGCTGCGGTGAAGTTGGTCATATACAGAGACGTTGTACTCAACCAAAAAATAATCGGTTGAGCTAATGCAGGTCGATGTAAGAGGGCGAACGTCGACAGCACAATGTAGTGCCCTGGAGATTATCATCCGTGCTGCATCGTCGATGAGAAGTCTGGACAGCATTTATATCGATGGTAGAATTAATGATGGGTTGTCCGATTACTGGTGGATACAGGAACGACAAGGACTATTGTGAGATCAGATTTGGTTGGTCGTGGAAAAGTGATACCTGTATCGGTATGTCTTCGAACGGCAAGTGGTGAGAAAATTTCTACTCACGGAGAGACTGCCGTATCGCTGAGAATTGGAGACAAACTAATTAATTATTGGGTGTTGGTAGCTGAAATTACAGAAGTTATCTTGGGAATAGATCTCATGAGAAAATATGAGTTTCATGTAAACATGAAAGAAAATGTACTTCGGAAAGATGATGCGATTTCATTTTAAGGGACGAGTGATCAGACGAAGCAATTTCGAATGATTTGTGATATGAAAATACCTGAGAAGGCGGAAATGATCGTAATGGGACGCCCGGATGGTACGCTCCGGGAAGGGCAAGTATGCATGCTAGAAGCAACTGAATCGGAAATGGGTCAGGCGGGATGACTGATTGGAAGAACACTGGTAAAGTCTCAAAAGAAGAAAAACATGATTGTGAGAAGTTGCATTCCAGTAAGTCATATTAAACGTTGCGTGGACGACACAAAAGACAAACCAGTCAACGGTTGACCACAGAAATTGCTGGATATGTTGATACCTTCGTGTCAAGGATTAAACGGCGATCAACTGGGCAAGAAAAAAGAACTGGTCGGACGATATCAAAGTGTGTTTGCACTGGATAATAGTGAGAAATGAAGGACGAATGTTGTGCAACACAAGATCAATACTGGAAATGCGCAACCGACAAGACAATATCCCAGGCGGCTTCCTTGGTGCAAAACGTAAGGAAGCCGAGCAAATTATTACCGACATGGAAGAACAGGGAGTGATTAAACCCTCGAATAGTCCATGGGCATCCCCAGTAGTGCTTGTCAAGAAAAAGGACGGGTCGACAAGGTTTTGTGTAGACTACCGGCGCTTTAACAATGATACAAAGAAAGTCAGGTATCCTTTGTCCAGAATTGATAACACCTTGGATACTCTATCCGGGTCTAAATGGTTTTCGACTTTAGGCTTGAAAAGCGGATATTAACAGGTAGGCTTGGAGCCAAACGATAAAGAGAAAACTGCGTTTACAATTGGAACATGATTATGATAGTTCAAGGTCATGCCCTTTGGATTATGCAATTCCCCTGCTACTTTTGAACGTTTGATGGAGTCGATACTGCGTGGACTGTCTTGGAAAATGTCTGATGTACCTAGACTACGTGATAGTGTTATGCGGGTCTTTTGAAGAACACCTTAAACACCTAGAGGAGAAATTCCAAAAATTACGCGGGGCAAACCTTACCTTGATCCCCAAGAAATGTCATCTATTTGGAAAAAAAGTGAAATACCTAGGACATGTCGTTTCGGAGACTGGAATAAGAGCTGACCCTGACAAAATAAAAACAGTACAAGGGTAGCCTACACCAGCAGATATACACCAACTACGCAGTTTTCTAGGATTGTGCACATATTACCGACGTTTTATACTTGGGTTTGCGAACATTGCCAAACCGTTGACGAAATTAACCGAAGATGGACAAGAATATAATTGGAATGACACTGCCACAGCGCATTTGAACAACTGAAACGGCTACTAGTAGTACCAATTCTGAGTTACCCACGGATAGAGGGGAAATTCGTGTTGGATACATATCCCAGTAACACAGTTATAGGAAGCGTTCTTTTTCAAGTGCAGGACGGACAAGAAAAAGTTATTGGGTATTTCAGCAATTTCTTGTCGCGGCCAGAAAGGAACTATTGTGAAACAAGAAGGGAGCTGTTGGCCGGCGTCAAATCCGTAGATCACTTTTATAAGTACATGTACGGCCATAAATTCCTGTTAAGAACAGATAATGCTGCACTAAAATGGTTACTGCAGTTTCGAAATTCTGAGTTGCAAGGTGGATAGAACGGCTGCAGGAATATGACTTTGACACAGAACATCGTGTAAGAACTAGCCATCAGAATGCAGACGCTCTGTCAAGGAGATCTTGTTTGGTGGACTGCAATCATTGCTACAAGATGGAAGAGAAAATAAGTGTCATTCATAAAATGACTGTAAGCGATGATACTTGGCAACCCGAAAGAATACGAGAAGACCAGAAGAATGACGCCGAATTGGGGCGTATTCTAGAGTGGAAAAGTAGAGGACAACGACCAGCTTGGGAAGAAATTAGTATTTCAAGTAGGAGCCTGAAGGCATACTGGGCACAGTGGGACTCCTTGGTGATGGAAAATAGAATCTTGAAACGACGCCTGGAATGTGAAGATGGCACTGAGAGACTCCAAGTGATAGTGCCGAGAAGCAGAGTGCCAGAAGTGTTGCAGCACTTGCACGATGGTATTTCCGAAGGGAACTTTGGCGTGTAAAGAACTCTCGAAAGAGTGAGGGAAAGATTCTATTGGGTGAACTGCAAAGAAGATGTGAAGGAGTGGTGCCGGAAATGTGAGTTATTTGCCTCTGGAAATGGCCCGGTTACAAAACGGAAAGCCCCAATAAGACAGTGTAACGTGGGGAATTTTTTTGAGAGAGTGGCCATTTATATAGCTGGTCCGTTTCCTGAATCAGAGAAAGGAAATAAATACATCTTGGTTGCAATGGATTATTTTACCAAATGGCCGGAGGCGTATGCTATACCTAACCAAAAAGTGAAGACGGTTGCAGATGTACTAGTGAGAGAGTTGTTTTGTCGCTTTGGAGTTTCGTTCGAATTACACTCCGATCAAAGTTGGAACTTCGAATCAGTGCAGCGGATCGGAAGATCTTCCCGTGGTAAATCGAAAGTGGTACCCTTTGACTGTTTAATATCTTTATGCTGGCAACAATCAGGAAGACTCGAGTAATGAGAATGGTGTTCGAAGAGTTATTAATCGTGAGCCAAATGCAGATTTTGAGAGTTTCATGGCGGCGTATGGTAGTTACGCCAAGGCAAGGTTTGGCGTTGTTGTTGAAAAACAGCAAGATTTCTTTAGAGCACCAGAAGAGTATTCCCGTGCACATTGCGTAGCTAACGATCTGCAAATGTCAAGAGGGATAGCGAGTGTTTTCACGAAAAAGTTTGGAAGTGTGGATAAATTAGTACAACAGCAGCCAACTGTAGGAAAAGTTTTGGTTCTTCCGGATAAAAATCGTTATGTTTACTATCTGGTCACCAAAAATTCTTCATAGCAAAGACCTAGTTATGGACATCTATGGGAGGCTTTGCTGAATCTTAAGGCTCAGATGATGGAAAATGGAGTAATGAGACTAGCGGTATCTAAGTTAGGCTGTGGACTGGATCGCTTAGATTGGAGAATCGTTCGAAATATACTAGAAGTAATTTTCCAGGGAACCAACATCCAGGTCCTTGTTTGTTGCTATCAACCGGTTGCCTACCAAGACCTAAAAAAAAGTGTTGACTGTTATTGCCAACGACATGGTGGATGCACCAGGGGGGACAGCTGCCGTTACCGTCATCGAATTGGCGTCAAAATGTTTTTACAGTTACGGGACGTAACGGTTTTAAAGAGGGGGCAGTGTTACGAACTACTATTAGGCAACCTGTCAAACACACAAGCTTCATAACCCAAGTACACTCTCCAGGAATCGAGAATGTTCGAGCACATACCTGAGTATGAATCAACTATTTATGTCAGGGTATAAATAAGACCGCTGATGAAGTACTTTTGTTACTACTTGTTTTAAATTAGTGAAACGCGTTAGCAGTAGCCCGCTACAATATTGTAAAAATATATTTACTTTATACTTTTTATATTAAAAATTTACTCTGCTAAATGATTATAACTTTTGATTGATTTTTAAATGCTTATATCCACAAGGATTAAATGCAGTAGCGAGTTTGTGCAAAACTATTTTTATTATTGTTACGGTAAATTTATACCGTCTAAAATAATATGTGCTAACAAAAAAATGTTGTATGCGCTAATTCGGTTGGTATCGTTATGATTTACAGCTAAAAATTTAATGTTGTAAAAAGTGAGGTTATATAGCAGAATAATATCAACAAATATGGCGATTGGCAATTGTTTTATACGAGAAGTTTAACATCGAATTTTACGAAATAACGTTGAGATTCAAATTTACAATAACGTTATAGTTTATTTAATGAATATAAACATAACATGCGTTGTATAAGGGAAAATGTGTGCAGTCGAAAATTCTATAATAATTAAAACGTGTGTACTATTCACGCTAATTTTACAGTACGTCACGTTTAGCAACTTAAGGTAGGCAAACTAAAGTACAGAAATGTCCCTCGATTTCCGTATAATTTTATTAAATATAAATAGCATAAAGTTGGCAGTCCCATGCGGTGTAGTCGCATATGTTATCGTTTTACTAAGTTTTTTTGCTTTGTCACTGGCATTTGTTTGTTATTACCCGTTTAAATTTAATTATTTTATTGTAAAACAGTTTTTTTAGAACTAACAAAATTCTAAATCGTCACGTATTGATTCACTGAACTTTAACGGTAAAACAAAGTTTTTTTAAGGTCTATGTTTTGATTATTTGTTAGTATTTACATTTGCCCAAGTAGCTGACTAAAGATTGACCCTTAAAACCATAAACCTTAGTTTATACAACGACGAAATTAGACATTCTTATCCGTATAAAATGTCGGCTGCGAATTTCGTAATAATGTTAAAAAAAGTTCAGCATTTTTGCGAAATTCGCATACTCCCATCATATTAAATGTCACTTTTGTTAGGTGCATTATTTAAATTTTACATAACTTGCATATTGTTAATTTTCTTTTTCTTTCATATTATGCAACAATAAAGCTTATCGTTGACTTCCAACAAATTAGATAATTAATATAATATAAACTATTTAAAATAAACTATTGACAAATAATTTAATGTACTGAATTTGTCATATTTGCCAACCTTACAGAAACTTAGATATAACATCCCTAATTATTCATAATTTACTTTAGTTGCTTCTAAGACGTTCCAATTTTCCGAATTTCAAATTCGGAAAAAAAATCGAATTCGTTGTTGTATGAACTTAGTTTAAGAGGCACCTTACAAACAAAACAAGCTCGAAAAAGCGATGTGCCATGAAACAACAAACAAGATAACAAGTTCTAAAGTCAAGAAATTGAACAATTTCGAGTGATTCTCAACCACTGTACCGTGGCACTTTTGTATGCCTCTTAAATCTTGAAGTGTGCCGCAAAATTTTAGAAATGCAAACAAAAATTATTTAGTATGTACTTTTTTACAGTATTTTATTAGAACTGGAACGCGACGGTAAAGAGTTATCTAATGAGTTATGCTGCAATCGTTACAGCGCGTCGTCGGCATTATTGTCATGCCACTCAATTTTTTTCCGAACCGAATCAAATGTTCCTCTTTTACACAGTATGTCATAAAAGTAAAATTCTTTTAAATTTATTTATTGAAATTTTGGAATTGTTAAAAGTGTACTTTAACTTTAACAAAGAAAAGTAAGAGTCGCCGATCTAGTACTATTTTTGATCAATTGCAGGATTAAAAATATAAATAACTGGAAGTAATGTGTAAATGCTTGTGCCTGTGGAACACTCCCTTAAAGATTGCTTTTATTTCAGCCATTCTTAAACTATTTGTGAATTGGAAATGATTAATGATGTGCTGAATTTCTTAGTAAAGTGCTAGTAATTTTAGAACTTAGTTGTAAAGTGTACAGAACTATGGCTGTTCTTGCGGCTGCTGCCTTGCTAGATGAGTTAATGGGAAGAAATCGAAATATTCTACCACATGAAAAAGTAAAAGAACTTAATTGGGAGGACCCCGAGGTAGGTTCTACTTATATCAAATCATTAATTATTTTATTAATCTATGTGTATTTTGACGAATAGTATTGCAAATATTTTATGGTTAAGTTTTGTCCACATGATCTTTTTGTTAATACCAAGGCGGATCTTGGTGCATGTGCTAAAGTTCATGATGAGGAAATTAGAAAAATATTTGTGAAAGCCAAAGGCCATAGAAAACTGCAATATCAAGAAGACTTCCTAAGGTGCTGTTCTCAAATGGTAAATGATGTTGAGCGTAGAATACAAAAAGGAAAGCAACGACTATCTTTAAGTAACAACAAAGAAGCAACACTAGTAAATCCTGCACAAGTTCAACGCAATGAAGAGCAAATTGACATATTAAATGATAGAATTAATGGCTTGGAGAAGGAAGCTGAAGAAGCTGGCAATAATGGAAATGTAGAGCAAGCTCAAGGATTGATGAAATTATGTGATCAACTTAAAGATGAAAGAGATCAATTAAAGAAATTTAGTGAAAACGGGTAAGAAATTTTAGTCTTTCAAATATTTTGGCTGGGAATTAGTTTTTATAATTTTCTGTGATGAAAATTTAAATGTAAGGGAAGAAATGCCAATTTAGTGATAACTACATGTGTTCACATTGAACATATGGTTGATTGGTTCTTTTGGTGGCCCGATGTACAAAGATTATGAGAGCTGAGTTTTTAATATCTTCATACACAAATATCGTACTCAAGAATATTTTTTAATTTAATGTCTAAAATTTTCACAGGCACCGCAGTGCAACAGCAGAACTTGTTGCATCTCAAGAAAAGCTAATGGAAGTTTGTGAAGTCTGTGGAGCATTTCTTATCGTAGGTGATGCCCAACAACGGATAGAGGATCATTTAATGGGAAAGCAACATATGGGGTATGTATTGATCAGTATTCTTTAATAATTATTTTTATAAATGATCTTGTGATTTTATTGGAAATTTAAGTGAAGTCTATAGCTATATGTAAATTTGAGAGATTTGGTTAACATTTTATGATGTGTTCATGTTTACAAAGTAGTGACAAGTACAGTGATATTCGGTTATAGCGAACTCGAAAGGACCCAAAAAAATGGTTCGTAATAACCGAAGTTCGTTATAAGTATACAACTGATCTAAAAGTCAAACTACCAAAAATGAATAAACAGGGAAGGTACACTATATTTAAAAACGAAATACATATATGTGCATACATACTTACGTACCTACATATGTACCATATTATTCACGTATTGTTTTAAAAAGATTGTTACAGGCGGAAAAGCTACTAAGTATGTATTTTCCAGTAAAATTATAAAATGGGGGCGGCCTGTAAAACAAAAAATAAAGGGGGGTCACCGGCACTAGCTAGCGGAAGGTCGTGGATCATATAGAGGGTTAAAATTTTGAAAAAAGGGTTAAATTAATTTATAATATACTACAAAAGATTTGGCACTTAACTTTCATAAAATATTGTGGCTTAATGACAATAGCCAAGGGCACCAGACAAGTCGAGAGTGTCCAAATGTTCGTACAAAACCTTGAGAGACTTGTCATCCCAAGGAGGACAATTGTTCCTTTTAATCAATTCCTCACTTTTTTACTACTTATAAAAAAAAATAAGAAAAACTATTGACTTAATCAACGGCAAACAAAACGATTTAATTCACAGAGCAAGAAACGTGAACCTCTTACATTCATTGATATTAATTTAGAAATTTAAGTGAATAGGTGACTATGGAATTTATGAAAATTTTGAGTACATAAGTAGTTCCCAAACACTTGTATATGAACGAAAACTTATATTATAAATCTTACAATAAATTAATCCTACGGTTTATGGCCAAAACGTCCTAACAAACAAACAAACTAACTAAAAATTGGTCATGCTACTTAACTATAAAAACTTACTTACTAAAAATTGTCCATTGTTTGAGGGTTTGTTTTCCAACGTAGAACAGTTCTTAAATTTGGGAAGAGAATCTCGATTGTTGCTTCTGTTTATAATTTTTAAAGAATTGACTGGCACACGAACCCGGCAGGATCTTGACAATATCACTTACTTGTGCGTCACATGCCTTAATAGTTACCTTGTATCACTATAAATCCGGGAAGATATGGGCATAACTCTCGCGAATTGGAAAAGTAATAACTCCTTCCCAATTTTTAATATCATGATACGAAGTGAAATATTATATCTGTGATGCCGGAGAACGCTACCCACGAACTACGTTTCTTTCTACTTCTTGACCACGGACAGCCCCATTGGAAAAACTCTCCCTTTTTTGGCTAAAGCCTTAAATTATATAGACTAATTCCTACCCTAATCATTATGTACGTCATTTTCTGTTATCCAATGACTAAACAGAACCTCCCACAAAACAAGATTTCAGAAACCAAATCCAACCCCTTTTTAAATGAGAGTCACGGAAGCAATTATTTTCCCAAGGGGTTTAAATTATATTGTACCTTCTACGAATTTCTAAATTATTGAAATGTGGAACCTACCTATGGCGACAGTAGTCTGCCATTAACAAAGACCGGCTAACCTACTTGAGCCGAAATGGATTTTAAATACAATGGATGTCTCCAGACTACTTAAAATTACTTGTAATATTTGAACAAATCAAATTGGAAATAGTTTTCGCTATTTATAATGTTTCGTTTTCTATAACCCGCTGTCAATCAACGAAAGTATTAAGAAGGTTAAGCTTTTCAAACTGAAAATTGCTTTCCTTTATTTACGCTAAAAGGTACTATTAAATTTTAATTTTATCACTTTCGTCAATCTGTAACCGACCTAAACTTTAAGAGGTTTATTGTATTTGATTTACGAGGGTAGACCTTTAAATGATGAAAGCCGCTGGAATTTACAATAGTTTAGCCTGAAGCTATTTGTAAAGCTGGTCTTTTATTATAAGGGAGCCTAACTAAATATGAAGTTATTTATTGTGGAATTTTTGTCTATACTTTATGCAAGTTAATGAATTTTAATTAATTGATCTGTTTATTCGTTAACATTACAAAATAATGTTACAAGATAGTCAATCATTTTCTTTTGGACAAAAGTACTTCCAGTGCATGTGTTTTCCACGAATGTTTCCAATTCTGCTAAGCTATCTAAAACCTTTTGCGACGCTCCTCGAGATTGCGCAAACGATCGGACTTCCACTAGTTTTTTAAGTGCTGTGAATGGTGTTATAGCTATAGCAATCACATCGCGTGCGTTTTGATTATCGTCACTATCAGGTTCTTCCTCACTTATATTGCTCGCAGTTATCACAATTGAAACAATTTCATCATCAGTTAGGAAATCGGAAGTCAAAAGATTGTTATCTACACTTACATAATCTTCCGGAATATCTAATTCTTGATAGCTTTCATCGTTAGTTGTTTGTCTTTGTAGGCAATCGATTAATGGGAGGTCATCATCCATATCATACTCTACATCATCAGCAATCCTAGTTCTATAAAACCCTGCGTGTTTGTAACAGTTCTTTATTGTTTGAATGGTTACTTTCTTCCAAGACCGATGAATTAAATTTATTGCATCCAATAAAGTTATGGAACAAGATGTTGAGGAATCTATACATTGCAGCACTTTTATTAAAAGTAATTGACGGTAATAACTTTTGAGGGTTTTTAATATACCCTGATCCATGGGCTGTAGCGTGACACTGGTGTTTGGTGGCATGAAGACCAGTTTGATATAAAGTAACCCTTCAATTTTAGGATGTGTGGGGCAGTTATCAATTAATAACACAATTTTACGTTTTATCTTGTGTAGCTCTGCATCCCATTTCCGAACATAATCTGTAAATATTTCAGTTGTCATCCATGCCTTTTTATTTCCATGGTAGCTTACAGGCAAGCTTTTGACATTTTTGAAGCAGCACAGATTTTGAACTTTATCATTAACAAGTAGCTTGCGTTTTTCCGTGTGGGACATGTTTGCACAAACTTACAATTGTGGTACGCTCTTTTGATAACTTTCCTCCACTACAGCGTTCCCCTTTAAATTTTAAAGTTTTGTCAGGTGTCAGCTTAAAAAAGTCCTGTTTCGTCCATATTAAAAATGTCATTTTCAGTATACTGCTGTTTGATTGTTGGCCATACTGTTAATAACCAGTTATCTACTACACTGTTATCGACAGCTCTGAATCACCTGCAATTTTACCACTGCAAATGTTGTGACAGCCTTTCCATCGTTCAATCCATCCTTCAGCACAAATAAATTCGTCTTGAAATTTTTTGCCAAATTTCCCGGCCTTGGTTTTGAGGATGACTCCATTAATTGTGATGTTATTTAAGCGCTGTTATGAAAATCATTTTAATAGAGCTTTGTCCACATCATCATGGTTAGATTTTCTCATTTTTTTAACCGTTGAGTTAACACATCGAAATGCTTTAATAAGTTCATCACGATTCTTCCAGATCTGTACCTACCATTGATTTGCTAAGATTTCGCTCACGATTGCTTTTTCCTGTTGTGCAATTGGCGAATTATATCACACTTAGGGTCAATCCATATGAAGTGACCAAAAAAAATTTTCAGGTTGCTTGACCAATTTTAATATTTATATTTTTTTATGTTTTTCTTACATAAGTCAGCACTTCAAAACAGGTATGAAATTTTTTTTATCTCATCCCGTTTTGGAGATCGGCCATTTTTGTTTGGCCATGCGGGCTAATTTTGACCGTTACAGTCATTAGCGATAAATTAAATATCTCCAGACTGGTTAATGCTACAGTAATGGGATTCCTACTATTCTTTTTAGAAAGGTACATTCTACAATTTAGGCCCTTGCAGTTTAAACTGTTAATCTAACATAAATAGCTCAAAAATACAACCAAAGTTCATGATCAAATAAATTCGACTTTTTAAGACTGAAAATTTCAATGAAAGAATAAAATACCCAAGCTAATGTTTGTATGACCATATAATAGGATACTTACCAATTTTAGAGAAAGAAGGTTAAAATATGTCTCCCTCGATTTTCTATAATTTTTCAAAAAACGTAATTTTGAAATTTTTTGAAATTTCGAAACTTAATAACTGGTGGGGGAAAATTTCAAAATCTGAATTTTTTACACAAGCAACAAACGGATTAAATTAAAAAAAAGAGTACTCAACGTAAGAGAAAAATAAAGTCACTAAACCCAGAAATTGGGTGCCAGAGTTTTCAAAGCGTCTACAATTATTGGCGAAAATACAAGTCCAATAATCTGAAATTAACTAACCAATAATATTGAGCGGTCAAGAAAGAAACCATAACTAAAATTTAAGAAGATCGAACTGTCACAAGAAATAAAGAAAAGAAATAAATATAAGTTCGAGCGTAAGGGAAGAAAACATAAGTAGTATCAGGCCGTGAAAACGGATAATGTAGTAACTTGGGCAGTACAAGAAAATCAGGCCAGATGCAAAACAAAAATTGGGCTAGAAATTAAACGAAACCAAATCAGAGCATACATTACCCAAGATAAAATCGACGCTTCACGCCAGGGTGTCAAAATTTATGCTACGTTATGCAGCGTACGGGTCAGATAAAAATACTGGGTTAACTACCAATGCGAAGAGGAGGGGATTCCTAGCAACACAAAAAAATACATCTCCAACGATTTTCTATTTACAATAAAAAAAAATTTCTATCTAAACAGAAAAAAAATTAAATATAGTTACTATTTAAAAAAAAAGCAATTTTACTCTATGGACAAATTCAATAATTGTTGCACGAAGGTGCGCATTTCGTAGCTAACATGCAATAAATCTAACCAGTAAAAAGAATAATGCTGATACTTTTGTATAAGCAGATTGGTTAAGTAAAAAAAAAACATTAAATTTAGAAACTTTTGTAGTAAGGATTTTGGCATAAGAAACATTAGCGTATCTAATTTCAAAGTGGGTTTTTAAAAAACACGTTTTGTTCGTCAGCACGATGCGAATTAGGTTTATCCCTTGGTATGTTAAAAAAAGAAAACAAGTTACATACATGTGTCGGGATACTTATTTTGCCATCTGTCGGAAGTGGATCAGCACAGCATCGCTGCGGTAGTTAGCAACAACCATGCTGCTATCGTAATTGCGACAGTGGTCTGCATGCAAGAGCAGTTGATCTACGTCAAAGAATAATTGGACCTACATAACTTGCAATTCGGCCTTCAGCTAAGAACTAAAAAGAGAGTCTTACTAATATTAATAACGCAGGAGAACTCACGATACAGTCGAGATCTACACTTCTTTTAAAAAATCGCTCTTGAAGTAAGTAATTTGAAAAATACATCTAAGGACGAACTGCAGAGTCATTCTATTAATTTATTTCTGCAGAATCAAATTGAAATTGTTTAAATAACAAGAATTCGAGCTTCGAACCTCACATTATCAACATATCAAAAAGGAGATTAGAAAACTCAACTAAGGCTTTATCAAATAATAGAATACACTATTTCAACGAGTCTTTCGGTCGTAGCAGTATAAGGATTAATTTTACGTTATAGTAATGTGTAGCCAGTTAACAGATACTCAAAACAAGGTACCAACCTTAGAATTTATAGCGTAAACTTGTCGTTTTAGAGTGGATAGATTGAAGTTGAAAATTATTCGCAAGCATATTTATTATAAATAGGTAAAATATATAGGATGCTATTGACATATGAAGGAGTAGCGATGGAATCGATATGGTTTTTAATTCATAGGCCAAAATTGAACGTATCAACTGGACCAAGCAAATCCGCATGAATCCTTTCATAGGAATAATCTGCATCATTATTGGCTGCAATTGTACATTTTTTAGGTTCAGGTCTAAACGGTAAACAAACCTTACAACTATTTACTAATGTTTCTATGTCATTATCAAGACCAGGCCACCAAAAGTAGATATAGCCATCGTCTTCATTTTAACAATTCCGCCATGAGCGGAATGCAATTCCTCATGACATGGTACCCACACATTATCGTTTCGTTATGTGTCATCAGAGACGTTAGGAAACCCATACTGTATATAATTGCATATTTTCCCTAGATTTGGGTCTCTTCGAATCGCTGATCTAATATTATAAAGATCAACTGGAATAGAATTTTCTACCAGATGAATATATTCAAAGTCAGTCTTTGTACGAACATCATTAGCACTCGGTAAAGGCAACGTAATATTATTCTTGCCTTTGGTATATTTCAGAGCGTAATTAAAGTTTGACAGAAAAATTGACCACCTTTGTAACTGTCCTGCCGCCATCTGTGGTAGACTTTTATTTTTACCAAACAAGGCTAGCAATGGTTTATGATCAGTAACAATTCAAATTTTATGCTCATCTAGTATTGATAAAGTTTTTCTACCACCCAATATAAGCTCAGGGCTTCTTTGTAAACCATTGAGTAATTTTGTTCAGCTTTTGATAAGAGTAGAAATAAAACTAATAGGCCGTTTCGTTCCGTCCTCTAACACGAGACAAAACTGTCCCTAGGTTAAAATAGCTAGCATCACACACTTAATGTAAACATTTAGAAGGATCATATTGGGTTAAAACTCTGTCAGAGGTCAACTCGCTTCTAGCAACTTCAAAATAATCCTAACATTCACTTGACCGTTCAAATATTCATCCTTTTTTAACTAACTCGTATAAGGGTTTTAGTTCAAGCGATAGATTAGGAATAAGGAACAAGGAATTGGAACAAGTTGGAAGAGATGTTCTGTTACTGGTTGTTCAGCGGCTTTTAGAGTTTCTGCTTGCACATTATCTATACCCAATGCCTTACCATTCTTCAGGCCTTTTAATGCTAATTCAAACTCATATCTACGTATAGGATATCCCAAGTAATCGTGCTCAATGTCTGATTCCTGTTCTAGTGCTGTTAGTTCCTCTCGTGTATATAAATTCTGTGTATATTCTTGCCATTTAACCACTTTCTCCGCATTTTCTATAATGACGTTTTCTTCTGTGCACCTTATATTTTTGCTATACGGTTTTATATCCTTAAAATTCATTCTAATTAGTTTGTATGCTTCGTCTATATTTCCTATTTCCATCTTAGTTTGTACCTCTTTGCACTTTTCATCAATCCATTGCTCTTTAGTTTTCCTGCACTGGTGAATAATTTTCCATTTTATGGCTTTATCTCTATTTCTCAGCTTGGTCCGATCTGTTTTCGTATTTTCGTATTTTTTGTATTAAATCCAGGATATTCTTTGTTATCTATAGTTTCTTTTTTTTGTGTATACCCCAAAATATCTTTGGCCGCCATGGCTGGTTTTAAGTTATTTCATTCTGTTTCTACTTCCTTAGTATAAGAATTTTTCCCGATATCTTTCAGCACTTTATTTGACTTTTTTCAAATCTTTATCTTTCAGTTTCTCGAAGTCAAAGTCTTTTTTCGTTGCTTTTTCTCAAATTTTTAAATTTATGAGCGACCTTCATAATTATAATGTTGTGGTCAGTGTCTATATCTGCTTCTGGGTTGGTTCTACAGTCTATTACTTGATTCCTAAACCGTTGTTTAACAAGAATGTAATCTATTTTATATATTCTATATCTCCTGACATCCTCCACGCGCATTTTCTTTTAGCATGATGTTGAAATGATGTTTGTGATGGTTAAATTGTTTTTGATGTAACATTCTACCAACCTATTTCCCCTGTCTAAACCAAATAAACCTATTACCGCACTTCTCCTACCCTTCCCTACCACTGCATTAAAATTATTAAATTTTCATGCCCTTTTATGTATCTTAGTATGTCTTCAATATCTTTGTAAATCACCTCTACCTCTTCCTCACTGTGGCTGAAGGTAGGCATATATACTTGTACTGTTACTGTATTTACCAGTTTAGATTCTAATCTAACCATGAGTACTCTTTCGTTCTTTTGTAGGTAGTTTTCTACACAGTGTCCTATCTTTTTTCTCATAAATATCCCCAAACTCGAATAACCCTAAAATCTCTCTACTATTCATTTTAATTTTCAAGTTCTCTAGCTTACTTACTTGCTTCATACTTCTGGCAGAGTGTTCCTGATTCTTTTTCTAAACTTTACGATTATATCCTCCGAAGTAGTCCCCTCCCGGAGATCCGAATGGGGGGGACCATTTTAACTCACGAATTTTTTATCCCAGAAGATGCCATCATCTTAAGTAGCAGTTTAAGTATGCTGTGTACTTGGAAGGTAATGTGGCGGTTTCCCGTTGCCTTCCACATCATAGTAATGTGTCTTAGATGCCCTGTTGACCTCATATAGTCTCTGCCACTCTAACTACCCAAAGAATTGCTGTCCTCCTTCGGAAACCTGTGCTAGTCTGGTTCCTCACTTACGATCCTACTACTTTGGTTGGACCTATAGTTCGGCTCTTTAGATCATTGAAACTCTCAAGCCATTCCACTTGTTCTAGTAATCTAGAACTTCTTCAAGGTGCAGGTTCAGTCAGAACAGCTGAACGCAGTATCCTCAAAAATAAATATTTGGGCTAGGAGTTTTTATAATAATATTATCGACTCATTTGAAAATTGACGAAATTTAAATCAGAAACGTATTTAGATCTTCTAGAAGGTAGGACTTACGTTAGAAGAAGTTCCAACAGAAAATTGGGAAATCTGGTTTCAACAAGATGGCTGTTCTGCACATTTTGGTTTAGATGCTAGAAAGTTCTTTTAAATGATTCCTTTCCAAATCATTGGATTGGTAGAGTTGGTATTATAAATTGGCCAACAACATCTCCTTGCGACATTTTCTTGTAGGGACACCTTAATAGCAAAATTACAGAAGATGCCAGCCAAATATTAATTGTTTGAGGGAATTAATAGTTAATGTATGCATGCTAATTACTGATAAGCAGTTGGCAAACGTTAGAAATAGTTTTTACAACAGACTAGGATATAATTGATCTCAAAATGGGGATTATTTGAATATGTATTATAATTAATTTTTTTTAAACTTTTGTACATTTCTAATAAAAATCATTTGAAGCTTTGCTTATTTGTGGTTTTATTATAAAACTAATGCCAAAAACTTAAAATCGAATATATTTATTAATTGCCTATGTTTGACTTTGAGTGGACAACCGATATATTACACTGATGCACTAGTTGGAAGAAATTTTTCCTACATTTGGAGGAACATCCATTTCAGTCTTTAATGTAGATAATTTTTATACAATGCTCAATAACACGTACCTGTTTTTATAATTAATATGAAATGTATTTGTCTTTGAAGATACGCAAAGCTCAAATTAGCAATTGAGGAAATTGCTGCTGTTGTGCAAGCAACTAGAGATGAACGGAAGGCCAAATCTGATAAAAAAGATATTGAGAGAGACAGAAATGATTCAGCGGAAGTCAACAGTAGAGAATATGAACGTTCATATCATAGAGAGCACAGGGATAGGTCAGAACATAGGTATAAGTAATTTATCTAAATGTTTTGTTTGTTAATGTGTTTGTGAGTAGATTCAACAATGATCGCGGTGTTGATAGAAGAGATAAGGATAAAGAGAGGAGTGAAAGACGAAACAGCTGTGAACATCGTCATCGAGAGCATAAACAGAAAGAGTGGGATCGTGATCGTCGACATCATGATACAGGTGTATAAAAATAATGCAGTAATTAATATGAACTTTTTGATGTTACAGGTCGAGAGTATAGATCACATCACCATTCCTCATCACATCGTAGATATTAAATCAGCATCATTTTTGAGCAGTAAGACTGCTCAACTCAGGTAGGCGGCTTTCTGATTTCATTTTTCTTTTTTTTACAGGTTTATGCAGGTTAGTGGTTGTCTTCCTACCCATTTATTTAATTAACATATTTCGTGCTCTTGTATATTGGGAAAGAAAATATGTGACTTACTTTGACTGCTGTGACGTAATAATAAAAAATATGAACTTTAAACTAGTATTATTGTTTTTTATTTTTCAACACTTGTTTCTCAATAATTTTTATCGTTTGTGGTTTTATACAATATTTTGTATTAGATTACTAAAAAAAGTATGGTACATTTGTTCTTTTTATATTAAAAATTATTGTTAATTATACAAAAACAAATTTGACGATATAGATTCTATAAAATACAACAAAATTCCTGATCATGCTCAATTCTGAGTCACTTTTTCAAATTGTTTAACATATATTGATATATGTATAGTGCTAATAACTATTATTGGTTTTTCATGTTTTATTTACATTTTGACTAAAGATTTTGAAAATGAATGCCTCAGCAAAATGATAAATATTAATGAAAGTATACAGAAAACTGCATAAGAAGCTACCTTGCATTGTAGTGCTTTGTACTCGTAAAGCCAAATGTTTAAAAAGAAATTAATTTTCAATTGAGCGCTGATGAGTTGTAAGGTAGTTTACAGTTTATTGTCTTTTACATAATTACAACACTTCAGGGTTTCAGTTACTTGAATAGTTTTAGTTTTAATTCCGATCCTTTAAATAGTGTTAAAGTAATGTTCTATCATTATGATATTTTATCTCAGTTGTTGGGAATTTATGTATTAGATTTTCTTTTGCAATTGTTACATAGTCACTCACTATGACTAAATTAACTCTAAATACTATGTTTTAACTGCTCCATTATATTTACATCTAACTGCATTCTTTTTATTATGGTCAAGGTCAAATGAATGTTATATATAGACATACTTAGTACCAGAAATGTTCGTACAGAGGGCAAAACACTGCACGAACCTTATCACAATGAAAGATGGAATTTAATTAACACAAAGCAAGATACCTTTGTTTATAAAAATAGTTTTAAGATAGACCTATAGCGTCCTTTGATCCTCAGTAAACCTACTCTGACATCTAAATGTATAGCAGTGTCTTTGTAAGGTCGATGGCATTTTTTCTTCAAATTACAGTCATTGTTCTTGAACCTACAACTTTAGGGAACACGAAAGATATTGTTACGTTCCATTTCGTGTTGGAGAATTTCACTGCCTCATTACGTTAAGAACGATTCAGTCGCTACATTTCTCTAATTTCAAGCTGCAGATAGACAACCAACATTACTCGTCTTTCATTAAATCCATGAGTTCGTGTGTCCAGATTTTTATCTTACATATGTTTATGTCTATACTTTCTAGTTCCTTATCTTACACGTAAACTTGATCAATGAGGACTGTCTAGATTTGAGCGAGTGAAATGGTAATTCCTGGGATTGATATTATGTTAATTTTGAAAAACAGTTCAAGGCGTTGAATGTAATTCTGTTTTGATGTAATTTAAATGTACAATACATGTCGAATTTCGTAAATAATTAGAATTAAATATGTAGGAAGAAGTTGTCCAAATTACAAAATTATGTAAAAGATAATAATCAGTTGAAAGTGCCAGAAGTTACGTCGAAACAAACTAAAGTGCTCCAAAATTTATACACATGGGCCAGTTGTATAGTTATGGAAGCAAACAATTGGTAGATTTATCTTTAAATACATTTACAGTCAGTCAACAAATATTGATGTTGATAACTACTGAAGTGGTTATAATTCGGAAGGCTCGCTTATTCTCAGAACATGGTTATTCAATTTTATCATGTCATCAATGTTTGTGTTAAAACCCAGCTCCTTTTACTGTTAGCCTCACGTAAACTTCCAGTAGAATTTGTATTAGATTTTTATCTTTTGTTAGTTGGACTAATCCAGAGGAAATGAATGATGCTACAAAAAACCCTTAAGTATTTTGTTTAGACTTTTAAAAATACGTTTGCAAACTTTTATAAATAACTCAGCTTAAAAGACAATTAATAAGCATTCATTTTAAACTGTAGTATTTGAACGTATAGGATGTAAGGTACAAGTTATGTACTGTGCTATTATGGCCCCACTCGCTGTAGGTAATTAAAGAAACAGTAGAGGAATTCAAAGGTAAACTTCACTGCATACTTCAATATGCACTAACATACATGTTGATACTGTAAGGTAGTTCAAGATAGATTCCTTCAAAACACACTCTTTCTCTTGAATTCATCGCCACCAACCATCGAAAGTTTTCATTGGCTAGGACAGTGCTTCTCAACCTTTTTTCTTTGTTGCGGTACACTTTAAACAATTTCAAAATTTGGCAGCACACTAATAATGAAATAAGTTTAGAAGTATGTACTAGTACATACAAAATAATTTTTATTGTTTGCATTTCTAAACTTTGACGGCACACTTTACGAATTTGACGGCACACAAGTGCCACGGCACAGTGGCTGGGAATCACTGGGTTAGGACAATACCCACACATTCTTTAAACTGAGTGAAAAGATTTATTTGATGGAATACATTAGATTAACTGTAGGTTCTTGACCTATAGTGCTTGAGAACTTAGAAATGCAATTTTATGCATAACATAATTTATACTACAAAAATAATGACGGGAAATAAGCTTTCCCTTTTGGATTAAAAAAATACCTTAACGTATATTACAACAAAACTTTGCAGAGCCAGTAAGGCGTAACATTTTATCGTCTATTTATATTTTAACAGTGTTTTATCTTATATACTTCTTAAATTTTACATACTAGCATTGTTCTCGTGCTTTTGTATTTAATACTGCAGTTAATCTGTACAATTAAAGTTTTCACATATTTTCACTCCCAGTGTACAACTAGATGTTTTATAGGTGGTTGAGGGATTATCCTACAATTTTCAAAATTTACATTTTCTGATTTAATTGTTTTGTGATGTTTAGTGGTCATTTTTTTACTATGACCACTTTAGAGATTTCTTAAGTGGTAAGAGATACAGAGTATATTAAATTATAGAAAGGTTGCACTATTTTACCACAAGTGCAAAGCATGCAATAAACTCTTAGAATTTTGAAAACAATGCTCTTGATAACAAGTAAGATATAAAGAAAGACATTTTTGCATGGTTTTAGTTTATGGTAAATATTTTGTCCTGTAATATTTTTAATTTCAAAACAAATTCAAAAGCAAAAAATAGCATGTTATTTCTCTATTTTAATCGACCTTGTCTGTTGCACTTGAAAAATCAATATAGCACGGTATCATAAAAGTAACTATCCTGTATATATGTTTGGATAATTTGTTTCCAGAAAATCTTATGGTTTCAATTCTAAACGCATTTAAAATTAAATTATTAAGCTTCAGCTTGCTAATGTTAATCGATCATATGGTTGACACATAAAGCTAGGTATCTTGAATAAAAAGAGGATATTTATAATATTTTAAAAGTGTGTGATTGAGGAATTGTATTAATAATCATAATTATGTAGTGTGAAAAAAGCATAACTTTCAAGTGTAACTGTGTTATGGCTTAATACAAATAACTTGTAAGCAGAAATTATGTAATTTTGTCAGCTAACATAAAAAAAGCATTGTTAGCAAATATATGGAAAGCAAATTTTGTGATGCTTGTTATAACAGCATGGTTAATATTTTGAAAATTATAATCTTGAGCAGTTAGTGGATATATAATTCTTTTATTGGTATATTTTATTTTAAAAAAGTCAAAACACAAGAATTACTTTGATTATCATCGTTATTGTTGCCATGAAAATAAAACAGTAACTGATCTCTGGGGATAAACTATGCATGCAATGAATCTTCATTCCAAGCATATTTCACATCAATTAATTAAATTTTATTTATAGAATTTAAAAAAAAATTGCTAAAGGTATTAGCACGTTCATGCTGGCATGTATCACAGGTGGTATAAGTCAGGCTGCTCCACAGGGTGGCATGTAGGTGGTACTCAGATATTATTTAAACGTATGGGCTGCTACTGATGTTCTAGAGTGGTAGTCTAGTTAATGGTGTTGACTTGTTCGACAGATGGCGCATAGATCTACTGATGGCAAAACCACAATTTCTTTATTATTTGTACCGATGTCATTGCAATATACAGCATAATAGCCTTAGAACACAGAAAATTTGTTTTATGTTATCTAAAATGTAATAGTAATCATATTTTCAACAATAGACTTGAAATCAAAATTTAAAAATAATGTATTGCATGTAAAATATACAGGGTGTTCAAAAAGTCACATCTGCAGTGAATATACCGAAATGAAACTCTGTGAAATACAAGTTATTAATTTATTAAATATTCATTTTTACTTACAAATTTACACATTACATGTTGAAAGTGCCTTCCCTGTTGTTGAATACACAATTCAATTCGTCTAACCATGTTTCCACACACAAGCTGTAACATTTCCTCTGTAACAAGCAGTGAAAGTAGATATTGCATTTTTAATTGCTCAATGGATTGTGGATGGTTTTTATAGACAGTTGCTTTCGCTGCACCCCAGAACAAAAAGTTAGGTGGTGTTAGGTCGGGCGGTCGTGGAGGCCAGAGCCCCTGTGAAATTATGCGATCACCAAAAACATCAGCAAGCAGTGACGACGAAACGCGAGCTGTATGTGCGGTTACACCATTTTGTTGAAAATAACCGTTCAATATTTCACTTAACTCAAGTTCTCCTATGAATGGGCACAGAATATCACTGCAGTATCGTTGTGCATTTATTGTTTTGTTGAAAAATATGGATTCCCACAGTCCTACGTCTAGAAATTGCAGTCCAAACTCCAATTTTCACAGAATGAAGTGGTTCCTCATGAATACACAATGGATTTGCAGTACTCCACAGACGAGAATTTTGCGAGTTCATGTACCTGGATAAATGAAACCACTCCTTATCGGTAAAAAACGTTTCCTTAAGAATATCGATTCAATTTTGTTGAATGAAATTTTTGAACCATTGACAATAATGCAATCTCTAGTCATGATCAGTATTTTTCAATTCTTGCACGACTCACTTTGTATGAGAAAAGTTCAAATTTTTTTGTTATGGCTGTGTAGGCCGTTTGACACCAACATCGATTTCGTGAGCGAGTTTTCTTACTGATTTGTTTGGATTCATGAACATCTTATCGGAAATATCGAGTAGTTTATCCTCAAACAGAATGCTAGGACGACCACTTCTCAGCACATCTGCCGTGAAACCCGTACTTCGTAATTTGTTAATCAAATCTCGCATTGTATCGCGATGTGGGATTGTTGTCTTCGGGAAAACTGAACTAAATGTTTGACGAACTGAAACTGTGTATTTACCACCAGCTTTAAACACTTGTTCGACTAAAAATGCACATTCTTCAATGGTTAGCATTTTAACCGTGACAAAACGAACAAAGGAACTAAACTAAAACGTTCACGTCAACATGTAACGACACACCAGTGAATACTAACGCTGGCTGAGATAAATGAAACAGGAATGTTGGGAGTGTCCATTTAAAGGGAAGTAATGCAGGCAGGAGAGCAATCATATGACACGCGCATATACGGAGTTTCATTTCGGTATATTCAATGCAGAGTGACTTTTTGAACACCCGGTATAAAATAATGCAGATTATATACCTTTATACAATTTATTCGTTTTTATGTAATGTTTTAAAACATTTCATACACAATGTGAACTGACCCTTATATTCGCCACAAAATGTTACTACCCATTTAGTTTTCTTGGAAGGAATTGTTGTATCTTCCTGAAGAGATATAATTTGATAACACTCTGTTCATCATTTTCTTGATTTTCATGTACACCCATTAAATTTTTGCATAAAATGTTTAGAATTTCTTTGCGGTTGCTGTTCTATGGGAGATTTATCATTCAACAATTTGCAAATGATTTTTTTTCTTAATTTTAACAAATTGAATTTATTACTTCCCCATTTCAAGTGAATATACCAATCATTTGCTACCAATGTCCCACATAATATTTCTATCATAATTTTATATATCAACTAATGGTTTTTCTTAGGTAAATATAATAACATGAGATTTGATATGACAAAACCACATCTTTTTTTAGCTTTGTTGTAATCTTATACAAGACAGGCTTTAATCTGACAATATTCTCTTCAGTTATAACGCAATTATGATTGTTACACATTGTAAGCATAATGCGCTGGTCTTTTATCCTTTCATTTATAAATTTAACATTTTGACTATTTTTTGGCATTAAAAACAGTGTTGGATGTTTGCCGTCGTGTGTTTCTGATTGTAAAATTTTTCCATTTAATTTTACAGTACCACAATGTACGTTAAATTCAGTAACAATTTTGCACTGACAGTGAAAACTTTCTTGTAAAAATGCCTGGAAAGTGTTCGTTTTCTGAACTTCGGCTGACAAAAATCCGATTTTTAAAAGCTGGTTACAACCAGTACCTGGAAATGATCATGTTCCTTTTTGCGCCTACTGCAAAAAAAATTTTGATATTTCAAAAGCTGGAATATATAATGTAAAACTTCATTCCAATGGACTAAAGCATTCTAAAATAGCTAATCCAATACTCAATATGAAGCAACCAACTATTGAGAATAATTTAGTTAGAAATACTCCAGTCTCAGACTCTCAACAAAATGATATTTCAGCTTCAGTAACAGCTGATTTACCTGCAAAAGTGTATTCTGAAGAAGCTGATCGTGAAAATAAAAATATTGCGTCATACATGTAAAACAATAGAAAGTGATCGAACTGCATCTAACAAGAAAGAACAGCGCCTATGAGGAAAGACAACAAACATAGAATAAGAAGAAAATTGTTGAAAGCATATGTGTGGAGCACAGCACAGTATGCCTATGAAATACGGGCAGTCTGAAACGCAGACAGAAAAACGGTGGCAGCCTTTTGAAATGCTGTGCTTCAGATGTATGAGGACGATAGCATGGACAGACAAAGATAATAACAAATAAGTTACAGAAATAGTAGGGGGAACAAGGATATTTGGGGAAAAAGAGAAATAGTAGGGCGGAATACTTTCTAAGGCATTTTTGGGGAATAGTATGTGATATATTACAAGCAAAGATAGGAAAAAAGAGGTAGATGTAGACCTAGATCAGACAGTTATAGATGCAAACTGTACATATTCCAGGGAAATCTGTAGGTTAGTTCAGAATAGGGAACAATGATGGTACGCGTCTAACCAGTTCTAGGACTGAAGACCTAATGATGATGATGCATCATACATGATCTGCAACGAGATTACTAAAGCGGAAATATTATGGACTATGCACAAGATAGCATCTTATTCTTCGTCAAGAGTTCAACAGGATGCTACTGAACTTTTTCCAATAATGTTCCCAGATTTTTTTATAGTGAAAAACATGCAGTTACACAAAGACAAAATATGTCATATAGCCACTTTTGGCTTGGCTCCGTTTTTCCAAAATGTATATTTTCCAAAAAGTATATTACAGCAGTTTCAACTTGTCCACCAGATTGTGCTAGTTTTAAGAAAATCAGTAAAGCTTTGTCAGATAGTTTCTTATTAGCAAAACTAGAATTTCTTTTGTCCATAGTGTCTGATCTCGAACCGTTTTTAACTAAATATCAAACAAATGAGCCGATGTTGCCCTTTCTTTATCACGATCTAAGTTCGTTGCTGCGTTGTATTGGGGAAAGATTTATAAAAAACGAATTAATGAAAAGTGCAAAGACGTCTTTGGATTTAACTAATATCAAACTTGAAGTTGCCAAAAATTTGTTATCACCAATGCAGATTGATATTGGCTTTGGTTCTAAAATGGCAATCAAGAACTTGAAAAAACTGTTTCAGAACTTCAAACTTTAGTGTTTAAAAAATATTGTCAAACCTTTCTTAAACTCCTTTTTAAGAAAATCAGTGAAAAGTCACCTCTTACATATAAAATTGTTAGAGCTACATCGTGTCTTTCTCCATATGTAATGAAAAGTGAAACACTTAGGAAACAGAGGATTCAAGATGCATTAGAAGAATTTGTAGAAAAGAAACATATACGTCCAGGTTGTGCCGATGGTATAAAAAGACAATATGAAACTTTGTGTGTATCAGAATGTGATTCTTTAAAAGAATGGCTGGATATATATTTTACCGGACTTTTTGTAAAATCCTCTATAAACAATTAACAATTTCTTACTTTTGTGAGGATAATTTTGACAATGTATCATTGCAATGCTATGGTAGAAAGAGGGTTCTCTATAAACAAAGAATGCTTACAGCGGCTTAGAAGAAAGATCATTGATTTCACAAAGATTAATTTATGATGCAACATTTAAGAATTTAGATTTAACTGCGAAAATGCTTCATGCTGTAAGGAATGCATCTTCTTTAAGACGTGAAGCTATTGCCGAAAAAAAGAAATCTAAGGAAAAGGAAGTATGCAGTAAAAAGCGGATTGTGAAGAAAGTTGCAGACTTACAAAAGAAACGGAAGGACATAGAGAAGGACAACTTTGAAGAACTAAAAGCATTGTACATTGAGTTGGAAAAATTAAAGAAAAAATTAAAACCATTATGAATTTAAATTGTGTTGTTTTCAAATAACCTTTATATACTTAAGTACGACAAATGTCCTAATTACTTAATTTTGTGATTATAATGTTATGAAACTTAACAGCAATAGAATAAATACAAGTAAGTTTTTTTTTACACAGGTCACTAATATTTTATAAAATGGTCACTAAAAGTCACTAAAAACTCACGAATTTTTGTTTTTGAATCTCAGTAGACACCCTGATACCCGTTCCTATATTTCTCGAAATTCTTTTCTAACCGCTTGTTGTTTCAGCGAAAAACCGCTAACTACCTTCAGATTCTTGTAAATTTTCATAACGAACATAACAATCGCTCCAACTGTTACTCCGTTGTTCGAATTTAGCCTCTACATCTTTATTTGTCAACGCCTCCAACTTGAACAAACATCTCTCATTTCCCTTGTGCCTATATCTTTATCTCATACATACGCTTCCACCAGCTGGATCTCTGCCCTTCATGTAAAAATCACATCAATCACCTTGCTGGGCTCCATTCTCCCACTTTTTAACAGACGCGTGTTTGCTTTTAAATATCCTTGAAATTATCGATTTTACTTAGGTCTCCCAACTATACTGCCTCTTGAATTATATATACACATCCCTCTTGCACTCAATACACTTTTATTCTGTCTTGGTCTTTTCGTTGGCTCTTTACTATACCAGCTCCAAGATTGAAATCAATATTTTAACCACAAAGCCTTGTCTACATTAATCCCAACGGTAGTTCTTTTTATTGCAAATTCATACAAAATAATAATTACCTGCCTAACCTTGAATGCACACTTCTGTGTTATGATGTCAGGTTGAGATGGTAATATAGGTGCATTTTCGTTAAGCAGAATAACTTCATTGTCTTGGTTTGTCCTTGAATTATCTTCTTAGATATTTCGACATCTAATGGAAATGATTTTTTGTTCATCCCTTGTTTTAAAAAAGATTAAACTACGTGTATAATGTTTATTTTAATATGTTTTTCAATTATTTTGAACAATTGCTAAAAGAAAGAGTTACGAATATGAAGAAAATTTTATTGTATAAAATACTGAGATTTTTCTGGAAACAAATTCATTTTATTACCTTTAAATATATCTGAATCACAAAGCAGTTAAAAAGTGTGTGCCTTCTTGCTTCTCGTTTCAATATTTTATATATTTAAGTGGTTACTTAACACTATAGTATAGATGTTAGATTAACTAATCAACGTGATTTTCATTCCTTTATTTTTAAGTAGCATCTCATTGATCTATTGAAGGAAGAGATCATAAGATTAGTTTTTCAATCAATCTAAAATATAAAACATAAAAGTCTAAAATAAATTTTAATTTTTTATGGTTATTATTTTAAAAAACTAAGAATTGTTACTGAATTTTGAAACATGGTCTGACACCATTTTTAGTTGATCGTTTCAGCTCAATCGTGAGGTTGGTCGAGTTTGGCCAGACAGATATTCGATTCTTAGTAGTACTGCCTTATTAATGAGGTATTTATAGTTTTAAGACTTTAATTTGATCTAACTCTCTCATGCCATTTGTTTGTTGTATTACCCGTTGCATTCTACTTTTACTGAGGTATTTATTATGATTTTATGGATGTGCTTTTAATGTTAATACTAGCATCAGTTTATGCTTTTGTTACAACTAATAATAATAATAACGAGTGCAAGCTGGTTTTGACTTTAGTTTATTTAATTGAGATTTCTTTTTGTTCGGTGCTATGTCCAAACATTATTATTGATTATTCTTACATGGTTTTTTACGTAGACTCTAAGAACCTTTTTTAAGCTTTGGGCAAAAAAGTTTTTTTGTGTATTTAGTTGTTTTGATTAACTTACCAAATTTTATTAAGTCTTAAAAGGCAGAAAAATATTGATGTTGAACAGGTTCATTACCATTAGGTCCAGTCCGGGAACTGGTTAGACACGTACTTCCATTGTTTCCTATTCTGAGCTAACCTACAGATTTTCTTGAAATTCCCATAGCCTACATCGTTCCCTATCTGCATGCAATAGTCTGATCTAGGTTGTCTAGCTCTACTTCTCTTTTCTTTTGTCTCTGCCGATAATATATCCCTCACTATTCCCCAAATGCCTTTTTTTCCACAAATATCTTTTTCTTCTACTATTTCTAGCACCTCTTTGTTATTATTTTTGTCTGGCCATACTATCATCATCATATATTTGAAGCACCACATTCCAAAGACTTTTTCATGTCCGCTTCTCCTACTGTCCCTATTTCATAGCCATATAGTGCAGTGCTCCACACATATGCTTTTAGCAACTTTTTCTTTGTTTTTACGTTTGTTGTCTTTGGACATAGTAGCTTCTCTTATTAGATACAACTCGGTTCCCTTTCTATTGTTTTCTAAATATATATCCTATTTAAATACTCCCTGTATATTTGTTGTGGTTTGTTTAGCATTCTTCTTAATCTTCTTTGGGAATTAAACCACTCTTAGTTTTTAAAATCATCTTTATTTACGTTTCGATCCATGACCTTTATGTCAAACTTGAAGTTTTATTATTTTAACAACGATCCTAGGTCATGGATCGAAACGTAAATAAAGATGATTTTAAAAACTATGAGTGGTTTAATTCCCAAAGAAGATTAAGAAGAATATATCCTATTTTACCGATATTCAGTGGTATGTTAACGGGGTTAAGCAACCTGTGGCTACCAAAATCCTTCAACACTTCGACATTTGCCGAATTAAGAGTGTTCCAATAAATCCTTTCGCACAATCACCATTAGTTGAAAATATTGCAAAAAAATAATAATTATCAGGTTTAAGTACAATTATTTTTTGTCATTAGGCTTATAGTCTTTGTATGGCTGCCTACATTGATTTCTATTCTGATCTAGTGTACTAATTTCCCTGAAATCCCCACAGCCTAGATATAGCTCGGTCTTGAACAGGTTAGTTTGCTTAAATTACAGTTTCAGTTTTTCTTTAGAAATTTAGTATTTAGTGAATTATAGTACCATTAACTCACATTCTATAATTTGCTTGAACTTTTTAGGTTTCCGTACTTTATAAGGTATAACGGAACCTTTATAAGATCACTCTCGTGTCCGTCAATCCGTCTGTCACAGAGGTTTTTCTCGAAAACTATGTAACGTAGGAATTTGAAATTTGGCACAATGCTAGGTCTTTAAGGCGCACACATATATCAACAGTCAGAAAATAAAAGAAAAAATAGATTAAAATGGCGGGAGGTATTCTGTCAGAAGAAAAAAAGTTTTAATAAATATATCATGTGAGGTATCATTTGAAAGAGGATTCTAAAAGGCTTCTAAAATTATTTTTTTTATAATTTTCGGTCCAATAGTCCTCATGATATAGCTCAAAGGGTGCCAAAAATGACACCCCCCTCCTCGTTCTCTTACATTTCCAAAGCTAAAATTTTGATTTTAATAGGGATAGTAACTATTGAGTCATAGATTATCGGAAAACTACAGTTTCTTTTAACAGTGTAATAGTTACTGGGACAAAAATTTTACACACTAATAGACAATGTATTTACTAATAATGTACCAGTACAATGTGGGACAATATATTCATTTTTCAGTTATCACAATCAAATTTGGATAAGATCTAAATATACATAAAAAATAAAAGCAGTAGTATTGGTACGGAACCTTAATAGTGCGAGCTCGACTCGCTCTTGGCTAACTTTTTTATAACTTCATACCAACTTTAATTTTTATTAATCATTTATTCATTCCATATATAAAAATTGTGAGTCACTTTTTAGATGAGCTTGAGATTTTGTAACAAAATTATTCACAATAGTCGGTTGCCTCTTATTGAGTATTGAATTAGTTGTTTTAAAATATCTCACCCATGCAATGTCAAAAAAATACAAGATGCATATTTTTTTCAAATACTGTATCCTTTATTGTTAAAAAGCTAAGCTGTAGACAATGTGGATCGGTGTCATACACTTCTACTTTTCACTATTATAAATATTTTACATATTGTAGAATCATTCAGGATATTACTTACAAACTATGCAGTCAAATAGAATGAAATTGTAACTAGAAGCGCAGTACCATCTCTCATATCATGTCCCTTTTGACAATTACAGCAGTTTTTGTTGTCAGTAGGCAGTAGTTTCTTCGCTGAACACCTCAAAAATGTCATCTAACTCAAGTTTGTGTTATACATACGGACCTTTGGAGTTACTATCTTTGTCACGTTGAACTTGGTATTGTTACCACATTACCACAATTCCATTTTCACTCTCCACTTAACAACTAACAGCATTTCCTTGGGAAGTATACCTGTAATAAACATCTTCATAAAAAAAGTCTGGATGTAATCTAGACATACCTGATTATATACAAAATGAACTGACCAGTGACATGCACACCAAATGAATAATAATCTTCTAAGAGATTAGATAATTACAAATAAAATAAACTAAAATTGTTAATTCCAACTGTATAATAGCTCTTGTTCTGCTGCAAAATAGAAGTATTTTATTCTTTTATCTTAATTCGTTGTAGGTTTCACCCTTCACAAAAGTGAAATGGATTCAATTATGTAAAATCAGCTTGCCTTGTTCGTGTACTAAACATATAAAACAATATTTTAGTGTTAATTAAAAGCATATCTTAAGAGACAACTACATATTGTGCTCATCACCAGTGCTACAAGTATAACTGTACAGTTATCACAATTGGATCTTTGCAGTTGTCACCATAACAGGTGAGCCAATCACTAAACAGCCATCCTTCATCTTGGATATTTTGATCATCCTACAAGATTATTCCAAAGCTAGTTCATCAAGAATATGAGGTGACCATTATTTTGTTTTGTTTTTTAAATATTTTATAGCCCAATGCTGATGCATATTTAGTTAAATTATTTTTACTTGATGCAAATATGACTAAACATAATTATATAGTTGTTAGCATATGTACTGAAGTAGCTACTTATTGTATTGTGCTAAAATAAAGGAATATTTCCTGTGCAGTTTTTATTTTCTTTTTGTTGATGTGCTTGGAAAATAGTCTATTTATGCCATAAGTGTTGTACATTTTTTATATTGAGTAGCCAGGATGAAACTAACAGTTACAATGTGAAAGTCAAACTCCATGGCTATGAAGTCTTGATTGTACATATATATTGATATGATAATGATGTCACGAGAGGTTATTGAAGGCTAAATTTTATGAAAAAACCTTTCCAAAAAGAAAAAAACAGAAAAGAAAAATGTCCCTATATTTATTTTTTCTACCTGTATACACGCATAAGCATATTCCATTAGCACCAAAAATAAGATTTCTATTGTAAACACATCATTTAAAACAACGAAGCCCATTTCGAAGAATACTTTAGTATCCTTCATTGATCTGTGTCTAAATATTCGCTAGAACACATTTCATTTACCGTAAATCAAATCTTATTGCATTTATGAAGCTTAAGATAAAGCTCTCATTAAGTATGTAATTAAATTTCGTATATTGCATTTATTGCAGAACGGAAGGATCATTAAACTAATATAAAATGTAAATACAAAAGCCATTAATGTCAGCCGTATGAAAAGAATTATTCCATATCTTTTAATGACAAGTTTTCATTGCATCCACGTTAAAGCAAAGCATATTTTTCGTGTGTAGATATATCATAAAAACAAAAATAAAATATTCATGCTCGTTAAAAATGCCACTTTGTGTGTTTTCAATAACAAGTATCTTTCTTTCAAAGAAGTTAGTTTGAAATTAATTCTAGAATTTTCGAATGTTTATGTTATTTAATAAGAGAATGTGGCATTTCTATTCGAAAGAATTCAAAAAGTTATAGATCATGTATGTCATTTTACTAGGAATGTTCTAAAAGCCATTAAAAAAGCTAATTATTTTGTATCGATAAATAAACTCCTAATTTAAGAATGAGAAAAGCATTTTAATAGCTGTACTTATTATAGAAAGAAAGAGACTATACCAGTGATGTCGTGCATTAAGAAAGAATGGAGGATTTTACGACCACAATAACTGTACTTACATTAAAACGTAAAATCAGTGTAATTGTTACATCGCCGTGACTAATCCTTGGGAACATGAGTTAGAATAGAATTGAAAAACTAACTTATTTGGAATTTTAGTATATACGACGGAAGCAGTTAAGATTCAGATTAATTCATTCATGAAAACATCAAGCAACATGTAAGTTTTGAGTAAAGATTAATTCTTTAATTTATTTTTCAACATGCATCAAATATGTTTTGAATAATTTGTAATCTATTCTGTTGGCATTCCACAAGTAACTCAGAAATTATGAAGCATAATTATTTTTAAGAATACTGCGAAAATTAAACGATCTTGGGCATAAATAATCTTGATACAAGAGCAACTGCTAATTTTAATCTATTAAAAATAAATGCACTGCAAACTGATATTTCTACATTAGACTCATTAGAAGTGGAGATTTGAAATTGATCGCTTCCAGCAAATTCAATCAATGTGAAATCCTAACTAAATTATAAAACATCTTATTAAATAAAATTTTGAAAGGTTAAGTTATGTTATTGCATTTAGAAATTATTTGTTGGAAAAGCAGTTTGATAATGATTGTCCATAACCTTAATTTCTACCATAGCTTTGAAAGGTAATAAAATTTAAAAACAATCATTAAATAACTCAAGATTTTCTAAATAATCGATTATGCTGTTTAGTATAAATTGAAAGGAACTTTCTTGCTCTTACATTTCATGATATAAAAATTGGGGAATTCAATTTGAAAAATCACAAATTGACTATCTTGTTTTTTCTCGACCTCTTCAATGTAGTAGTCTACTGTAACGTCTTTTCGCTATGCCTCAACATGTTACAGCGTGCTTCACACTAAGACACATACATTTCCTTTTTGTTAATAAATAACAGCGAATTCTGTCAATATTTCAACTCAAATTTAAGTTTCCTACATTTAAAATAAATTCCAGAAAATAACACACTATATAACCTTATAAATTCTTTATTTATAAATCTCCTGTTTCATAATGTACAATTACGTTCGTATATAAATAATCATATTGGTAAATTTTCCAAGTCTTCTATAAAAGCATCGTAGTCTAATCAAGACATTCGTTAGTGCTTGTTTCTCCCAACAATTTTCGTTGGTTATTTTTGGGTTGAGAAGTCAAGTTTCATTCTTTCCTTAGCTGACTGTCTTCAAGAGCTTTTCTTGAGAATTTTGATATTACCTCGCCATTTGTACCTGCTTTTGAATATGGAACCGAGAGCACCAGATTATCTACGTTACCCACCTTTACTATTTAACCGTGGTAAGTTGTTTACGGATTAACATTCTGTTAGTTTCAACACGCCTCGTGTAAAATTTCCTTTCCCAATACATGTTTGATTTTCTAGGTACTTTCTACCACCATGGAATTTTGTACTGGTTCTACTCTCTTTACGGCAAAAAATTGTACGATTAGTTAGATGATGAAGAAATGTGTGCCGTTTGTGCATGTTTCATCGGTGATATAAATATATGTATTTTAATTCAACTTCATTTAGCGTAATCTAAAGCTACAATTTGTCGTGGGTGAAATAAGCATTAAATGAATTAAATTTTGTTTTACCCTGATGGGACGGGGACCTCGTAACAATATAAGGGAGCTTCAGCTAACTGTAGTGGTGCTGGAGTGGGTTCCTATGGATAGATGAGAAAATAAATTAAAGAAAAGTTTAAAAATACAAAATAATAAATAACAAGGTTTAAATTCAAAAAATTCTACATTACATTAACACTTACCCTGAAAAGTTGCTCTACTGTCAGACTGGAGGGGTGCCAAACAGTTTGTCACAGCTATTCTTTTGATGTCATTCCTATGGGGAAGACTTACTTCACATGAAACTCCCTTGCTAACTCCCTTGCTAAAGTTGGCTCTACTTAAAGAAATTTCTCAAAATAAAATGCTCTTTCCAAATAAGACTATCACTGAGATAGCTGGGGTATTCTTTACAAACCACTGACTTTACCTATTTTCTAAATAAATTGAAATAAAAGTCAACCTCAACTTAACCTCTATTAACATAGAAATAATTTCAGTATACATACAAATATATTTTTCCGCAAATCGTTCAACAACTTTGACATTTCTGATCAAATTTCGTGAAGAAAAGGTTTATACTTCCTTATGTCTAGTCTGTTGCAAAGCAACGAAAAATAACTAAGGAAATGTTCAATTCTGTACTATAAGGAAATTATTTACGCACTTGCATTTCTATTCTTACGATAGTCCATAAAATAATTGTATGCATATTTGTATTTCTGTCTTTATCTTTTTGGTAGTAATGTAACAATTTTATTTTCGATAATAAATCCCTCCATATAATTTTAAGAATAATGTAACAATTTTATTAATAACAATAATAATTTGCATTCAACTTCAAAAGTAATACGTTAAGCCTGCATCGTCCTTTAATAATCTACTTATATTTAAATATCTGTGTAGTATACAGCTATTTACAAGCACAGCTCTGTTTGATTGTTCCCCTCCTGACGGCGCGACCGCCCGAGCTAGTTAGAAGTCAGTCGGCCACAAGTGATAGAAATATCAACATGTACCCTAGATTACAGGCCGGCAATCTGCGAATCCACTTCAATTAGTGAACATATCTTCGAATAACGGTCGCGCGACAAGAAGGATGCAACTTTTAAGACACACAACGACAAGTAGGATGCAACTTTTAAGACACACAAGGACACATTAAAGTATACACATGTAAGATGCTACCTTTGGAAGGCGGCGTAATTCTACTTCGAGATTACAACTGCTGCAGAATGTATTGCAACAGGATTTGATTTGAAACGTGGAACGAAGTCATTAAAGAAGTTGGTTTGGATGAATTTGTTTCAAATTACAAACGCTGTTATCGTCGCTTAAAAAAACGGGGATCCCGTCTTTCTTTGTTACAATGCGACAAATGCAGTTTTGGTTCGTAGATAGCTATAAGATCTTTTTATGTGTTTCAAAACTAGGAACACGTTAACTTGCTTTGATGCGTAGTACAAGTACGTTATAAAAGTTTCAACTAATTGCTGAGCTGGATTTACCAGTAGCAAAACTACAGTTCACTGATTTAATGTTTTAAAAACAACACGCTTTGCTCAATATGAATCGTCGGTAACGTCAACAGGTGTTACTGACGTCATATATTTTTCTGCTTTGTACTGCTGACAGATGTTATTTTGAAAGCAAATGCTTTGAACAGCTTTAGTACAATATATGTAAACATGCCTATTTTTGTGATCAACTTTATCTAAATTAAAATTTGTATATGCTAACATTGTTAGAAACTATTAATTTGTTATCTGCCTGAACAGATCTGCACAGGTTAGAACCCTTTTTGTACAACAAGTTCATGTCTTGAAGTAAAATATTTGATTGAAAATAATTAAGACACACATGAAAGTTGAAAGTTTTAGATTGATACAGTTAATGATTAAATTTTTGTTACAAGTCACATTATTTTAAAAGAGATTTTTTTAGTAAACAATTGGTTCAAGATTAAAGATTTTTTATTTTGATCAAGTGTGATCAAATCTAATAACATAAAGCTAAAACGCTTATGAGTAAGAAACTGATGCCAATTTTATATTGGAAATACCTTTTTACTACTTCGTTATGTATTTTTGCTGGACACAAATGGTGTTCCACTTTTTTATTTATTTAACTATTACAATTTCTTACAGGAGCTGCGTCTTATTTTATTAAGACAGGTTTTTGTCAGCGAAGGCGATCCTTTTTCTTTGGGTCTCCACGTCTGCCCTTAGAAATATGCTATGCAATTATCATAATTACATCAGGACTTGGTGGCGCCTATTTGGTTTAAACTAAGTTTGATCTGCAAACAGATTTCGACTTACCCCCCCACTTCTCATAGCTCTACCCAAGGAATAGACCCCTAGTTATGTCGAAAGACTTTGTTCACTGGCGCCCATTTAGAAAATTTGTAACACTGACACCGCACATATAAAAAAATATGTTTCAATGGCACCGGCAACGGTTAGGGCCCAGTTAAATTCGTTTCACTGCCACCCAACGTGGGGCGTGCAGTTGATAAAAAGAAAATACGTTTCATTGGTGCCCAACGTGGGGCGTGCAGTAGATAAAAAGAAAAAACGTTTCAGTAAATCTAATGCGGCAGTATTTACTGCCTCTGGTAGTTCAGGAGGAGTTCCAAAAATAGATAATTTACCATCACACATCATCATTTGTACATGCACTTTCAATACTTTCGAAAATACCAACAATCATGTTTCAATTTCCATAGTTACGCAACAAATTTTGTAAAGAATTTCACTGCACCATTTATTTAGAAATAAAATTATTCATTCTTTTTAAATTCAAATAATATTTTAATATCTGTCATTCTTTAACGATTTGAGTAAAAGGTAGGAAAAGCAACATTCCTTAACTTTGTGTTGCATGTCTCTACTTGCACCTTGACAAGTGATCTTCATTGTCATCCGGGAATGTTAAGCTTTTTCTGCTAGGTACATAATATACCGTTCCTAAAAACAAATTCCTACCCTCAAATCTGGCCAGGTATTGCTAAAAGAAATTGTAAAGAAAAATTTTTTAAAGAAACACATGTAAGCCATTGACAAAACTATTCACCGCTCCAAATCTTTCCTGCTTTCATATTTAATTATGACATTCATAAATCCTAAACCAAATTATTGGCAATGTTGTTCAAAAAACGAAAAAAAAGTTAAATGCGAACTTTGTGCTATATCACTGTCCTTTCCAAAAGACGTTTCGAACTTATAAATCTGGCATCTTAAATTACTAATTGGTGCAACCAAATAATTATTTGTACTTAATTAATGTCTTATTATAAAAATACGTTCAATTGACGTTTAAAAACTCACACCATTGTTTTTAAAAGGTTACATCAAGTACTCACTTTTTAATTTCAGAATTTCAACAACTGTCAGTATTTTTCCTCTTATCATTTAGTTAAGATTCAAATACAACAGCTCTCTGATTCTGACATGTCACAAAGCTCCAATTGAATGAAGAGATGAATCACCAGGTCCTACCCCTTAGTTTTCAAATGGTTACGGCATATCCACGCTCGTGCGTTTTTGAAACTATTGTGCCACTTACAGATTTATTTCGTTTTACATGTTGATTGCTTCCCTGCAGGAATGCAACGAAGTTTTTCTTGGAGCTCTGTACATTCAACCTCCTTTTGATTCACTTCACATATAAAACTAACATATCAACCCTTAATCCCACGGTCACGTTCGCGTTCATCTCTTCACACATCTCTCTGCATGTTGATGTTTATATATTACTGGTTCAAAAAAAAAATTAACTTTAAATCTCAATTGGATATAAGTATTCTCCTTTAATTTCCCTTCTACTTCGTATGTTGTTGGTGGTTTTCATATTATTTCACAATCTTGCTAACGAGTTTTTAAGATGACTCGTGGGAAGTACGTGTTACCACGTAACTTATGTAGGTGTATATTTTTATTGCTTGATCCGAAGCCATATAAATGCATACATTGTAGTCTATTGTACGAAAAAAAACCTCATCTTTGAAACCCTACACCTATGTATCCTTATTATTATTATTATTATTATTATTTATGATTCGAATATGGATTTAATTGCATCTTGTTTTTAAACACTTCTGCATGAAAATTAAGATTATACCGAGTGCTTCAATAACAAGTCAGTCCATTCAAGATTAATTCTTTCTTTCTTTCACTTCTAATTTTCTATTAGCGTAACACAACACGTTACAAATTAAAGATTCACTTAGCTTTCTTTAATACCGTTTTTATTATTATTTGTTTGGTGCGATGTTAATTTATCTTGTCTAAAAATGTGGCTTAGCTCTTTTCACCGCCAAGGCGGCGATTTTGTGTATTCCTATTTTAATAATATAGTCAAGTGACTAAAGGTAATGAATATCAATTATCATGGCAATTTCTGTTTAAAATGTATAAAATTACCATTTACACTTTCTATTGGGAAAACATTTCAAATGATTTTAATATATAATTGAATACAAAAATACCTTCTTGAAAAGTTATATGTATAAACATTGCATTTAATAAATTAGTTGGGAAACTTATTACATATTAATAATTGTATAAACACGTAAATAGAAAAATAAAAAAGGGGTTTATTCTCCCTGGTGTGATTCCTGTAATTCATCCAAGCTGCCATGAACCCTCAGTCTAGTAACAAGACAAATTAAAATCTTAAGTAAGATTTTTAACTTACCTATAAATGCAAGTAAATTGCTTGTGTCCATGGTTAGAATGTATGTTAAATTCAATAAATCTGTAAGATGTAGATGTTCTCACAGTTGCAAAATTTTGTACAGGTGTTCCATTACTTTGATATGTAAATTGTCCTAGAAGATCACCTTTTGTATCATGTGCAGAACTTAATCCCTAAAAACGGCTGAAATTATACTAATATTGTGTTGTTGATAATAGAAATTACATTTAGGAAAAGTATAGTGCACATTTGATTCCTAAGGAAGGTGATTTTGGTTATTGAACACCATTGTTAAATCATATTAATGAACCAGCTGTACTTAAGAAAGAGCCTTCATCGATCTAACTGAGATTAAAAATTGTGACAGACTTTCGTATTGGTCTACAAAAGTTCAACGACCTTGCTCTGTTATCAATAGAGTCTGAATTGATTCCAAAATTTGAGTGTATATTTCATAATCAAACAATTTGAGAAATGAACTGTAAAAAAACGTGCTTCGTGAGATATGTATTTTGTGTAGTTGTTTTATAGTTTACGTATTTTATTTGTATTTTGTTGTAGAGTTTTATTCTCAAAATAGTTTATTATTATTCATCACACATCTACTTTTTAGGCCATTAATTAAAGTTGTCTGTGATGCAATTCTACTGGTTTAGGGGCAAAAAATTCTAGATTCCTGTTTCTGCTTTTTCATAGTTGTTAAATTGTCGCTATGCAGGAAATTTCTCAGTGAATGAAACAAATCATAATCAGATGGAGCAAGATCTGGTTATATTGCAGATAGGTCAAAGCTTTAACTCTGCAAATTTTTTAATTTGCCTTTTACTAATCATGAACCTTGTACAGACCATTATCCTGCTACATCTAAACTTGGTTCCTGTTTCTTAACGTGAAGTAATGAGTGCGCAGCATTCTATAAACTATCTAATTGTTCATGAACTCTTGCATATACATCTAGGTCTTCAGGGCTTAGTTTAAAACACAAAAATACATTTCAAGTAATATAAAATACTATTCTTACTTTATGGTCAAAGTGATCTTAATGAATCACCAGAGAAGCCTTTTCTCTTAAAGAGATTGATTATCTTTGGGATTTTAAGTAGTTCTTGATAGGTTTCAGTTCATATATCAAATTTCGGGATCTAGTTAAGGACATTTATAAAATTCATTTTGCTGATAAATCCCAAACCCTTGGATGAAAATTGTCATGTCGTAGTTCAAGGCGTTTTTATGTGTCTGAGATGAACTTATGAGACAGCCTAGTAAAATAAATATGAACCCGACTCAATTTCACAATTTATGTCAATTATGCCCTTGTGCTATATTACTCTGAGCATATACATTACATTGTATGTATATAGTACAAGTTTCTTTCATGTTGATCACTGCGATCTAAATCCTTTTATATCTAACCAAATCTCTTTTCCTTATAAATCGTGAAACAAATGCTTATGCATATTGTTGTATTTATACTTATTTATTTCCCTTTTCTGGTATGAGAGGAGGCTTGAAGAATATTTAGTCTGAGGGCTTCAATGACTTAAATCTATGTGAGGTGTACCAAAATTGCTAACCAGAATTATTATTCACTAACTGTAAAATATGGCATAAACTTGTAAAATTTGAACCTTATACTTGTTGAGAAATTGGGAAATTTGGTTATGCTAATTTTATCACTTGCATCTGTAATAATGTTATCTATGAGCAAGTTTGCAAATTATTTTTGTCAAAATATTTTAATGTATTGTAGTTAAAAAGTTATTTATTGAATTAATGTCGTTCAGAAGCTTGACCATTTATAACTACTTATAGACCAAGTTGACTTCTCTCATCACTAGGTATTTGTAAATACAGTGGAACTTCGCATAACGAGCACCTCGCATAAGGAGTAATTTGCATAACAGGCAAAATAAATTGTAAAATAATAGCTTGCTTAACGAGCGGCGCTTTGCATAACAAGCCAAATAAGAGAAATGCTGAAAGCATGGGAAACGTTGCATCGTACATTGAGAAGCATCACCCCAATAAGGAGGTGGCTATGTGCACTACAAATCTATTCAATGATAATGCGACGTCACATTCTTACCAAGTTTTGAAGCATCACCAAAAACAAATGTAAAAAGAATTAGGTATGTTCTAATTATTTCGATTCTTTTGTTTTCTTTAAATCTAATTCTCATTCTAGGTTGTTTCATTCCACGATAGAAGAAATATGAAGTTGAATAACTGTACTTAATAATTCATATGTATTTTTCTTTAAATAAAAGTTACACACAATGTTTTTTTTAAATATTTTTTCAGCATGGAACGCATTATCATATTTTATATTAATTTATATGGTTAAGATTGTTTCGCTTAACGAGTGTTTCGCATTACAAATAAGACTCTGGAACGAATTATGCTTGTTATGCGAGGTTCGACTGTATAAAATGCAGCAATACATACCCTTATACTAAATTCTCGTGGAGCAGTTTCTATTTTTCCTGAAGGAGAAACATTCTTTGGTATATGCTCTAGAGTAACACTATCAATAAACACATATCCTAAAAGCTGAATAATTGATGAACCAGTTGAACCTTTGATGGCCCAACACTCCCCAGGTAACACATTTGGCTGAAAATAATAATTTATTAAAACTCTTTGGTTTGTATAATCTTACTCTACTAATTATTCAAAGCTTTTATTTCCTCTTATAATTTGGAATATTTAGTATTCCTTTGCTATGCCTATATTGTTTGTTATATTGTGCTCTAATTAACAATTTAACAAGAATGATCATTTTTAAGCACCTGGAACGGGTTGTGCCATTAAAAACTCTGGTATTAAAGATCTCGAATCACAGTTTTACTAATGTTTTTTCAAGAATTAAACTTTGGCGGATTTCATTTCAAATATATTAAAATTCTAATATCTGTAAGCAAGTGCTTTTGCTGTACTTGCTAAATTAGCACAAATTACACAAGCCCTTGTTTTAGTTACTCCATGAACCAGTGCAGGCCCCACAAATGGTCGCTTTTTTAGCGACTAGTATACTAAAACATTCCAAACTCGTTAAAACTCACTATTTATAAACTTTGATTGCTAAAGTTGCTTTTTCAACTAAGTTTTTCCACTTCCACAAAAAACCAAGGTCCTTTTTTTTCTTCAAAAATAAATAATTATTTTCGATAAACAGCAGAAAATAATATGATCTTTTTAGCAATGTCAAATAATTCAATTGGGAATTAAATAACCTTAAGTATATAAAAAGCTCTACTATGCCGGTGCCAACAAGATGGCATTTAAATGATGGAACAACTTCTATTGTGTCTTGCTATTTTTCTCTTCTTTGCTGTTATTTAATACAGCAAGTAGAGATAAGGAAGGCTGCTGTGATACATGTAATTTTTATAGCTGGTTTTGATGAAAGAAATGTTTTACAAAGTGTGTTTTAATTGAAATACGTTTAACTAATGGTATTAATTTCTTTGCATAGCTTTATGGTTCTAGGCATTGCTGTGCCGATTCTTTTATATTTGCAAGACCGAATATATGTGTTATCATTTCTTCTTGCTTGTTAGGTGGAATTAGTGCAGCTTATGTGTATCAGAGCTGTGCAAAATCTTTATTGTGTGAATTGAGGTTATTTTAAATACATTGGGTTGTATATGCACATTGAGTTTAATATGGGATAGTGTAAGTTTGTGAACGAGAGGTTAAATAAAACGGACATTAATGGTCACATCATTTCTAAGTGCTAAGAAATATAGTACTGTCGCTCGTTACAGTTGAGCGTCAATGTGTAGCAGGGGAAGATGAAACTAAACTGTAATAAGTCTTTGCCAGAGCGACAGTCTAATACATAACGTTCCTGAAGTACACCGAGGTTTTCTGAATGTTAAAATAGTCCAGGGTAGAGTTGGTTGACAAGCGGTTAATAATAAAAAGAAACCTCTCTATAAGGTAATACGACTAACTGTGGAACTTAATTCAGCATTCTTGCATGAGAGGGGATCGAGAACCAACTTTGTTTAGCACAAGAAAAGACAAAACTTAAAGACTCCATGGCATTTAAATTTTTAGTATCAAAAGTTCCAGAAAAACGCAGAAACCCATATGTATCAAAAAGCATAATCACAGTAATAAAAAATAACTGACCCGTTAGTCCTTCCTATTTCAAACCTGTAATAAAGAATTTATTATTAATCAAAAACAAGACCACCACTTGTGGTTCTCCACTTAAACACACATACGTACAAACTTTCTGTGAAATACCAACAACTTCTTCTAACTCCACTTTTAAGTTTATCATTATCTGAATATTAAAGCTTCAATATTTTACCAATATCTAGGTGATATTGTCTTAAAAATCAGAACAAATAGCGTACGACCACACTTAAATACTTTTCTTGTGAGTAAGAAGCAAGTCTTTAATAGATTTGGGTTCTTGTAACATATATTAGTGCATAGTTCATTCTTAAATGGTTTGAACGTTTCAGATTGGAGACCTCGGACTTCATAATGTCATTGTATTACTTTTTTCATGGTTGACCTACAAGAGTGAAAGATTATGAAGTTATTCAAAAATCGATGTGTGTTCCTAAACATCGATTTATTAAACATGTACCATCTAGATGGCTTACTTTACAGCCTGCAATTGAAAGAGCTCTTGAGCAGTGGCACAGTGTTTACATACCAAAAAATGGTTCAAAAGACTTGAACAATAATAAACATTATAAAATAATAAAAAGCTTTACATCTAGCCCTACATCAAAAGCACAGCTATTATTCCTGAATCATTCGGCAAAAATATTCACAAAGTTTACATTATTTCTTTAAAAAGATAAATCTTTGGTTTGTATCGTATATGAAAAACTTAATCCCTCGTTTTTGATTTATTGTCCAGAGTATGTATAGAAGATACGTTTGCTAGTTATAAAAACATAGATATCAAGGAAATACTTGAAAATAAAAATATTTTGATTTTGGACAAGATATAACCTGGTGAAGAAGTATCCGAACCCGAAAAATTAGAAATTTTAAATAAAATAAAGAATTTTTATATTGCTGCAATTAAACATATGAGAAAATTCCACATCTCAAAACTACTTTCAAGTACTTATCTTTTTTAAATATTGAAGACCCTATATCCACTCTAATGGTGCACGTCTGGTTCTTTGTGGTATCACTTTCCTTTGAAGTGTTCTATATATTTTCATAATGTTAATCTTGGCTACGCGCGTTCTTTGTTCACTTCCAATTTTTACGTCATTACTGTCCAGCCATGTCTCAAATATTGTTTTTCATTTCAGCAGTTTCTACGTTTCTCATGTACGAATGGATAATCTACGGTTTTATTATATTACATACGACAACATATTTATTAATGAATGATACATTGTAAGTTTGATGACATCTTTTCTTTCAACGGTATCTGTGGTTTACATGATTTTCATTTGTTGCTACGTGTATCCTCATCATTAATGACTAATGTGTCGCATTTATTTTATTGCTTTTGGTTATAACTAACTGCCCTAATTGAAGTTTTATAAAAGCTACAGAATTAAAATATTATCATCATTTTGTTTTCGACCTTACTTAAGGTCAGTTTGACGCAGCTCTAACTTCTTTTCTATTCTGTGCTAATCTAAAAAGTTCTACATACCCTTCACAACCTAAATTTTCTAATAATTTGAGTAATATAGCTTGGTCTAGGTCTTCCTATACTCTTCTGTCTTTTCTTATCTACCTGACTCTACATAGATATTAGCAACCCGATGGGTGTTAAAGAACTCCAACATGTTTACATGATTCCCATTTATAAGGAAATGAAATATTACCTGGTTATCCCCTCAAAAGTGTTAAATTATATGTTATGGTAAGGCTTAAGCAACGAATCGCTGCCAACATGCCAGACCGCTAACTAATTGTGAGTTATGTCATGGTGACATTTAGTTAACTGATTTTTATTATTTTTTTTTGTTTTGTTTTCGAACTTACTTAAGGGCGGTTTGATGCCGCTCTAAATTTGTTTCTATTCTGAACTAGCCTAAAAAGGTCTACATATCCTTCACAACCTAAATCTCTAATAATTTGACTAATATAGCTTTGTCTAGGTCTTTCCTACTCTATTTTTATTTGGTAGTCTATAATCTAAGACCTTACTAAATAGTCCCTCATGTCTTAACTGGTGCCCTATCATTCTATCTTTCGTGACTTTTAATTGTTTCCACATATAGGGTTTCTCGCCTATCCTTCTATAAACTTCCTCATTTGTTACTCTATCCGTCCAACTCTTTAATATTCTCTTATAACACCAAGTTTCAAAAGCTTTTATCTTTTTCTTATCTACCTCTTTAATTGTCCAAGTCTCACTACCATATAATACAACACTCCATACGTACGACTTTAAGAAACTTTTTCTATTATCTAAACTAATACTATTAGCTGTGTCTTTTTTTTTTTAAACATTTTTCTAGGTTGAGCTATTCTAGCTACTATATCCCTTCTGCTATGTTCGTCCTTTGTAATTATACTACCTAAATATCAAAATTCATCTACCTCTAACTCTGTATTACCTATTTTTAATTTTGGTTTAGAACTAGGTTGTAACTTGCTTGTCATTATCTTTGTCTTTCCTGAGCTAATTCTCGTACTATAGTAACTTTGTAGTATCTCATCTAAAATATGTAAAAACTCTCCTAACTCTTTTCTAGACTCTGCTATAATGGTTATGTCATCTGCAAAACGTAACATGTCTATTTTCTGCCACTGTACACTAATACATATCTCTTTTTTCTCTAGCTAAGTTTAAAGCTTCCTCAATATAAACATTACAAATCAAGGGAGATAGTGTACAGTCCCATCTAACACCATTTCTAATCTTAGCTTCCTTTTCTATTTCATCAAATCTAATTACTACACTTTGGTTTTATATAGATTGTAAATATTTTTTCTACCCCTATGAGAGATTCCTGTTTTTCGCAAAACCCTGAACATAACAATCCAGTTAACCCTATCAAATGCTTTTTTTAAATCTACAAATGCGAATGAGTCTTTTTATTTTTTGTAACCTTTTTTCGATAATTACCCTAATCATTAGTATCGGTTCTCTAGTCCCCATGTCTTTACGAAAACCATATTGATCTTCGCCTAAATAATTTCAGTCAAAGCTTCTACTCTATTTTTAATTATTATTGTTTGTATTTTGAAAGCGTAGGAAGTTAAACTAACGGTTCTAAAATTCTCACACCTATCAGCTCCTGACTTTTTTTAGATTGGGATAATATTTTTTTCGAAATCTATTGGGACCTCACCTGTGTCATATATTACTTTTACTAGTTCATATAATCTGTCTAAAGTTTTCTGACTTGCATATTTTATTAGTTCTGCGGGAATATCGTCTATCCCTGGTGCTTTATTTAGTTTAAGATTCTGAACAGCTCTATCAAATTCCTCTCTTAATATTGAGAACCCTATTTCTAAATCCTCTTCTTGGCCGTTCTCTAACTCATCCATATCGTCTCCCTTTAGCTAGTTTGATAGTATTTAAATAAATATTTCTGTAAGTTTTAAAATATCGCAAGAAAGATGTATTATCGCTAAAAAAATTTTATGTAAATAAGAGAACGCATATTTTCAGCCTATATTCTGATTCCAGTTGTGGTCCAAGGAGTTTGTTGTTTCTTTTTCAAAAGTTTTAGAGGGAGTGCTATTTCAAATGCATGTTGAATTTTATTTAGGAAGTACTCAAAATTTTGATTTAGATTTTTTCTTTTTATGTTGCAATTGGATACCATACAGATCGCTGGAAACAAAAGAAATCTTTTTCTGAAAATGAATGATCTGTGAGGTTTGGGAGGTTTGGTTTCATTTTATGTTATTTACAGGAAAGGATGCAAGGACTGCTTCGTGGTCAGAAATGTTATTTGTAATAACGGTGGTCTGTACTTTATCAGGGCAGAAATTAGAAATTATATAATCGATCCTACTGTCGTTAGTATTTGTAATTCTGGGTAGGCGAGTTAATGTACATTAATAATCCAAAGCTTTCTAAAATATTCCATAAAGATTTGTGCACAGTACAATTGCTGTTATAATTAATATTAAAGACTCGGCATAAAATTTTTTAACATGGAATGGAATGTTTTCTAGCAAATTCAATAGGTTGCTTGTAAATTGGCCAACTTCTGTAAATGCAGATAATTTAAAGATTGAGAATTTTATTGTAAACTGCTGAAAATTCAAAACTTTTTCTTCTAGTAGTTGATCGAATTTGGTGACTGCCAGAAAGTTATTGCAATTTGATAGAATTAGGATTCTGCCGTGTTGCAAAAGCGTTCTGTTATATCTGGCTATAGCGTGATAATTTTGAACGTAAATTGATTCGTCGTTCTTGAGCGAGTGCTCTGTTATAGCTATAACATTAAGCAAATTTAAATTCTTTAGTAGTAAAAACAAATCAGAGGTTTTGTTTCTTAACGATTGGACATTTATAAATACTATATTGAATTTGACGTTGTTTAAGTTACTGTTGAAGGAGTTTAGTTCCTTCTCATATGTCGATTTAGTAAAAAAATTTCCTTGTAAAATAATTATGCTGCGCCTCCGTAGCATTTTGTCTGCCTAATTTGTCTGCTATCGTGAAGTGTAGGACGAGTATGCAGTGAGCTCTATTATTGCATCAGCGTCACTGACACCATAGATTCCGCAAAATTGGATAAATAATTGCTTCAATAAGTATCTGTAGGAAGACCTGACGCTAGGAATAATTTTAGGTTTGTGCTTGTGTATACTTCGATACAAGTCATATCAGGTTGGTTGTGCAAGTATGATAGGTATAGACTTAATGCTTTCATAATTGCTGGTTTGCAGAGACGTGATAGGAGCATTTGATTGTTGTTGGTGCTTGATGACAAGGTGCACCTTATTTTTGGCGGCATTAGTGGGTCCGAGTTACAATTCTCATTATCACTTATTTCATCCAGTTTTAATAGAATATTTTCTAAATGTTGAGTTCCTTTGATGAACGCGATTGCTTCCTTATCACAAGAAAAGTTCTTATTTACAAAAGCAACATCAGAAAAAGCTTGTCTGAATTCTTTTTGACATAATTATATTGAATAACGGACTCGCCTTAGTCCGTATGCCAACCCTTGTGAAAATAATTCTCCAAAACCTTTGTTAAGTAACTACCTGAATGTTACTGTTTTACTATTCTTAAATAAGTTGGTCATGGAAGAATAAATGTATACTTACAACGATTAATATGTTAGATAGATGAATGTTTTTAAATATTTTACAGGCGTCGATTGCAGCTAAAAGTGATTAAGCTGCGAAACACATGTAACAAAATATATCCACCCAGGACCTCAAATGTTTTTGCTCACAAACTATATGTTGAAGCATCAAAGTTCATATTAAGCGGTGGTTAATTCAAAAATTATTATACACTATATTATACCTGTGTTGTTTAAGGTGGGTGTATCTTGTTTCATAAAAAACATTGTTTCTATTAGAAAACACGAATTCTTAATACATGTATTACACTTTGTTCTTAATTAAAGGCCTATAAGGAATACTAGTTGTAGTAAACTATTCTTGGTAGTGCTTTCAGTTTTGGTATAGTCTGGATTCACGGTAGTTGATAATTTTTTTAAAATTTCATCGATACTATTTTTAGGTATTTTGTTTTTATAAAATAGTTTTTAGAATAAGAATATTTTGGAGATCTAATAATAAGCCTACACATTGGTGCTGAAATAGAATTATAACAGTTAATGCTATAGTTTGGTGCCCTACTTAGCTCTTGAATCTAGACAATTATTATTGATCTATAATTAAAGTCAAAATATTCTATTAAATAAGCTAGTAATAAAGTATGATGAACCACACTCATGTTGATGTTTAATACCTAACGACTGCAATAATAATAATCAAAAGCTATATCTTACTTGAATGATTGATTGTGGTCCTTTACACATTTCACATAAGGGAATGCCAAAAAAAGTTCTTGATAAAAACCCTCCCTCAGTTGTCAAGGGTTCTGTATTGCGAACTCCCACTATGCGACCACCTAAAACAAATAAAAGTTACATTTAATCCTTTCCAAATATTTAGTTACGTCATGCGAATAAAAAGCTTAAAAATATACATAATCTAGTAAAGTAGAAACTTGTTAAAATTGTTAAAACTAAATAACTGTAAAAGTTATGTAAATTGTATCAAAGACAAGAAATGAATTATACATATATATATATATATATATATATATATATATATATATATAAATATTTTAGGTAGTTAATTACACAAGGTAAGTTGATAAATACTATCGTATTATAGTGAATAAGATGAAATAATAACTTAGACTTTTATGCAAAGTCCAAATGATCATTTCAAATCGAGCTAGTAATTGAAAGATGAAAAATATAAGGTGTTGGACAGGACCTGTATCCTGGTTTTGCCGGAATCATCGTTTACCAATTATATATATATATATATATATATATATATATATATATATATATCGTCGTGGAAATTATAGGTTAAGAATGGTATATAGGTCTAGATAATAAAATTTTAACAACTGTGTATATAGGAAATAGGAACAATTTATTTACCCGCCAAATTAATCAGTTTAGATAGTGAAAACGGACGGTTATTAAGATATGTTGGTATTTCTAAATCAGAAGGTTAAAATTGCATAAAGAGGGGAAGCTTTAGGGTACATGAAAACTCAAGGATACACATAAGTAGTTGTAATATTTTAAATCAATCGCATCGGATAAGAAGTGGAGCTTTCGAGTATAGAAAATCAATAATTTAAACGCTTATTTCCATTTAAATAAACGAAACATTCGTTATACAAATCCTAAGAAACTCGGAATTATAAGTTTAAACGGAGTTTACTTCAAAGAAACACCTGCGAGTTAAATGTCAAGTTCAAGGAACTGAAATATGTGTTCGGACAAAATTCCATAGAATTGTTTACAACGGTCGGTGCGACAAGCTGCTAAAATAACAAATGCTTCGAAGACAAAGTGAAATGAAATATCTATAATGTAAAACAGACAGAGGACACTTATAATAAAACGTTGGTTACAACACACGTCAAAACTACACAGGAGATTTGAAGGCCAACAACAATATCGATTTTCTGTAGCTTGAGAGGGGTTCTAAAAGAGACAATAAATATGGGTGAAACGAAGAAAGGTAGCTAGGGGGTTGAACGTTAAAACGGGGGAAAGCAATACAATTGGTCAAAGGCTAGCAGTTTTGAGAAGCTCGCGTCCGCTAGAGGTGGTTGAGCGAATTTCTATGTAACAGCACGGTAAACTTGGAATTTTTCAGACGTTGAAGTTCGGTACGAACAAAATTTTGTGCATCGGTTTTAGAAAATAAGCTTTTCGATGAAAAGAGGGTCCCTAAGGGGTATTGAAAAGCGTATAAATACACTGGGAGATTTATTAAAGCTCTGTTACATCTCTTAGATCTTATATCGCTGAGATCTCTTACTTACTTGCTATTACGTGCTGATTGTCGCTTATTAGTTGAATTATTATACAACATCCTATTGAAAAGTATGAAAAAGCTGTTAGTAACATACTGGAAATGTATTAAAAGTGTGATTTGCACAAGTGGGTGCTAGCTTATCAATGGTGCTGTTACTACACGATACAATCTAATAATAGGATGGTACTTGGGTAAGTGAATCAAGAAGTTTTAAACTAGTATGCGTGAAGTGTAGTAGTTATGGAAGGTTAAGTTTGGTCGAGACAATTATCCTGGTAGAAATACTAAAGGTGGCAGAGATTTGGATAGCTAGTGGCATAAGTTAGATCCAGGTATAATCACGAAGTGTATGGACACAACTACAAGGGTTTTGGAACACATCTTCAGAGGTAATGATGGACGAAGCCTACTCCTGGTAAAGAAAGTTAATTTCTTGTTTTGCTTGAACATTTGTGCTGATATTTTGTGCCTGAGTGTTTTGACTTATTGGGGGTATATTTTATTACCGTAAAAACTTATTTAAAGCGGTATATGTACACAACAATTAATATTGATTATTTAAAAATGTTTATTGATGATATAAAAATGTTGTTGTAAGGAGTAAACGGGTCTTTAGCTTTATTTTAAACTAAAAATGCGATGTGTAAAAGCATTTAGAGTAACTGGGTTATACTGAGCTCAAAATAGACCAGAATAAAAATCAATTTAGGGTTGCACGACGGGCCCATCTACTCGTCTAAAATAAAATTGTTGGAACATATTAAATCATGAAATTTTAAAAGATTTAAAGATTGAGATGGTAACATTTTTATCAAACTGTATATACAAATGTGTAAATATTTTCTTACTAATGGAAACTTGTTAATATGTGTAAATAAAAAGGTTGTATGTCTTGTTACATTATTTGAGTAGGAATTTTATTTGACTGTATATGAGAGAAAGAGTGAATTTAGGATGGTTAGTATCCAAGAATAAGCAGATTGCTGAGCTAGGCAGGGTGTGCAGAAATCAGCAGGCATTACAAAGGTATCATAAAAAATTTTTTATTAATTTTATTTCAGAAAAATTTTAAGACGGTCCAACGACACTGAGACTCGAAGACGATCCCGATTGTTCTAGAGTTCCACAGCAATTTAATGACGCCCAATACGTGGGGCTTGATTGGTTTTTAGGAAGGTCTCGACCAGCATTTACTCGTGTAGGTTTTAGCGTGCCAGTTTCCCTAAGACATGTTTCAATGGATTGAAATGTTTTACGATTTGGTATCCTTCTAGTTGGAAATTGTTCATGGTATCTGCGAACTGCAGCAGCGCCATTTCTCTGTACTTCACCATAAAGTAACAGCATGTCTGTTTGTTCTGCAAATGTGAACAAGTTTGTGGTGTCTCCCATGATACAACAAATTAAAGTGTCTTCAAAGTACCAATTTACACAAAAACTAACAGAACTAGTAACACATATTAGTAACTTACAGTGTTTAAACATAACAAAGGTAATACATAGTAGATGCATAATCACCTGTCAAACAAATAAACGATATGCAACTGTTATAATGTAGAGCTTCTAATATCCAAGGCTATTTGATTAACATCGCATTTTGACATTTATCTTTAGTCTTCAACATCTAAGTAATACATTGATTAATTTGAGACATGTATAGTTTATACATATGCCAAGTTGTTACAGAGATATTGAAGGCATATGTTTATTAGGTTTATACTTATACGTATGGGAAGTTCATATTAAAACTAAACGAATAAGGTACGTATCATAGGGCATCCTGAATGCTTCACCCCAATTAACTCGAAAACGGCTACAGATATTGACTTCAAACAAGAGTGACTTTTTTACTCAGAAATGTCAAAAGATTCTAATTCTGGCATTATAATTTATAAAAGCTTACACACAAAAAAATTACAGGATTAAACGCGATTGTCCCTCCCCCAAATGGGACGCTCCTGATCTTATTATCGAAAAATGGATAAGCCTATCTTTTGTGGTTTTTCAGATAATTAAAAAACTCAATTTCACCTAGCCCCCTTAAAGGGGTTATAACTCCATAGGGGTACATTTTAGGGCATATGTTTATTAGAAGTTTTGTTTATTTTGTGCTAAAGAACACTCCCTTAAAATAGTGCCGTGCAATTTTGAAACACCAGTTCCCGTGACCAAAGGCCCATTTCACAGCAATTTATATATATATATATATATATATATATATTTCACAGCAATTTATATATATATATATAAATTGCTGTGAAATGGGCCTTTGGTCACGGGAACTGGTACTTTCTGCTGATCATTCGAGCCCCACAGATTGGGCCGTCAAGATTGCTATGATACTCTTCTGATAATCGCCTCTTTACTCTCTCTGCCTCGGCTGCTCACCTAGTTAGAACTTTCATCCTTATTTATAAAAAAAAACAAACACATTCCTACCACAAACATCAACGTTAACTCTATTTACATCAATATTCATAATACATTAAAATTTCAGCATAAATTTCAGCATCATAAAATTTCAAGTTAAAATTTGTCATCATTTTAATTTGCATCCAGAATTAGAGTCCTTGTAGGATGCATACTAATTAAGTTAACAATATGTGCAGACCTAAGTCTGAATAAAAGGGAGCATCTCCCACCCCTTTACGTTAATTTAACAGGTTAGTCTAATTGAGTTCAAAGACAGACCCAAGTTTTCATCATAATCAAAAACATAAACCTGATAAATACTCCTTTCTACTTATACAAGAAAATTTTACCTTAAAATTAAAAATTTGTTGTTTATACAAATTTACTACTGCCCATTTTTATCAAACAAATTATAAAGATATTTAACACACACCAAAACATCTAAGATCGAACAAAATTGCATAATTTACCTGAAGGTTACTGTACTCGTGGCTTCAATGTACATCGGACTTGCGCATCCCACCATTCCAGCTGGGTTATGTTTACATCCTAGGATTCCTGGTCGCCTTTAAAATTTTTCTACACCACCATTCGTCTAAATTGTTTCAGGGCTTCTCAGGAACTCATCTATGTATATCTAAATCTTGTTTTGTGGATCCAATCACGTTTACGAATAACACTTGATTACTCACTCCCGAAAAATAGCAAAGAAATTCATAATTCTTTCACGCTATACCCAAAACTGCCTACTTTTATTTATTTATTTATCGCTACTAATTTGGATAATTGGTACAGTAATACTCGCAAATATAACTAGACTTTATTACCTTGTATCTTCTCTAAGTGCACTAATAACTTTTATTGTAGCACGTAATCACCACGTATTCTACTTAAAGTATCGAATAATCAAAAAAATAACGAGCAAAACTTTAATGTATTGAATAAAGTCAAAAATCTAAGAGAGCGAAACTCCTATTAACACGGGTTTATATAATGGCCCGCTTGCAAGTCGAATTTGTTCCGCAACGGACAATTTTTAGAATTTCGCATTCTATTTTCCCTTTCGACGGCTCGGCACAGCGATTCTACTTAAATCTAAGAAATTTCTACACGGCTCGCAACACGTCCGAGAACAACTAATTAATTTACACACCAACTGCTATGCTTTCCCCTCTCATGTTTGCATCTTGTTTCAACCAATCGTAGCCCTAGTGAAGCTTCACAAATCACGCCTGTATTAGCAGTATCTCTGCTTTACGCGTTTTATCCATCCCTTTCTACCCTTGTCTGAGTGGTACAAATCGATATTCTTTACTATCTGCTATTTAAATCCACATGGATTCCTACTTGAGTAAAATAACCTCTCATCTAGCATTTCCTGCTAAAACATCCGACCGTTTCCAATATACGTAGAAGCTGCATGTTTATCAATTCAAATTTATTAGAATTTGACATTTAAAAGTTTGCCGGTGTGTGCTCCTAATGAACGTTTTAATATAATTCTCCGAGCTTTGTTTCATGGTATTTTAACCTTCCTTTTAGCTGTTTGTTACTAACCTTGGATTTTCACCGGCTTTTATGTTTATTATATATTACTAATGGTTCAATTAACTCCAATTAAAATAATAATGAATGGCATTGACTTCTACCCTTTAATTTTTAGCGAATACCAATTAAATATTAATTATTATTTGTACACTTTGTTTAATACCCGTTACTTAAAAATTGAATTAATTAATATAAATTTCGCACGTAATTTCTCGCTAGTTTTAGTACTTGGAACAATTAGATTAAATACAAGTTAAGCATTTTAATTCTGCTTTTTATAGAAAGCGTCTAGTGAATAATTTAAATCCCTTATTTTTAATGAAACGAATAAATTTTTATGCTCCACGGTTTTAATAACGCGTATTATCTAATAAAATTCTATACAAACCCTACATTCTAATTGAATGATTTAAATCTTCACAGTAGGCCTTTAATTACGCGTACTTTTTCCCAAAGCTTCCTTATACACGGTGATTAAAATTATTTGATGTAATTAATTAATTTTCTACCCTGGTCTAAATTTGAGTTGAATTATTTTAAATTAATATTCAGCAAATAAAACGTGAAGATATATATATATATATATATATATATATATATATATATCTGTGATTAGCCTCGTTTTGAAGCACCACTGAATATTGCTGTGACCAGCCCTGCATTGGAGCGCCGCTAATATTTGATGTGATAGGGCTATGAGTTGTGGATAGCCCAAATTAATGCTGTTATTTAAGTACCACAAATTTCATTAATGAAAATGCAATAGTGAATATGAAATTACTATCTTACTTTCCTTTTCTGTGCCTGGCTAGCTCAACAGAAACCACATTGTGGAATTCACGAAGATGAATTGAAACACAGAAATCTTAAGCAACATATATGCATTCAAAACATTTTTCTTTCATACAAAAGATTCTCTTACATTTATAAAACAGTTTACAGCTTAAGTTCATACAGAAAATTATACCTAAAGGTTTCTTGTTTATTAAAATAATACTTACCTAATCTTTGTTAACAATTACAGAACTCAAGCCTGTTCTCTGTGAGTTACAAAAATTAATTTTAATTTAGTTGTGGATAATTTGCCGATTTTTTATTACTCCGTTTTACGCTGCACAGATAATTTAGTAAAGATCAAAATGCTTCCAACTCTGACCTCAAAATTTGATGGAAAATATTCCCTTCACAAATAATAAAATTTAGAACTTATTTTAATTTACGTTACTACTATTTAAACATCCTTATAAGTTACAACAAAAAAATCAAATTTTTATACTTGCTTGTCAAAGAGCGCATGTCCAAATCTCATTGCCATCATAATTAACGGCATTAGATGCTTCCTGGTACCATCTCAAATTGACATAAAATACCAGTTTACAAAAGTGCTTTTATTGTTAATTGAAATCATCATTTGTGATCTTGTACCAAGATTATTCATATTATTATGATAAATCTTCCTTTATTTTAACAAATAATTATGCTCTGATAACTTCTATGTTACTTGTGGAACGCCAATGAAGAAGATTTCAAACTACTCATAACATATAAGTTTCTTGTTGTAAAATAATTTAAAGCATGTAATTCTGCTTGAATCTTGCATGTCTGATGTCGTGAAAAGAATTAATTCTGGATGTTGTGAAATGAATGAATTGTTCTAATTCAGTTCTGGTTTATATACTAAATAATCTTTATAAGTCATGTTACGAATCTTTCCGGCTTTACCTCAAAGCACGAAACACCCTGGTAATGTAATATTCACGAGAATTTCATGGTTTTAATGAGCTAATTAAAAAAAATGTATACTTTGCATGCATCAGCTTGATTTTATTTGACGAATAATGCGGTGACTGGTAAAAAAGAAGGATTTGCAAAGTACGAAATAACTCATAATTAGCATCAGAGTCTAGAATGCCAAGTATGAGTTATCTTGTATTTAGCGGCCAACATGTGAAAGGAAATTGGTACTGGTTGAACCTCTTTATTAGGTGGCTGGGAGTATGTTCAGGAAACAAGCTTATAAAAATCAAGTTGTAAATAAAGGGTTTTATTTTAGCAAGAGTTTCCTTAGCAACATAATATAAATAAAAAAGAAAATTGGTTCTGTTTGCATAAACTCACTCTCAAAAGATAATTTCCAATTCTTGTTAATTAAGGTAAACTAAAATGGTTTATCGGCCTCGAAGTTATATATTATAGCAACTGTAACTTGGATTGTCTATACTTATACCATATCTTCATTTTTCAATACACTAAATTGTTATATTTACAAACACAAGCAATATACGCAAAAGTTGTTGTACAAGAGGTCAAAGTTCCGTGCAAAGATATCGACATCGACTTCATATGCACCTTGAAGAAATCTACTTTAATATACAAAAAAAAAGTGCATTAAAATTAATTGATGTATAAATCACAATAGATCATAAAAACACACATAAATGTATAAAATGCATACCTGTTCGTTTAACAAAATTTCCTAATATTAAAAATAAAATTACAACATTCTTACCTGCAGATTCCAATGCATAATCTACTTTTCCTGTTTTGTCATATTTATTCTGTTCTTCAAGAGCATTTTTAATTGCAGAACGTACAATTTCTGATCGTATTCCATCTATAGTAATGTCTTTTCTCACTTCACCTATACATAAATAGCTTAAGTTACTGAAATATTTCAATACACCGAATATTCCCAAGATTAAACGTTTTTTACAGGTTATGATTTGCTGGTATCCATCATTAATATGTTTTTAAATAAATAAAGGAATATTCAACTAATATAATTAACTTTGTGCATTAACAAGTGTTACATTACGAGCATTTTATTTGGAAATGTAAATATTTATGTTTTTAAAAATAATTATACTGTTATATGCCAAATTTTTCCTATAAAAATTATTCAGACCCTAGAGATATGCATGTGTTAATAAATATTTAAAATATTAAAAAATTCCAGAAACAAATTTAAATAAAAATTATTTTGGTAAAGTTTCATAAATTTTTTTGTTCTGAATGGGCCTGCACCTTGAAGAAGTTCTAGGATACTATAACAGGTAGAATTGCTTGCACTGTTTCAGTGAGCTAAGGAGCCGAATAATAGGTTTAACCAAATTAGTGGGGTCTTTAGTGAGGAACCAGACTAAGACGGGTCCCCGAAAGATGGCAGTAGCTCTTTTGGTACTTAGAGTGACAGAGACCATAAGAGTCGGTATAGCATTCTAAGAACCACTACTACAATGTGAAAGGCAATGGGAAACCGCCACATTACCTCTCAAGTACACAACGTAACAAAAGCGTTTTTAAAAATCGTGTGGAGTAAAGGATACCTGAGTTACAATAGTCCTCCATTTGGATCTTCGGGAGGGAATTACTTCAGAGTTTGTGATTGGCAAGTTGAATAAGAAAAACCGGGAACATCTTGCGAGTTGGGGCGTGGAATGTTAGAAACACGAAGCAGATAGGCATGCTAGAAAATTAAAATGGCTAGATTAGCATTAGATATAATAGGGGTTAGCAAAGTTCAGTAATCAGAAGTGAAGGATTGTTGGTGCGTAGACTTTAGGGTTATTCATACAGGATCGAAGGAAGGAAATTTAGGTGTGAGGATAATTATGTGAGAAAAGATAGGACACTAGAAAACTACTTACAAAAGAATGGAAAAATACTCGCAGTTAAATTAAAATTTAAGCCAGTAAATACTGTAATAGCACAAGTTTACATGCCCACCTCTAGCCACAATGAGAAAAAAGTAGAAGCGATCTACAAAGATATCGAAGACATCGATTCGTATAAGACTGTGAAAATTTAATATTTACAAGAGATTTTAATGCAGTGATAGGTAAGGATAGTGAAAGAGTGGTAATAGGTTTATTTGGTTTAGGCACGGAACAACAGCGGCAATAGACTGGTAGAATTTTGCAACAAAAACAATTTAAGCATCACAAACACATAACTTCCACACCATGCTAGTAGACAATACACATGGAAGATGCTAGGAGACACGGAGATATCAAATAGATTACGTTCTTGTTAGACAACGGTTTAGGAATCAAATAAAATACTGTAGAGACTACCAAGAAGCAGATATAGGCACTGATCACAACATAGTAATTATGAAAGGTACTGTTAAATCTAATATTTTGAAAAAAAGGAAAATATACTGGCACTTTGACTTTGAGAACCAAAAATAAAGATTTGCATGGAAGGTTTGAGAAAAAGTCAAACGTTTGTTGAAAGACTTCGGGAAGATTTATGAAAAACCACAGATGACTAAGGATATTCTGAATTTAATAGAAGAAAGGCAAAAATACAAAACATACCAAACGAAGCAGGGAAACAGAGATACAAAGCCGTAAAATGGAAATTATTTGCAAATACAGGAAAGCTAAATTCAATGGATTGAGGAAAAGTGCAAAGAGGTACAAACTAAGATGGAAATAGGAAAGACGTGGATAGATGGAAGGAATATACGAGGAATTTATATGCAAGACAGATACAAGCACTGGAACAGGATTCAGACATCGAAAATGATGACTTTGGATATTATATACTTAAAGATGAGTTGAATTAGCATTAAAGAACCTGACAAATAATAAGATGCCAAATATCAATAAAGTGCAAGCAGAAACTCTAAAAGCTGCCGGATAAGCATTAACAGAACATTTCTTTCAACTTGTAAGATGAGACAGGTGAGATACCCAACGATTTCAAATACAACACCGATGATCAGTATACCAAAAAAGAGAGGTGCAGATAGATCTAAAAGCTTTCAAACATTCAGTTTGCCAGCACAGGTATAAAAAATATTAACTAGAATTTTAGAAGGACGGATGGAAAAATGGGCTACAGAAATACTAGGAGAAGATTAATTTGAATTGAGACAAAACAAGGGAACACAGAAGGCCATTTTCGCTTTAAGAGTGATAATGGGGAAAATGATTGCAAAAGGATAAAGCGTGTATATAGAGTTTGTAGATCAGGAAAAAGGATTTGACAATGTAAAATCTGAAAAAATTTTGAAATTAGTACTCAAAAAGATGGGAATGAGTTATAGGGATAGATGGGTAGTACATAGCTTGTACAAACAGAAAAGAACAATAATATGATTTGAGCAGGAATGCAGGAAAGGTACGGGGTGAGACAGAGCTGTACGCTATTCCCTTTAATTTTAACTTGTATATCGAAGAGATAATTAATACTGTCAAATGCAGACATTTGGAATTTTGATGCAGGGACAAACGATTGATATGCGTAGATTTGCAGATGATATAACGGTGTTAACATCTAGCAAGGAAGAGTTGGAATCCGCTTTTAATGAAATGGAAACAGTACCGACAGAGAGTTATGGTATGAAAATTAACCAAAATAAAACTAAAGTACTAGTATGTAAAAGAAGGGAAAATAAGTCAAAAACCAGAATACGAATAAGAAACAAGAATTTAAAGGAGGTTAAGGATTTCTGCTACCTAGGAAGCATAATAACCCAACATGAAAAATATGCAAAAGATAAAGAAAGATTAGCACGAGGTTGTGTTGCATTTAACAAGAAAGGAAAAAATTGCACATATGTGTGGATCACTGCACTGTATGACTGAAAAGTGGACAGTAGGAGAAGTGGACAGGAAAAATATGGTGCCTACAGACGTATCATGAAGATGTCATGGACAGACAAAGTTAAAAACACAAAAATTGTAGGTGAAGAAAGAAATATGAGGAAACAATGAAAAAAAGAAAGTTCTAAGGCATAAGGAAATAATGCGAGATATGTTAGAGGCAGAAAAAGAGTGGTAGAGGTAGACTTAGATTAAACTATTGCATACAATTGTGAAAGATGTACTGTTGGAATTTCAGGAAAATATTGTAGGTTAGCTCTGAAAAAAGAAACAATGGAGGTACTCGTTCAACCAGTTCTAGGACTGAAAATCTGATGGTGATGTTTCATTCATTTAAGTCATCATAATATACTGAAATTGATTCCGCTTGCTACAAAATTCATGTCCGTCACAGTAGCCTGCTTTTTAACTAGTAAGAGTGCCTCATTTTTCCCTGCTATAGTTCATTATTGTGTATGTTGGTTCTGTTTACGTTGGTAATAAGTAATATTATAATCGAGAAATGATACTTTGCAGAAAATTATTCAAGGTTAGATTGAATTCATGTTAAGGATAGAAGTTTACTGTTCCCTGCTCTAGCAGGATTAATATTTTAAATATTTCATCTAGTTGCAATTTCAACTAGGAACCATTATCCTGTAATAATTTTAATATATTTGTAGAATAATTATTTTATTGTTATAATTATTTGTCGATTTTGAATATGCGTTAAACATGTTCTATTATATAAGGTACTACCAAACTAAATTATAAATATTACATTTACAATAGTTAGAATACTGATATCGATCGATTCTAGTGCTTGAATATTACAAATTGCAATATGGATATGACTTGCTTGCTTATTTGCAAATTATATTATTAATTAGCAAATTCGTTAGTTATTACTAAAATTACATCTACTCTCGATAATCACAAAGCAATACGTAGAACGAACAAGTTGACTGTGACAAGTGCAATAAAATAGTGGAATGCATTTTACAAGAGTTCATACAAATGAATACACGACATGCGAAAATACTTACAAAATTAAAAATATGTACAAATTTTTTATTAAAAAGGGGTTAATAGTATTGAACCAAACTTATTTCACTACTCATATTGTTGCTAAAGTGTATTAAGAAGTACACGTTGTACCAGTACAAGGCAACGTTACACAAAAGAATGTGACTGTTGGGACAAGCAGTGTGGTTTTTACCTGTTTTGAAGCAGAATTTGCGAGAGGAAAAAAGGGACTCGGTGAGGGATTGTTGAACAGACCACACGTGTAATAAATACGTTAGTACGTGTAATTTACGTGTGTTATATCTCGGTGTTTCTAGTCTAAGGTATACTCGTTAAAGTCCCGGTGTAATTGATAATAGCCACTACGAAAATTGACAACATAATAAACCCATACGTAAATATTGCGCCACGAAATATTACATCAGATTTATGTTTCAAATTACTGTATCACATGCAAAAAATGTTTATTGCGATTATAGAAAAAGATAAAATGTACTCACGTAAACTGTGGAGCTCTTCACAACATGGCAGCTATTCTGGCGTTAGTTGGGCGTGGTTCGGCCTTTGCCCCCATTGAAGTCAAATGATTTGTCATCCTTCTGTAGCGGTACGTTAAAGGATCAACCAGGTAGGAGGAACGATAATAGGTACAAGACAGGAAACCTACATATCTGAAAAAGAAGACAAAGGCACACCCCAGATAACCACACTGCCCGACGTTTCGTTGACTAGTCCATCACGTGACGGAAACCACCACTTACTTCCCCACTCCGCGTCTGCGCAATCTCGGTGCCGACGCAACTGTCACACAAAAACCAACTGTTTCAAGGTAATTATTAAAAACGGTAACGCCCTAAACACACAAAAATGCTTAATTATAAGCAGTTAAATACAGACACACTGTCCCAATATGCTAAAAACAACCGAGAATTCGATAAGGTATAAATAAAAAGTGATATCACCTCACCACGAAGTTCAATAAAAACAACAAAAAAATGTAGAAAAAGAAAAAAGTAATGATATAGGATAAAGTGGGCAACTGTAATAATTCAGAAGAAAAACACATGGAATAGAAACTCCTAGTTTTTGGCAACTGCGAATATGGACTATTTCTTACAATGGCATAGGCCGCGTCTCCTATGTGAGCCCAAAGAAAAAAGCATCCACTCAACATCAGCTAAAACCAATCATAAAAATTCAATGAGTTATTGCAACCAAAGTTACGACAATCACCACCAAATTAAACGATGTAAGATAAATACTGAAAACAAAATAATCTGTTGTAGAAAAAGTGCGAGGATTAATTAAATGAAACGACAGAGTTATACTGGGGGACCTAGACAATAAACAGATATGTGGCTAACAATAAATTCAAGGAAAGATCAACAAGTAGCAAAAAGATAGCTAGTTTAAGGTAAATAAGTTAAACGTGTAGACGGTAGGTGCTGTATAAGGAAAGGAATGTCTAAATATAGTTAACTAACTCATAGTAGGGATAGAAACATTACGTAAATCGTTAAAGAAATGAAATTTTGTATGTTTGCAAAAGATATTTTAAAGATATTTTCATCCCATTTACTATAGTCTGAATTGATATATGAAGAGATAGCAGTAATTAAGACTCTATTTACTCTTTCGGTAGGGTTTACCTGGGGATGATATTTTGCGTTAAACCAAATTTTTTGTACTTTGTAACTCTTCACGAAATTTTGTAAATCTTTGAGATAAATTGCGCCCCATTGTCACCAAGAATAATCTGAGAAACACCAAAGATAAGAAATACATTTTGTTCTAGGAATTTAATTATAGCGGCAGATGTACCTTTACGTAACGGTTGCACCATAACAAATTTAGAAAACCAATCGGTGACAACTAAAAGATATTGGTTACCTTTTTTTCGATCGGGGGAGAGGTCCTAATAAGTCAAGCGATATTAATTGAAAGGGATAAGATATGCGTATAAAGTTATCCATTAAACCAGAACGAGCTTCTTGAGAGCTCTTCTGAGAACCACAAATTTTACAGTTCCTAATATAATACATATTGTTTTAATGTAGGCCAATAATATAATTCAGATATTTTAGCTAGGGTTTTCGTAATACCAAGATGAGCAGCTATAGGATCATCATGACACAATTTAAGCACCTCACTGTGGTTAGCGGTAGGGACAACAAGTTTCTATTCAGGGATGTTAGATATTTTGCGGGGTGAGGAAGATACAAATTTATATAATCTATTATTCGTTACACGAAAGGTGGGGAATTTATCGGGATTTTCAGAATCTTTCTTGATCATATTGAGATGCCAGGCGTCAGGAATTAAATCTGGAAGATTAAGAGAAACGACATCACGAGATAAGGCATCAGGTACGATATTTAATTTGCCAGGTCTATGCCTAAAAGGTAAATTGAGAGATACGCAAGTTCCATCGTGCCAAACGACCTGCGGGTTGTTTTAAGTTATTTAACCATGTGAGGGCTGCACAATCAGTAATTACCGTGAAATGTGTACCTTCAACATATCCTCTAAATTTTTCAATACCAAAGATAACCCCTAATAGTTCACGTTCGGTGGCTCAATATTTTTGTTCAACAGAAGTTAAGGCACGACTTGCATAAGCGATAGGGTGTTCTAATCCATTGCTCACCTGAAACAACGTTGCACCTACACCAGTAAGATCTTTCATCGAAGTTGGGCGAGATTAAGATAGGTGCTGAAGTGATTAACGTTTTAATTTGTTGAAAAGCCTGCTGAGCTAAATTCCATTCGACAGATTGGGATTTATTTTTAATTAGAGCGGTAATGGGTGTAGATATAGTTGAAAGGTTTGGTAGAAAAATGCGATAATAACTAATCATTCCAATTAAACGTTTAATTTCTGCGACAGTTTTGGGTGTTTCAAATTTAGTAATCGCGTCGACTTTAGCAGGATCTGCTGGTAAAACCAGTTCCATCGATAATAAAACCAAGAAATGCAAGAGAAGAACAACAAAATTGACATTTCTCCCAATTTATTTTAAAACCTGCTGCATTTAGGCGTTCCGCAACTTTATTGAGTGTGCCAATATGCTCTTGAAAGGAACTTGAAATAACTAATATGTCATCTAAAAATACAAAGGCACGTTCCTGGTGTAAGATAGGACCTAACGTTTGATCCATAGTACGTTGTAAAGTTTGTGGTGCGTTACAGAGACCAAATGACAAAAAATTATATTCGAAAAGGTCTCGACCTGGAATACAAAAAGCAGTTTTTGGACGGGAAGATAAGTCAAGAGGTATTTCATAAAAAGCTTGTCTAAGATCGATAGATGAGATAAATTTAGCGTTTCGAAGCCGACTTAAAATCGAATCAGTACGAGGTAAAGGGTAGGCGTCCGACACAGTTACAGAATTAAGCTTTCTACCGTCGAAACAAACACGCCATTTATCATTTTTCTTGCGGACTAATAACACGGGAGACATCCATGGCGAATTTGAGGGAGATATAACACCAGATTCTAGCATTTTATCTATTTCGGAATGCAAATGTTTTTGTAATGCAGGCGATAGCGGATATTGACGTTGCTTAAAAGGGAGGGCATCACCTGTAGAGATAATATGTGTTGCAGTAGTAACGCAACCAAGTTCAAAGGTATTTAATTTACGAAATTTGTCGATTGGAGATTTAAGAATTGCATTTTGGGAATCGGTAAGAGAAATTTTATTAGATATTCCTGCAGGCGCACAGGAATTTGTTTTGAGGGAAGTTTGCCAAGAAAAATCTTGAAAGTAGAGCGATAGATTAAAAAGTTTACAGAAATCTACGCCAAGTTAAAATGGGTAAGCTAGTGTAGGTACGATTAAAAATGGAGCGTCACCTTCAAGTGATTCTACTCGAATTTTTAGTTTAAGGGAACCCGTTACATGTATTTGATAATCATCAGCTAAATTTATAGAGGTTTTTTTCGGAACAACTTGAATTTTAATGTTTTGTTTAGATAGTTGCTGTAAGCCTTCGTTATTTATAAGGGAACATGAGGAACCTGTGTCCAGTAAAGCTATTACATTTAAGGAACCAATCGGTAAATGAGGACGAATATCAAGGGGTTTTTTAACAAGTTGCAAGGCATTACATGTGATTTTCCAATGCTCCACCCGAAGGTACTACATTGGCCAGGAAGCGAGTTTTTGTTACCTGGAAAATTTTGAATTTTGCCGAACCCTTGCTGTTCCAAGCAAGGTAGGGATCTTTAACGTGCGTGACAACACTCACACACGGGACCTCCATTTTACCTCTCATCCGAACGAGGGTGTATTTTTGTGAAAAATGCTCGCCTAACATTTTTCAAGCGGACCGTGTCGGGATTCGAACCCGGGACCTTGGGTGTAGTAGTCACACACATACCACTACGCCACGGAGCCGCCTAAGTTGCAAGGCAGCAGACTTTTTATGATAGAAGGAATTAACTGTTTGCAGCCAACTCGACCATTCCGACGGGGTAGTATGACATAATTCTGATAAGGGAGGTAAGTTATTCTGTAAACTTAAGGTAGCGGGATTATTCTTATTAGATATATTAGGTAAAGATTTAACGTTAGAGGTAGTTTTATGCTTTAAATTTTTTGATGTCTGTGTGTGTTGAATGGTTGGTGTTGAGTACGATTTTGATTCTTTGATATATTCACGTCCCGGGTAGGAATATCTCTGCGAAAGTTTCCCGATAAGTTAGAGTTACAATTTGTACATGTAGATTTATAGGTATTGCTGCGACCACAACCATAACAAAAAATTTAATTCCAACAGGTAAGTGAGTTATTTGAAGGGGTAGCAGGAAGATTAATAGTAGATACTTTACGAGAAGGTTCAGTTTGACATGCTAGATCAGGTTCTAATAGCCCAGATTGTTTTTCTGGGGGAGGACGGTATTTATCGACACGCAATTTTACTTCTTGAAGCGAGCGACATAAATCTTTAAACTGAGGTAAAGAAGAAATGTGTTGTAACGCTAAATGTTTGGGAAAATATGGATTCAAATTCCTACGAAGCTGATCAATAATTTCAGATTCTAATGGTTTTTTATCTAATATATAATATATAAACGAGATTACATTTTCTTCAGGTCGCTGGGTTTGTTTTCTTATTTCGTTCCAGAGATCGGTAATATAGCAATGGGGTAAAAATCTTGTTTTAAACACGTAACTAATTCTTCCCAAGTAGAAATCTGATTTCTTATATTTCTATACCAAATTAAGGCAGAACCAGAAAATAATTCACCCGCTGAAACAAATAAATCTTGGTCTGTACAATTGCGTGATATTTTAAAATCGTTTACTCTATCAAGGAATGACATTAACGAAATTTGGGAGTCAAAGCCCTGGAAAGGGTTGTGAGATTGCAAGGTTCGACAAGGCTATAGGTACATTTACGTCCACATCCAAGTTAAGTTTGTCGAGGACTGTTCCTTCGAGTAAGAGAATGTCAAGTAGGAGGGTCTGTTTGCTTTGGTCATGCTGCTCATTGTTAAATAAACACAACAACTCTATCCGCTGCTTAACGTGCGCTATACGAGATATAACGTGCTTAAGCTCAATTTCGCTAGGTTCAGGATCAATTCTATGTACTATATTAGTAATATTATCAAGAGATTGTTTAATTTCAAATATGTTTTGAGGTAAATCAGAGACCACAACACGCGCAATAGGTAAGCTTTTAGCTTCTTGAGCTAATATAGCTTTCAGTTGCAATCGTCTGTCATTTTGATTAGATGCTGCTTGAATGTTTCGGGATTGAATTTCGTAAATCAATTCCAATGATTTGAGATGGACGGAATTCATTGTAGTATAGTGTTTAACCCTTTGAAGCCTGGTGGTACACGTCAAGTACCACATTTTTCTAGACCTATTAAGCATGGTGACCCATAAAACAGACCACATTTAAAATAATTTTTACTAGACATGCATTGAGATTTGTTTTGTGAACCACATTATGTATATGTATGACAAAGTATAAAGTTTACAATTCAAGAGCAAATAATGTATAAGTTGATACCAGCAATATTCTACAGCAGCTCAGTGTTCTTGAGACATCTGAATGTGCCCGTAGTAAATTATTTTCTTATATAGACAATTTCTATTGCATTTCCCTTCAAATTTCTTTTAAACTTTTATTAATCATATATTCAGGTAAGGTACATTATGTGGAAAATTTGTATAATTATTTATTTTCCATACTGGTAGATAAATTTGTGGGTGTTCAATATCTGTACCACTGTGCAACTGGGATATGTTTCATTTTTGCGCCAATATGAATGATAATGAAGAATTACCAATCAGATTAATAGATATGACTGACTAGAGACGAATTTTGATTAATTTGTTAGCAACAGTGGTATCTATACAGTGAAATGGAAGGAACAACGATGTGCTCGCGTGATTTCAAACTACGACTACGGTTAATCGCAAAACAAAAACTGGAGTAATACAAGAAATTCCTTGTCCCACAATTGTTTATGATTACAATGCAAATATGAATTTTGTTGATAAATTGGACCAATTGAAGTATTGTTATGCAATAGACAGAAAGTCTAAGAAATTGTGACACAGCAGATCCTTTCATTTTTTAGATGTATTGTAAATTCATACAGTATACACAAACAACTAATATCAACTTTTAAAATCAGTTTGAAAAATTTCAAACGTGAAATAATTACCTCTTTAATATCAGAAACCCAAGCCCACAATAAAGGAAATGTACACCTACCTAGAAAACCAATACAAATAAAAAACAAACCTTATGTTCCGCCAGAAATAAAAAATAAAGAAAACGTTCACATGTCAATGTATGGATCTAGAAGATGTGCTCACTGTAGTACTAGGAAGACGCAAATACGCACTGATTGGATATGTCAAACCTGTAATGTTTTATTATGTTTATCCAAATCCAAAAATTGTTTTTCAGACTTTCATGCAGTTTAAAACGAGACATATTTCGGTACTATGTTTTTAGTTTGTATAATGTTTTTAGTTGCATGGTGGTACACATAGAGTACCACACCAAAATTTGTATTATGACAAAAAATAAACATTGATAAACGTAAGTAGAGTATATTGTAGGACTTAGTAATCCATTACTTAAAAAACAACGAATAAATAAAAAAAAAGAAAGTCTGCTTCTAGGGTATTTTTTGTACCAATGATTCTGTGCTTCAAAGAGTTAAGGGAGCAGATATAACGAAGTCAAGTTACTATAGCGTTTTAGAAGGTAAAAGATATACTAAGAACTCAGTTAATTGCAAAATCTATATTTAGGAAAGAAATTTTCTTTATGGAGGTAATCGTAACTTATAATTGATTATTTAGATTATAAAGGGACACTTAGAATCATAGAGAAGTAAGATATTTTATGAGTTATCTAAACCACAGCTTTTAAAAAGTTGACCCAAAAAACTAAAGAAATCTGGAGTTTATAATGGTTATTTAATGGACTTTAGTGTATTTTTAAGGAGATTTTTACTCATAAATAATGGTAAATGGAGCTATTTATCTATAACTAGAGTACTTACATAGAGCATTAATAATCCAGGAGCAGCTGCTAAAGTTAGGTTATGGTGATTTGGTAGACACTTTTAAAAGGTATATGCTACAGCTTCATGCTAAATTAAATTAGGTCATTATTTAAAAGAACCCAGAATACAAACACACTTTTTTATAAGGTAAAATGTGAATTAATTGAATTAGCAACACATTTATGAAAGCTATAACCAGTAATCAAATATGGCTGTCTATATTAGATTGACATATCAGCTGTTTCCATGTCATTTCACTTAAGATGGTTGTCTTGGCAACTTGCAATGTTACCAACTTATATTTTTCTATTTAACAGTTATTTAAAATTTTTATTTTTGAGTGAAAAATCCAATTACTACAGATATATTTAAAACTAATACGTTATAAGGTATACAAGAAGTGAAAACAAATTTCAACACACGTTAGGTGCGCCACTGTTATATCTCGGTGTTTCTAGTCTAAGGTATACTCGTTAAAGTCCCGGTGTAATTGATAAAAGCCACTACGAAAGTTGACAACATAATAAACCCGTACGTTGTAACATGTCATTTTACCTATGGCAAATGCCACGTTCCAGCTTCAGTTATTTCTCTCTTTAAACCTCACATTTTACCTAGAAAAGTCCATCGAACCCTAATTTACACTTTACTTCTAATAGATAAGTTATAATCACAGAACATAGGAAGGTATGAGTATTTCGTAAAGTACCGTGTTTGTTTCAAATATTTATACCTGTTAGTTAAGTTGCCTATAATCCAGTGTTCTTGAGATTTATTTTCATAGTTTAACTTTGCTAAAGAATTCTGTGGTCTTTCCTTTCCTTATAACTTCAAATTCCCCTCTCTGATAATTAAAACAGATGTTTGCATGTCAAAGCGCACTGGCAAAAGTTTTCATTTTCTGGTCTGGGTTCTGGTGCACAACAGGTCGTCTTAAACTCAAGGTGACAAAATTGACCATGAGGTCGAAACAAATGTCTAGCTTAGCGTTTTCCTTACCTCAATAAACTACAAATCCCACGGATTACTTTTCCGATGGTAAGAATTAAATAGATACATTTTAAATTCCTTTACATTTGTTATAGCATGTTTAATTAATGCACGTGTTATATTTCAGGGTCGTTCTCTACCCTCATGTCTTCATACCTATATTTAAGTTCCGCTATGATGCAAATTAGCTTTGCTGTCGTTTTTAAAGGAGATGACAATGCCGTTGTATTTTTGATTTACATTACCTCAACATACAAATTTTAGTTTGGTTAAATATTTCTCTTAAAATAATGGATCTATGAAGTTACACAAAATTCTACCTCATCATTTGCCGTTGATGCTACCTGGGACTCCTACAGTTTATACACCTTTAATTGGGATTTCCACAGATGGTCAGTTCAAGGAATTTTACGGTAACAACACATGTTTTACAATGCACGTGTCAGGTATGACAAACTAAAGTAATATTTATCCACGCTAAATTAAAGTGAACTGATTTCTACAAATATTAAATTTTCTTTTCATTTTCATTTGTAAAACGTACTAATATTACAGACAATTTATCTACTATTTGCAACATTTAATTCCTAATTATACATAGTCGTACTGGACGCATACTGTCCATATGTAAACCACATGTTTCATGAAACTTATGGTAGTCAAGTTCATTCGTTAACTTATTTACGCTTTTTAAAAGCACAGTTACATTTTTTTAGTTACATAAAAACAAGTTTCATTATTTTTACTGATTTATTCTATTTCAAATGACTTCATAGAACTTTTATGATATTTTTGTTCAAAATTCAATATCTAACAAAATTTAATAAATACGCTAATTAATTTGTCTATAGTTTTCTCTCAGTTATTGATGTTACAGTTATTAGTTCACCAATTCTCTTCCCCTCGAGATTTTAAGTTTCATGCAGCCTCGCAACCACGACGGTCGATGCTAGCTGTGCCAGAGCATAATTTTTATGCTCTGTCGTCACCTATCCTTTAATAACGCCTGAAAAGGGTAGGGTGCACGTGGCGCCAACGATTTCTATTTTTTCTATACCTGCCTACGTTTCCACGTCACCGCCTAACCTACCTTCTTTTTTTTCTTTCTCTTACACACGTTTCCACGTAACGCCCAACTACCTATTTTTATATTTTTTTTCTCGTGCACGTTTCCACGTGGCGCCAAACCTATTTTTTTTCTCTTACGCACGTTTACACGTGGCGCACAACGTCCTTTTTTCCCCTATAATATTTTTTCCATACTTGCCCACGCTTACACGTGGCACCCAAATTCTAATATTTTCTCTATATCTGGCCCACGCATACACGCTATGCCCAACATAATTTTTTAAAATTTTGATACAACACAACCCTACGATATTTTTCTTTAAATTTTCTATACAACGCGCTTTGTTCTTTAATACTTTATACAGTACATGGCCACGCTCGTGACGTCTAACCTGTCTCTTTTTTTTCCTCTTGCGTACGTTTACGTGACATCCAACGTATCTTTCTTTTTTCTAGTGCATGCTTGCACGTGTCGCTCAACGTATCTCGCTTTTTTTCTTGCACACACTGTCACATGAAGCCAACGTTTATTTTTATACATATTTCTACCTTAACGTTAACTACTTTACCGCCCAACGATATTTTTTATATACCGCCTACGACACACGTAATGCTCAAATTACTTGGTTTATATACCACATAGTTCAAAATAAAAGTGAATTAATTTTTGGTAATATATTACATTTATATAATGTACCACTAAATCTTTCCTTCATATTATTTTTTTCAATTAGTTATATTTATAACTGACCTTAAAATATCTTGAGTAATTGCTTTAAATATATAAAGAATTCCAATTTACGTAAATAATTTTTTTTCTTAAAATATAAATAAATATTCTATCTTAAAATATAAAAAACTAAAATGGAAGCATACTTAAAAACAGGTTATTTACTAATAGAGGAGCTTGAGTATGAACTTTACATAAGGTGCATTAGTTCAAAAAAGAGAACTATGGAGGATAAAAGAAAACTTTTGGCTCGTCAATTAAGAATTGAATTAAATAAACCACCCCCACATAAAGAACTATCTCAATATACTATAACTTTTGAGCAAGATAGTGAGCAAATAACTAATACTATAAATTCAATTACGAATTTGATAGAAGAATTTGATGGTGATGTTAAAGATTCACTTTATAAAAGAATAATGTCTCGTCTGGCGCATGTATGTGGCAGAATAAACCGATTAACTATTCCTGATAATGATAATAAAGTTGTAACAACTTTTAAAAATGAAAGTTATTCAACTGCACTTTTGTTAGATGCAGAACTTCATGAAAAAATAGACAAATATGAAATTACTACCGGTAAAATTAATATACCTTTAACGAATACTACCCCCACAATAAATGTTCATCCACCAACAGTAACTTATATATCTAATCCTACTCCAATTTCTTCTTGGTCAATAAAGTTTAATGGTAAACCAGACACAGTCTTTGAATTTTTAGAAAGAGTATCTGAATTAGCTGAAACCAGAAATGTTTCACTACAAGATCTGTTTTCGTCTGCGATGGAATTGTTTGACGGAGATGCAATTGTGTGGTATAGGGAAATAAAACACTCTGTAACAGATTGGAACTCCTTAATAACTCGATTAAAACAAGATTTTCTACCTCCTAACATAGAAACTATTTTATGGGACGAAATAAGACTTAGAAAACAAAAGACGAATGAAGCAGTGACTATCTATATAATGAAAATGCAGAATTTATTCCTAGATTTCAAAAATTACCTTTAGAATCAACAAGAATACAAATTATTTCACAAAACCTATTACCTGATTTTATTACACCACTTTCTATAATTTTACCTACAATTAATACTATCTCAGATCTCGTTACAGCTACAAAAGATTAGAAGAATCTTTTCGTATAAAAATCAACTTATATCTAATAATAACTCATTTAAACCAATTACCTCTGTTTTACTACAAAACAAAATTCTTTTCCACAAAATCTTTATACACAAAAATTTCAAGAAAGTAAACCGAAAACTTGGACATACAACAATAAACCTAAAATACAAAATTCTTCGTCTCAATTAAATGCCATACAATATAATACGATTCCAAAATTCAAACACAACCACATACCACAATAAATAAAAATATAAATACAAATTTACCTACTTTTCCTTCAACTCAAAATACACGTTATTTCTCAAATACCTATAGACATACCACAAGTAAATGTTGGAACTGTTTAAAATTAGATCACACATACCCGAATTGTAATATTAAAAGAAAAATTTTCTGCTACAGATGTGGCATTCCTAATGTAAAAATATCCACATGTCCCGTTTGCTCAAAAAACGAATAAAAAAGTACAGGACATATAGCCAACCCTGTACTGATATATCTATGGCTACCCAAAATTATCTTAAACCAAATAAAATTGTCTCTACCTCTATTTTTTCTAAAAAACAAATGACTACACTACCTTATACAAATCTTACTTTACCTTATACAAAACCTACCTTACCTTTAAAAATAAATCAATGTTATAAAAATAAAAATTATAACATTACAAGTTTGTCTAAGAAAAATTACCTTAACTTACATAAAATTTCTCAAAACAATGATAACTGGTCAAAATGGTCGACTACTGTTAGAAATTTCTATAAATCAAAAACACATTCAATAGAAACTTATAATTTAATTACAAAACATTTAGATACTAGACCATATCTTAAAGTAAAATTATTAGACATTTTTATAACTGCACTTTTCGATTCGGAAAGTAACATTTCTGTTATAGGATCTCTAGGCATACCTATAATAAAAACCTTAAATCTAAAAATATTTCCTTTAACTACACATAAATTACTAACTGCAGATGGCACTCCACAAAATATTTCTGGTACTTTAGACTTGCCTATTTTCATTGGTGACACATGTTGTTTCATTACTTGTTTAGTCGTTCCTGCACTACCTCACTCATTTATTTTTGGTTCAGATTTTGCGAAAAAGTTTGAACTATCTATTAATTTTAAAAATAATTCATGGGATGTTCACACATCTACAAATATACCTATACCTGTGGAAAAATTCCTTTAAAAAATTTAGATAAACATAAACTTTGCACGTTAGACGATTTACTTCCTACACAATTACCTAAAGCAAAACAAATAGTAGATTCCTTTAATTTAATTGCAAGCACTGATACAAATATAGGTCGCACTGATAAAATTTATATGAATATTGACACTGGTGACCACAAACCTATCAGAAAGCGTCCGTACCCAATGTCCCCATATATGTCAAAAATATTGAATGAAAAATTAGATGAAATGTTAGAGCTGGGTGTAATTGAAAAATGTACCTCACCTTGGTGTTCTCCCATCTTACTAGTTAAAAAATCTTCTGATGACTATAGAGTTTGTTTTGATGGAAGAGCTCTAAATGAAATAACTACCCACGATAGCTACCCCATGCCTAATGTAGACCGAATTTTGAATTTGCTAAGAGGTGCTACATACATTTCTAGTCTTAATTTAAGACATAGCTTTTGGCAGCTACCTTTAACTACAGAGTCTAAGGATAAAACAGCCTTTAGTGTAATCTCCAGAGGCCAATTTAGGTTCGTTACAGTTCCCTTCGGTTTCAGAAACTCTGCTCAAACACAACAACGTCTCGTTGATACTATTTTTGGACCGGAGTTGGAACCCCATATTTTCTGTTACCTCGACGATATTATAGTCATATCTTCAACATTTTCTGAACACATTAAATTATTAGAAACAGTTCGTGACCGTCTAAAAGAAGCAAATTTAACTATAAATCTCAAAAAATGTGAATTTTTTAAAAAAACATTAAAATTCCTAGGATACATTGTTGGTTCAAATTCTATTAGAACAGATCCAGAAAAATTTCAGCAATGACTAACTATCCAAGACCTAAAACAACCACACAAATTAAACGTTTTGTTGGCATGGTTAGTTGGTATAGAAGGTTTATAAAATCATTTTCTACCCTTATGTCTCCTATTAATGATCTGTTAAAAGGCAAAAGAAAAACAACCAATAGTTTGGAATTCGAGGCTGAGTCAGCTTTTCTAAAAATAAAACAAATCCTAGTATCTGAGCCTATCTTATCTCAACCTGATTTCAGTCAACCATTCACGATAGAAGCTGATGCATCAAATACTGGTTTAGGAGGAGTTCTATTACAAAATCTAAATGGTGAAGATCACATTATCTCTTACGTAAGCAGATCACTTACACGTTCTGAACGCAATTACTCTGTTACAGAACGCGAATGTCTCTCAGTTATTTTTTCTATAGAAAAATTCCGTCCGTGGATAGAAGGAACAAAATTCACAGTCATAACAGATCATCACAGTCTGTTATGGCTCAATAATATCCAAAATCCTTCTGGGAAACTGGCAAGATGGGCCACCCGTTTAAGACAACATACCTTCGATTTAATTCACCGTAAAGGCAAGTTACATGTAATACCTGATTCCCTTAGTCGATCAACACAAGAAAACACAGTAAATTTAAATACCTTAGAAATAGATTTAGCTAACATAGATGATTACTATGTATCTTTAAAAAATAAAATTACAATTTCTCCAGATACCTATCCGCAATGGAAAATAGAAAACGGTTTGTTATACAAATTCCTACCTTCAAATTTACCGTTAACTACGAATATAAATAATTGGAAAATCCTAGTACCTATTAAACAAAGAAATGAAGTAATTTCTACTTGTCATGATCCACCTACTGCTGGACATTTTGGATTTTATAAGACACTAGCTAGACTTCAAGAAAATTACTACTGGCCTAAAATGAAATATGATGTCCTGAGGTATTGTAAAAATTGTTTAATATGTGGAGCACAAAAAGCATCGAATATGAAACCATTGGGTTTAGCAGGTAAAGAAAAAGATGTTACATTTCCGTTTCACACAATTGCTTTAGACCTCATAGGACCCCTTCCTAGGTCAAAACAAGGACACAAGTGGTTACTTGTAGTAGGAGACTGGTTTTCTAAATTCACTCTATTATTTCCTTTACGTAGTGCTACCGCAACAAATATCGAAAAATATATCGAAAATAAAGTATTTCTGACCTACGGGGTACCTAAATTTATAATATGTGATAATGGATCACAACTATCTGGAAACATTTTTAAAAATTTAATTGCCAAATATAATGTTGAAAAAATATGGTACACTGCAGTATATTCCCCACAATGTAATTTTGTAGAACGAATAAATAAAACTGTAGGTACGGCGATTAGATCATATGTCGAAAAACACAACATGTGGGATGAGAATATAGCAAAAATTCAGTATGCTATAAATTCAGCAAAACATGAGGTGACAGGTTTTTCGCCAAATTTTTTAAATTTTGGTAGACATGTACCTATTTCAGGGAAGTTTTATTATTCGTCTTATAAACCCTCTGATGACGTAGATATAATTCCTGAAGATAGGATCGCATATTCTACCGACCGACAAGGTCTTTTTAATCTCTTCAAAGATGTAAAAAATAGATTATATCTTGCCTATAAAAAAATGTCTAGTCGTTACAATTTACGACGTAGACCATTTACTTTCAATGTAGGTGATACAGTTTGGAGGACAAACAAAGTATTGTCTAGTGCCACTGATGCCTTTACTGCAAAACTTGCACCTAAATATATTTTATGTACAGTTAATAAAAAAATTTCTAACCTAATTTATAATCTTACTAACCTAGATGGGTCAAAGACAAATAACTGGCACATAAAAGATTTAAAGCCGTATACAGGCACTAATATAAATTTAGTAAATTTTCCAAATATACCTACCTTAACTTAAATATTACTAAACATAAATTTTCTTAACAAATTTTTTTTGTAACATTACACATATTTGATGTAAATTTTTTCTTTTGATGACATATCATATCTAGCCCCCACACTTACATACATAACTGATTTACAACAGCTATGCCCTCCTTATACCCCCATTGTTTTTTTTCCTACAAATTTTTTGTTTTATTTCTAATCCTTTTTACCCATGTTGAGTGGTTTAGTCCTTACCAATTTTGACTTCACTGGTTTTTGACTTTACCAATTTTACTTCCCTTTGGGACGTGTGATACGCGTTAGATATCCCACCACTCAAACATAATCCTTTTCACTCACACACAAGTTTTTTCCCCAAACATAATTTTTTTTCTCAAACGTAATTTTTTTTCTCCTCTCAAACATTTTTTCTCAAACATACATTTTCTCTCAAATTTTTTTTCTCCTTTCCAATTACCTTTTTATTTTCTTTTAATGAGTCTTTGATTTTAATCCATTTTTGGATTTCATAAAAAAATATATCTTCATATATTTATTTTTCTTTTGTTCCGGGGCAGTGTAACATGTCATTTTACCTATGGCAAATGCCACATTCCAGCTTCAGTTATTTCTCTCTTTAAACCTCACATTTTACCTAGAAAAGTCCATCGAACCCTAATTTACACTTTACTTCTAATAGATAAGTTATAATCACAGAACATAGGAAGGTATGAGTATTTCGTAAAGTACCGTGTTTGTTTCAAATATTTATACCTGTTAGTTAAGTTGCCTATAATCCAGTGTTCTTGAGATTTATTTTCATAGTTTAACTTTGCTAAAGAATTCTGTGGTCTTTCCTTTCCTTATAACTTCTAATTCCCCTCTCTGATAATTAAAACAGATGTTTGCATGTCAAAGCGCACTGGCAAAAGTTTTCATTTTCTGGTCTGGGTTCTGGTGCACAACAGGTCGTCTTAAACTCAAGGTGACAAAAATTGACCATGAGGTCGAAACAAATGTCTAGCTTAGCGTTTTCCTTACCTCAATAAACTACAAATCCCACCGGATTACTTTTCCGATGGTAAGAATTAAATAGATACATTTTAAATTCCTTTATATTTGTTATAGCGTGTTTAATTAATGCACGTGTTATATTTCAGGGTCGTTCTCTACCCTCATGTCTTCATACCTATATTTAAGTTCCGCTATGATGCAAATTAGCTTTGCTGTCGTTTTTTAAAGGAGATGACAATGCCGTTGTATTTTTGATTTACATTACCTCAACATACAAATTTTAGTTTGGTTAAATATTTCTCTTAAAATAATGGATCTATGAAGTTACACACAAAATTCTACCTCATCATTTGCCGTTGATGCTACCTGGGACTCCTACAGTTTATACACCTTTAATTGGGATTTCCACAGATGGTCAGTTCAAGGAATTTCACGGTAACAACACATGTTTTACAATGCACGAGTCAGGTATGACAAACTAAAGTAATATTTATCCACGCTAAATTAAAGTGAACTGATTTCTACAAATATTAAATTTTCTTTTCATTTTTCATTTGTAAAACGTACTAATATTACAGACAATTTATCTACTATTTGCAACATTTAATTCCTAATTATACATAGTCGTACTGGACGCATACTGTCCATATGTAAACCACATGTTTCATGAAACTTATGGTAGTCAAGTTCATTCGTTAACTTATTTACGCTTTTTAAAAGCACAGTTACATTTTTTTAGTTACATAAAAACAAGTTTCATTATTTTTACTGATTTATTCTATTTCAAATGACTTCATAGAACTTTTATGATATTTTTGTTCAAAATTCAATATCTAACAAAATTTAATAAATACGCTAATTAATTTGTCTATAGTTTTCTCTCAGTTATTGATGTTACAGTTATTAGTTCACCAATTCTCTTCCCCTCGAGATTTTAAGTTTCATGCAGCCTACGCAACCACGACGGTCGATGCTAGCTGTGCCAGAGCATAATTTTTTATGCTCTGTCGTGCACCTATCCTTTAATAACGCCTGAAAAAGGGTAGGGTGCAACGTAATATTGCGCCACGAAATATTACGTCAGATTTATGTTTCAAATTACAGTATCATATGCAAAAATGTTTATTGCGATTATAGGAAAAGATAAAATGTACTCACGTAAACTGTGGAGCTCTTCACAATATGGCAGCTATTCTGGCGTTAGTTGTGCGTTGTTGGGCGTGGTTCGGCCTTCGCCCCCGTTGAAGCCAAATTGATTTGTCTTCCTTCTGTAGCGGTACGTTAAAGGATCAACCAGGTAGGAGGAACGGTAATAGGTACAAGACAGGAAACCTACATATCTGAAAAAGAAGACAAAGGCACACTCCAGATAACCACACTGTCCGACGTTTCGTCCATCACGTGACGGAAACCACCACTTACTTCCCCATTCCGCGTCTGCGCAATCTCGGGCGCCGACGCAACTGTCTGAAGTGACGGAAATATACGCACAAGTCTTTTAAAATATTGGCGCGAATTCACTTACAAATTTAAACTAAAATTAGAAATGTTTACATAGCCGATTTTCGGCATGTAACATGTGATAAACCTTACTTAAAAATTTGGTTTGGCGATATGGAATGTTTGTTCAGTAAGTGATGCTCGAGCAGAAATTACAACTATAAAAAAAGGAATCAATTGGTACCAGAAGATTGGGCAAAGGGTGCAACGAGCGGAAAGGGTATGTGCGAACGTGTTTTGCATTTGAAAGTGTTATGCCTAAGTTTATTTCATTAGTTATAAGAATTCTTAAAACACGAATTTCTAGATTATTTTGAAGCTGCTGACAGAGGCAGGCGTTTCCTGTTATAGTGTAGTCATATTAATACAACTATTAATTAGGAACCTGTTTCCATGAGTTTTTTTCTTTCTGAAAGTTCCCTCTTAGGTAACAGAACGGTTACAACGTGTACGGCTTTGATATAATTAGATCAGCTACTCGCTCTAGTTGTAAGTAGTCATGGTTAAGGTTTGTGGTGAGAAACAAGTTAATAAATGTCAAGTTATATATTTTACATATTTTTAATGTAGTAATCGTCTTTTAAGTACATTAATCATAACATGATACTGCGACAATAGGTTGTAATTGCGTTATAGTTATAGCTAGTTAACATATATAAATAAAATTACAAAGAGGAAGAATATTCAAGATGGATAAGATTACACATATGGTGTGTTTAAATTTTGAAACTATCAATTTAAGAGAGGAATGGAAGCTTGCTACGTTCAGCGACGTAGTCTAAAAAAAAGAAAATAAAAACGAGGAAAAAAAAGAAGATATTGACCGGGCTGAATCTGCGAGTGGGCGGGGTATTGTACCTACAAAAAAAATTAAGGGAGACCTGAAATAAAAATATACTCACTCACTCACACAAGCAAACAATTACAAACTAAAAACCTCTAATTAAAAAAAACAATTATATACAAAACACAATAGTACCAAAAATGAACAATTCATAGGTACACAATATACATATACATAAAAAAGAATCATTTTTAACATGGCGAGCTGCAGTTTTTAGGTCACTCCCTATATTAATCTTCAAACAAGAAAAAGGAACAAAATTACCCCACTAAAAATCACAGCTTGAAATCAGCATTGCTAGTATGGAATTCTATACATAAAATTATCCTAATAAAGAAATCAGTAAACATAATATTCTTGGATATACAAACAACCAGTCATTTTACCACCAACAAGGTGATGCATCCATAGATTCGTGTACATATGTTGTTTCTAACAACTACCGGGTACCCATATAAGAAAATTAGTATATAAACACTCACCCTCGAGTCACCACCATCGAGTTGCCCCTACTGTCTGTAAAAACGGTGCGAAACAGAGGTGTGCATGATCCCGCCTTGGGATGGTCCTCCCATCACAACAAAGGGCGATCATTCATTGTGGTTTTAAGGGCCACCGGAAGGAGCACCCTGTAAGGCATGCACGAACTTTTCATATAGAAAAACGGAAACAACCAACCGAAAGTGCAGCTGGGATAGAGTTTGAAGCACGATGAAACACTAACGAAGCACTAAAGATTTTGCTACATAAAATCGTATGCGCTTCTATAACAAAAAAATGAATTAAAACTTTTAGCTCCAAACTTTGGGTCTAATATTTCAGAAATCGAAAGTGCGGCTGTGTTGGCATCTGTAGTACAATAAAACGCCAACGAAGCACTTAGATTTGGTTGCATAAAATCGTTTGTGCTTCTATAACAAAAAAACTGTAGCCAACTTCCAGCTTTGGATTTTGAAGCATAATGCAACACTAATAAAGCACTAAGGATTTCACTGTATAAGATCATTTATTTTTCTATAACAAAAAAGCTGTAGCCAACTTCCATCTCCGGACTTTGAGTCTAATGTTTCCGAAACCGTAAGTACGGCTGCATTGATGTTTGAAGCACTGAGGATTTTGCTACATAAGATCACTGGTGCTTCTACAACAAAAAGCTGCAACCAACTTCCAACTTCGAACTTTGGGTCTATTATTTCGCAAAACGCAAGTGCAGCTGGGCTGGGGATTGAAGCACAATGAAATACTAACGATGCACTAGGGATTTCCCTACCTAAGATCATTTGTGCTTCTATAACAAAAAAAGCTGTAGCCAACTTCCAGCCCCAATCTTTATGGTCTAATATTCCGGAAACTGGAAATGCGATTGGGTTGGTATTTGAAGCACTAACGAAACGCTAAGGATTTTGCTACATAAAATTATTTGTGTTTTTATAATAAAAAAAGCTGTAGTCAACTTCCGGTTACGAACTTTGGGGTCTAATATTTCGGAAACCAGAAGTGCGGGTGATTTGATGTCTGAAGCGTTAACGACGCACTAAGCATTTTTCTCTTTGGCACCTTCTGTGCATGGGATTTGCATTGTATACAAATTAGTTTTTAGTGATATTTGACTGTGATATATTTTAATCATATTGTATAAAATTTTAATCAGATGTAACTAAATTGTATTAAAACTGTAAACTACCATTATGAATGGGTACAAATAAACTACTACTACTACATGTGTAGGCAAGTACACGCGGCTGGTGTAAACTCGGTATTTTAAATGGACAATGGAATGGTTACGTGAAAAGTTGAGATTGCATTGTTTTTTTGTATTATTGTTAAGGGAATTTCCAAATAAATGAGATTTAAAATCTTATATGGATTACTCAGGGAAAAATCAATACAATGCACTGGTAGTATTACTTTAAGATTAATGTTTCTTTTTGCGTTCTGTTAATGATATCTGACCAGTTAGATGTAGATTAGGTTTGTTGTTTAAGGTTAATTTACGTGTAATGATAGGTTTTGGAAATTTACTAAATTTAGATGTAATTTTATTTGTAGTTAGTTCTAATATAAGTAAAAATAAACATCCTTGAAGCATATCCAGACACTCTAACGACGAAGAAGGATTTTGGCAGAGGCCTTTATCGTGACCAATTGTTTTAGTTGCATAAAAATTTAAAGGAGTATTTTTAAGGCGTGATTAGGAAAGGTAAAAGATTGAGGACAAGATTGGAACAGCGAAAGCAAGGAGAGCTATTCGAAATAATCGTCTTCCGAGTAGCAAATATAATGGCAAAATTGCTAGGATGTGACAGTCTGGTGCCCTTTAAATTTGTCAATTAATAAAGCATTTCAAGGTAGGTAATACTTTTTAAGAAGTGTATATTTTGGTCATTCTACATTTTAGATTTTATTATTTTTGCATCATTTCGTTATAGGAACCTATTCTCGCACTCCTGAGCATTTGCTGGCACACCTTTAAAATTGTTATGGGATTCTCGTCCCTTCTGTTTTTACTATTTTATATTAAAAATCCGTTCTGAATGGACCTGCACCTTAAAGAAGTTTTAGATTACTAGAACGGGCGGAACGGCTTGAGAGTTTTGGTGATCTAAAGACCCGATCTACAGGTTTAACCAAATTAGTGGGGTCTTTAGTGAAGAATCAGACTAAGATAGGCCCCAAAAGAGGGTAGCAGCTGTTTCGGTACTTAGAGTGGCAGAGACCATTAGGGTCTGTATGGCATTCTAAGACACACTACTGCGATGTTGAAGCCAACAGGAAACCACCACATTACCTCCCAAGTACACAGCGTACTTAAATTGGTTGCGTTCAGCAGAGAAAAGCAGTTGCGCTACCGCTATGTAGGTCTAGCTTCTGCTGAATACACTGTTGAAGCACATGTAAACATAACATTATTATATCATAACATTATCATATCTACTGTTTTCTAATCGATCGTGAATTGCAGGCATTGTATTGATGCTATAAAATTCGTATTGACTTGTAACAGAACAAATCTCGGATGCCATGTTTTTAAACATGTTTGGTAAGTGAGCATAAAATTTTTCAGTTACAAAAAATGCAACTGCTCTTAAACATGTTTGCATGTGGCATATGTTTCCAGCAGAAATATCGGTAACCGTTTGCGAGCTGTTGGCTCTGCTGAACGCAACCATTGTTATTTAGGACTATGGCATTCTTTGGGATAAAAAATTCCGGAGTTAAAATAGTCCCCCATTTGGATCTCCGAGAGGAGATTACTTCATAAAATGTGATTAGAAAGTTTAGAAAAAGAGTCGGGAACATTCTGCAAGTCGGAGTGTGGAATGTCAGAAGTATTAAGCAAGTAGGTAAGCTGGAGAACTTGAAAATTGAAATGAATAGACTGGCATTAGACATAGTAGGGATCAGTGGTTCGGTGGCCAGAGATGGGGGCTTTTTGGAGTGGAGACTTTAGGGTAATTCACACAGGATCAGAGGAAGAAAATTCTTTTATGTGCATAGTTATGAGAAAAAGATAGGACACAGTGTAGGAAACTACCTACAAAAGAACGAAAGAATACTCATGATTAGATAAGAATCTAAACCGGTAAATTTAAAAATTTGAAAAAAGGGAACTGAAAAAAGACACTGACTTTGAGAAACTAAACAATAAAGATATCTACGAAAGAATTGAAAAAAAGAACAAATGAATTGCTGATAGATATCGGGAAAATTTCTGATACTAAGGAAGTAAAATCAGAATGGAATAACATTAAATCCAGCTAAGACATGGCGGTCCGAGATCTTCTGTGGTATACACAACAAGAAAATAAGAAACCACGGATATCAAATGATATCCTGAATTTAATAAACGAAAAACCAAAATACTAAAACAGACTGGGCGAAGCTCCAAAACAGATACAAAGCTATATAAAATGGGAAATTATTTGCAAATGCAGGAAAGCTCCATTTCGAATGGACCTGCACCTTGCCGAAGTTCTTGATTACTAGAACGGGTGAAATGGCTTGCGTGTTCTAACGAGCTAAAGAGCCGAACTATAGGTTTAACCAAATTAGTGGGGTCTTTAGTGAGGAACCAGACTAAGACAGGTCCCTGAAAGAGGGCAGCGGCTCTTTCGGTACTTAGATTGGCAGAGACCATAGGGGTCGGTATAGCAGTCTAAGACACACTACGCGATGTGAAAGGCAACGGGAAACCACCACTTTACCTCCCAAGTACACAGCGTACCTAAATTATAATCTTGGTGAAATAGGGCATAAAATTAGAAAGCAATAAAAGGGAAACTAAGCTAAATACAGGCTGTGTGAGAATTTCAGGGAACTGTGTAAGCTAGCTCAGAATATAAGTAAGTGCAGGTACGTGTCCAACCAGTTTCGAGACAGAAAACCTAATGACGAAAAAATAAACGCAGATAAATCTGATGATTAGTATAAACAACTACAGGTGTTGGTTGTGAAATATCTGCAACTAATGTTGTCTGTGCGAAAAGATATATTGGAAAAAATATTAAATCGGTAAATGTTCAAGTGATGGGGGAACTTGGCAGCTACAGGCTGCCCCCCCACCACCACCGCCACCACTGAATGTCGGAGAAATAGGGTATATAATTGTAAAACAATAGAAGGGGACCGAACTGCATCTAACAAGAAAGAACAGCGCCTATGATGAAAGACAAGAAATATAGAAACAAGAAGAAAATTGCTGAAAGAATATGTGTGGAGCACAGCACAGCTATGAAATACGAGCAGTAGGAAAAGCAGACAGAAAAACGGTAGCAGTCTTTTGGAATGCTGTGCTTCAGATGTATGAGGATCATAGCATGGACAGACAAAGTTAATAACAAATAGGTTATAGAAATAGTAGGGGAACAAGGATATGTGTGGAAAAAATAGGAGAAATAGAAGGGCAGAATACGTTCTAAGATATTTTTGGGGAATAGTATGGGATATATTACAAGCAGAGATAGGAAAAAGGAGGTAGATATAGACCTAGATCAGAATATCGCATTCATATAGTGATAGATGCAGACTGTGCAAATTTCAGGGAAATGTGTAGGTTAGTTCATAGGAAACAATGAGGGAACGCATCTAAACAGTTCCAGGACTGAAGACCTAATGATGATATAGGAAAGTAAAGAGCAATGAATTGATGAAAAGTGCAAAGAGGTACAAACTAAGATGGAAATAGGAAACACAAACGAAGCATGCAAACTAATTATTTTGAATTTTAGGGATATAAAACCATATAGCAAAAAGATGAGGCCTGGAAAGAGACATCATTTATAGAAAATGTAGAGAAAGTGGTTAGATGACAAGAATATATACAGAATTTATATGCATGAGAGAAACTAACAGCACTAGAACAGGAATCAGATGTTGAAAACGATGACTTTGGGATATCTTATACTCGGAGATGTGTTTGAATTAGCATTATAAGATTCGAAAAATGATAAAGCACTGGGTATAGATAAGGTGCAAGCAGAAACTCTAAAAGCCGCGGGACAAGCAGTAACAGAACGTCTGTTCCAACTGGTAAGCTATATGATATGTATGAGACAGGCGAGATACTTAAAGATTTTAAACATAACATCATAGTTACTATATCGAAAAATGAAGTGCAGATATATGTGAAAAATGTTGAACAGTAAATTTGACAGCACACGTGTCGAAAATATGAACTAGAATTGTACAAAGATGGATGGAAAAACGGGCTGAAGAAATACTAGGAGAAGATTAATTTGGGTTTAGGCGAAACCGGGGAACGCAAGAGACTATTTTAGCTCTGAGGGTGATAATGGGGAAGACGAATGAAACAGGAGAAAGCGGTTATAGATCTGGAAAAAAGCATTCTACAATGTAAAACGGAAAAATTTTTTCGAAATACTCAAAAGATTGGAATGAGTTTTAGAGATAGACGGATAGTAAATAATGTATACAAAGAACAAACAGCAGTAATAGAATTAGAGCAGGAACCTAAAGAAGTAGATATTAGGAAAGGAGCAAGAGAGGAATATCTCCTATCCCCGTTAATTTTTAACTTGTACATGGAAGAGGCAATGAATACTGTCAAATGCAGGATGACATTTGGAATTATTATGCCGGGACAAAAGATTGATATACTTAGATTTGCAGATGATATAGCGGTATTAGCATCTAGTAAGGAAGAGTTAGAAGCTGCTCTTAATGAAATGGAAACAGTTCTAACAAAGAGATACGATATGAAAATTAACAAAAATAAAACTTAAGCACTAGTGTGCAGAGGAGGGTAAAATAAATAAAAAACTATATACAAATAGAAAACGAGAACTTACAAGAAGTTAAGGATTTCTGCTATCTAGGAAGCCATACAATGCAAGATGGGAAAAGCGCAAATGATATAAAACAAAGGTTATCACAAGGTCTTGCTACATTTAACAAGAAAAAGCAATTACTGTGTTTCAAAGACAACAAACATAGAAACAAGAAAAATATTGCTGATGGCAAATGTGTGGAGCACAGCAGTGTAGGTGCCTGAAACTTGGACAGTAGGAGAAGCGGACAGGAAAACTATAGAAGCCTTTGAAATGTGCTGCTACAGACGTATGATGAAGATATAATGGACAGACACAGTTATGAACAAAGAGGGACTAGAAGTGGTAGAGAAGGAAGAAATATGTGGAAAACAGTAAAAAATAGGAGAAGTAGGATGATAGGTCACATACCAACGCATGAGGGAATAGTGTGGAATATATTAGAAGCAGAGATAGGGAAAAAGAAAGATAGAGGTAGACCTAGGGTTAGACTATTGCACACAGATAGTTACAGATGTAGACTGGGAATTTCAGGGAAATGTGTAAGGCTAGCTCAGAATAGAAATCAGTACGCTTCCAACCAGTTTCAAGATTGAAAACCTTATGATAGTGTTTTTAAAAATGTTTGCGTCTGTAGGAGTATTGAACCAACCATACTCTTAACCAACACCAATAGACACGCATCATGCAAATAAATAGCATGCATGCTTAAAACAACCCTCAACCAATAATGGACTCGTCCGATACCTTTCCAAATACATAATAGAATTGTCGAAACATACAATACAAATTAACCCAGGGCATAAAAGGAGCTCCAAACTTCTTGGTGAGAACTTAAAAATAGTGCAAGATGAAAGTCACCAAGCTCCTCGTGCATTAAGCGGTTTCCTTCAGATGTTTTCGTTGTGACCATCAAATCTAACAGGAAAAAATGAAGTAAACCACTACGGACGCAGGAATCCGCCAAACACAGCTTGAACTCATTCCACCTCTGAAGCCATCGGAACAACCTCCTAGAATACGTGATGCCAATATGCACGGTAATATTGGGAATATTCCGCCATCAGTTCTTTTCAATTTCTACTAATCAAGGCCGCCGTCCGTATGCCAGTATCTCCACTTACCAGCCTCAGCGTACCGAAGCTTATAGAAATCCGAACTGCAACATCGCCACGTAGTGCCGCATTTTGATCCCAGTCACCACCGCTAGATCACGAATTCCAGTCAGCGAAACGATGCACATCATCCCCTACAAAACACCAGATCCAGATCTTGGTCCTCAAGCAACAATTCAAATCTACGAGGTAGAAATGCTTGCCGCAACTTTATAAAAATTGCTTTCAGTGATTAAAGACATTTGCAATTACGTACATTTTTTAAATATTCTCCTTGTGCATCATACCTTTAATGTATAATTAGTTTGTATTTTTAACTTGTAAATAAATGTTATTCTTGTTACAAAGCGAGTTATGTATCCCCCAATTACCTATATATATTGATATATTGAATCTAATAGGAATTATTAGAAATTGTTAAGTAAAGTATAAGTTCAATGCAACATTGTAACACAAGGATAACCCAGAGAGGTTATCGACAGTTCATGAGAACGGACATGCAACTTTGCATCCGTGAGGGCAGTGATACTGCAGGTGGCAGGTCACAGGCGGTCAACAGACCGCAATTACTTAGAATTAAGATTGATACATTGTAACAAAGTGTAAGCAGACATGAGATCTGCAAGTTCCCGCAAGCCGTGTGAGGGGCAGGTTATTATAAAAAGCCCGGGAGCTCAAGGTCCGGCAGTCGGTCTGAGTTTACAGCTTTTGCATTGTTGTCTACCTAGGCTACTCACCAGTACAATTAATTTTTTATAAAGTTATTATGTACAAATTACATTAAATTTTTGTTAAGTGTCGAAATTGTTTTTTAAAAACACAGCTCCAAAGGCCCGAACCTTAACTAGCGTTAACAAGGTAATCCCAGACAAACCAGTACACCTCACTCACTTTGAAATGACATAAAAAGTAATTAGAATAAGGTTGTTTGCCGTGCTACATTTAGATTTCGATTAATTTATTGGCGTAAGTTATAAGAAAGATTAGAAAGGGGTTTAAATGCTGTTATTTAGTTTTTAATTAAGCTGGAGGAATAGCTTAATATTTTTCATGCATTTTTAAGTTCATATCACGAATGTACTATTTAAATTACGCACTGTGAAAACATCTTGGAAGTACATAATTTTGATCATGGAAATACGCGACATTGTGATGTAACGGATACGAGCTACAAACAACAAGTGTGCAAAATAATTGATTAATGAATACTTTCCGGGGGAACTATAGACAAAAGTGTAATTTTTTCTGTATGTAATAAACTTTAAGTAAAACAACTTTGAAAAATACTTAAGTAATCTTAGTAACCGTCGGGAAATACTCACCTTCAATGTCATTGACAGCTTGAGACTCTTTTAACTTATTTAAGACAGATAATTTTGTACTATCTATTTCTTTCTGAAATGTACCGATAACAATGATTAACTTTAAGAGTGCAATAAATCACTTACTTTTAGCTGTACCATTTGGTTTTTAATGTATATTAACTCAGTCTTCACTAGATCAAAAGCACCACTATACTTGAGGAATGCTTCATTACTTACGTTTTGCCATACCATTATCATACAGACGGCTTCAGGGAAAGAAGCGCATCAATTATAATTTATTCAAAAAAGTTTATCTTACCGGTAAATAAAATCCATGGTAGGTATTTTTTAACTTTGCATGTTGGTGATTCTACGGGACGTCCCCTGTGCATCTTTTCTGCTGGTTTAATTCTAATTTTTGAAAACGTAGCATTAGTGTTTTAAACATTGTGTTAATTATGTACTTACACTTCTCGTAAGTTATATTTATCAAAGTCTAATCTTGCTTGACTTAAATCTACATATGACCGATAATTAGAAATATGCTGTAGATATTTTTCGAAAGACTTTTTAGCTAGTTTCGCCTTACCTAAAGTTTATTATTGTAAACTTAGCCCATATATGTCACAAGAAAGTCAAAATTAATTTTAAATTACCAGACATATTTTTTTTAATTCCTTGGTTATTTATTCTTGCTTATTTTATTTTAAGAATAGTTGTCAGTTAATACAATAACTAAATATTTTTAAATTTTCTTAATCGCACGCTCTAGATCTCAATTGTTAAGCAAAGTATAATACATACATAGTATCAGTTTTTGAAATTTTATTATCAAGTTACTGTAACAAGATAATCTATTCACGATTATGTAACCCATCATACAACTAAAATGGGTTGCATATACTTTTCTGTTCCGGTAGCAATTAGGGAAACATTGACAATACTTCGCCATTATAAATTACTACTTTGTTAATTTCAGTTGCATGCTCTTTTCAGCCGTTATTTAAAAATCTGTTTTTAGAAATTTTAAGTAATTGTTACGAGCTATTATTAGGCAACCCGTCAAACACACACAAGCGCCGTTAGCAATGTATATACTACAGAAACCTAGAATTTTCTAGCGTATACTGGAGTATGAAACATCCTTTTAATTTAGGGTATATATAAGACCGCTGATAAATGTAAGAGTTTAGACTTTATCAGAACGTCGAATATAAATTATATCGTGTAAAGTTAAATATTTAAGCTTTTGGAAGAGTAAACATAAATTTATATTATGTGAACGTGTCTATTGTACAGACAGCTTGTAGAATACATAAATAGACAAAAGTGTAATAAATAAATAAAGGTGTTATACTCTATTCCAGTTAAGAATGTACTGAAGAAAAAGATAGGACTGAATTTTAGCGATTCTCATTGGTGGATGGATGAGCCAAGTGTACACAAGTATAAATATCCCGTATGTTTGTGTTGGTTGTTTGAACATTTTTATTATAAGACAGATTGTCAATTGGCATTTTGACATTTGCTATTGCTCTTTCATATTTTCGTTTTTGTTATTTATTGTATTTTGCTATTAGTTTGCCTTTGAAATTTTGCTCGGCCTTATTAATTTGTGTTAATTTTATATTTAGTATCAAAGAGTTCTTGTCAGAGCTATAAAACACCAGTGTCTTTATTATAAGGTAAGCATGTCTTATTAAAGATAAGCATATAATACTAACAATGAATTCTTTTCAGACTTTTATTTAATTATGGATCACCAACCTATTAAAAATCCGAAGGGCAAACATGTTATGAGCGGGCAAAAGCTTATTGCCTATAATATATATTTGAAAAATTCCACAAATGCATCCAAAACGCAATCTGTGAAGCAAACTGCGTTAGAAGTGGGTTTAGGTGTTCGATTAATGTGGAATATTGTAAAAGAAATGGAAACCACTGGTACTGCTTCCTCGCCAAAGACTACAAGAGTGCGTACAACAATCTACGACGAACTTGAAGAATTTGAAAGATGTGCGATTCGACGGCATGTTCATACATTTTACTTTAGAAATGAATTACCAAATTTAGAGAAAGTATTACATGCAATAAACAATGACGACTCTTTACCAAACTTCAGTCGCACATCACTTTATCGGGTAATGATGAAATTGGGTTTTAAATATGGAAAGCGTAGCCGAAAAACAATTTTAATTGAAAAACCCGAAATTGTGTTGTGGCGAAGAAAATATTTAACTGCAATTAAAAAGTATAGAGCTGAAGGCAAAAGAATTTATTATACTGATGAAACGTGGGTGAATGCTGGACATGTAAAGAACAAGGTATGGCAAGACACCACTGTAAAAACAGCAAGGCAGGCATTAATCGAAGGTTTATCGACTGGTATACGAGATCCCTCTGGCAAGGGCAAGAGATTAATTGTTGCGCACATGGGTAGTGATATGGGATTTGTCAATGGTGCATATTTAAACTTTCAATCTAAAAAAACAGGTAGCGTATTTACACTATAAACAACTTAGGACCCTGAGTTCATAATTATCGTTTTAGGAGATAATCACGAAGACATGAACGGTAAAGCGTTTACAACTTGGTTGAAAGGTGTATTACCTCTTCTTGATAATGATAGTGTAATCGTGCTTGATAATGCTCCTTATCACAGCGTCAAAGCCGATAAGGTTCCAAATCAAAGTTGGCGGAAAGAACAAATTTATAATTGGTTAAACGCAAAACACATTGAAGTTACCAAAGAGCTATTAAAAGTTGAATTATTAGCCTTAGTAAAGCAGCACCCTCTAGCTCACCCGGCACCTTATGTTGACGAAATTGTAAAACGCTCTGGCAGAACTGTATTAAGGTTACCCCATACCACTGCAATCTAAATCCAATTGAGCTGATTTGGGCTCGAGTAAAGCAGCATGTAGCTACCAACAATTCTACTTTTAAAATTAACGACGTGAAGGTGCTTCTGGATGAAGGAATTGCAGCCATAGATAAAGGACATTGGGTTAATTGTATTAGCCATACAATTAAAGAAGAAGAAAGAATGTGGAAATTGGATGGCATTGTCGAAGAACTTGTCGAACAAATTGTAATATTAACTCAGTCTTCACTAGATCAAAAGCACCACTATACTTGAGGAATGCTTCATTACTTACGTTTTGCCATACCATTATCATACAGACGGCTTCAGGGAAAGAAGCGCATCAATTATAATTTATTCAAAAAAGTTTATCTTACCGGTAAATAAAATCCATGGTAGGTATTTTTTAACTTTGCATGTTGGTGATTCTACGGGACGTCCCCTGTGCATCTTTTCTGCTGGTTTAATTCTAATTTTTGAAAACGTAGCATTAGTGTTTTAAACATTGTGTTAATTATGTACTTACACTTCTCGTAAGTTATATTTATCAAAGTCTAATCTTGCTTGACTTAAATCTACATATGACCGATAATTAGAAATATGCTGTAGATATTTTTCGAAAGACTTTTTAGCTAGTTTCGCCTTACCTAAAGTTTATTATTGTAAACTTAGCCCATATATGTCACAAGAAAGTCAAAATTAATTTTAAATTACCAGACATATTTTTTTTAATTCCTTGGTTATTTATTCTTGCTTATTTTATTTTAAGAATAGTTGTCAGTTAATACTATAGCTAAATATTTTTAAATTTTCTTAATCGCACGCTCTAGATCTCAATTTTAAGCAAAGTATAAGGCATACATTAGTATCAGTTTTTGAAATTTTATTATCAAGTTACTGTAACAAGATAATGTATTCACGACTATGCAACCCATCATACAACTAAAATGGGTTGCATATACATTTCTGTTCCGGTAGCAATTAGGGAAACATTAACAGTACTTAGCCATTATAATTACTACTTTGTTAATTTCAGTTGCATGCTCTTCCAGCCGTTATTTAAAAAATCTGCTTTTAGAAATTTTAAGTAATTGTTACGAGCTATTATTAGGCAACCCGTCAAACACGCACAAGCGCCGTAAGCAATGGATATACTACAGAAGCCTAGAATTTCTAGCTTATAGTGGAGTATGAATCATCCTTTTAATTTAGGTTATATATAAGACCGCTGATAAATGTAAGAGTTTAGTCTATATAAGGTATATTCTATGGTCTATATCAGAACGTCGAATATAAGTTATATCCTGTAAAGTTAAATAGTTAAGATTTTGGAAGTCCAAGAGTAAACATAAATTTATATTATGTGAACGTGTCTATTGTATAGACAGCTTGTAGAATACATAAATAGACAAAAGTGTAATAAATAAATAAAAGTGTTAGTGCTGTTAATAGACCTATGGTTAAGAATTTAGTCTAAGAACATATTAGTGCTTGTAAATTCATTAGTGTGATAGTGCTTCATTGTAATTGGACAGAAAACATCTATAAATAAGACATATACTGTTAATTAGACTTGTGAATCGTGAGTAATAAAGACTTTTATTACTACTTGTTTTAAATTAGTAAAACGCGTTAGGAGTAGCCGGCTACATAGTATTGTTTAATTTGCTTTAAAATTATTTTTTCTCTACTGTTTCACTTTCATATCGGTAGTACGTTTTTAACACAGAATGTAAGGACATTTTACGAAGCAGTGTAGTGATCGCATACAGATCTATATTAGATCTGCAGCTGTTATGTTCCCATACATTTCATATAGTACCATTCAGCTTAGTCAGTATTCTGAATGGACAGTGCAAGGGAGTTAGCTAATCTAACGTTAATCGTGTCGAGTTATGATTACGTCTTTAATATATTAAATACGATACAGATGTTATTGTTTTCTAAATTAATAACTTTTAACTGTGAGAACAACTTTGTCAGCACCTTTTTTCGTGTACACATGATTTAATATGTAACAAATTAGTTTGATCATTGTCCAATAAATTTTCTTGTTTTCTATTATTTTAAGACTCGTTAAATTTACTTCTTTTTTTTATAAATTTCTGGCTATTGCTATACATTTTTATATTTCTATTAAAGTTATTGACTTTGGAAAGGATGAATATCTAGCACGCCTTCAATGATTTCAGAATGATTACGATTAAAGATTTATGGTGAGTGTATTATGCATAAGTACCTAATAAAATGTGCATTGTCGCTAAAGTTGCAAAAATACAAGGGATTCTAGGTAAAAATAAAACAAGTATTCAACAAAATAGCTCTCATTACTTTAGTGTCGTTACTATTACGAAAAAACTTTATAAGCGCACAAATTTATTATTCAGAACTATTCGTTTTATATTAATTTTGACAATCAAAATTCTAAATTTTCTATTTTAATACCAGACAAAGATTATATTATTTAAGTCATCATAAAGCATCAGAACAGGCTGAATATAATGAATGTATCTTTGAATGTAGATGCAGAAAAGTTGAAATGTGTGTTGTTTTAAGTGGCAATATTAATATGCTCAAAATCATCAAATTATACCCGAACTAAATTATGGAAGTTACAGTAATAGTCATATTTAATATTCTGTTCCTAATACCTACTTATTCTAAGTCAAAATGTAGTTTTAGAGGTTAAGTTACACGTCAGATAAGATTAGGTTATGTTGGGTAATCCTTTTTATTTACTTTAAATAAAACTAACTTTAACCTATATATTGGTTCGAATTCTTCGTTCATGGAATGAAGTCGAAAAGGTTTTGGCATGTCATTCTCGGACAACGATCGCGCTGAACAAGTACAGTTCTCTTCTGAAAGAGCTGTGGTTACTGACAAAAGTCCAAGTGCTTACAATGCAGAAACGGAAGCCAATGAAAATTATCAGATCGGTAACATTAAGGTTGAACATAAACCATGCTTAAAATGTAAACTCTCACGTTACGTTATCAAAAATAAAAGATTATATACATTTCTAATAAAAATGTACCATATTGTTAAAGAACTCGTAATAATGTTTTTCTTAGCTTTAACATATGCAGCATTAACAAACAAGTGAGTATTAAGTAAATGTTTATAATACATTAATTTTGGTTTGTATAGTCCACCAAAAATTTCTAAAGGTCCACCAGCTGTACCATTTTTTCCAGAATCGTCTGTTGTAGAAGATTGGTATCGAGGAGAGCTAACTGCTGCATTGACAAAGGCAAAGCAGTTTGATATTGCATTTATTATGTTCTATGCTCCATGGAATGCCGAATGTCAAACTGTACGACATGAATTTGATATAGCTGCCAGGTATATGCAGAAGGATGTTACATTTCTTGCTGTAAATTGTTGGCAACCAGGAAGCGAGTGTCGTAATCAATATTCAAAAGCTTATACTTGGCCAATTCTGATAGCTTATTTATCTAATGGGAAAGGGATTCATTATAGAGGTATCTATTCTGCTCCATATATGATAAAATTTTTGATATCTCTTGCTCGGCCTCTTATTCGAATTTATGAACATAGTGAAATAGATGAGCTACTTGCATTAAATGATGTATGTACTGAATATGCATTTTTAAATTATTTATGAGTCTAAACTGTTTCAGGCTGTAGTTGTTGGTTGTCTAAATGCTTTTACAGGAAGTTCAGCTTATTCAACACTGTATAGTGTCTCTATAAAAGTTCTAGAACGAGAACCTAATCACGGATTTGCATTTGCTGTCTTGACAGGTGTTAATAATAGCTGTATTGATGGTATTGATGATCATGTGCTCAGTTTACATTTGTGGAATGAAAGATTGGTAAATATGAAAGTTTTTTCTAATAATCTTTTTTTGAGAAATTGCAATATTTTAATATGTTTGACACCAACTGTGAGTTATTTTCTATATAGCAGCTTTTAATATATTTAACTACTTTTATACAAACAATAAACTGTTACTGGTCTAATGGGCGTTACGTTATTCATTTTGCTTTAAGGGACGGACGAGCGTAACAGTTTTAGTGCACTGGCTAACTCCAGTGGTGCGGGTTAGGTCTTAACAAAAGAAATAAAATTCTGAGAGATATACACTTTGCAAACTGCATAAGCGATTGCCCGAACTTCAAGTTTCACCTACTTGAAAGACTTATTAAAAGTTAGTTGATTTTATGTCAAAATTTATTAGTTGTCAAATGGCAGTTATAGATAAATATGTAGTTTAAAGCTTGGTTATACAGAGTGCGTTATATTACACAGATTTTGCTCTAATGAAAGAACAATAACTAACCAAAAACGACTTATCTTTAATTATAGAGGTTATTTGAAATAAACCCAACAACCTTTGATTCTTGTAGATCGACTATGATTCTATAAACGTATGACAAGGTCCATGTTGCGTTTGTGATATTTTTTTTTGCAAATTTGCAGTAAAGTTGTGGCTGATCTCTGCAACATTTTGGAACAAACGATATTAGGATAGAGGTAATTGTAAAGGTAAGGAATTCACAGGAATTTCACTGCATTTAATCCACACTAACTGCCTCTACATCTATTCAAGAAGGTAACCCAATGGAATCTGCCACGGTATACGCATCTATTCACACCAACTCGTCAAAATTGTTGAACGCTCTCATTAGTTGAGACAGTGACAGCACGTTACTTCAAGCGTGTGAGAATGTTTATTTATCAAATTACATACAATAAACTATGGGTTTTTTACCTACAAGTGCATGAAAGTTCAACAACCACATTCTCATGCATAATAACCTACTTAAGTAATTATGGGAAATAGTAAGCCAATTAAGACTGGAAATCTTCTATATCTAATAATTGAATTAAAGCTTGTAATATCAAAGAAAGGCGTAATAACCGCTTCAAAGCTTTAGAAAGAAAACAAAAATGAAAGGTCTCTTTGTACGAGAGTTCACATGCGTGGAAAACATTAAATAATGTCTTTAAGCGCCACCCGATTTTGAAACTGTTACAATCCTTACAGTGTTAGGAAACGGATATAAGTAGCTTTCCTATCTTCAGAATATACGACGGTAAGGTGAAAAGTTCTCGATCTACAATGAAAGACTGCAATTTTAGTAAAAAAAAAAGATTTTGTTTTTCGACATAATCCCTGTTAACTTCAACACACTTGGTCCAGCGTTTCTCCAACATTAGTATTCCTTCCCAGAAGTGAGTCTGGAAGGCTGTGAAAATATTCGTCTACGGCCCTCTCAACTTCTTCATTGGACATGACGCGCTTCTCAGAAACAAATTTCTTCAAGTTTGGGAACAGATAGAAGTCTGAGGGCGCCAAATAGGGGGATGGCCACAGATCTTGCGCATTCCTAGGTTTTTGTGTAAGATGTTTCGCACCCTTTCGTGCGATATCCTTACAGCCTCAGCTATCTCCTTCACTTTCACTCGCCTATCATCAAACACGATATCATGCACTTTTTCAATCGTTTCCGGTGTGGTTGCGGTTTTTGGTCGTTCTTCACGTGGGTCATCTTTGAGAGACGTGCGACCGCGACCACGTTTAAATTCAGCTGTCCGCTTTTTAACGGTTGACAGGGAAGGGACAGAGTCTCCATAAACTTTTGTCAACTTCGGATGAATTTCCTGAGGGGTTAATCCGTCCAAAACGAAGAATTTTATGACCGCACAGTATTTAAGTTTATCCATCTTAAGGAAACACGCATAAGACGTCTGCTTGAAAAATTCGTGTAAACCAACTACTTGAGATAGCAAGTTGAAACTTGTCATATGAACTAATGACATGTGCACGCAGGCGGGAAGCACAAATTTTTGCTGATTGGAATGCCATCTCTGTGTCAGGCCGAGAACTTTTCACCTTACCCTGGTATCATCTGACCACACAAGAGTTTTGTTTGCTGCCATACCGACTACGCAAAATTAGCTAGAGGGTATGAGACTCAAGCACTTAAAACTAACACTTAAATTTGCTATAAAACTAAATACAAAAGTCATTTTTTTATCATTGCATATTAAGGGCATACAGATTTTCATTAATACGCTCAACCTATTCTTTCTATCAAACAAATTACACGCTGGATTTTAATAAGATAAAGACAAAATACGCACTACCGTAGTAAAAACATTAACATATTAACCAGTACTACTGCAGTAACGATATATAATTTTCTTAATCCTACTATCTTTGATCATAAATACCAAAGGTTCATGACAATAGCTCGGATAAGTTCTCAAAGGTATTTTCAAAGAAAAGATATATAGATAATTTGTTTGCTTTCCAGCAAGGGCAAGATAAGATAACATTTTAAAGATAATTTGGGGAGATGAATACATAAACTATTTATGGTAATTAAAGTATTAATTAGATAAGGTATCTCAAAAATAATTTCAGAGAGAAAGATATAGGTACTTAATCCTGAAATTAAGATCATGACATCATAAATAGTAACTCAGGTAGCCATCAATCCTTAATGCTAATACATGTAAAAAGATATAGTGTTTTGACATTACATTTTAGAGCATTCTGGTTTTTGCTATTGGTATTGCAATGCACTGTTGCTAAGCCTATTTTGTTCTGTCTGAAGTTAACGCATACTTTATATATAAATACTGAACTCATTTTTCAACATTTGGTTATGTAGCCGACAGCTAACAGTATGACGAATGGTCCTGATTCGACGGTTCAAGTTTAAATATACAACAATTATGGTTTAAAAATAATATTTATAAAGATAAAGTCTCCAAGACAATTACAAAGAAAAATATAAGTAACAAAGTATTTGTGGTTCGAAATATTAATTCGGTAAGATAAAGTCTCTGAAATATTTTCAAAGAGAAGGATAAACAACTAACCATTAATGGTTTTACCTAATTATAAAATCTTAAAAAATTCTAAAGAAACGATAACAGATAACAATTATTTTGGTATGGAAGCCCTGCACTTTGCAAGGGACATCATCCCTCATATATATTACCGTGACAACGCCGCTCATTGAGACGTCACTAGAAGAGTGCTGTGATAACGTCTCGCTTTGATGCGCCGCTAAAAGAGTGTTGTGATACAGATACAACAATTTGTAAAATTTGAAATTATTCACTTACCTTCCTTTCTAACTTTTGTCTGGCTAGCTCTGCGGAAATGTTGGAATTTATAAATGAAATCAAACACAGCAATATCCCAAAGCATTTATACATAAAATATTTTTCTGATACAAAAGCAGATAGTACATTAACAGCATGTTTCTTTCGAACATCAAATTATTTCTAACAAGTACTTATTTACTTAATTATAAAAAATTCCTTTACATTATTTAAATTTACAGAACTAAATCTCTTCTCTTATAGATATTTTACATGGTTGTTTATTACCATGCTTGTAAGGTTTGTTTGGCCAAAAATCCTGGACAGGCAATCTATTAAAAGGTTCGAGTGTTTGGAACTCTGAACACAAACTTTCATAGTAAAAATCCTTATAAAATAAAGTTATTATATAATTCAAACCTTAAATTAAATGACAAATACTCAACTATCAGTTACAATGTTAAAAAAATTATACTAGCACAAATCCACGAAGGCTTTTCCAATTACATATCTTTGACTTCTTGGCTTTATTTTAAATTGACGTTCAAATCCCAGTTTACAAAATCTTGCATATTATTTAAATCTTCATTTAGAAACCAATGCGCATCCTCGGAATTATTCAATAAAATTTTTAATAGCTTTTTATATCGAAGCATTTCCTTCGTTGTATATAATTACATTTAATAGTTTTCATATTTATGTGCAGATAACGTTTAAAACATACTTCTTTATTCACTATTACATTTTAAATATTAAATTACAGTATGTGTATTAAATACTTCAAATAACGTCTTGCGACTTAAATGAACATCTCGTGATCGAATTCATGAATGAATGAATGATCTTTTTAATAAACGATTCCATGTATATACAAAATTTTCTATTTTCTAGAATGTAGTAGTATTTTCGTGATTTCATTCCAAACACTTATTAACGTTCAAAATCGCCGCGTTTTATTATCTCGTTAGTGTTGATTTATGTGCGCTCTCCATCTTTATTTAATACCTAAAGTTAATGCTTGCGGTCTCTTTCTATCGTACAGTGAATGCAAAAGATCATAAATATTTATTATCAATTTCGATTACATTTTCTGGCTTTTAGTGTTTCGGCCGCTTCTTGGAATAAACGTTTCTTTATTAATTAGTTCATATGAATTTGACGTATTTTTCTCAATGCCTCTTGAAAAGAGAACATGTTTTATTTAAACTATTTTTATGCCATACAAGGCTAATTAATTTAAACTTTAATTGCTTTTACTGGCAAAACGTGTTTTAACACAATAAGATTAAAATTGGGGTTATTAATACACGAAATCATTTATTTTACAGTGATCAATTTGCATTTTAAGGTATCTAAAAAAATAATTATTTTTACATATACGGCTTACATTATTTGCTATGTATTTACAATACGCTTATATCATACAGGGTGATTATTTATACACGCGCAATTGTATTTTTTGCTTGTACATCAATGAATAAAAGTAAGCTTGTTGTATACAAGGCGTAACCATGAATTTACAGAAATTTCAATTTTTCTGTATTCTTTTATATCTTGGTGGAATTTATTTGTAGTCTGGGTTTCAATGACCTCTCGTTGGTAAATGACATCAATTATTATATACTCAAGGCAGTAAAATGACAAATCATCGAATGTTGCATCACACCCTTCAAGAATAAGCCATTTAGAAGGTTCAGGAAAGTACTGCAAAGTCTAGAAGTCTTACTTCACAGAGGCTCACTGTTATAAAAGCCAATTGGATGTTGATGATGCAGTTCAGTCTTGAATGTTGGCACATGATTGATGAGATTAGATAATATATTATGTATTTTAAAGTACTATTTAACATGTACTGTATTTAGTAGTGAAATTTATTCAAATATGGTTTTAAGAGGTGTGTTATGAAAATAGCAACAGAAAAGTGTTTTTGTATACTCAGAAGTGAGTAAATTATATGAATTACATACTTACAATGGTTTCAAAATGGAGAATAGATAATTAAATATTAAACTATTGCTAGATAAAGTTTATTAATTGGAATAAAAGTATATATAATTGTAATGGTATTTTTAAATCGATTTTGGAGCATGGATTGATAATTACATTCTGGAAAAAGGCAACAAGCAGATTTGTTATGGTTAAATAAAAATATTTTTTTAAATTCCTAAAAGGATTAATATTTATAGGTAGTTGGTTAAGATTAGTTTTGTGTGCTAATCTTTGAGTGAGAGTTGTAGACAAGCCTTCAGTACAGGTTTTCGGCAGTACATACACAAATAAATAAACTTAACTGATCAGATATGTATAAATACGATGTTGAAGAGGAAGATTATTAAATTATACGACTTATTGTGATAAATTTTGTATATAATAAGATGTAATTAGGGAAATGTTTATGAAGCAAATGAGATTAAGATTTGTGAGTGATCAGCCTAGTTCAAAGAGAGATTTTTGGACTTTATTTTTAGTATAAGCGAGTGATTATCTGGATGTTATATTTAAGATAGTGTTTGTCAGGACTCTATATTTAGTATATAAGACGTGTTGTGAGAAGAATTTGTTTTTCTTAGATGTTGATATGTAAGTTAGGTCCACTAGAACAAATCTTTCTTTTCTTTTGGGAGTTCCTGTATGAAAATATAGCCCAGGGTAAACTATAAAGAAAATGGCTAGAAATGGAAAAGAAAACTCATATAAGGATGATATGACTAACTCTGAAATATTATTTCCGTGCTGATGCACGAGAAGGGCCGTGGCCGATTTTGTTTTGTCTCAAATAAAAACTATAAATAGGAACTCCACAGCGTTTAGAACCTTTCTCATCATAAAAGTTAAAAGTTTTGGGACAACAGAAATCACTGAACCACTAAGTGTTCCATAAACTAACAATGACTTAAAAGAACTTGAACTCCTATTGTTGCTTACACCTGAAAGGAAATATCCAAAAAGAGAACAGTATTTGTGCTCTAAAGAAAAAGTGATATAGTTATAAAAATCTAGGTAAAACTTCAAGGCGACAATAAAACTTGTCAAACTGTCTAATTAATTCCTTTCACCATGTGTTCAAAGTGATAAGTTGTAAAACACTTGCTGTAAAATCGCTAAAAACCACTTCTTCTATGAGTATCTTTATGAAATTATTGTTTAAAATCTATATTTTTATTATTTACCTTATGCTCTAAATAAAATTTATTTCACCTTTCTTCTTTAATTAAATCTACTAATAATTTAGTTATTTCAATATCTGACAAAAAGAAATAAGAACTACTTAAATTTTAACCAAGTATATTAATGAAAATTAAGAATTAAAGTAGTTTGCATATTTACAACCTTACATTACAACATATGACAATTTTAACTTGCTATTAACACAACCTTGACTTAATTCAACAGGTTTATCTTACAAAACATCTGTTAACAAATCATTGAAAAATATGCAATTTCGTTTCTTAACGCTTTCAAGAAAATTATCTAGATTCTGAACAAATGCCCTACTATCTTACAATTAAAAAAGTCGATAATTCTTACAATTAAAACGTCGATAAATACATCGCGCAAGCGCGATGAAAAAGTGACTTCACGGGCTGTTAGTAACGCTAACCTTATTACATATTTGCGCGCCCAACTGCCAATGACGTCACCAATGCACAATTTATATTGCGCAATAATCGGAAATTTATATAAATATAAGACAATTGATAATACTGCGAACAAATTAGATAATGGAGTACTTACTCAGAGATCCGGCGTCCCGCGGAGTTGAGGTAAAGTTGGCTTCTGCTGAAATCCATCAGGGCTACGGAGGGCCCTTTTGAGGTAGTTAAAGATGGTACGCCCGACGCTCTTCCAAAGCGTTCGGACCAGCTCCGGCAATCATGAGCTCGTTCACCCAGGGTCGTGCAGTACGGTTCGACTAGGCGGCTTCAGATTTCTTCTACCTATGCAGGGAATGACGGGAACATGGTATAAGGGGCGACAAACAAAGACAAGCAAGCAAGGAAAACTACATAGGTAAAGATAAGGCACGATACGATACCTGACACGACCACACTCCTTGAAGATCAAAGGCAAACAGCCACGTTACAGAGAGCACAGGAAACTTGTCCCCACTCTTTGTCTTTTACACTTCGGCGCGAGGTTATTCGTCCAACCCACTATTGACGTGACGGAAATATGCGCACCGCGTCTTTTAAATTTGTGGCGCGAAACTTCCGCACATCAAAATTAACCTAAAACAATGTTTAAGGGCCAATTTGATTGGCACATAACAACTAATATTTCTAATAGTAATTATACAAAATGTAATATTTCTCTTATGGGAACCAAGTATAATCATTGCTCTTAGAAATTCTAATATTAAAACGCTATTGCAGTCAAATTTCACCTCCTATATCTTTACAAGAGGTTAAGATTTCTGCTACATAGGAAACCAAATAACACGGGTGGGAAAAGGTAAAAGATATAAAATAGAGATTAGCACAAGGTCGTGCTGCATTTAACAAGAAAACGCAATTGCAGGGTTTAAATACAACAAGCATAGAAACAAGGAAAAGATTGCTGAAAGCATATGTGTGGAGCACAGCACTGACAGTAGGAGAAGTGGACAGGAAAAAGATAGAAGCCTTTGAAATATGGTGCTACAGACATGATGAAGCTATCGTGGACAGATAAAGTTAAGAACAAATAGGTTTTAGAAATGGTAGGGGAAGAAAGAAATATGTGGAAAACACTAAAAAATAGGAGAGATAGGATGATAGGTCACATACTAAGGCATGAGGGAATAGTGCAGAATATATTACAAGCAGAGATAGGAAAAAAGAGGGATAGAGGTAGTCCTAGGTTAGACTATTGCACACAGATAGTGAAAGATGTAGGCTGTGAGAATTTCAGGGAAATGTGTAGGCTAGCTCAGAATAGAAGTCAATGGATATATGCGTCCAACCAGTTCCAAGACGGAAAACCTAATGACGAAAAAAAATAACTGTACTTAAACCTGATGATTATTATAAACAACTACATGTATTGGTTTTACAATATTTTCAACTAATGTTAATTATGTGAAAGAATTTACTGGAAAACTGTTAATTCGGCAAGTGTCTGTGTTGGGGGATCTTCGTAGTCGCAGGCTGTTTAACCCCCTTCACATACTACTGAATATCGGTGAAATAGGGCATATATTTAGAAAACAATAGAAGTGAAACAGAGCTGTATCTAGGTTGTAGGAATTTCAGGAAAATGTGTAGGTCAGCCCAGTATACAAATCATTAAAGGTACGTGTCCAACCAGTTCCGAGACGGAAAACCTAATGTCGTAAAAATAATTGCACTTAAACCTGATGAGTACTATAAACAAATACAGGTGTTGGTTTTACAATATTTTTAACTAATCTTGATTGTGCGGAGGTATTTATTTGAAAACTATTAATTCGGCAAATATTCAAGTGTTGGGGATCTTGATAATCACAGCTTAACCCTTCACATACCATTGAATAGTGTAGCATGTCGATTCGCCGTCGCCTTGCCACGTTACATTGATCGTCCCACCTCCTTGCATATAAAAATATTCTTCATTTTAACTTTATATTAATACTATTTACAATCATAAGTTAGTCTTGATTTATGTAACATTTCCCTTTAGTATTATAAGATAATACACTAATTACATTGATCTTTAGTTTTAATTTAATATTCCTCCTTTTGTATAAATAATTTAAATAATTATGATCAGATGTAATTTTCTAATTGTTAAACCTCTAATTATGTCCATAAACACACAACTGGTGTATACATAAATCTGTCATTTAGGATGTTTTTTTTGTTTGTTCCTCTCTCAAAATGTGTGGTTATCTTCGAACCAGAATAAACTTTCGTTCTCTTGATATCTGAATGCCTTCTTGTGCACATGCCGCTACCCGATAAAGAAGTTCTTTCTAATGCCAAGATGTCGTACCTGGTATGTCAAAGGTGTCTTTTCTTTTATTCTTGTTGAAATACAAAAATATCATTTTAGAATATTAGTATAATGTATACGAAGAAAGCTGACCTGGATAACCCATTCAAAATGTTTAAGAATGGTAAGTTGTTTACAGATAAATTTTCTGGGTGTTCCTCGTGGCGTATTACAATACTTCGTTCTTGTAACACGTTGATTTTCTATGGTTCTCTGGTGGAAAATTCTCAGGTGGAGTATTTAGCTATACATGCTAGGCTATCTAACCCTAATGTATTAATTCTACTACCTACAAATATCTATTATCGTATAAGAATTTTATGTCGCCTTTTAAAAATAAATTAAATGTCCGTTAACAAAACATATGGTGGTGGAACAAAAAGAATTGGCTCTTACAAAGTTGAAGTTTGAGGTTAACAACCAAACTAAATATGGATGGTGTTCAACTTATTAAAACCGTACGAAGAAACTGAAAACTTCTATATTTCTGAACAAGCCGGAACTCAATACTTAAGTATACGTTTCTTTCAAATTGCATAAGTACAGTAGGAGATTTATCTTACTTACTTTTGTGAAAGATTAATGTGCATGTGTTTCAGTTTTAACCTCTAATATCTTGAAAAATAATGCATTTAAAATTTAAAGTCGTACTTTTACTTACCTATTATCTTAACTAATTTAATATAAAAGTGTAACTTAAGCATCTAACTTAACTGATAAATTATTTACATGCTATTGTCCAACCATTCAAATATAATTTAAAATAGATTCAAACCTAAATGATATACAATTTAACAAATAAAACTACTGCTGTTAAAGTTATCGATACCTAACCTCCCACTACACCCGGGAGGAGGTGGCTCATCATTTCTTTTATTGCGGATATCATATACTTTAATGGATCGGCGTCTTTTTATTTTATCTAATTGTGAATGGTCTTTTATTAAAACTTCTTTTAAATAAATAGGTAGAGCAGACTGTGGTAAACTATCTGGATCTGGACAATCTTGTTTTGCGATAAAATAATATATAAGGGGTTGCAGGTGGTCTTACTCCACATAGGTCTTCAAAAGTAGCTTGAGTGACAATAATGTCATTGAATCTAAACCAGTTATCACCATCACGCATATGTGTGGTAATGACCAGAATCTAAACTTGATCCAGCATGAACCACTCGGCATACAATTCATAATGAATCTCATTTAAATCCACAAATAAATCTAATTTTACATGTTGCAGTAATTTAGTTCTCTGTTGTGAAGTTGTATCATATCGAAAATGTTTTAAGGTTAATATTAATCTGGCAGGAGGTTCTACAACTCTTGTAACTCTTTCCCCATCCGTTAAACTACGACACGTGTCACAATGATATTGATTATCCCCACTTAGTTTTTCTGATTGAAGATAATAGTCTAACAATTTTGTACTGACTGATCGCTAGAGTTATTTGGAAAAGATAGCTGCAGTTCACGGAAATGATCTGTATGTTCACTCTGAGTGTTACAATCATCACATCTAGATATGGTCACAGACTTGCCACTAAATGACTTTTGAACGACAGTCAGTCCTACCAGTGATGATCCTATTGGAGCACCATCTCCAGCTAGAGGTTGTACGGCACTCATTCGCTCTTGCTCATGTAGAAAGTCTAATAAAATCCTAGAAATTCTGAACTATCATGTTGTTGCCCTTGTTGAAATCCAGGTGGTATTGCAAGATTTAATATTTCATGTGGCGGAAGGAAGTTCTTGGAGAATGTTGCAAAAGCACAAACAAAACTTTTAATTTTGAAAATAACGGTATTGCATTTCTTGTACTTAATAAAATATCGTTACAAAAAGCTTTGTCATAAATAGTGCTTGTAAAACACTATTCATATAACAAGTATTTCCTAAATTAGTTAAACCAACTTTTCCAATAACATCTTGTGAAGGAATAGCTGTAGTTGAATCATCTGTCCAAATTCTCAATTCTAGTTTTTAAGATTCAATGTTGGACTACAAGACTACGATGAAAGCAATAAATCTTCATTCATTTCCTTTTCAACAGGAAAATAATTGATTTTGTCTTGACTATTTTGTGTTGATTGTTCAAGATTTTTAGGGATCTCAACTTTGTTATTGTTTCGCTTCCGTAAATTATACATATTTATTTCTTTATCGAAATAATTAATTAACGAATGTGCCTTAGAATTATTTATATTAGGTTTTATTTGTATAGTATTGTCCTTAAGTTTATTCGATTTGGGAGTTTGTGGGTTACTGTTATGATTTGGTTGTTGAAGATTAGGTGCGATATAAATATCGAAATTTTGTTTATTTGTTTCAATGTGTTTTGTTTTAGAGACTCTGCAATTATTATCGTCGTTTAACTGATAACTGTTATCAATATTTTCTGATTCCTTCGTTTCTGGCATTTTTATTGAATCTGAGATTAAGTTTATGTTTGGTATTGAATTATTATTATTATAAATTATTTTATTTTTTAGTGAATTATTTTCTAATTGTTTTTTAGTGGATTTGTTAATAGGTTGTAATGGAAGAGGTGTTGAAGGTAAATTGGGTGTATAAGGTGTGTTTGTATTACTATTGTTACTTTTTATTTGGTTGAATTTTGTTTTAAGAAAGTTTGAAAAGCTACGTCGGGTATGAGGAATAGTTCTTCAAAAGACTTTGAGGGAGGTATTGTGCCTATGACTGCGGCAGCGTTTCCGCGTTGAATGGCAATGCTTATTCTTTGAAATAAAAAGGATGTAGCTCTGTGTTCTAATGTGTTTTCACTTATACGTTTGCCGATTGCTTTAATAAATTGTTGTCCGATAGCTCCAATTACCCAAGGTTTCTATTGCAACTGGATAAAAAAGGTATGAATCGGTTAAAGTCGAATATTTTCTTGCTTTTAAAGCTTCACTTTTTTTAGCTGCTGCACCTGCATTACTTGAGCAATCGGTAACATGTGATGGGGCAAGTGTATCAGTGCAAGTGAAATCCCAGACCGCTGCTTTACCGTATTTCCATGGAATGAGTGTAATTCCATCTGGGCGCTTTCCGTCATTTCTGTGTAAATGACTTAGTTCTAAGATTGATGGAACTTTAGCGGAAATTAAAGCGCGACGAATTAAGTCATTGACTGCACTGTGTCTGGATTGTCGTCCGGCGCTGAGTTGGCAGCTCAAACCATGTGTTCCTGATTCACTCACTAATGCACCGCAGATGCAATTGTGTGAGATGCATAATTGTGCACCTAGCCGTAAACCTATGGCTATTCTGAAGGAATCATTATCTAAAAGTGTGCCCAGAGATGAAGCTGGTAGGACATTTAACCACGCTCCGGCATATTTCGAGCCGCCGCATGAATACGAGCTTTGTCGGATTGGCAAGTTGCTGATTCAAGTAGATTTTTCAAACGGTGTCTAACAATAGTTGGTCCCAGTTCTTTTGGATATTCTTTGGGTGTTCTATTACTGTTTTTGGGTTCTTAAAGCCACAATTCTTCTCCTGCTAAATAATACTTGTTATTTAAATTTACATTAAATTTTGATAGAACTTGTTTGATTAAAGGTAGTGATGTATTGAAAGAGGACAGATATGAAGGCAGAGAAAGAGATTTCGATAAACGTATGCCAAGTCCGCCTCTATTTACAGGGAGTGTTGCTTGTAGCCATTCTATATCCTTAAATTGGACATTAGTAATTTCTTCCAAACTCCTGCGTAATAGACTATCGAAAGACTCCAATAAATTTTCATTTAACCATGTGGGATAACATCTTAGGGTATATAATAATTTAGGGATTGCTAGGCAATTTTTTAAGAGAAAAAATGAAATATGAGACGGTAAAGTTAGTTCACGGAATCTATCTGAGATTAGTTTGAGAGCATTAATTTTATTTTGAAAACAAGCTTCAAATGCTTCGATACAAAGAGGAGCTCAGTAAGGTCCAATTAAGTTTAGAAGGAATACTTATATTTGGTGCTATGGATTGAAATAGTGTGACTATATTATCGTTAGGGGGAGTGAGAAATAAAAGTTCGCATTTTTTGAAATTTAGTTCTAAACCTAGGTTGGAGGAAAGTTCGATTAATTTTATGAGGTTATTCAATACGCATTGAGTTTCGCCTCCTAGGCAACCGTCGTCTAAATACCAGCAGTTAAATTCAGAATCGATGCTTTTGGTGAGAGCATCGATTACTAGACAGAAAAGGGCGGACCTAACGGATCACCTTGTTGAAGTCCCTTTTGAAAGAATTAGTTTAGAGCCAAAGTTGAGGTAGGATGGAGACATGTAGCATTGAGAAATGAATGGATATAGAAATGGGAAATGTTTTGCGGACAAGTTTGAAAATAGTATCTCTGTGTATGCTATTGAAGGCATTGTGAAAATCAATTTTGAGGAGGACTTTGTTGGAATTGGATTCGTTAGAATTAATAAAGGCTTGAGTGCAATGTGAGATTACTTCACACCCGCTTGGTGTTCGAACCCAAATTGTATGGGTCTGAGAAGGTCTCCTAAAGGGTTGTGTATTTTCCGACAGCATATTTTGGCAACCAGCCTTGAAAAGGATGCCGATAGCAATTGGGCGGATCCCGCCATCTTTCTTTTTGAGGGCGTGTAAGGAGGCGCCATATAAAATAGGGCATATTTGAGGGTTTACATTGCCCGGCTAACATAAAATTGCATAATGTAGTCAAAGAATATAGGAGTTTTTGACCATTTGTGCCGCACGAGAAAGATAGCATGTCTTGTAAGTGTGAAGGTCGAAGACCATCTATTCCACCGGCTGAACTTGTTTTAAAGGAATTTATAGCTTGGTGAACGTCTTCTTGTGTAATAGTTAATGCCTCATTATTAAAATTTGAGATCAGGGATTCTGCAGGATTTGCTTTCGGGTGTTTTGATAAAAGTTTAATACAAATTCTCTTAACTATGTTAAATACAACTAAGCGTATTTATGATTTCTTTTTACTTAGAAAGTTGATTTAAAATTGTGTCTAAGTACAATAATAATTTGAGATTTTCTAATATCTTATCTGGTAGAGTTTAAGACAATTTTAAAATTATGAGAGAGTAGATATCTATACTACACTTAGTGATTTTTTTCGCATGAAAACTCGGTTGTAAGAAAAAAAGTAAATATATTTTGTTTTTAATGTTATTAACTAAACATCAATATACAAGTTGTATTAAGGTATTTTCTGTTGTCATGTTTTAAATTACATTCCTATAACTAGTCTGGGTAAAATTTAACTTTGTTCTCAAAACATGTGATATAGTCTTTTGCAATCTATCGCAGCCACAAAAGATCGACACTAGCCCCGCCAGAGTATTGTTTAGACTCTGTTGTACATCCATTCTTACCTGTAAAAAGGAAGGGTGCAATATTCCAATATTTGTTTCTAGTAATTATAGAAATATATTATAATGTATATCGTGTTACGACACCATAGATTTTTATGGTATTAAACTACTTAAGTGCTTAATTAATAATGTTTACATTAAAAGCGAACTCAGATGTACATGAGCATGCGCTGAATCAACAGATTATTAAATCCTATGTATGTTTTAAATATTTCACAATATATACATACATAATAACAATGGTGCATTGTTACGTTCAATTGTGCCCTGCTGAATGTTTTCATTCCTTTTGGGATTCTTTTTAAATAACCCCATGCTTCTGCTTCGATATTTTGTGTAACTACTGGTTAAAGGAGACTCTGCTGATCATGCTTAATAATCAAATAAAACGATTTGTTTCTGGAAAGCTCATCCTAATACCATTGAAACAAATACTTTTCCAACCTAAAAAAAATATATTTGCTTTATTTATAAGTAATAATGCAAGTTTGCATAGCGTTAATTTTTTACAATTGTATTCATATTTGCCGGTTTTCGTTATCTTTTTATACATTACAACGACTTTGAAAGTGGTCTTTTGACATGTGTTACTTAAATATCTGAATCGATGATCATCGTTTCCCAATTTAACTTCACTCTATTCCTGTTTTCTGTGCTAGCATGTACGCTATGCGAAACGAATTGTACTAGGTTATCATAAAGTAAGGGATATATTTTAAATCATTACAACTTTTTAATAAATTAAGTTAGTAACATAAAATAAACGAAATCTAGTTGCTTAATGAATGGGATTTTACCGTATCTATGAGAAACAAAAGCGTTGTCATAACAATTGTTGACACTAGTGTCAAAACGAAATTATTCAATTTGAAGTTTTATTTTGAAATTAAAACTCAAGTAAACGTTGAGTTCAAACGACTCAACTGTAATAACATGGATTTACAAACAAGAATTGGTTTAGTTCAGTGCTATTATGAATCCGGCAGAAATTACACCGCTGGATTACGAAGATTTCGCACGAGAATGGGTTTGAGAGCGGGACCCTGTCAAATGAAAGCGTACCGCAATTTGATACAAAAATTTGAAAGAACAGGGTCTGTAACTGACTTACCAAGATCAGGAAGACCAATAATTAGTGATGTCCAAGTTGCAGAGGTTCTTCATGAAAATCAAGACATAGCCAGAAGCAATTCACTCGCAATCAGCAGTGCAAATGCGATATCCAAGCGATTGCAAATGCCGTATACCCGGTTTGGAAAATTTTACGCAAAATTCTAAACATGTATCCATATAAACTGAAAATGCTGTTTGAATTAAAGGACGAGATTTGGCTACTAGGTACGATTTTTCTTTGCAGTAATGGCTCAGATGGAAATTGAACCCGAATGGTTATCCCGTATTTTACGGACAGATGAGGCACATTTTACTCTGAATGGTGGAGTCAATACTCAAAACTGTAGAATCTGGTCTGCAGAAAATCCGCAACAAATCGTTCAAAAGGTCTTCATGACAAGAAAGTCACCGTTTGGTGCAGTTTTACAGCTGATTTTATTATTGGTCCGTATTTCTACGAGGAAATGCAGAATGGACAAGCCGTATCTGTAACTGTAAATGGTGAACGATACTTGCAAATGTTACAAAATTATGTTATTCCACAGCTGCAAAACGAGCACTACGGAATTGAAAACATCATTTTATGCAGGATGGAGCACCCGCACATTTTTCGACCAGTCAAAGAATTGTTAATCAACGTTTTTCAAGATCGCGTGTTAAGCAGACATTTCGTAAATTCATGGCCACCAAGATCACCTGATCTAAACCCAGCGGATTACTGGCTGTGGGGTTATTTAAAAGTTTAGTGTTTAGAAGACGACCAACTACGCTACAAGAATTAAAAGACAGTATTACGGAGCAAATTGGTACAATTCAACCAGAAATGTTACGAAATGCTGTGTACAATTTGGAGGTAAGGATGGTGATCTTACAACAACAAAATGGAGGTCATATTGAGCAATTGCCGTAACCTGTTTTGGGCATACTAAATCCCATTTCATAAGCAATTACATTTCATTTATTTCTTGTTATTAACTTAATTTGTTAAAAAGTTATCATAATTTAAAATATATCCCTTACTTTATGATAACCTGATACATCAAGAGCAATGCATGTTTCCTTGGATAGGCTATATCCTTGTGCATTGCTTTTCTGTGTAGGTGGTGCTTTTCTATGTTGATCAAATAATTTTTTTGTTAAATAACCCTAAATACTTTGCATCGGTTTGCTGTTGAGAGTACAGTTACAGCATTAATGGCAATGTCTATCTGATTCGCCTCCGATGATTTGGCTGCAAGATGTGTATCCCGGCACGTCAAGGTATGTAACCTGTTCTTTTTCTTTTTTTTTATGCGAATGGATTCTTGATTATTAACTGTTTCTGTTTCATTATAACCAATCAATGTAAGCAGATGAACTCTGGCAATCTTACTCCGAAGGGTGGAGCTAGTATACAAAAACTTGCGGCGAAACTAGCATTCCTTATTACTTTAAATTGCTTTTGTTTTGTTCATTACCGATTAGTTTTTTTTTACATGTAAAATATAAGATGCGCACTTCGTATCTAAATTATTAAATTGTTTATACCGTATAATTGCTTTTTTTAAATAGTAACTTTTTATATATTTTTTGTTTGTTTAAATAGAAATTTTATTTTTTAATTGTACATAGAAAATCGATGGCGATGTACTTTTTGTCTATGTGAATTACCTCACGCTCTGCATTTATAGTTAGTCCGATATTTCTGTTTCTTTATTTTTTTACGTAATTGTGATGCGTGCGGGTCCTTACTTTATTGTCCTTCCTGTTTCTGTCTGACTCGAGTGTATTAACCTTACAACATACATTCATTCATTAATGCTATACATTATACAATTTATGTATATTTATTTAGTATATTTTCAGTTATATCCAAATGAGGGAAAATGGAATTCTGAAGCAATAGCAACATGGATTCAACAGAATATACAACAAGTAACTGCATGGGCTATGCCAAGTGGTAAAAAAAGTACGGTACTATCAACCTACCTGCAGCCCGGTCCAACATTGATATTGTTCACTCCAAAAAATCCCTTGGCAATAAGTGAAGATTATTATAACTTGGTAAGATGTTAAAAATTGAATTGTTTATTAGCTGTTGTTTGTTTTAATAATGCATTAAGATTGTTAAATTATTATACCCCTGTATGCATAATACGGAAAGAAAATGGTACATCGATATTTCTGAAAAGAAATTCTGATAGCGTTTTGAAAAACAAATTTGTGTGGCTTTTAAATTAAAAAATGTATAACAGGTTAATTTTTCTGTTATGAGTTTGTTTATTAGAAATTTAGGTTGGGAAGGGTATGTAGAACTTTTTAGATTAGCACAGATTAGAAAGAAGTTAATGTGACCTTAAGTAAGGTCGAAAACAATATGATGATGATGAGTTTGTTAGTTAGACAATTTATTCTACTTACCCTCAGTAGATAGGCAACCCTACTTATAGACCTTGTGGAAACTTGTTAACTTTAAAAACAACATTCTGTTACCTAAATTTTAGTAGTCAGTTGTGTTAAAGAGGGGTATCATCTCTTTTGTGACAAAGGAATTTGCACCTTTCTTTGCGATTCAAGCACTGCACCGAAATGGGTCTTTTTGAATTTGGTACCAGGCACAAACGTGGCATTAAGTTAGTTCCGATACAGTTATATTTGATTGATTAGCCGACAGTGGCAATTAGTTGCAGGGGCAGTGTTACATTTTTTTTAAAATGCTTCAACGTTTATTGTATTAGTTAGGTTTGAGGGACTTTTAAAAATCCTGCACGGGGAAATGCTTAGCTTATTAATGTTTTAATGAAGGCATACGTGAAAACCACACAAAGTTTTGGTTCTCACAAAAGTCCAGTTATTGGTTTATTTTTTTGGTCTGAGAATATGCAACATTGGCAAATTCTCATGCCTTGTACCCACCAATGTGCATCAGAGAACTTTATCCTCTTTGGAGGGGATAGACATTTTCGTGGGACTCGACCAACGATTTCCCTTGAGTGTAGACATGTGAGTAGTGCTTTGACTTATCGACAAACGAGTCCCGCCTTCCTTACTTATTCTATCATTCATCACATATTGTATCGGCACTGTACCACACAGAGGGCCACAGCCAGGCAAACACTGGGACAACAGGATGTCACCACGAAATCTCTGCAGAGTCGTTAAAGCTGCTGCATCAGGAGCAAGATACCATGGGTAAGTGTTAGTTATACTAACTTACTGATGCATTAGGTCGCTTCGGGTAGTTTAACCCTTGAGTAAATTTGAGGTTATATGTGTTAAATACTACTTTGCCGAACTCTAAATGCAGTGGTTTTTAAGATATTTCAATTAGCGCCCAACAACATGGGTGTCCTGTTATAAATCTGTCGTGTTTGTAAAAACAAAAGTTTGCTTTTTCCACATGTGGTATAAAAATAAATAAATCTATAAAAATTTTCATGTTTGCGTATTTACTATTTGACTGAAAAACATTAAAAGGTTATTTAAGTCTAAAAACATTTTAAAATTCGTTAAAAAAAAATCTTCAATCATTGGCCCTAGTAATATTTTTAGTAACTTTAGTTTTTCGGGTTGGTATGCTGTGAACACTGGATATTGGGTGTGGTTGACACACGTCACTTCGTTGTGTAAACCTAACAATGGTTTGACTTATAGCTGAAAAGTGTTTTACCTTGATGTGCTCAATAGTGTTTTAAATAATTTATTTTTTAAAAGATTATTCAGTAATTATGGTGTGTTAATTTTTTACGTGATGTGTCAAATTACCTGAAAACCTAATTATCGATTAATTAGCTGATATCTGAGGTAGGCGTATTTATTATTCATTGTTTATCCGGTTAAAAATACTATAAATTCCCAATTTCTATCTTCTCTGAAAACTTCTGAGTAAAAAAAATCATCTAAAAAATTTATGTAAATCCGAGTGTTGTAAATAATAAAATTCTGTTTTTGTAAAACTACTTTGTCATCTGTTTCGTCTTTTTGGCTCTAATCTTTTTATAGAAAATATCTTTTTCGTTTTAGTTACTCTAATTTAAAAAAATTAAATCAGTTATAAATGGGAAGTCCTTAATCCCAAATTTTGCCTATCTGGTTTAGGAAATAAATTGCAAAATACAACATCTAAATCCGTTTATTTTATTAAATAATTAATATCGAACTATCTTTGATACTTACTCACTTGGTAAAGAAATAAAATATTGAAGTTCTACAATTTAGATCTGCTTTATCGCATAAACATAGTATTCTGTTTAATGGTTTAATATTGAACAGTGGTATGTGAGAATAGGAAAGGAGCGGTAGTAGGTTTATTTGACTTAGGCATGAGAAAGCCACAAGGGAAATTTTGTAACAAAAACAAGTTAATCATCAAAAACACATTATTTCAACATTATGCTAGAAGACGATACATATGGAAGATGCCAGGAGATATAGAAAGATATCAAATAGGCATTCTTGTTAGACAACGGTTTAGGAATCAAGTAAAAGACTAGAAGTTACTCAGGAGCAGATATAGACACTGACCACATCATAATTATGAAGACCGAGCTTAAATTAAATTTTTTTAAAGAAACTAACGGAAAACGGCACTTTGACTTCGAGAAACTAAAAGCTAAAAATTTACACGAAAGGTTTGAAAAAAAGTCAGATGAATTGCTCAAAGATGTCGGGAAAATTATGAATTTAGGAAGTAGAAACAGAATGGAATAAAATTAAATCCAGCTTGGACATGGCAGCCAGAGATATTCTGGAAAATAAGAAATCATGGATAATGAAGGATATTCTCAATTTAATCGAAGAAAGACGAAAATACAAAAACAGACCAGACAAAGCAGGAAAACAGAGATACAAAGCCATAAATTGGTAAATTATTCACAAATGCAGGAAGCTAAAGAATAATGGATTGATGAAAAGTGCAAAGAGGTAAAAACTAAGATGGAAATAGGAAAGACAGACGAAGCATACAAACTAATTAGAATGAATTTTAGGGATATAACACCGTATAGCAAATATATAAAGGGCATCGGGGGAAACATCATTATAGAAAATGTAAGGAAAGTGGTTAGTTGGCAAGAATATATAGGGAATTTATATGCAGGACAGGAACTAGCAGCACTAGAGCAGGAATCAGACATTGAAAAGAACGAAGGAGATATCCTATACTTAGACATGATTTAGAATTAGCATTAAAGGGTCTGAAAAATGGCAAGACACCAGGTGTAGATAAAGTGCAAGCAGAAACTCTAAAAGCTGCCGAACACGCAGTAACAACATCTCTTCCAACTTATAAGCCGTATGTATAAGACAGACGAGATACCCAATAGTCAATATACAAAAAAGAGAGGCACAGATAGGTGTGAAAATTGTCAAACAATAAGTTTGACAGCACACGTGTCAAAAATACGAACCAGAATTGTAGAAAGCCAGATAGAAACCGGGCTGAAAAAATACTAGATCAATTTGAGTTTAGGCGAAACAGAGGAGCATGGGAGGCCATTTCAGCTCTGAGGGTGATAATGGAGAAGACAATAGGAAAAAGGAAGGCATGTATATAGGGTTTGTAGATCTGGAAAAAGCATTCGGCAATGTAAAATGGAAAACAATGTTTGAAATACTCAAAAAGATTGGTATGAGTTTTAGGGATAGATGGATAGTACATAGCTTATACAAAGAACAAATAGCTATAATAGAAGTAGAGCATGAATATAGAGAGGTAAATATTAGGAAAGGGGTGAGATAGGAATGTGCCTTATCCCTGTTAATTTTTAACTTGTACATCGAAGAGGCAATGAATGCTGTCCAGTGCAGAAAGACATCTGCGCATATTATGCAGGGACAAAGGATTGATATGCTTAGATTTATAGATGATATAGCGATAGTAGCATCTAGAAAGAAAGAGTTGCAAGCAGTGCCTAATGAAATGGAAACAGTTCTAACAGAGAGATACGGTATGAAAATTAACAAAAATAAAACTAAAGTACTAGTAAATAAAAGAGGGGAAAATAAATAAAAAACTAGAATACAAATAGGAAACGAGAACTTACAAGAGGTTTAGGATTTCTGCTACCTAGGAAGCTAAATAACGCAAGATGGGAAAAGCAAAATTGATATAAAACAAAGATTAGCACAAGGTCGTGCTACATTTAACAAGAAAAAGCAACTACTGTGTTCTAAGACAATAAATATAGAAACAAGGAAAAGATTGCTGAAATCATATGTGTGAAGTACAGCACTGTACGGCTGTGACACTTAGCAGTAGGAGAAGTGGTGGTGCTACTGATGAAGATAACATGGACAGACAAAGTTAAGAACAAAGATGTTCTAGAAATAATAGTGGAAAGAAATATGTGGAAAACAAAAAAAATAGGATGATAGGTCACATACTAAGCCATGAAGGTATAGTGAGGAATATATTCAAAACAGAAATAGAAAAAAGAGAGGTAAAGGCAGATCTAGGTAAGACTTTGCATACAGATAGTCAACTAATGTTGATTGTGTGAATGGATTTATAGGAAAACTATTATTTTGGCAAATGTTCAAGTGTTGAGGATTTTGGTAGTCACAAGTTGCTTAATCCCCTGCACATATTACTGAATATCGGTGAAATAAGGTATATATTTAGAAAACAATAGGAGAGGAGGAGCCAAGCTGTATCTAACAAGAATGAGCAGCGCTAATGTTCAAAGACAACAAACGTAAAAACAAGAAAAAATTGTTGAATGCCTATGTGTGGAGCACAGCACTGTACGGTTTTGCAATAGGGACAGTAGTAGAAGCCAACAGTAAAAAGGTAAAAACCTTGTGAAATGTTGTGCTCCAGATGTATGACGATGATAGCAAAGACAGACAAAGTTAATAACAAAGAGGTTCTAGAAATAGTAGGAAAAAAAGATATCTGTGGAAAAAAATAGGAGAAGTAGAAAAGCAGGACACGGTGTAAGGTATTTAGGAAATTGTGCGGGATATATTACAAGCAGAGATAGGAAAAAGAGAGATAGAGGTAGACCTAGATCAGACCATTGCACGCAGATGGTGAAAGATGCATACTGTGGGTATTTCATGGAAACGTGTAGGTTAACTCAGAAGCATAATCACTGGACGTATGCATCTAATCATTTCTGGGACTGAAAACCTAATGATGGGCAAAATGTAACATTTGTTGTTCCTCTCTTTTTTTTAGGGTTTATTGTGACTGAAAATGGCTTTCGAGCTGATCTCGATAAAGTAAATACCATCGCCAAGTATAAAACGCCGAAAAATTTCACTCAAATTAAACATTTAATTGAAATTATATCTTATTATCATATCTTCGTACCTAACCTATCTACTACCTCTGCTCTTATTACGGCTTTAAATAAAAATGAAAAAAGGGCAATTTATTGATCAGACTTGTAATGCACTGGAAGTTTTTGATCAAATAAAATGTTTGATTACCTCTGCTCCCATTTTAATTTCACTTAATTTTGAAGAAATATTTTACATTCAAACTTGTGCCCCACTTAATGGCTGAGGTGCCATTTTATTTCAAGAAAAAGTTGGTTTAGAAACTCCATAATAGCTTGCACAGGTTATAACCACTACTGAACAAAAATATTACGCAACAGAACGGGAACTTCTCATAGTAATCTTTGGAATTTAAAAATTCAGGGATTATGTAGAAGGAGCCCAATTTATAGTAATTACCGATTGAGCTGCCCTCACCTGGTTAAACAATTTGAAACAACCTGCTGGACATTGCTACGTACATTGCTGTAGCCTACAAAACCAAAAGTAAGTGATGACCGGGCTCAATGGTGACGTAGGACAGGTATATTCCACTCAAATATAGAAGGAGGCCTGAAATAAAAACCATACTCGCTCATTCATAATTCATAACAAAATCAAAATTTAAATTACAAATAATTATAGGACACATAGTACTCAAAATGTATCAATAATACAATGTCATCTAAAAGAAAAAGAAATATTTTTTTACAATGGCGAATGTAGTTTTAGTTGCTCCCACTTAAGTTACAAAAAAATGGACACAGTAAACTAAAATCAGCTCCAAGTGATCATAGTAAGCCTAGAAACAAATACCTACAAATAAATACTCATGGTTCTGTAAATACCAAATGAATTAAATTTCATCTCACATCTGTCTAAATCTTTCAATAACGCCATCTAATTACCTAAATTTCCAAATAGGCATGAACTTGTTAAAAAACCATCCTTCATGTTAATGAGATTGTCTACAATTTAGTTGATTTCTCATAAAGTCAAATATATATATGATAAAACTCCTAACAATAGTATTCATTATAGGTCATTAAAGATATTTCTTTTTTCATCCATCCATCAATTTTAGTTTATTTCGTACCGAACATTATCAAACTATTAGCTTTATATCCAGATAAAAGTAATCTACATGTTCATACCTGTATGCCATATGTAGTTTCCTGATTTTAAAAGATAAACCTCTCATACCTAGTTAAATAAAATTTTCAAATGGTCAGTACCTGTAAGTAAACTAAATTTTCTTTTAAATTTTTATCTTGTATTTTGGTTGTTATTTCTCAACCTAATACTATCATTATTGTGGTTGATGCATTTTTTGTCTGAACTACCCAGAGAATGTTTACGACTTGTCCTAGCTGATGTCGTATTGATACTGTACTCATGATATACTCGTAGGATGGCGACCTGTTCCTCTGTGGTAAAAGTTTCACAGTTGCGAATAAAATAAATTTTCTATTCAATGTGTTCTCTTATGCATATATTCCAATCATTTTTTATACTTTTCGTTATCAATCATTTTATATTATAGGAATGTTAATGCATTTTTTATATTTCCTGAACGTGTTTGTGAGAGGCTATCGGCTTATCGTTTCAAATATTAATTCTTATGTTATTGCTGTATTGAAATTTCCTATTTTTTTCTGTAATTGATGGTCTGTTGTAAAATTACTGCCATGTCTATGGCAATCATGTCTTTGAAATGATCGTGTGGCTATATTTAAGTTGTTTACGTTACTTTATATGATTTGCTTATTGTAACAGACATGCTCGGTAGGAAGATGATTTGTCTGGATCTCATTTGGAACCTAACTGTTTTTAAGTATCTACGTGTTGATATAGGTTTCATCTTATTGTAAATATTGTAGGTGATCCTTTAGACCAATCTGTTTTAATATGGACATTCTCCGCTTCCCACTCTCTAGTATGCTTATTTTGTTTTCTTATCTCTCTGCCTTAGTTTTAAACCTTAATTTTTCGTCTGGTGGGCCTGTCCTGAGATGACCCAATGAAAATAGGAAGTATTTAATAATAATGGAAATGAGTTTTTGATAAGCACTATTTTACCATCCCAAGTATAAATTTTGGTTCTTTGTTAGTAATTGATAAGAACATTTAAATATTTGTTATAATAAGTTCTTAATCCTATAAGAAGTTTTTATTTGTAATAAGGATAATTTCTAGCAAATTTTGAAGTCAGAGTTCGGAACATCTTGATCTTTAATAAAAATTTTGTGAAATGTCATTGGCCTATAACACTCACGAACGGAGTAATAAAAGATAGGCAAATTATTCACTTTTGTTCGTGTTAACAAGGATTAGATGAGGATTATTTTAGTAATAATTTAGGAATAATTTTATGTATCAACTTAAGCTGTATCTTGAGATTTCTATTTCATTTTATTTTCTAAATTCCACACCATAATTTCTGTTGAGCTAGCCAGGCAAGTAAAAGGAAAGTTAGATAGTAATTTCATATTTTCTAGTATATTCTCCTTAATACAGTTTGCCCCTGTCACAACACAAATCAGTGGCGCTCCTACTCATATAGGCTTGTCGCAGCAATATATATGCTATTAGAACCGAATTAATGTTTGTTTTGTTAAATTAGGGGGGGGGAAACTCGTATTTAAACAGTTTTTTGATATGGAAGCGAACATGGCTATCTCTAATGATGATCACTTAAATTACATGCTAATTGATAATTAGTTAATTTTTCTTTTGTATGTACTATATTGCTGTGCTACATTAAACGTCATTTGTGTTTACATATTTATTTATCTTACACTAGTAACAAATAAAAATAAAATTACAAAGAAATTCCATGTTTTAAGTGTTATCAATTATGTAGTAGCTGTTGTGTTACAAATCAAGTTAACAATGAATCATTTGGAATTATTACTACGTCTTCAACTATTGCTTCTACATAATTACTGGTTTACTACGACAATTCTATTACTGCTACAGCATCAAAAAACATCAGAGGTCTACTATTCGGTTCGTTGCCCTCTTTATTGCTAAAAGATTGTTTACAATTACATTGATCAATTTTTTACTACAAACAACATATGTTCTACTGATTCAAGAAAAGACGGCGTTAATGCAAAACTGATTGTAAATTCGAACAATTCGATGAAAATCTACGGGACAAATTTCTTATTGGTTTAGATCAAGGTCCATGCAGAATTAGAAGCAATAAAATAGCATTCGTATATGCTTGTTACGAAAAATGTTAATGTTCTACCGTCAGTGAGTAATTCAGACCATCACATAGGGGAAGAAGTGATGCCGCTAACAAAAAGTTATCTACTACTAAAACGAATCCACATTGTTATACTGGTGGTTACAAAAATAATCAACTTTATAAATTGTTCATTTTGTAAAAAACATGATCACATGAATCCACATGAAACCTACATGCTAAAGCTACATTAAATCAAAATAACTACTACACGAATTCTATTACCAATACACAGGATAAGGAATCTTTAATAATATTTTCAAACTTAATTCTCTGCATGTAGGAGAAAATTCAGTCAGTTCGATCTCTGGAAGTAGCTTTTTGGATTTTTTTACTACTAAAGTTCCACCAATGTTAGTACTGTAACATGTCAACGATGTCTCTTTAGAAATGGGAATTGATAGCGGTGCTGAAAAGTCTGTTATACCTTTTTACCAATTTTCGTCTTTATTTCCTACCGTCATAAACAACTTAGGATCTACCTTGTGATAATTTCACACCTAGATATAAAATTGTGGTTAATATTCAATTTAAAAATTTGCACAAGAAGTTAGATTTATACATTATTGACTTATCCAAAAATTTTAATGAAGATTCAGCTATCATTGACCATGATTCGATATGGTCTCTGAAATTAATTCCCAGAAGAAAGAAACTTCCTAAAATGGTGGTAAATCTTTTGCACAAATATGCTTTATTCTTTAGCGTTTAAAATTTTGAGATTATTTATATTAATGGATCAACAATGTAGCATTGAGAATTAAACCACGCATAGTTTTTAAAATCATCTTTATTTACATTTCGATCCATGACCTAGGATCGTTGTCAAAATAATAAAAACTTCAAGTTTGACATTTATGACATAAATTGAAGGTGATTTTGATTTATTGATGTTCGATATATTTGGTTTGAGTACATTAGGTGAAAATTTGTGTTGCGGCCTGGGACCGACTTTTTAGGTAGCCAATATGCCTAACGTGAAATCAGCTGATTAATTTTTATTGGTAATTTCAAATAAATTCAATAATTTGAGGTTTGGAAAATATTTTTTAACATGTTTCTATTTATACGGTTGCGAGGATGGTTATTAAAGAAGTGTGTGATTACGTTACCTTAAGGCTTAAGCAGCTGGGGGCTGCTAATATGCCTATTGTTAGTAATTAGTTGTTGTATGTATAAATAGAAATCATGTATGTAAGCTGTATTTCATGTTAATATCGCAAGGAAAACCCGGAAAAACTTGCAATGCTACCTAGATATTGTGGGCATTTGATTTTCATTTGTTATTTCTTTTAGTAATGGAATCTATTGCTTACTGAAAGTCACGGATTCGTTTGCTACACAGTTATTTTTATGTAGGGTTATATAAGCAGCTTCTTTGATTTTGTGTTTTTGGTTGTCTTCTTCTTTGTCGATAATTTTTGTATCCTCCCATTTTATTTTATGACTGGAGTCCCATGCATGTTGGCAAATCTTGTATTTTTCAAATGTTCTATTTTTTATATATGATTTATGTTCTTTTAATCGGACTTCAAATGGTCCGGAACTTTCCCCTATATAAAACTTGTTACATTCGCATGGTATTTTGTAGATGCAGTTTTTTGAACTTTGTATTGCATTTTTGGGTTTTGTTTTTGTTAATTGTGCTCTTAGTGTATTGTTGGTTCTAAATACTGTTTTAATTCTGAATTTGTTTCCTATTTGTTGGATTTTTTTGGATAATCCTTTTATGTATGTTATTGAGAGCATTTTTTGGTGCGTATCTGCAATGTATTAAGTAAATCAATAACAGACACTTGTTTATTCATTTTTTAATAATAAATAAAGTACACTATACAATTACATTCCATGTTAAAACTATTACTTGACAAGACCATGGCTCTAGACAAAACCGTAGCCATCTTAATTGAAATTCCTTCCGCTCCTTTCTTCCCCCACACTATATATATGTTCATGAGTTGACAGACAGATTAGTGACTGAGCATGCGACAATGTGACTACAACATTAATTCAATACATAACACACCTTCACCCTTAAGAGTGAACAAACATATTAAAAAAAATAAACTTTTTTTACACCATTTAATTATAAGTTCAACTTTTCTGGCGGTTTGCGAAGTCTGGTGGGATACCTCCGTTGAGGCATATCCTTATCCATAGGACTCAACCTCTGGGTGGCGCAGAACACTCAGTGGGTGTCACTGTAGGCGAGGTATTCGACGGAGAGGTGCTAGTAGCAGGACTATGAAAAGGTGAAATGACATTCTCTGGCTCTGATAATACCGTGGGTGAAATATTTTCGTTATTAATGTTAACCGATAGGAATGTCCGACAAATTGTTTGGTACAGTTGATAAATTAGGTAGAGTAGGCAAAACTTGACAACAGTTTCTACTTTTGAGGTAGGATTGCGGATTGTAGCAGATCATTTTCAGTTCTGTTAATCAATTGATCAACATGTCTTTTCCACACCACCCTACTGTCGCCCTATAAAAGTACTAAATAAGAAGCCGGACCTAATTTTTCTATAATTTTTGCTTTCTTCTATTTTCCCCTGGCCTGTAACTTCTAGCTAACACTAAGTCATTCACAGAAAATTCCCATAATATCCGAGATTTATTTGCAACTTTCGACTCGTAAGTGGGCCGTAAAGATCTAATTTTGATCTAAGTGGCCTACCGAACATTAATGAAGCGGGAGTTTGATTAGTAGTGCAATGTTCGGTATTTCTATATTGAAACAAGGTTTTGTAAATAACATAATGTAATCTGAAATGTTCATCATGACTAGCTACGTGTAACTTGTGTTTGAAATATTTGACACTATTTTCTGCTAAGCCGTTCGACTCTGGATGATATGGAGGTATTAATGTGGAACGTATTCTAAGGATCGAAGAAAATTTTTGAATTCATAAGAGTCGAATGGTCGACTGTTATCGCTAACAACTAGTTTGGGAATGCCGAAACGTGCAAAAGTAGGAAGCAATGCTTTAAATAGGGTCTTTCCTGGTAGCTTTTCTTATATCATCAAAATTTAGAGGTAATTCGCTGTTAAGAATGTAGTTAAGGTTAATATTATCTTCTGAAATCGAAGCAGTGTTACCTTGAAGTGGTAATCTTGAAAGACAATCAGCACCAATATTTTTGTATCCATTAATGTATATTATATCAAAGTCATAACTAGTCAGAAAAAGGGCATATCTTTGTAAGCGATTTGCTACCATAGTAGGGAGATGTTTTTTTTGTCCAAAAATAGACAAAAGAGGTTTATGATCAGTAACTAAAGAAAATTTTTGTAAATATAAATATTGATTGAATTTGGTAATACCAAATATCAACTCGAGGGCTTCTTTATCAATTTGGGAATAAGCCAGTTCAGCTTTATTAAGAGTACGAGAAGCGTATGCGATGGGTTTTTCTACCTTATTAGGGAAAACATGAACTAGCACGGCTCCGAGTCCGTAGTTGGAACTGTCACAATATAATTTTAAAGGTAGATCTGGGTTATAGTGAACCAGAACAGGTGAATTAGTAAGCAATCTTTTTGTTGTTTTAAAAGCATTAATGCACACGTTATTAAATTAATATGTAACATTCTTTTGCAACAAACGGTATAATGGGGACAATATTTCAGAAACATTAAGTATAAATTTTTCATAAAAATTAACCATACCTAAGAACCACCTAAGCTGTGTAATATTCTGAGGAAGAGGGACGTTATTTATCGCTTCAATTTTGCTAGCACTAGTTTTTATTCCAAGCTTGTCTATAACATGACCGAGATATTCTATTGAATCCATAAAAAAACATTTTTCTTTTTTTAAGGTTAACCCGTGATTTCGTAAAATGCCTAGAACTAATTTTAAATTTTCTAAATGTTCAGTGTCATTTCTGCCGGTAACTAATAAATTGTCTTGAAACACCAGCACAAAAGGCAAACTGTAAAATAATTTGTCCATTGTTCTTTGAAATTTAGAAGGTAGCGATTTGATACCATAAGGAGCTTTGTTGTATTTGAAGAGCCCAATATGAGTACTGATGACCAGAAGCTTTTGTGATTCTTCGCAAACAGGCATTTGGTTATAAGCTGATTGCAAATCTGATCTACCCTTGGGAGAGGATAATGATCGTCCTCTATATATGGGTTTAACATCTTAAAATTTCCACAAATTCTAATTGTATTATCCTTTTTTAAGACTGGCAATATAGGAATAGCCCAACAACTAGTATGTACTGGAGTGATAGTATTTTTGTTAACTAAACGACTAAGTTCATTTTCTTTTTTTGTTTTAGTGAAAACGGTAGAGTATAGGGTTTGCAAAACTTAGGATCGACATCCTTAATAATTTTAATTTTTAGAGGTTCACCGTTGAACCTACCTACATTTTCAGTAAAAACTGTGTCGTAAGTTTTAAGTAAATTTTTTAATTCAGAAGAAAGATTGAAAGCAACTTGAGTATTATGCAGATTAATAAATTTTTTTGAAAAATATGATTCCATACATTTTCTGGGAATAATATCCAGAGCCCAGATCCAATCTCTACCTATAATTGCCGGTTTTTCATCATAATTTCTTGGTAAATCGATTACATATAAGTCTAAATTTTTTATTAAGTTTTTGAATTTTACGTTAACTTTAATTTTTCCTTTAGGATTAAAATCATCACCAAAGTAAGGCGAAAAAGAAACAGATGTTGGTTCTAAATTATTAATGAATTTATGAAATAAAGTAGAAAATTGCTGAAAGGATATAACAGATTTACCAGCACCGCTATCTATCTCCATTTCTAGACGGGTGTTGTTGACCTTCAACTGGACTATCATCGGTGGAACCTTAGAAATGGACAATTGCATGGCACTAGAATTTTCGGCAACCAAATTGACAGAATTTTCTTGAGAATATAGATAATTCATCTGGAAAATACCATTAGGAGATTGCGAATCTTGTTCGTCCAATGCAACAGATTCCATGAAATGATGCCTGGTTCTTTTAAAGCTTTTACATGCAGCCTTAATGTGCCCTGGTTTATTTCAGAACAAACATGTGTATTTCTTGAATTTGCAGTTTTTAAAATCGTGATTATTGCCTCCCCGCAGGTGTAGCAATTAAATTTTATTTTGGAACGTACATTATCCTGTGTAAGTAATTTTCGATTACTCGTATCACTACCTTCGTTAAGGTTTGGTATGACTGTACCCTGTCGTGGCGAATTCAACATAGTATTAGAATGTAGAGTATGAACATAATTTGTATTAAGTGTAGATGGCTGTAATTTAACAGCTTCCATTTCTGCTGCTAAGTTTACAGCTTCCTTAAAAGATAAGTTTTCACCTTGACTGAGTAATTTATCCAAAATGGGACCTTGGAGTAAACCAACTATAAACTTATCCCGTAGATTTTCATCAAGATTTTGTCCGAACTTGCAATTGGTAGCTAAATTTAATAATTTAGCACTGAAGTCGGCAAAAGCTCACCACATTCTTGGCGGGCTAGATGGAATTTGTAGCGTTTTGTAAAAACAGATTTGCGAGGTATAAAGTGCTGCTTTAATAATAAAATTAATTGTTCGTATGTTTTTGTTTTAGGATGTTCAGGTAAACATAAATCCATCAATAATTTATAGGCATTGTCTTTAAGGTGAATAATTAAAATACCTGCTCTCCTTGGATCTGCAGTATCAATATTGTTTGCGATAAAAAATTGATCTATGCAATCGTTAAAAATAGCAAAGTCGTCTTTTGATGAAAATGTAGGCAACATACCAATTAACGGTATAGCACTTTTAGAACTCATTGTAGTGATACTAAAATCTGAAGTATTTGTAGAATTTGTTAAATTATTAGTATCAGGCATTAGATAACACGTGGAAATATAGCAGTTCAATTGTATAACCTTCAATTTATTCTTGATTTCCTCGTCGCCAGTGCAATGTATTAAGTAAATCAATAACAGACACTTGTTTATTCATTTTTTGTAATAAATAAAGTACACTATACAATTACATTCCATGTTAAAACTATTACTTGACAAGACCATGGCTCTAGACAAAACCGTAGCCATCTTAATTGAAATTCCTTCCGTCCCTTTCTTCCCCCACACTATATATATATATATATATATATATATATATATATATATATATATATATATGTTCATGAGTTGACAGACAGATTAGTGACTGAGCATGCGACGATGTGACTACAACATAAATACAATACATAACAGTATCGTTGATTTTGTTTTCTTTTTCTTTATTTTTTGGGACTTTATTCATTTCTTTCTCTATTATTTTTTTAGGATACTTGTTTTCTATTAGTGTACATCTGATTAGATCTTTCTCTTTCTTTAAAATTTCTTCGTTTGATGATATTAATTTTCCTCTATCATGCATGGTTTTGATAATTCCTCGTTTGACACAGTGGGGGTGGTTTGAATCGAAATTTAAGTATCTGTTTGTGTGCATTGGTTTTCTGTATACTGATGATTTAATTGTTGTATCATTTTTGTTAACTAGAATATCTAAAAAGTTTTTCTTGTTGTTCTAATTCATATGTGAATTTAATGGTTGGTTCTATTTTGTTAATTGACTCTATATTAGTTCTGTATTATGAGGCCAAATAGCATAGACATCATCTACGTATCTCCACCAGATTCTTGTGTGAATATTAAATTTTTTTTCGTATTCATCCATGAGTATATTACTAAAGATTGGTGATAGTGGACTTCCCATCGCCATTCCGGAACTCTGTTTGTAGAATTGGTCACTTATTTGAAAATATGTGGTATTGATGCATAAACCAAGTAATTCCATAATCGATGATATACTTAGTTTTGTTCTTTCTTTAAGGTTGTCATCTTTTTCTAGTTTTTTTTTTATAATATTGAGTGTTTTATTTATAGGGACATTTGTGAAGAGATTTACTACATCAAAACTTACCATTGTGTGCATATTTTCAATTTTTATGTTTGATAATTTTTCTAAAAAATGTTGGTTGTTTTTTATGAAAGTCTGTTTTGCTTGCTAGTGGATTTAGCAGCCCCCAGCTGCTTAACCCTTACGGTAACGTAATCACACACTTCTTTAATAATCATCCTCTCAACCGTATAAATAGAAACATGTTAAAAATTGTTTTCCAAAGCTCAAATTATTGAATTTATTTGAAATTATCAATAAAAATTAATCAGCTGATTTCACGTTAAGCGTATTGGCTACCTAAAAAGTCGGTCCTAGGCCTCGACACAAATTGAAGGCAATCATTCTTTTAAACTTTAAAATTTTCATACACACAGGTATTAAACATTCTCGGCAGATTTTAAACTATAGGTACTAAGTAAATTTTTATTTATATGCATTAAAATAATTTGAAATTAACATTTATGCAAATTTTCTTTTTAGCTCCAGGAAATTGCTGTAGAGTATTACAATTGTGAAGAAGATAATGGTATCAAATTGAGTTCAGTATTTTCACTTAAACTACGAATTGGTAAGTGTTCCTCAAAATATATTTTTGATTGTAGCAAAATTTGTAGAAAACTATTTAAAATACAAAAAGGAATTAAAGAAATGTGGAATCAAGGAGGAAATAAATAAAGGTCAATCTTCAATGCCTTCCACTGTTAGTTTTACAGTTTCAAAGAAATGGGCAAATAGTACATATTGTGATTCGCAGATCTCTTGTTCTAAATGTGATCTTTTAAAAACTTTAGACGATAGGATTCCATCACATTGTAAACAAGATTGTTCTGGTTCGTATCAATATCAGCAGCATGCAAATTCCAATATATATAAAAGTTGTGATGCTGTTGTAGAAAATAAGTTAAGGACAATAATAGATGGTGAGAGAAATAATAAATATCAACCAATGCAATGTAAACGATTTTAGATGAATTGGATCACAGACTGCCATTAAATTTACAAAAAAATGGGAAGAACAAAAGTGTCGAAAGGCAGAATTTGCTCAAAATATTTATTACAATGTGTTTTCTCAAACTATTAGAGATATAGTAGAGTCTGAAGGAAATATAAATTTTATTGATTCCAGAGGTTTAGCATGTAAAACAAATACTACACTAAAGTTTATTGCTTTTGATAGTTTACAGCATTATCTTTTTGCTGAAAGACTTGGAATAGATCTTTCAAAAAAGAAAGACAGAACTGCAGCTGTAATAGTCAACGACAAGGTTTTCTACTAAACATAAATTTATGATTGGTAATAATAAGTTTTTATAGATGGAAACACATCATATCATGCAAGAAGCTGTAAATGATGAAACACTTCGCCAGTTTGTAGTAAATTTTACAGCTGGGGACGTGGCTCGTGCATTTAACTCTGAATTGAATATTAAGCCTACACATACTCATGCATACTCCCCTAAAAAAGCTTGCAGTACAAAGGGTTCATCAGAATTTTGTTTGACAGAGCTTAATTCTGAAACATTTCTACCAACTGTATTGCAACAGGGACAGGTACGTAATATCTGATTCCATGATGTTTAAAAGTGCAAATGTGATGAATTGTCTTGAAAAGAAGTATTAGGGAAATTTAACTTTTCAGAAAAATAAAGTTTCTTCTGTGGTTAATCATCAATGTAAATAATATAAAATTACAAGAAAGTTTTAGTATATAATTAGACAGTTGACAAAACACACTATACGATATCATAAATTTTTACAGTAACAGTATTACTATCTCCCAAAACTTTTTTTTAATTAACACCTTGTGTTAAGTACTTTATATTTAACTTGTAATGGCCTGGAAAATGATATGCAAAAGATACAATGATAAACGAGGTCTTATCAGAAATCACGTCAAAGCTCTATTCTCTTTAGAAAACGCTCAGAAAGAATCCTCCTTGCACATAAGGAAAATTATTGACAACACTCTAGAACATTCAACATTTTTAAGCTCCTTAGTACTTCCAGAAAAACTTGCTGAAGTCGTCATAACACAAAATCTAGTATCGTTTTTAGACCCAATAACAAAACGCGATTGGGAAACTCAAAAAAATAATGACGAATTACCGGCCTTATCCGAATTTATGTTATTTCTAGAACAAAAAGCAAGCGTATTGGAAGCGCTAGAAAGTGAAAATAAATCCCAAAAAAACAATACAAGTTGTGATCATAACCGTGTTGTGTGTTGTGACTAATAACGTTCATTGTAACTACTGTAATGGTTCTCATTCAATATACACGTGTGAAAGCTTCAAATCCTTGAAGGTAGAAGACAGAATTTCTAAGACAAAAGCACTTAAGTTATGTTTGAATTGTCTTGCTCGTGGTCACATTGGAAAAGATTGTAAGTCCCAGTTTACATGCCGGACTTGCAAGTCTAAACACAATTCTTTACTACACATTGGTGAATCTAAGCTCCGTTTTTCTGACGAAAGTGTTCCAAGCACTTCAAATGCTCCTCAAAAAAATCGTATTTCTACACTTGAAAAAAACGTTGCTCTTTCATCTTTGTTGAATAATAACACTAATGTTTTTCTCTCAACCGCTACAGTTTCAATATTAGACATTGATGGAAAATCGCTTACTGTTGGATTGTGGAAGTCAAAGCAACTTTATTACTAGCGAATTGTGCAGCAGGTTAAAGCTCCGACGTGACAACATTCAAATGAATGTCACTGGTTTGGCCAACTTTAACTCTGAAATTAAAGCAAAATGCATTGTTTCTTTAAAAGCAAAGCATAATTCTTACACTTTAAAAACTTCTTGTTTGGTGATATCCACAATTACTGGTAGTATTCCCAGTACACTAATTGACACGACTCGTTTGGTGCTCCCACCCAATGTGAAATTGGCAGATCCCCATTTCAATCGCCCAGGCAAAATAGACTTATTGCTAAGTGCAAGTTGTTTTTACGACTTACTGTGTGTTGAACAAATCTCCTTAGGCAAAGATCAACATAAACTTCAAAAAACTCTTTTTGGTTGGGTCGTCAGTGGCCCAATGTTGCTTTCAAATTCTATTTCAAATGTAGTTCGGTGCAATTTCTCTTCAGAGATTACACTTCATCAAGATCAACTTGCAAAGTTTTGGGACATTGAAGAGTGCTTTTTCAAGAAACCCATATCCATAGAAGAAAGTGAGTGTGAAAAGCACTTCTTAGAAAATGCGTACAGAAATCCCGATGGTCGTTTCGTTGTTACTATTCCCACCAAGGAACCCCTCTCAAAATTAGGAGATTCTTATAATTTTGCTATGCGATCCTTTTTTCTCTCGAGAGGCGTTTGAAGTCAAACGATTCTCTTCGCAATAGTTCTTCTGATTTTATGGAAGAATATCAAACTCTCTCTCATATGTCTCTGGCCAAGACAGAAAATGCTAACTCAGAAATTTCCTATTTTTTACCTCACCATGCTGTTCTTCGAGAACAAAGTTACACAACTAAGCTTCATGTTGTTTTTAATGGTAGTGCTACTTCAACTACCGGTTTACTCGCTGAACGATCTTCAAATGGTCGGATCTGTAATTCGAGATTTACTCTCTATTTTGCTTAGTTTTGGCTCACATAGATATGCAGTATCGGCCGACATTCATAAAATGTATAGGCAGGTGCTCATTAAGCTTTCACAATGGCCTCTTCAACAAATATTATGGAGAAACAGTTCTAATAAAGAACTTCAAGCTTATAATTTAAAAACTGTTACTTATGGTACGGCTTCAGCCTCATTTTTAGCAATTCGTTGTTTGCACGAATTGGGCATTGAATGCAAAGACACGCACCCAGAACTATCTACCATAATTATGGAAGATTTTTATGTGAACGATTTACTCGCTGGGGCTAATTCTCTAGAAGATGTGCAAAATATATGTGAAAACTTACCAAAAGTTCTCTCCTCTGGATGTTTTCTCTTAAAGAAATGGATGTCAAATGAGCAGAGCATTAATCTTTGCGATATGCATCCTAATTTTATGCAAATTGGCATCAAAAACCACACAAAAACTCTTGGTTTATATTGGAATTTTAATCACGACCATTTGGAATTCTTAATTTCCCCTTCTGAAAGTAAACGTATCATGAAAAGGTCAATCCTTTCAAAAATTGGTCAGATTTTTGACCCTCTCGAATTGCTGGGCCCATGTGTTATAATCCCTAAACTTTTACTTCAACAATTGTGGTTAAATAAAACTGGGTAGGATGAATCCATATCTCTCGACCTACATCATAAGTGGACCCAGTTTCGCTTTGAACTTGATAAATTAAAACAATTAGAAATCCCTCGCTTTGCTGTATGCATCAATCCTGAAATTATTGAAGCTCATGGTTTTTGCGACGCGAGTTCGCGAGCCTACGGTGCTTGCATTTACATAAGATCAATTACTTATGATGGTGTTATCTCTTGCCAGCTTCTTTGTTCAAAGAGCAAAGTAGCTCCATTGAAGACGCTCACTATTTCCAAATTGGAGCTCTGTAGAGCCCTACTTTTATCAAAATTAATGTCTACGGTAATTAGTGCTATAAGGTACAAAATTGATAATTGCTATCTATGGACAGACTCCACGATTGTACTTGGCTGGCTAAAAACGCCACCGCATTTCTTAAAAACGTTTGTGTCCCACAGAGTAGCTGAAATTCAGCATATTACTTGTGATTGGACTTGGTCTCACATTTCAACCCATAACAACGTGGCCGACATATTGTCTCATGGTTCAATGCCATCCCACACACAAACGTGTAATGTTTGGTGGGATGCTCTAGATTTTCTTTACAAAATTCAAATCGAACACTCTGAAACGATGCCGTTACAGGATAACCTTCCTGAAATCAAAGAAAAATCGTCACTCTTGTGGTTAGCGGAAACAAAAATTTTCCATTTGAAAAGTACTCTAGCTTAATCAAACTCGAAAGAATAATCGCTTATTGCTTGCGTTTCAGACATAACTCCTCTGTTAAACCCGAATTGAGAAAGTTAAGCTCTTTGACCTTTAAAGAAATTAACTCTGCTCTTATGTATTTAGTGAAAATTTCTCAACTAGAATCTTTTTGGGAAGAATTCGAATTGCTAAGTTCTCAAAAAAGCATCTCCTCTCGTAGTAAGCTACTAAATCTACCCTCATTTCTTGACAATGATGGATTTCTTCATGTAGGAGGACGCATTAAAAATTCTGATTACGAATTCGAAAAGAAACATCCTATTCTTCTGGATAGTCGACATCACCTTTCAAATTTACTAGCTTCACGCGAACACATTAGACTTCTTCATTGTGGTCCTCAATTACTCATTTCTTGCATAAGAGAGCGGTTTTGGCTCACAAATGGTAGGAATTTAGTTCGAAAAATAGTACACAATTGTATCAAATGTTTTAAGTGCTCTTCCAAAACTATTAATCCAATAATGGGTAACTTACCCCGCGACAGAATTTCTCAAAATTTTCCGTTTGCTGTTGTCGGTACAGATTATGCCAGACCCATATTAATTAAAAGCAAAAGCGGACGTGGTTGTACAACTACCAAAAGTTACATTTGTTTATTTATATGTTTCTCTACAAAAGCAATTCATGTTGAACTTGTTAGCGATCTTTCCACCCAAGCATTTTTAATGTGTTTAAGAAGATTTGTTGCTCGTCGTGGCAAGCCAGCGAAAATATATTCTAACAACGCCACCAATTTTGTTGGTGCACACTCCACGTTAAAAGAATTGTATAAATTTGTTAAATTGAACAATGATTCTCTCACTGATATTGCATCAAATTTAAGCATTGAATGGCATTTTATACATCCCCAATCTCCTCACTTCGGCGGCCTTTGGGAAGCCGGCGTTAAAAGCGTAAAGTATCACTTAAAACGTTCTATCGGAAATACTCTACTGACTTTCGAAGAATTTTATACTTTATTGGCTCAAATTGAATCAATCCTAAATTCAAGACTGCTTCATCCTTTGTCCTCTGACACTCATGACCTCACCCCCCTCACACCTGCACATTTTATAATTGGACGGCACATGGATACAATTCCACATCTTGATGTCACTGATACTGCTGCGTCTCGCTTAAAAAACTTTGCTCTTATTCAGAAATCACAGCAACTATTTTGAAAAAGGTGGAAGTTGCAGTACATCTGTGAATTGCAACATCACGTCAAGTGGCAAACGAATTGTGGTATGCATAAACCTGGACAATTGATTATCCTTAAAGATGATAATGCGCCTGTTTCTTCGTGGAAGCTTGGTCGTATAATAGAAACTCATGGTGGTGGAGATGGAGTAAGTCATGTTGCAACAATTCGGACCTGCAGCGGGTTTGTTAAGCGCTCCTTTGCGAAGATTTGCCCTTTATCTGAATGTGAGTAGTGAAAGTGTTTAGTTCGAGTTTGTTTTACGTTGCATTTGTCTACGTGTAGTGTTTATAGATTAGAATTATTACTCACAAAATGTTCGATTTAGTGTAAGAAATTAGTTTGTTACAGGCATGTTCATTTTGTAAGTTTTATTGTTTGAATAATATGCCTTCTTTTCGGGCCCACTTTATGTTAAGTACTTTATATTTAACTTGTAATGGAATATTTTTGTATTGTGCAAATTTACTATGATTAGACTGTACCGTCTACAACCCTACTTCGAATGGTAACGCAACAACCCTCACGTCCAGAAAGACAGTATTGCATTAGCACTCAAAAGTGATGGTTGTGCGCTAGTAAGCATGACATGCTTTACAATTTTGTAATCGTATGTTTTATACTAAAAAATAAATAAAGAAAAGTTTATATACAGTCTGCTATGCACAAGTGTTTTAATTAACATTTATCATTATCAAGGGCACACAACAATAAATAAAGACCTTGAAAATACACAAATTTTAGAAATATTACATATTTTTAGGCCAGAATTCTTTATACTTAAGTACTATTTTGATTCTCATTCTTGTAGACACATGGAACGTAAGTAGAAATTATTAATAATATCGTTATTATCAAACATACATCATGGAAAAATTTAATCAAAAGAAAATAAAACCAAACTTTCATAACTGCAGGCAACAATTCATCCGACCGTGTTTATATAAATCCGGTGTATTTTAATGTCATTTATCATTCGTTGTAACATACATGGGACTATGACTATGGAAGCCTTATATGTCCTGCCACGCCAATCTTCTATTTAAAAAAACTGCCTTTATTTTGGTTTTAAAAGAATCCGATTGCAAACAATATTGTCAAATTTAACAGGCAGCCGGTTTCTAATTATCAAGCAGTTGTTTCTCATACTTGCTTAACAAGCATAATTACATCTTTAAATGTTGTTGAATGAAGATTGTCTTGGTGTGAATACATGTTTCATATCAGCTCCTTCAGATTTTATATAAAAGTGGCAAATAGTGAAAATAAATGGTGGTGTGTGGTATCAGTGTGAAGCACTTTCAACCTACTATTTTTCAATAGGATAATCATCTAATACTGTAAAAGCTGAACGTAATGAACAACCATTACATCAGGTTAATTATCAACAAGGTTAAACAATTTTCGCCTCACTACTGATAATCTTATTACCAAATGTAGTATAAACATAAACATGAGAATTTGTTGCACATGTAACTCTGCAGATGAGGAAACTACTGCCGAATATCCATGTGACAAATGTGAGAATTGGAATTGTAGTATATGTTCAGACATAACAGCTTCAGAAATACAAGGTTGTTACGTGCCAAATTGGCACTAAACATTCCTTAGCTTAATTTTGATGTGCGGGAGTTTTCGCGCCTTAAATTCAAAAGTCTTGGCGTGTATTTCCGGCACGTCAGAGTGCGTCTGCACCAGATCGCGCTGACGCGAGTGGCGGGAGAACAAGAGTGGGGAAGTTTTCGGGGGACTCTGTAACGTGGCTATTTGCCTGAGACTTCCAGAAGAGTGGTTGGGTTTTCGGTAACGTATCTTTACCTTTTATTTATGTAGATCCTTGTTTTTGCTTATCTTTGTTTGTCGTCCTTATAACTGTTCCTTATTCGATCCCTACATAGGTAGACGTAATTTGTAAGCAGCCTGCCCGAACAGTAGTCCACGAACCTAGACGAACGAGTCCTGGGAGCAACTGCGACCGCCGTAGCTGGTCGGAGCGCTTTGGAAGGGCGCTAGGCGTACCCTCCGTTAATTATCTTAAAGGGGGCTCCAGCCATCCTGAAGGACGCTATCTTGTGAGACGCCATCCTTGGCGTACTTCGTGGGAAGCTGGACCTATTTATGTGAGTACCTTATTGTCTATACTGCATTTGTAATGTTTATTATGATATTTATTGCGTAATTGCGCAATTAAATTTGCTTATTGTGTGACGTCATTGACAGATGGACGCGCTAAAATCTGTAACCAAGATAAAGGTTACCATCTGCCGATGCATTACGTAATCTCGCGCTTGCGGGATTGTAACTTTAACTTTTAAATTGTAAGAAGGTATGCAATTGAGGATACTGATCTTTCAATGTAATGATCACAATTGTGATCCACAGTCTATATATGAGCAAGATAATAAATTAAAACAGTTATTTGAGAAAAGGGAGAAACTTGAATCATTGATAATAACATCCATAACAGGAGTAATGAAGGAAATCAACATATAGGAAATAACCACACTTTTCCAAATGTACTGACATATAGTGAAATGATGTAAAAGGCAAAACCAAACAGTGAATCAGAAATTATTAGACCGAAAACAACAACTAATCAAAACTATAATAAAACAAAAGATGCACTGAAACAAAGCACAGATTCGACTAAAATAGCAGTAACTGAGATTCGGAATGTTACAAAAGGAGGTGCAATTATTGAATGCAAAACTGCACAAGAATCAGATAAATTAAAACAAGAGGCCGAAAAAAGATGGGGATTAATTATGAAATAAAAATACTTAAAAAGAGAACTCCAATAATCAAGGTAGTAGGTTTATCGGAAAAAATTTGAGACATAAGTTTTTAGAAAAAGTTATAGTAGAAAATGATTTCTTACAAGGAAATATATACATTAAAATATTGCATAGGTATGAGGTTAAATCAAGATATGGAGATAACTATAATTGGAAAATAGAAGTAGAACGAAGAACTTTTTCTAAAGTAATGGGAGCAGGATATTTAAACATAGGGTGGAATAGATGCAAGGTATTTGAAGATGTTGATATACTTAGATGCTTTAAATGTAATGAATTTAACCATAAAGCAAATATATGTGAATAAAGGAATAACATTTGTCCAAATTGTTCTGGAAATCATAGAATAAAAAACTGTGACTGTGACATTCTGAAGTGCATAAATTGCACTAAATTGGTGCAACGTTTGAAATTAAATATTGATACAGCACATTCTGGCAGAGATCCATCGGGTATTAATCAGGAAAACAGCAATAAAGAGCTAAAACTGATTATAATTCCGATTACTCAGCTTTTTTAAATAAACAATAGCAATTATCGATATTTTGTGTCAATATACAAAGTTTGTTACCGATAATCAATGAATTACAGATATATTTGAAAACTAATTCTTATGATTTACTGTCAATAACAGAAGAAACACGCTTTAAAAGAGATATGCAGGATTAGGAAATACAAATTGATAGTTATCAGTTAATAAATATGTAATTCAGAGACCAGACACACAGGTGTTGTAATTTGTTATATCAATAATAAACTACATTATAGTGTTGTGTCTAGTACTAGCCTTAATAAAAGTATGTGGGTTATAGGATTAAAATTGACAAGAACATCATAACCACTGTATACAGATTTCCACGATCTAATATTACACAGTTTATAGATTGGATATCACAGCTAAGTAATGAAATTTTGGATTTTCCAGCAATAAATTTTTACATAGTGTAAGTAAAGGGTCATTTTATGGCAATAAACTTATAGAACAATTTTTGAAAGTAGGAATGATTCAACTTATAAATGAGAATACTAGAATCAATAAGGAACCTCAAATTGTAATTAATGTGGTATTTACAAATAACCTAGAAGGACATGCCATAGTATTAAGAAGCCCACAATTTTCAGACCATGGTATAATTCATGTAATTGTTGAAAGTGGAACTCCTATAAGAAATGGAAAGACAGAAAAACGGAGTGTATTATTCACAACTTAAAATAAGTTGATACTACTGTATTCCAACATAAATTAGTTAATAATACATGGATCGAAGGAAATGTTGATGAAATGTTACATTTTCTTATAGTAATATAGAATTAGTATTAAACTCAGTTGCTCCACGTACGATAATTAAGCAAAGAGATGATAAACATGTTTGACGAAGACATAAAAGAAGCTCTTAAGAAAAGATATATAGCCTATAGTAAAACATTTTTTAAGAATACTGCAAAAAATTGGAAAGAATATAAAGATGAAAGAAATATAGTTACTAATATACTACGTGTGGAGAAAAGCTATACTGTGAAGAATTAACAAACAAAAAAAGTAACCATAAATTGATGTGGAAAGGTATAAAGGAAGTGATGGGTGAACATAAGAAGCATACAACCATACTTAAAATTGAATTCGTTGACTTAAAGTAAATGATAAACTAGAAATGGCTAATAAATTTAATGAGTACTTCATAAAGAGTATTGAGAAGATTGTTGTTGGTTATAATGGAAACAAGACAGACATGAATGGAGTTATGACAGGTGTTCATATAAGCAATTTGAATATTTTAAAATTGGTAAAATTTGAAAAGATAGTGATAGAAGATATAAATAAAATTATGAAAAATCTAAAAAAACACTAGTACAGATAAAGTCAATTTATCAGTATTGAAAATGCGAGGTAATAAAATATTAGAAGAATTAGCTAAAATAATCAACAGGTCAATAGAAGATGGGTAAGGTGTCTGATAAATGGAAAATATCAACTGTTGTTCTGGTTAAATTTGTAGTGCAATGTTTCCTTGATTTTTTTTAAATAACTGTCAATTATAATATGGTGGTTGCTAGTTGTTTTAGTGGTTACTTGCTTTTATTTGATTTGCCAGTGTTTAATTGCTGTCACCAGTTTACTTGCTGGTCTACTACTTGTAGTTTTACTTCCTGCTGCGTTATTTTCGACGTTAAAATCACTTTTATTAACGTTTAACCCATAACTGCAATGAAGCCATTGCAAGTATGCGCACACTGTTCACTGGTCAAACTGACCGGCACGATTAAATCGTGTTTTATCTACATTATGTTTACATTAAGGAGTGATACGTTTCACTAATTAAATCATTAGACTCTCCCTTATAATATTTGATTCAATAAACCCTTTCCCCCTTCATTCCTAAAATAAATAAATAAAAAAACCACCCGACAAAATTGAAGCATTTATTCAAATTAACATAATCATAGACATCCATAAAATAAAAAATAAGCATATAATATAGAAAAATGATATACCTAACAGAAAAATTTACATATTCCTTGCAAATATGCCTGGAACATTCTGAGCACATGGATTATGCAACCATGCGATGATTTTCTTTCTTTTTTAGCACGTTTCGGCAATTTTCTTGTTTCAGTCTGTAATACATCAGCTGCAGCTACAAATATATCAATTTCTAAAATTCGTCTAATAATAAATCGAATTTCTGGTGCTGTACGGAGATTCATCAAATGACGTTCCATTTCTGGTTTTAGTAATTGGTGGGCCAGTTGTTTTATGAAATCAATTCGTTTCAATGCCAAATTATTTTTAGATGCACTGTAAAGTATGTATGTATTGATACTACTTATATCCAATATTCTGAAAAATATGACCATAGACCATCGTCTTGTTATTCGTCTTGAACAATAAATAAATATGATGAGTATTGTCAGGTGATGTGTATTTATGTTTGTGTGTGGGTTGTAAAAGGAAGTTGTGTCTATGTTACCAATAATAAGTGTATTAATATGATAATATTCTTAATACACTCATTGTACATAGACACATCTTTCTTTTGCAACCCACACGCAAACATAAATACACATCATATTCAAACACATTCATTCACAAATCGTTTATCATTAAAAACAAAAATATTTTTAAACAAATAACTATGACCATGACAGTGACATTTTACCTTCACTATTTAGAAATATTTATTTTATAAGAAATATTGTTTCGTTCAAAAAATGATGTGAACTTTAATCAGCCTCACTGTAAGTACACCATATTTGATCCATCCTCTGTAAAGCATTAATTTATTGCAGTTGTTGCCTGCGATCAAGCATTAAAATAAATGCGAAAATTTAGATAATAAAAAAGAGTCTTTATATATCAATATCCAGCAGACCTAAAAACCTACAAAGAATAAACAGTATTATTCCTGCAAGGTATCTAAGCATTATATATAATATCGTGTAATTCGTAGCTAATTGTAGATACATAAGGTCATAGGTCAAGCTAGAATGTAGAGTAATAACTTATGAGAAAGTCTATTAGACATTTTAGATAATTAAGGTATTTTGAATAATTAATTTACAGCTTAGTCAACGTATAATAATGTAGGGTTATTTAATTTTAGGTGTATTTATTTAGGAATGACGTAGCATAATATTTATTGTAAGAATTGGCAATAAGGATTAGAAACAACAAGGTAAAAATACCACTTTTAATTTTTATTTAAGGCATTATACGAAAACATAAAAGCTTTTCATATTCATTAAAATAGGATTATTATTTTTAAGGGTAAAACCAGAAACGTTTCAAAGCATAGTGTACAAACTAAAAGGAGGAGATATTTCAAGATAACACAGTACGATAAACATGCCTATAAAACTTAATGTGTTACAAGAAAGAAAGGACTGTTGGAAGTTAGCGTAGTCAATATATAATAAGGATAGAACAGAGAACATATAAATAGGACGAAGAAGCAGTATGTTTGTATGAGATATCGATTTTAATTATAAAGGTAGTATTGGAGGGAAGCTAGAAACAACTGTCATGGAGGAACAAGGATGAAGCAGAAACGCATGAATACAAGTGAAAAACAGAGATTTCATTATAGATGTAGTATAGGAGGGAAACGATGAAAAACTTATTTTGAAGAGGGAACAAAATCAATAATTTCTAGGAATATTATAAGCAGACGCGCATCGACTGAAAGCAAAGGAGAGAAATTGAACGATGTGATTGGACGATACAGCTATATATGCGACAAGTTTATATTAGGTAGGGCAAATATCCAGCTGGTGGACGAATATGTGCGAAATGGGGCTATATGAACAAGGGAGATGAAAGATATTTGTTTGAGTTTGAAGGCGTAAACATATTGGGAATCGATTGGCGTTTGAGATTAGTTTTCGCGAAATAGCAGGGACGGTTGACCGTTGTATATGCTCTACCAAGTATTTTAACGTGTTTGTTATCGTAATTCAAAGGAAGCGAAGAGTCGCTAGAGCTTTTCGTGGTAATATAGAGGCAGTTATGCGAGTAGTTTTAGGAAATGAAGAACGGTTGGTGCCTTTACACGGAACATTGTTGTACGTTAGAAAATTTACGTGCGAACTTGAAAACAGGGGAGGTGTAGCGAGGGTATATAAACTACTTTCAAAGGGGGCAGCGCTCTCTTAATTCTTCTTCAGTCCTTCGTGCTTCATCGAGTTACTTGCACATAAGTTAGTATGATGACAAGTCAAGTCAATTAAAAGTCCAATAAAGCATTTTATGTGAAGAGTAAATTACGTATGTAAGTACACACGATTATTATTGTGGTTTTGGAATGCACGAAAGTTATTAAAATTTGGAAGTACTTGATGGTGAAGGCAGCGATTTTTGATTAATTTATTTGGAAACACGAAGAGTAAATTTTGGAAATTGGATGCTCATGGTTTTATTATAAATGACGAGATTTTGGGATAGCATCATGCATAGAGGATGGTGATTCAACTGGGCAGCTGTTCCATGGGCCAGTACCATACTGGACGGCATCATCTTCAAGGGCTGGTTGGTGGATACCTGTTGGAAGATAGTTACCAGGTAATCAATTGTATAAAAACATTTTGTGGTGAATATTTGCTATGGTTCTTTCGATTTTTTTTGTGCTTTGACATGTTTCTTATTTTATATATTTAATGAACTAAAAATGTATGGGACTTTAGATGAAAATGAAATTTATTTAGGTAGCCAAGGATAATTAATTTACAGATAACCAGGCTATGTTGTAAAGAAGTATAGGGGGCTTATTTTATTTTTGTAATGCAGTAAATTTGCACTCACATTTAACGAGTTTTACTATGAGCTCATGATAAGACAAAGGGGTTAACGTAAGGTATGAGGAACACCTTCTTATTTTAATAAAATATTTGTTTAATTAGGTTATCGATTTGAATTACTTTTGAAAATGAAATTATTGATGTTATTAATAACACTAGTGTACATAAGGAAAAGTATTTTAAAAATGTAATATTTATGTCATGTAAATAGAGTGTGATGTATTTTGTGAATTGCGTTATTTTGAGTGTGTGGTTGTCGGGTGTGAATTTCTATTAGGTTTCAGCATGGAGGCAGTGAGGCTGAATTTTTAGATTCAGCGGTACCAGTTAAGCGTCTGTGTTGGTTTTAAGAGGTTTTAGTGAATTTAGGAGTTTTAGAGAGGAGCAGCCAAGGTAAAACTACACAATAATTATGACTGCCCAACGCTGGGGCTCGATGGTTTCCAGAGAAACTACACAATAATATATACAAGGGTTCTAAGGGTTGTTTTGTGTTGAGGGTGGTGTATGCCAAATAGAGTGAGCCATATATCAGATCCCGTAATTTAAAAATGTATGTTTGCCATACTTTACATACGTTAAAGTATTTGAAATGTTAGTTGAAATGTAAGTGCCAAGACGTAAATTATAATGACTTGATGACGTGATAAAACACACAGTATTCAAGATTTTATACTGAGTTGTAGTTTAATAGGCCATTGAACGTACATTTGCCAACCGAAAACCGGATGCGTCTATGGATGTCCACTATTAACCATGCAGATCCAGGTTCATATGTGTATCATTTCGGCATTTATTTTTACTAGAATCAACCTTTGGACAAAGATGTAACATCAAAATTACAAGTAATAGCAGTGTCAAATATGATTGAAGGGTTGTGCGATATTTAGGACCAGTGATTGAACATTATGTATAAAAATAGGAAAGTGCAAAAGACAAAGTTTAAGGTATTAGTGCCACGAACTTGGTGATACGACGTTATTGGATGGTTTTTTATATACTATGTAATAAAGAGTAGGCAGATTAATATTGTAATTATCACCTAGGATAAGTAAACAAGGGAAGTCGATTTCGAAATATTTTTGTATTAAGACGTGTTTATAAAACTGCGCTAAATTGTTTAAATATTTTTTTTTTGAAGATTAAATAAATGAGTTTGAATTGTACGAGTTTAATTTATAAAGGAAGAGTAAGGATAAGCAATAGTGAATGAATAATTGATAGTGGCGACGAGTAAAAGTTAAGATTGGAATTAGTGCGACAGCGAACCGGCGGAAAATAAGATTGAATTGGAACGAGATTTATATAGGCAGAAGGCATCGAATAGGAATTATAAGAGTGAAGAATATATTAGGATTGAATTGGATATGGTTTTATGTGTAGCGGGGCATTGAGTGGTAAAAAAAAAGAAGCGAGGATTGATTTGGAACGAGCGGATTAAAGGCGGAAGTATTGATTTAGAACGAGAGAAGCAAAATTAGAAGACAGCCTAAGAGTAGCAAGTGGAAGTGTACGAGTCAAAGAAGAAATAACTCCGGAAGAATTAGCGCAGGGGAAGTAAATAAAAAAGGGTATTCTAAATTCTAAAATTCGGGTCATATTTATTTTAGATTTGGGCGCAGCAAAATTAAGGAAAAGATACCTGGAGGCTAGACGGCAGTTTTCAAAGTGATAGTGAAACCTTGTGAAGGCGCATACGGCGAGAAGGATTTTGAGCCAGCATTCAGAGAGGCCGTTAACGACGTATAGAACAGGTGAGTACTGTGTGATATAACGTCAAAGTCAGAAATTTTGTGGTAGTAATTAATTTGGCACAAGGCTACGTGGATCATATAAAATTTGGCATATACAAAAGTAAATTATAAAAAGGTACTAAAACAAAAGATAGTGCAGTTTGGTTGGGCATTGCACATCTACTTACCACTGAACTCACGGTAAGTAGGTGGATACCCTGGGAAGAAAGAGTTCATATAGTCGAGGCATATTGGAAACATTTTTGATTTATTAACCAACCAAACGTTGCTAAAGTACGTAACGTAAAATAAATATTTGCACATTATATAAAAATCATTAAATTAATAAAATTAAGGCGCGAAAAAGAGCGGGGTGCAGCATAAGAATATATATATATATATATATATATATATATATATATATTTATATTGCTGTGATACTGGCTTTTTAGACCTATATACACAACTAGATTTGTTTCCCCAAAACCCTATCAAAACACCTTACCAATTATCCTCTTCTGGATTAACAAATACCCCGATGAATATGCCTTGACTAGCTCAGCTTGTAGAAACATATTAACAATAATTACAAAATGACACATCTATGAACTTAGTGTTAATTTTCATATTTTCAGTATAAGTGTGCAATACCTTTCTTTAAAGTTCAGTAAAATAAAACTTTAGGTTAAACATACATTTATCTTCTCTTTAGTTTCTTTTAAAATTATAACAAAGTATTTACAGCTAATTGTGTAGCTATAGTCTCTATAAAATTATCAATCGTGATGTTTCTTGAACCAAGCAAGAATTAATGATGCAGAAAATTAAATGTTAAAATATTTTGTGAATTAATCTACATAAAATAATTCTTTTTCTGTCATTGGCAGTACTGCGAACGATTTTGCAATTGAAATTGTTACAAATGATTTGAAAATGTCATCACTCTAAATTACATTTAAAATTAATCATAACTTTCAAATTATATCTTGGGTACATAGTACAAATTGAACATACAAACTTTTCTTATCACACCAGATGGCACAAATAAGAAGTTGTTTCTACTTTAATATAAAAATTATTGCTTGTATTTAATTTACAGTATAAAAAAATTTAAGCTGAGATCATTAAAGATTCTACTTAACAAGGATGATACATGGACTTTTACTAACATAAAATTTATCACCAATACGAAACTTCTATCAGAGTTCAAAATACAGAAGAACAAAGGTAAAATGTGGAACGTTCTTATCAAATAGTATAAGTTGAATCGATCCAGATCAGTGATGCACCAAGAAGTTCCTAACAATCGGCATAATTTAATCCAAGCATAATTGTATACCAGACATCTAACCTCAAAACCAGATTTGATACAGCATTAAAGTTTAATTTTAATTCTTGAACAAAATCAGCTTAACCTCCAAACTACGCCTCACACTATTTGCATGCTAATTCCAAATTTTATGTTACTTAAAATTTACAACACATTTGAAAAATGCACTACAATAATCCAATTAATAAAGTTTTACAAATCTACCTTACCGCCTGCTTATTGAAGTTTTAGCAACGTCACCATCAACATGCACCGCCAGTCGCCTACAAATCCAATTGTATCTCTAACAACATTCTGCAAGTGCCAACGATGATTTCTTACACAAACAACTTCTTTTTCTTCTCCTAGACCAGGCCCATCTGGCCATGGTTATCAATAGATAAACCCAGTCGACCTTCACCTTAACAAAATTAGAACGAAAGTGACAAGCTTTGTCAAATGACAATTGCTTGCAAATTATTAGAATACAAATATTGATGAAGAGAGTTGTAGAGCCTAACCTAACAGTGTTGTCACCATGATATTAAATGTTACGGAAATATTATTACACACCTATAATTAGAATTGTAATTTAATAAACCAGATATTATCTACTATTGTTTGTATACCATTACAATGGTTTGTAATGCACAATTAAAAATAAGTTTATTTGTCTTTAGGACTTAAATATGGCTAATGCATATCAGTTTGCTAAGTAAGATTACTTACTTACTATGTGTATATTAAGTAACTGATGCGTTCATCCATTGTGGAATCTTTGGTAACTTGTATGTTGCAAATTCCAACACTTAAGGAGCTCGAGCACTTACAAATAGGATTAAACAGAATTAAATACTAACATCATCATACAAACTACAATAAAATTAATTGGTTCTGGGATAAAGAATTTCGTTATATAAAAAAAAATCCAGTTACATTCATTCAGGAGAATATACATAAGTAGAGAGTGAATAGATTCAAATCTAATGTGGTATTTAGTATGCTAACGATAACCTTCTCAATTAAGGGAACACGAATATATTTAAATTAGTTTCATCATTTTTCGTTAGAGCAAGCACTTTAAGTTATATTTATAAAGGTTTTTTTTAGGTTGTTATTGTTTTCTATTACTCAAAACAATGCTCATTCTGTAGTGGAATTTCATATACATTTTTAACAGTTGCAAAGATGTTTTCATCTGTTAGCGTAATGAAATTTGTTAGAATTGATGGTGACTTAAATACCTTACCATGGGAATTTACTATGGAGAGATACCCTACAATTCTACTATTTCCATTTAGAAAGTAAACTGTATTTATTACATTTATATTTAATTTAATAAATCTTTTATAGAAAAGCTGAAACTCGTGTATTTCCTCAGGAGATGCCAATAACTGTGTCAAATATACTTAACTTTATATTTAGCAATTTGAATCCTACTTTAAAGCTACATGTCATGTGGAATATCTGTAATCAAACTAAGGTGAGTTCAAAGTTTTATAAATGTAACTCATGAAAACTTTTTATTCGTCACATAAATTTAGAATGTAGCTTTTTATTATAGTACATTAACTAGAGCTCAATCTCTGTGCATGTTATGACATTGTAATATCTTGATCTAAGCATAAAATATAGTCGGGACCACGAAAGAAGGCCATCACATGACTATTGAATCTAGAATACACATTCATACATTCAAAAATGTACCAATTTCTTAACAAATATAATATAGATATTGAGTAAATGATGTGTGTTATTTCAATAATAATGATACAGTTGCTTTATACTGCATATAAATAAACCAAACTTGGTATTATATATCGGAACTTGTCTCGTATATACAAACATTTTGTAACGGTTCGCTTTCCCTCTGCTAAATTAACGCATAAACATTATGTGTTGTGTTATAAAAATTCTTAAATTCACTTTTATAATTCAATATAAATCGTACTTCTACAATTAATACAAAATTAAAACAAAGTATCATAATTTCGAAACACTCCAATTATTGTTCTCCTTTATTTTAATTATATAGTAAATAAAGCGCATAGTTATAAATGTCTAATTTGTATTGTAAAATTTCTACAACATATCTTCAAGGTGATATCGTATAGCGTGCTTTCGCACACCTGCTTGCAAAGGCTGTTGTCGACGAGTCGAATCAGTCGGCTTTTGACCGTTACAACGTCAATATGGTTAAATTCATATCTAAAGCTGACTTGCGAGTTGCAAATTAGTTTCAATAAATCCATCGATCTGATTGCTTAGGTACTAATCATGGTTTGTAATTTCTACTTTTAAATAATTTAAACTAATTTTTATTTGGTTTTCCTTAGCGCAACACTAAAGTACAAAAGAACTAATGAACTAGAAAAATAAAGCAACACTAACTGGATGTATGGGATGTTAAGGGTGATATAGATATGTTAATTATAGGGAAGGACCAATTGCTTTTTGTAGCAATACCGATGGCAGTGGAGCGGTTATGTAATAACTAAAACAACTACAACAAACTACTTAAGGAAGGGTATAAATACCTTAAAGCCTGTGCCGCTGTGTGCAATAAAAGTAACACACAAAAGGGTTAACGGACAACCAAGAACACGCACGTTCGGGTGATGGTGTCGCTTCCAAAAGCTCTCATACAACCGTCTTTTGTAACGGTTCGAGTACGACTGTGTCACTTCACGCACTCCCACTGTCGGCATAAATGTTTCACTAAAACTGTAGGATACCCGCACTAATAGTATTTATTGTCACCAATACCAATAAATGTTCGATGATGACGTAACATACCGCCCACCAAATTCATAGAATTTTGAAACGGAGGGAAGTAGGTTGGGTGAAGAAAATCACATGGGATTTGACCTTGCTAGGAAAACAGGTAACGAAAGATAGGGTGGTACACTACAGCGAGCGATATTACCAACTATGCAAAAAATAAAAATATATATGTAAATAAGCAAATATTTAAAAATAATATACTACTATACATGTAAGAAATGTGTATATACATCTAAACATAAAATAAAATTAAAATACCGGTAGCGGCGCTAGTTTGACCAAAGGTCGTTTTAATGTGCCATGTGCAGTTTTGATCTCAGCGACACGTATGATACCGTCCGCACCGGGAAAAGTATTAATAATACGACCAAACTTCCATTGAAGTGGAGAAAGCTGGTCGTCCTTTATGAGGACAATAGTGTCCTTTTCAACTTGTCGGACACCTACCTTAGAGTGCCATTTAACTTTCTGATTCAGAGTATGTAAGTACTCATGGCTCCAGCGAGCCCAAAAATCTTGATGGAGTTTTTGCAGAAGTTTCCACCTGCTCTTTAATGATAAAACGTTGGTTGAATGGTCCTCATCTGGTGGTGCAGAAAGAGGCTTCATAGTTAGGAAATGACCTGGTGTTAAGCAACGCAAGTCATTTGGATCCGAACTCAAAGTGCAGAGTGGCCTTGAATTTAGAACAGATTCAATTTGAGTAAGAACTGTGTAAAGTTCCTCAAAGGTAAGTTTTGTTCGCCGATTACGCGAGCTAGGTGTGTTTTACCGACTTAACACCGCTTTCCCACAAGCCACCGAAGTGAGGCGCTAGGTGGATTAAACGACCACTTTATCTTTTCTGAGGTTACTGCACTATGCAGATAACTCGTAAGCTGACGATAGGCACCTACAAAATTAGTACCGCAATCACTAAATATTTGAGAACAGCGTCCTCGACGTGCTATAAATCGTCGCAAAGCGGCAAGAAACGCGTCTGCCGACAAATCCGAAACAAGTTCAATATGTGCTGCCTTAGTAGCAAAACAAACAAAAATGCAAATATAGGCCTTAAGAGTTTTAGAGCCTCATAGGCGGTTAGCCTTTATTAAAAGAGGGCCAGCAAAATCAACACCAACAATACTGAACGGTTTGATTTGGGTAATACGTGCTGCCGGTAGGTCTCCCATAGGAGGAGTTACCAGGACCGGTTTGGTACGAAAACATCTATGACATGATGATAAATAATTTCGGATTGAATTTTTAATAGAAAGGATCCAGAAATTCTGTTGGATAAGATACGCTGTGGTACTAACACCGGGATGGTAATACCTTTCATGAGTTGACCGAATGATAAGTTCGGTTAATCGGTGCCGCTGAGGCAATAACGCAGGAAACTTTTCGAAATAGGAAAGCGAAGAATGTGTCAAGCGCCCACCTACTCTTAAGATATTTTGTGGATCAACAAATGGAGAAAGTTTTCAAGCTTTTAGGTAATTTACGGTTTGCCTTGATCGAAGCTATTTCCTTTGAAAATGTAACATTTTGTACATGCCGAACGATAATCATGAGAGCATTGTGTAATTCAATGTCTGTTAAGGGACCCGTATGACGTTGAGCCATGGGTTTAGAAAATCTATAAATGTAAGCCACAATGCCTTGGATTTTATATAACGATGAAAAGCGACTTAGTAAAATGTCAATGACGTTAAAACGAAATTTTTTTTTCTTTTCTTTACTTAAGCCTCCTTGTTGATGGATAAAGTGAAGCTTTAACTATTCGCGGCTAAGTCTGGGAAGTACCCCAAGGGTGAGCAATGAGAAAAGGGTGTGGTGATGGTCTAAACTCTACGATAAACTAACAAAAGGAAAATGGGTTGAGCGCCAATGTATCTGTATGAACGGTTACACTAAAGATTCAATACTCCTATGAGAAGATACAGAAACTCACGGGATATAAATGCAATTAAAACTTACGACTTACTAAACTGATGTATCTGGAAATCTCTGGAACATACTTACAACCTCTCCGATCTCGGTGAACCTGGAACAGAATACACAACAAATTCTTTTTTAGAAAAACACAGTTTGTGCTTTCCAATAAAAATACCTGCTGATAATTATAGGTGGATAATATTGAGATTAACACACCAAAGCTTTTTAAATCAAGAATAAATACCTAGAACAAACCAGTTGTAGCATATCTGGACTTTTTTAAATTACTTCAGCCTCGTATAATTTCATAGATCTACAAACTTATTGACTTTAAAAATTTAGTAAATTTAATTATGCATGGAATAAAAAACTTGAGTCTAAAAATGAAATTTAATATGGTTTCTCTTTGTTGAATTTTCTTTAAATGTGATAATAAATTGTACAAATAAAATTAAGTTTCAATACATCTGTCTTTGACATAACAGATCCTTAAATTAATAATCATGTATCAAAACAAGTTTTAGCACCAAGCTTTCAGATCTGAGTTCTGGTTTACATATGCTTCACAAACATTATTTCTTCTAAAAACGAATCACATGTGTTTAACTTAAGCAAACAACTTTTCATTTAAATCTTGTATTAGAGGCTTATAAAATTTTAATATGAGTAAATAAATATTTTAAAAGTAAATAGATGGACTGATATATCATACTATTAGCAAATGAATTTATGCAAATTTTACAAAACTATTTCTGTAGCAATTCATAACTGTTTTCTCTCAAGCCATCCTAAACATACAAAATCTAACTTGACCAAACGATCTTCGAAATTTATTTATTCGAGCATTCACGAATCCTCACAAATAGAACAAAAAGATTTGATACCTGTAGGTTTTGTTGCTTTCAAATCTGATTATTGATCGCGCACACATGCTCCAAAATCTTTTCTTTAATCTGTTATTACCAAACATTAATCCACAGCTGTAGTTGCTCGATATACGAACAGCTCTCCAATCTTGGATTCAATTACAACATCTACCTTCTAGTCCATCATTTTAATTATTCCGTAATGTCATACTCTAAAGGGAATAAAAAATATTTTATAATTTATTTAGTTTGAAGGAGCTTACCATTAACAAATCTTAACACGACATATCAAGGAATGGCGTGTTTTAATGCTTGCCGGTTTCGCAGGGAGCCTGGCGCTCGTTCGCGTCCCAAAGCAAACTCGCCTCCTTCTACCATAACCAACTTAAACCGATGCGAAGGCCCCACTTGGGTAAGGCCTGGAGATTCATGTTGTTTTTTAACAAGAAAAAGAATGCCAACACGACTACATCTATATGAACAATGGCTGACCCCTTTTAGCGACACCTCATCAGCGTGTCGTATCCCGTGACCGGTACGCACATGCGCTATACTGATTGTAACGAATGTAGAGGAAATATCCGCCTGTAAGATAGACAACACAACCTACTAAACCCCATATAAATACGTTTCCTGATAATTATAAAAATACCAAATATCTCCGTACAAAACATTTAAGTTCTTTAAGTGAACACGACTTCCTGTTTTCATATAGAATTGTTTCTTTAAGATTTTATAACATCAAATACAATGATTAAATACCACAGAATATATTTATGCTGAAGCGGTTCTTACGACCATAGTGCTATAGAATATATTTACGTTACAACGTTTGGATCTGTTTGAGCGACAAATGTTAGGATCTTCTTTTCCGTATGTTGGTTGAGGCGGCCACGAGTCACTAGGGTAGTGAAGTCATTCAGGCCCCGCCCACCATAGCGAACATGAAATAACCGCGCTTGGCATTAATCCCCGAGATGCAGGATCGGCCGGATTATGCGAAGATTTAATATAAAACCATCGACTAGGTGCAATGATTTCTTGAATGTGGCTAACACGGTTTGCCACAAAAGTTTTCCAACGAAAAGGTGGAGAACGTATCCAAGTGAGAGCGACCGTAGAATCACTCCACGCTGAAACATCGGAGATTTCAATCAAGCCTTGATAAGACCGAATGGTAAAAGAAAGTAAATCGGTTAATAAAACGGCGGCACATAATTCCAAACGTGGAATTGAAATGCGCTTAATTGGAGCTACTTTTGTTTTAGCGGTTACAAATTGTACAGTTATTTCTCCAGTAGTTTGATTTATGAACTGGAAATATACTACCGCTGCATACCCTACCTCGCTAGCATCGCAAAACCCATGCAAAAGACAAGTAAAAGGATCCGAAGGAGGTAAACAACGTGGTAACTTTAATGACGATAATAACGGCAACTCTTCTTGATACTGCTGCCATTGAGACGAAATGTCTGCTGGTGGGATGTCATCCCAATTTAAACCTAACATCCACAGATGCTGGATTAGGCGTTTCGCAAAAAGTGTTAGTGGGGCTAAAAATCGTAATGGATCATATATTCTGGCAACTTGCGAAAGTATGTTGCGCTTTGTACATATTGGGTTTAATGGTTTAACCCGAAATGAGAAAATATCTTCTGTAGGTGACCATTGAAGACCTAATATTTTTATTGATTCGTCAGAATCGAAATCGAGAGAAGTATATTGGCAAAAATCTAACGGAATGCTTTCCAAAATAGAAGCTGAATTAGAACTCCATTTTCGAAGTTCAAAACCAGCCAAATGCAAAAGTCGAATAAGTTGATCTTTAATTTCGCGGGCCGATTGTATAGAATCTCCACCGGCGACGAAATCGTCAATATATAGATTTGACCGTATAGCCTCAGCGGCTAACGGAAACCTTTTGCCTTCGTCAATGGCTAATTGCTGAAGGGTTTTTAATGAAAGATAAGGCGATGACTTAATACCATAGGTCACTGTATTAAGCTGATAAGTCTGAATGGGTTCTTCTGGAGAACCGCCAAACAATTAATTGAAACCTTCGATGTTCTTCGGTAACCAAAATTTGTCGATACATTTGGCGAACATCACAAGTAAAAACGAAACGTTGAGAGCGAAATTTAAGTAAGATTGACGAAATATCATTTTGGAGACTAGGTCCAGCCAATTGAGTGTCATTAAGTGACACGTTGTTTTTAGCCTTTGCAGAGGCGTCAAAACCACACGAATTTTAGAAGTATGACCTTCCTCTTTAAACACAGGGTGATGGGGTAAAAATAATTATCGTTCCCAACGGGCGGAGAATCGAGTAATGCCATATGACCCGCATCAAGATAGTCCTGCATGAAATTGTTGTATTGGGCGCGTAGCTCGGTTGAGCATGCAATTTGCGCTCCAACGAAAATAGTCTTTTAGCCATCTCAGAGCAATTATCAAAAACGGGCAAAGTATCGTTGAACGGTAACGCAACAATAAAACGACCGCTAGGCCGCATAAGTGTTCCCAATTATTAGGAACTTCAACGCTGGGTAATTTGCCAGATATTGACGAAAGCACAAAAGTTGTGACTTCTAGAGATTTTTCAGAGTCTAACGTAGAGCGAATGGTGCAGCTGACGGCACCCCTATTGACTGCTGAAGTTGTCTGCCCAAGTCCATAAATCGGAACTTGAGAACGTATGCGTCTCGAATAAAGCTAGCTTGGGAGCCAGGGTCTAAGAGTACCCTGATCGGTTTGTATCTACCAGAACGATCTTGAACTTCCACAACAGCAATGGAGAGTAAGGCAGTAACCCCAAGATTTGAATTCGTCTGTGAAGACAAAACATTTGCCGGAATAGGAGAGGCTGACTGCGTCCTATTGGCATTTTTATGCATAGGTGTAGCGATCGGTTCAGCTGAACGGCTAGAAGCAGGTTGCGGTTCAAAATGTAGCAAGGTATGATGCGGCTTGGCGCAAGTTCGACAGGAATTATAAGATTTGCATTGCATGGACGCATGGTCTGTTCGTAAGCAATTTAAACAAAGGCGTAAGCGTTTAACAATGTCGAAACGTTCCGTCGGAGTTTTCTTTAGAAACGATTGACATCTGTAAATTAAGTGATTGCCTTTGCAAGAAGGACATTGGTGCGAAAATGAATTCTTTGAGTCACTGGAGCTACTTGGTGTATCCAGTGAAACTAGGTTAGAAGAAACTTTTGGTTTAAATTGAAACGCTGAGGATTTCTTAGGCACTGATGTGTGAGATGTATGGACAGTCGTCGAATAAGAAACAGGTGCGGTTGAAGAAAAGGTTTCCAACGCTGCACATTGTTGAGTTAAAAAATATCTCAAATCATCGAAATTAGGTATTTGCTTCGGATCCGATTGGAGTTCGAAGCGTTTTCTAGTGAACGGATCGAGTTTTCTAAAAGAAAATCGACTAGAATAAAGTTCCAATGTTCAGTGGGAAACTTTAAGTTAGTTAGAACAGCAAGGTTCTCTGAAAACAATCAATAAGTGCCCTAAGTTTCTTAGGGTCTTCTGATTTTAAAGGTGGAAAGTCTTTCATAGCTTTCCAATGCAAAGTTGCTAATAAACGTGGATTGCTAAATCGCTCACGCAAGGCACTATAGGAAATAATAAAATTATCCCCCGAAATGGGTACCGATTTAATAATTTTCAAAGACTCCCCGCTACAGCAATTGATAAGGTAATTTAGCTATTCAATATTGGTTAATGACGCATTATTATAAACCAGACTGTCAAATAAATCGATAAAAGATGAGAATTCCATTACCTCATTATTAAAATGTGGGAGCTTTAACGGTAACAATTTTGATCCCGTGCTGCTTGGAGCATTTTCCGTAATTTGTGCCCGCATTTCTTGCATCGTTTCAAGATGCAGCAGTATGCAATAATAAGCGGAATCTACTTCCTTCCGTAAAGCGTTGTAATTCAATAATTCTACCTCATCACAGGACGCTAAGACATCAACTAAAACTTTATTAAAATTGGAGTAAATGTCATGTACTCCCCTTGTTTGAATAAGGAATAACGTTTTTAAAGTTGGATCACTTTGTATAGAGTTGCCAAGTTCCAATATCTCGACAATCCTTATTTTAAGTAATTCGAGTTCTGCTACATGTGTTTTTCTCGGAGCCATAGTGACTGTTATTCTGAAAGACCTACAATAAAAAGCTGTAAAACGGTAACCGCTCAGATGTGCGCTGAGAAATATTAAAATATTATGTTGTTGTTCAAGGCACGAAAAATGTAAAATAGCCTATAAACCAATAAATCACGTTTATGACTATTAGCCTGCAATGGGTCTTAAGCAACACGTGGAAACTAAGGGTTTGTCAAACAAAGCGTAAAGATAAGATATACAGTTTAAAAACCGGGCGGCCTTTACATCAAAGCTCACAGGAACATGTGGCTTAACGTATTTGCAGAAAGAGGCAGCTTTACAACTTTATTACTCCTGCAAATGTGTTCAATATTTTACTGCAAACCGACTGAAAGGTTGTATGTGATACAAAACGTGCAATGGCTTTTACACAAAGAAAATCCCTCTACCTTTCTTATTTGAGAAGTATAAAGCGAATTATAATTTTCAGGTTGCTGTGTGTTTTATATGCCGCTAAAATAAATTTAAGACTGAAAACTAACAAATTTGATGCTAAAGTATTTGTTTGTAACTAAACGCTTGTTGGTTTAATTACGGCGAAATCGCTTATTTTAGTTTAAAGACAGTATAAATAATATTTACACATTTTAACCCGCTAAATATGGGCTTTAAGCACAAATTTAAAAGCTAAAATAATTAATTAAAAAGCTCGCTGGAATGCAAAAGTTTAGGACATGCGTATAAACCATAGAACTAGTGAAATTCGGATCGAATTAGGACCAATGGATGTATGGGATGTTAAGGGTGATATAGATATGTTAATTATAGGGAAGGACCAATTGCTTTTTGTAGCAATACCGATGGCAGTGGAGCGGTTATGTAATAACTGAAACAACTACAACAAACTACTTAAGGAAGGGTATAAATACCTTAAAGCCTGTGCCGCTGTGGGCAATAAAAGTCACACACAAAAGGGTTAACGGACAACCAAGAACACGCACGTTCGGGTGATGGTGTCGCTTCCAAAAGCTCTCATACAACCGTCTTTTGTAACGGTTTGAGTACGACTGTGTCACTTCACGCACTCCCACTGTCGGCATAAATGTTTCACTAAAACTGTGGGATACCCGCACTAATAGTATTTATTGTCACCAATACCAATAAATGTTCGATGATGACGTAACACTAACGTACAGAAGAAATAACATTTAATAACTGAAGCAAAATGGTCATGCGAGACTGTTGTATTTTTACTGTGTATAAGATATATGCGTTCCTTATATTTCAATATGGAAATTTTGTTTTAATTCAGAAGCAATACTTAGAGCTGACTAATGGTTGTAAGAAGTTAATTTAATTGCGTATAAAACGATTACGCATTGGAAACTTACAATGTGGTTCTAGTTTACGAGGCGTTGTTATAACGATGTAGACAACTGCTTTTTCATGTGTTTGTTCAATGTTGGAAGTCCACATGTGGGTTGAACTTGTTTGTTAAATGGTGCAAGCAGCCATGCCCTGAGGTCAAGGTGGTAAGTGATTTCCATTTGTGAGGCAATCATCTGTTTGACGTTTAACGTCAAGTATAAATCTAACCTTGGTAGTTTGAACCCATGGAAACTAACATCTGTGTGACAACATTTAATTATGAATTTAAATTTTCAACGTTGCTTCATATCAAAATTATGCTTTATAAAATTGTCTATGTAACTAAAGCTTTATAAATTTGCATTACGAATAATATAATCATGTAATTGCTTATACACGATAACTATTTACGAAGTTTAATTTTACTAACTTGAAAGATCTTATTACAAACTTATTTTGTATGTATGTGAGTCATTTAGTCAGTACTGAAAAGATGACATAAAAAAATCTCATTATGTTAATGAGATTTATAGTGCCTATTTGCTTTAGAGGCTTTTTTTTATTTAAATTGTCCAAGATTAACAATATAAATATAAAAATTAATTGAATATTCAGAAACTTATAATAATTATGTCAGAATAAATAAAAAATAATTTTTAGTTAATATATGTGTTCATACTTAACAGTCTTAATTTCTTTATACATTGAAACAAGGTTAATTACATTTATGGAAGCACTTAAGCAATAGTATTTATTTTGTCCATATTTATCACTGGATTCTATGAATTACATATAAACCAGATGTCCATAAATTTAATAAGTAGAGTGTCCATGCACTATTACACAAAAGAAAGAAATCATAGATGTACAAAACCTGTCTGATTTATTGATTTTATTTTGAGGCGCAAATTGCTGTCTCTACTATTATTTTATGTATTTTATTTTCTTTCAGGATAAACGTAGTACCATCTAAAAATACAAAATCTTGTATTTTTATAACAGAATATACTCGTTGAGGTTTCTGTATTTTTCTTAGCGATATTTCTTGCTTTACACATTATCTAAGTACAGTGGCGCCCTACCCATCCATATTTAATTAACTACCCCCCCTGATAGTCTCTCTAAATTACTGAAGAGCTAGTGCAGAAGTCTTTAAAAGTCAATTGTGTCAATTCGGGTAAAACAACATCTGCACGACTTTTGTAAGAGAAAATAAACATCCTTTTTAAAAAGTTTCACTAACGCCCAGTACGTGAGGCTCTAATGTTTTAATTTAACCGACTAGAGTCGTATTCTGAATTTGGTGGTAATAATATAGTCTCACTTCTGTTATGCTCTACTTTCATCATATTTTAAGTCTTTTCTCATTTTTACTTATTTCATTGTATTCACCATTAATTTAATGATTATTAAAACTTTATATTGCAAAATGCCAGCCAAAGGTACAACTTTGGAGACAAACTCAACAGTTGGTGTTGAACTTGTTGGAATATTCCGAACAAGAAAAGCTGGGGGGGGGAGGTCTTTATTTTCAGTATAGACAGCACGAGGTAAACATTTTTACATAACAAATTCTATTGTATTTAACTCTATACCTATTAGAAGGGGTTACAGCTTTGCAAATCAGTGCCAGCACAGTTACTAAATCAGATGACCAATCTAACTGTGCACAGTCCTGTAAAAAGTAAGATCTCGCAAGAAAACTAAAACTGTGGATCTTCTAGTGTTTAAATGAACGTCATAGATACCTTTGTATACAATATATGCCCAAAGTAAGTAATAAACTTTAAAGTAAACGACAGTGCAATGTTTGTTATTTGCAGAAAAGTACGTTATATCTAATTGTTGAATGTGGAGCTTCGAGAAAAAGATATTATTAAATAATACCGCTTTAAAATACGTATTGCTTGAAATTGGATTAAAATTCAAAACCAAAGGAAACCACTGAGCTTTGTTGGAAAAACCTAATATTGCTAGTTCAAGCATTAAATTTATAATAACATATAAAGAATATAGACTCCAACACAAAACAACAAATTATTTTTATGAACGAAAAGGCACAGAAAGCAAGTAGCTACAAGTCCATTAATACACTACCATCCACAGAAAAGCTGTAAAAAACAATAGCTTACAAACAATTGTTGAATTACTGTGCCGATAATGATATATTTATAGGTAACCAATCAGGCTTTCGGCCAGGGTTCTCATATCAAACAACGATTCAGCTAATAATCTCGGATTGGAAAATAGATATTGGTAATAATAAATACATTGTTGCGGTTTTTTGAATCTCAAAAGAGCATTTGCAACAAACGACCGGTCTATCTTGCTATGCAAACTTAGACACTATGGTATTGGTGGAACAGTGTTAAACTGCCTAACCGATTATTTATATGAGTGTAAACAAAGAACGAGAGTTAACCAGATGGTTTCCTCCATTTGCAATAATGACACTGGGGTCCCCAAGGCAATGTCATAGGGGCATTATGATTTATAATTTATATGAATCTTCTACATTTGAAATTCAATTGAAATCTGTTGAATTTGTATGTGGACAATACTCTAATATTTGTTTCAGACAATAATCTAGATGTGGCTGTGGACAAGCTACAACATGAACTATCATAGGTTTCAATGTACTTTCAACGTAATAAACTGAAGTTGAATATAGATAAAATTAAAGGAATGATAATTGCAAGCAAATTCAGCTTAAATAAAATTGATTATACCAATATATCTAAATGATATAAGCATAGAGATTGTATTTAAGATTATATCTAGGACTGATTTTGACAATAATACGAGTTAAATCTCATTTTTTAAGCATATATAAAAAGATTTCAAAGAAGCCATACTTGTTTTCAATGGTTTCAAAAGAACTTTTGTGTTGGACCAAATGTTTAGTTTATAAAACAATTATACAACCTCATTTTAAATGCGCTCCTCAATATTATATTAATTAGACAATGCATCATTTAAGTCCTTACAGATGCTGCAAAATAGAGGATTAAGGGTAATTTTAAAATATAGTCGTTATACCTCACTTAAGAAGATGTTGGATACCCTAGGCTGGTTGAATGTAAAAACTCAAATAATCATAAACATGATGATTTTAATTTACAAAATCTTACATGGAAAACTAACTACTTAGATAAATATATGACATAATTCTGAAACACATTTATATTTTACTAGAAAGAGCGATAACATGCATATAAGAAGAACGAATTTAAAATCATCAATGAACACACTTTTTATTAGAAAGTTCAAAGAATATAATGCATTGCTCAGTGAAATCAAACAATCTAGCAATATTGACATCTTTAAATGCAGAATAAAAGAACATTTTCCACAAAATTTATAGTTTACTAGAAGCGGTTTGTAGTCCGTAGGGGACTACTTTGAGCGCCCCGCCCTCTTTGCGCCCGGCCCTCTTCGCGCTTCGCCCTCTTCGTGCCCGCCCTCTTCGCGTCCCGCCCTCTTCTCGTCCCGCTCTTTGCACCGCGTCCTCTTCGCGCCGCGTCCTCTTCGCGCCCCGTCCTCTTCGTGCCCCACCCTCTTCGCGCCCCGTCCTCTTCGCGCCCCTCCTTCTCGCACCCCGTCTTCTTTTCGCCCCGCCCTCTTAACGCCCCGCCCTCTTTGGTGGGAACCATCGGGTAACCATCCGAAACTAGAAACCATCGAGAACCATCGGAAACAATTAAGAACCATCGATTACCATCGGGAATCATCGGGCACCACTGGGAACCCACTGCGAACCACGGAACCAATGGGAACCACTGGGAAAAGGATCAAAATCACTTCGCCCTAGTTCACTATCGAAATCACTTCGGAGAGTCGATCGGATCAAGATCACTTCGCCCTAGTAGACTGTCGAAATCACTTCGGGGAGTCAATCGGATCAGGATCACTTCGTCCTAGTGGACGTTGTTGAAATCACTTCAGGCAGTCGATCGGATCAAGATCTTTTTGCCCTAGTAGACTTTGTCGAAATCACTTCGGGGAGTCGATCGGATCAAGACCACGTCGCCCCAGTAGACTGTCGAAATCACTTCGGGGAGTCGATCGGATCAGGATCACTTCGTCCTAGTGGACTTTATCGAAATTACTTCGGGGAGTTGATCGAATCAAGATCACTTCGCCTTACTAGTCTTTGTCGAAATCACTTCAGGGAGTCGATCGGATCAAGATCACTTCGCCCTAGTAGTCTTTGTCGAAATCACTTCGGGGAGTCGATCGGATCAAGACAACTTCTCCCTAGTAGTCTTTGTCGAAATCACTTCGAAGAGTACATCGGATCAAGACCACTTTGCCCTAGTGACTTTGTCGAAATTATTTCGGGAAGTCGATCAGATCAAGACCACTTCGCCCTAGTAGACTTTGTCGAAATCACTTCGGGGATACGATCAGATCAAGACCACGTCGCCCTAGTAGACTGTCGAAATCATTTCAGGGAATCTATCGGATCAAGATCACTTCGCCCTAGTGGACTTTGTCCAAATCACTTCGGGGAGCCGATCGGATTTAGATCACTTCGCCCTAGTAGTCTATGTCGAAATCACTTCGAGGAGTCGGTCGTATGATTCGCTCCTGAAGACCTTGTTGAAATCACTTCGGGGAGTCGATCGGGTCAAGACCACTTTGCCCTAGTAGTCTTTGTCGAAATCACATCGGGGAGTCGATTGGATCAAGACAACTTCCCCCTAGTAGTCTTTGTCGAAATCATTTTGAAGAGTAGATCAGATCAAGACCACTGCCCTAGTGGTTTTGTCGAAATCATTTCGGGAAGTCGATCATATCAAGACCACCTCGCTCTAGTAGACTTTGTCGAAATCACTTTGGAGAGACGATCGGATCAAGACCACGTCGCCCTAGTAGACTTTGTCGAAATCATTTCGGGGAGTCGAGCGGATCAAGATCACTTTGCCCTAGTGGACTTTGTCCAAATCACTTCAGGGAGCCGATCGGACCAAGATCACTTCGCCCTAGTAGTCTTTGTCGAAATCACCTCGGGGAGTCGGTCGTATCAAGATCACTTCGCCCTAGAAGTCCTTGTTGAAATCACTTCGGGGAGTCGATCGGGTCAAGACCACTTCGTCCTAGTGACCTTGTTGAAATTACTTCGGGGAGTCAGTCGGATCAAGCCCTCTTTGCACTAGTGACCTTGTCGAAATCACTTCGGGAAGTCGATCGGATCAAGATCACTTCCGTCTTAGAAGACCTTGTCGAAATCACTTCGGGGAGTCGATCGGGTCAAGACCATTTCGCCTTAGTAGTCTTTGTCAAAATCACTTCGAGGAGTCGATCGGATCAAGACCACTTCGCCCTAGTGACTTTGTCGAAATCACTTTGGGGAGTCGATTGGACCAAGATCACTTTACCCTAGTAGTGTTTGTCGAAATCACTTCGGAGAGTCGATCGGATCAAGACAACTTCCCCCTAGTAGTCTTTGTCGAAATCACTTCGGGGAGTCGATCGGATCAAGACAACTTCCCCTAGTAGTCTTTGTCGAAATCACTTCGGGGAGTTGATCGGATCAAGATCACTTCGCTCTAGTACTCTTGGTCGAAATCACTTCGGGTTGTCGATCGGATCCAGACCACTTCGCCCTAGTAGACTTTGTCGAAATCACTTAGGGGGAAGTCGATCGGATCAAGATCACCTCGCCCTAGTAGACTTTGTCGAAATCACTTAGGGGAGCCGATCGAATCAAGACCACTTTGCTCAAGTAGACTTTGTCGAAAGTACTTTGGAGTCGATCGGATGAAGACCACTTTGCCCAAGTAGACTGCGTTAAAATGATTTTAAGGAGTTTATCGGATCAAGACTACTAACTACTAACATTAATTGGAAGTTGATCGGATCAAGGCCACTTTGCCCTAGTACATTTTGTTAAAACGACATGGCGTAGTCTAGTGTATCTAGATCACTTTGCCCTAGTAAACTTCATAGAAAAATAAAAGCTGTATGCAATGTAAATAATGGAAATGTAGTTTATAAGTATTTTACAAACATAGCCTTCAAAGGGTTTTTTTAGCAATGCGAACAATATTAGTTACGTAGATTTGAAAGAACAACGGATATTATATAGTGGTTATATAATCGATTGTAGTAAGTCGTAATTGTAGAAAGTTTAACCAACTGTTGTTTAACAACTCAAGTTATGTTTCTAACGTACCGCGATCTGTCAAAGTTATTGAAATCAGCGGATCTCCTTAGTTTAATTAAAATGGTTTTACTTTCTCAGTCTTATTTTTACTAATCAACTCTGTGCTGCCTCTATCTAAAAGTGTATAAGTCTTGTTGTGTGTGACAAATGGAATAGAACAAATAAAAACCATACATGCGAACCAATCAAAATTAAGCAATATTTATTAATTGTTAATGGAGCCAATGTTACATATGAGCCTATTTTTAATAACGTGTTTGCTAATAGCAACTTATCTTAAACATGACCTTTGCCTGAAGTGTATGTAACCAATTTTGCCTTTCATGATTTAGGTGAAAAAAGGCGTTTCACATGCCGCAATATGCGTTTAACATTTCTCATTCTAAATATAGAAATTATACGTAACCGATATTGAATTAAGGTTTTACGCATAAAACTTCGTGTTTCAGCACATAGTCGGTATTTTATGACTTTCAGTTAATGTAGTTAACCGCTTGGCTCTACCTTGCCTGTCATACTTTTACAAAACTACAAAAGCGAGACAGCATGATGTATTCTTGTTAAGGCAAATTGTAAATAAATGAATGTAATCAATGTTACATTGTTTAAAAATATAATACATAAGTGCAAACTGGACTGAAGACACGTTTTTAGTGGAGTTGACTTTCTCCTCGCATGTATGAGGTATTTTACATTGATTCATGAACATTTTTGCAAATTAACGGTATAGGTTATTAACAGTAATTTATGATGTTTATTTTGCTACATAATTATGACAAAACTCGGTTAAATAAATAACGATAAAATCACGTTAATATTATGGACTATGTTTATTCTTTTAAAGCCAGTATTATTTACAGATATTATTTTATTCCAGCTTTCTAAATATAGCAAATGTTCTATGTTATATAGATAAAGGGAAATGTTTGAATTCTATCTTTGAATATGTTCTATTGAAGGCATATGAGATTAATCTAATCTCAAATGTAGTTCATAATAAACATAAACATTTAGTAATTGCAAAGGATATGAAAAATGTTAAAACTGTATTATATTCTGAAAAGTAGTACATCTGAAGCAATTTTATTTGACCTTATGCCTAAGGAAAAAACTATTTATTTGATGTGCATCCTCTGCATGAAAATGGAAACAAAGCTGTTGTGATTGATAGTTATATTATGTAACGGCATAAGAAAAAGGAAACAACAAAACTGTTATAAAACGAAGTTAACCCCAACTGCTGTACCTAGAGTGTAAACTTATTAAATGGAGCATTCTGTAAGATGTGTTTATTACGATATATTTTATATTTACATATAAAATTAGACAATGTAGAAAATTTGGAAATAATCGTATAAAAATCAAACTTGTCAATTTTCGAAAGCAATCAAAGTTTATACAAACATATGTTATGCAGATTTTAATTACAGTTCGCAATATCTTGTCAGTCATGTACGATTGAAATGTAGTTGAATTCCCCCTAATGTACTTCTGACGATTACCTGAAAATGAAATAATTTGTAATGTATGTAATGAAGTAATATAGACACCAACCTTATAGCATGTTATGACAAATTTGTACTAAATGCTGGACGTGTTTGTAAGCGATTGATTTTTCCTCATGAAACTTTGTAAATAAAAATAAGAATAATTTAATCAGGCAAGGTTTTTTTATTTGTTCGATAGGTTCTTCCAATTCCAGGTAACTGAAAGTTATAAATATACCATACTTTAGAACAGTAGGGCCCTGTGGATGTTTTCAGGAGTAACATGATTGTCGAAATTAAACGAAATAGATTGTGGGAAACCTAAAAGAAACATTCCGTTACTGCAATATAATTATTGGTAAAATTTGATATTTTTACCTGTATTTTTGACGCATATAGTTTATCAGACGTATTGTATTAATTTTTTCAATAGGATTAACCTGCAATAAATGTAAAAAATAATATAAAATAGCTGTATAAGCGCGAAGCGTCCTAACTTGCATTTTTAGTCAATATGGCATATTTTTAACAAATGATATTCGAAACTGAAATCGACGCACACGCGATATTTTATTAAACGTTCTAGAACAATTCTATTTAGGATTATTTGTGATGAATAGACGGCGTTACAGGTTTTTTAAAAAAAAGAAAAAATTAACTCGCGATAACATCAAACCCACAACTACCAGAATGGTAGCTAGATTTCTTAGCTCTGCGTTATGCCGCTTGACAAATATGAAAACGTCGTAGTTGGTATATGTATTGTCTAATATATTATTCCAATAACAGGTATATTCAAAAGTTTGATCGTGCTCGTCAGTTTACTGCATATGAATTATATAATTCTTCTTTAAATGTAGATCGTCTATATTAGAATATATGTTTTTAAATACTTTTTTTTAATACATAAGCCAACGCGTTTCAACAACTTGGACAATTTCAGGAAAAAAAGCGTTACAAATGGTTTTTGAGTAACTATAGCTTACAATTTAGAAGTTATAGACCTGAGTAAAGCATATGAAAAAATGATTTGGTTCTTTTTTATGCATATTGTTGTTAAATAAATGCTTATGGTTGTTTAAAAAGTCAACACCAAATAAAAAAATAGTAAAATTTGACTGGACATCGAACCAACCAACTTACGAATGGTAGGTAGCGATCCTAGCATTACGCTACTGAGTTGACGCTTATTAGAAATCTGTTGGTGGTATACTTTTATTTTATCGGACACATACGAAATACACCGATTTCTGACAAAATCGCGCTGTGTTGTAATTGCTCGGATATCATCAAAAAGAAACACCAAATGTAATAATTAATTATTTCTGAAATAAATATCCCGTGTATATTAAAAGGCAATGCTTTAGTATAATAATAATCAATTATCGTTACTAATAAGTTATATTAGATGATTTATAATGTTCAATTTAACTAATTTAAAAAAATGTTTGTCGTGTTAGATTTTTTTTAATTTCAATTTCAATTTCAATTTATTTACAAGTTTGTTCTCTTTTCACCATAAGCTAACTCCATGAGTTGCTTGACATGGTGTTAAAACTATGTATATACATTCGTTATAATCTAGAATATTTCAAAAAGTATATAAAATAATTAATTAATAATACATAATATATTTGTTATATGAACTAAATATCACCTAGTAAACGAATGGTCTTCTTTTATTATTCAGTATGATTTTAGAACTTTCTGGGTATAGTCCTTGTTCTGAGTCAACTCTCTCTCTCTATTACAATTTTCCACATTCAGTTCTCCTGCATTTCTTTGTTATTTATTATCCAATTCGCATACAAATTTACAATTGCTTTTTTTTTTATAATTTTTAGTAGAAACATTTCATAATAATAATAAGGAATTTATTGTTCAACAGAAAACATTCCACTTACAGAACAATAATAAATATCTAAAAGGATGATACAGACTAAGATACAATACAAAATATTAAAGTAAAATTTAGTTACTTAAGTATGGGTTTGTTCATGCATAACATGCAGTATATGTTTAATGCTATGGAACATTATATCACTAACATTAGAAATTTTGTTATAATTTTGGCACATAACATAAATAGGTGACTTAAGCAGTAAATTTGATCTTGAAGTGGCACATACGAATGTAACATTAACTCGCATTAAGCCTTGGTGTATGAAAATTAATTTTGATAATAAATGTGGGCAGTCAACTGTATTGTGAAACAAATTATATAAAAATTTGACAGAGGAGTCAATTCTACGATTCTCCAAAGATTGTATATCAAATATTTTAAGTAATTCATTTTGAGGATAGCCTCTCACAGGGTAGTAATTATTCACTCTAAAGTATATAAATTTTAAGAATTTTCGCTGTACACCTTCTACTGCAATTTTATGCTTATCATAATATGGATACCATATTAATGAACAGTACTCAAGCTTTGACCGTACTAAAGAGAAGTAAAGTAATTTTAAGGTCTTCAGGTTGGTAAAAGTTTTACAATTCCTAATAAGAAAACCTAAGATTTTAAATGAGGACACTGTGATATCTGCAACATGTTGCGAGAATCTCAATTTATCATCAAACTTAATTCCTAAATCTTTTACCATAAAATACCGTGGTATATCGATAGATTCAATGGTATAGTTAAAATATGTAATCTGCTTTTACGAGAAAGTAACGATTTTGCATTTGGAAATATTCAGGTTAAGACTATTGTTATGACACCATAGTACAACTTTGTTTATGACACTCTGAAGTTTGGAACAATCATCTATAGTGGATATTTTGTAAACATTTTCACATCATCTGCAAAAATAGATGTTCACTTGTAATTATTTTTGATAAGTCATTCACAAAAGAATAAATAGTAAGGGTCCCAAATGAGAGCCTTGAGGAACTCCTGAAGTTATTAACACGAATTCAGATTGAAAACCATTATAAGCAACATACTGCTTCCTACAAGACAAATACGATTTGATAAACAACTGTAATGATTTATTGAAACCAAGGTTTTCGAACTTCCATGTAAGTATAACATGAGAAATACTATCAAATGCTTTATGGAAGTCCATATATATTGTATCTACTTGACCTTCTGCATCTAAAATCTCGGAAACATATTGAGTAAAAATAGCTAAATTGGATTGTGTTGATCGATTGTGCATAAAACCATGCTGGTTATCGGAGATAAGTACTTTAACAAGTGGATATATTTCTTTATAGATACACAATTCAAATACTTTAGCAAAGTTTGATAAAATACTTATTGGACGATAGTTATTTATATCAGTTGTGTCTCCACCTTTATGGATAGGGCAAATTCTTGCAATTTTCCATTTGTCCGGAAATGTGTTAGTTTTAAGTGAAATATTAAAGATACTACTCAGAGGTTTAGCTAAAATAGTGGCACAGTCCTTTACTAAGAAACAGGGAACTTGATCGAAGCCAGCTGTATTTTTATTCTTTAGTGTTTTAATAGAGGCCAGTACCATTTCCTCTGAAATAGTATTAACAATTATATTAGGTGTACTACATGGATTGATATTGTCAAATAATTGAAATGAAGTTGTAACAGGTGAAAATACACTTGCAAAGTGACTGCTAAAGCCATCAACGATTTCTTTAGCTGAGTTATACATAGTATCGTCAAGTCTCATCTTGCCAGGGATTCGTGAGTCAGATTTTTTTGACCTAATATAAGACCAAAATTCTTTTTGGTCTAGTATTATGGCATTTTGTATATTATATATGTATGCTTTATAACTTGTCCGTATTTGACATTTGATAAGTCTCCTTAGTTGTTTAAATTTGGTCAAATCACAAGTTAAGTGCAATTTGTTAAAACGCTTATGGAATTTGAACTTTAAGTAAATATTATTGATTATTTCTTTAGTAAACCATTTAGGGTAGTTACCAGGATGCTTAATATAGTATGGAACGTGTAAGTCAAAAACTCTATTTATAGTTTTGTAAAATGCTGAACATGCCAAATTTGCATCTTCAATTTGTGATAGAAAATCCCAATTTATTTGAGATAAAGCATGATATAAATTAATTATATCTGCTTTCTTAAAATTGTATTTGCTACTCACAGACATGTTAACAGGAAATTTAGAAAACCGTGCTTGAGTCTCTAAGGTAACAACTAAAGGTGGGTGATGCATATCCTCTGGTACAATAGGACTATCATCACGAAACTGAGCATATTACATTCGTCAGTACCAAATCAAGTAATTTATTATTTGTATTCAGAATGACGTTACATTGGTTTAGGCCTAAAATAGATAAAAAATTTTTTAAGATTGTTGATTTTGTATCAGTAGTATTTGTCCAAACAAAAAGTGGAATATTAAAATCACCTAGTATAAGTAAATGCATACATGAAAAACATAGTTGTTCAAATGCTTCAAAAAGAAATAAAATCATTTACAGTTGTACTTGGTGGAATGTATAAAACAAAAATGGATAAAGTAATTGCTGTAAATCTGCACCTGCAGCCTACAACATCAATTGAAGGAACAACTTGTCGTAAGTTAGTGGTGTCTATTGGCTCGGAAAGTATTGATGTTTTTAGGGCAATGAATACTCCTCCACCCCAAGTTGTATTAGTTAAGTTGTAGTTACGATCACACCTAAATAATGAATAGTTCAGTGGAACTACTTCATTTATATGTATGTCAGGAGTAAGAGCACTTTCAACAATTCCGATAAAATCAAATTCATTTTCACTAATTATCGAATAAAAACTTTGTAATTTGGTACGTAAGCCACGGACGTTCTGAAAGTAACCTATGAATTTTGCTTTATATGCTACATCATTATCCACTAAGTTTCTTGAATTAAATCTGTTACCTTTTGAAAATCCTTTTCTACGATGGTATCGGTTTTAAGTTTTGAATAAAATTTCCTAATAACTATTCCTTCTGGCCAGAATTCGGAGTTTATTAAAATAGGAACATAAATAGAATTCATTGTTAATTTAAATGAGCTATAATTATTTGGATAGCATGACATTATCTTCTGAATTTTAAAGTTGTGAGGACCTTTTATTTCTAAATATGGTTGCAATTTTGCTTCGACGTAGTTATTGATTTTGCTAATATCTACAGAGGGATTCACTCTCGTAAGGTGTAGATTTGAGTTTCTCAATTTTTTTTCTATTGCAATGAAATCATCTAAACAGGGTTCATTAGTACCTCCTTGATTATTAATAGCTGTACCAATTACTAAGCCATTTTTTCTAAGATGATTTACTTGATTTCCAGTTTGATGCATAGGAGTGTAAGGTACTTTTGATACTGTTTTTGTCTTTATTTCTAACACCTTATTATTATTATTATTATTAGTTAACAATGCAATATTATTATCTAATGATAAAGGTAAGTCCTTAACCTTATCTGCATATGATTGTGTATTATGAACATGTTTATCAATGTTATTGTTATTAGAAGATTTCACCTTATCTTGACTATGTTGTGTACCATCTGCAATTTTCTTTACTTTTCTTGCTAGACCTAATGGTTGTGAAATTCCAGTTAGATCAATATCTTTAGTAAGTAGTTTAATTAATTCTTTATTACTTTCTGTTAGAATTATGATTTGCATTTTTAAATCTTGGATTTCATTCAATAATATTTTGGTTTCCTGATTAATTAAAATTTTGACCATGTTTTGTAGTGTAAAATTCTCTTCTAAATTAGCTATACTTTCTACATCTTCCTTTAAAACACTATCCAAATTGTAATTTTGACAGATTGAGTATTGACACTATCAATAATATCATTTGAATTGGCTGAGGCTTCACATGTCTTACAAAATATTTATTAATACCATCATTGGAACTTGTAAATATCCCCATCGTCTGCTACATGATGTGTGACACCTTACAGAGCATTTACAACATTCCACAAATTTATTTACAGCATTTTCACTACAATAATAACAAACTTTCTTCAGCGAACTTTCATTATGATTTGACTTGGTAGCCATTTTGAAGGTACACTCTCGTACTTTTATGGCGGTGTTCGTTACCTGATTTTGACGTTTCTCGAATTAATTATTCAAATTTTAATAAATGTTTTAAGAAAACACCATAGCACCAGCTTGCAAACCGTTGATAATTCAGGATTTAGGATAGGGATAGCGTTGTTTGGTATATATTTGAGATTTTTTAGAGGCCCGAAACGAATTTTGGAAACCAGCTCTATCTTCATTCTCTCTCGCACCAACGTTAACCGACCTGTTGCCGACCTCGTTGCACGGCTCGTTTGGTGTTCGAAATCGGAAATTTTCGAAGGATCCTAGCTTTTTTAACATGTTAGTGAATGCGTCGCGGCAAATTTTTCTTTTCTCGGAAAACCATTATTTCTCCCTTAGTAATCGGCTTCCCGTGATAGAAACCGGCCTATACAACGCACGCAAAAATTCTACACCGGACCATGACTCGCCCGTGCCCCCAACCGGAACCCCTCGGACGCAAATCCCGAAAAGCGATCGATTCGCGCCTCTCAACTTTACCGCAGAGACGGGGGCTATCAAAACTTATAGGTGTTTGATAGTTAGATGTGAATATTTATTATGTAAAAAAATTTTTATTGCTTACTGCACTTAAGGTATATTGTATTAGATTTCTGTCTAGTTAATAAACTTCTTCTTCTTCCTAACATATTTACAACTAATTGTCGTGTTGGTGAACCAATGGTTTCCCCTTTGTCGTTGTGAAACAGCTGTAAGTTCTAGTAAGATCTGTCATGTAATTAATTTGCAAATCTCAAATGTGCATAATTGAAATAAGCACGTGCGGTTTTGCGACAAAATAAGTTTGGCAGATAAAAGTTGCAAAACAACATTTTGTAATCTCGTTTTCTGATCTTCTATGTTACGTAAGAGTTTCAACTAAATTAGACAGGCTAGAATCAACAGTACTTCCTCGTTTAAGGGTTTCTAATTGTTTCTTAAAGTTTTCGATAGTGTCGTTTAAATTCTTGATAGTTTCTTTGTTAGTGACACAATTATCAAAGCGAAAAAATGGGTGGCCTTCATCAGTTGAGTTATTTAACTGTAGTATTTCTGATCTGAACAGATGGTATGCACAGGTAATCTACATTTTCCTCTTAGTTGGATATCTTGACCTACAGATTTATCTCATATAATGCAGTTATATATTATTGCCATTGTTATAAACTTGCAAAAATACTGTTCAGCTAGCAGAGTACAAATTAAACAACCATATACTAATGAAATTTAAGATTAAAAAAAAACCTTTTAAATTTTAACTAACAAAAACTTTCTGTATTACTTAAAAGAAATCGGGTTAAATTGTTTACATTTTAGCATGTACCAATCATATATTTGTTGTAGATGTTAATAGTTGCGATGGTGACTTTAGCGGTTTTGTCTTTTATTAGTAGGATTTTAATACTGCAAAATTTTTAGTCTCCTAAAATAAAGCAATAGAATATTTTGTAACTATCAATACTCTTTTGAAATTGTATCAGAAAATACTTTTGAAAACTAATGTATTAAAATGTCAAACATCTAAGCTATGAAATTGAAAATGTTAAGGTTACATTCTAGCTAATGATTTTTTCCATACAGTTCTGCTGTGGCTTAACAAATACAGCTATACAATATCATAGTAATATTTATTTATTTGTTGTAGCTTGAAGATGATAGACTATTGTGCATAGCATCAATTCGCGGAAAATTTATCATTAATTGATCGCACTCTTCGAGTGTGGCGCAATGCAACTGCATTAATGAAAGCAAAACTCTTACATAAATTACAACACTTAAGAAATATCAATTTATTGCTAGCACTCTATCCACAAAATAACGATGATATCAATCGATATTTGAGTCAGCTCCAGTGGTCAGTTGATGAACATGTCCATATTAAAACTGTCAATAGCCGAAAAAAACATGGTAAAGATGAGTTATGACATTGGCTGAAGTACTTAAAATCTAGGACCAATGATAACTTTATAATTGCTGGGTTTGTAATTATTGAGTGTTGTTTAGTTATTGTGGTGTATATTGTACATACTTGTTGAGTAGTTAAATTCCAGTTATATTTTTTTAAAGTTTTTTTTCTGTGGTTAACTTTATGAAAGACATATATATTTATTTATTAAATAAAACATGTACAGTTGTTTTGTTGGTTTAATTTTTGAGCAAGAGAATTATGCTATAAATATGTATATTCTACAAAGTTGACATTGAGTTAATAGCGCAGCTGTTTTAATTAAATGCCCCTAAGTTATGCATTAGAAAGTACTTAACCCATTAACGCCCAGTGACTCCGTTTGGTATCAGCAAATCATATGTTAGTATTGTGGATGCCATTTTTGTTAAATTGGTAGGGATGGATTTTCAACCAGTTTTAATGATTTGTGTTGAATCGCAGTGTCACTCGAAGTATTGTGGTAAGAGGTTATTTGTTTGTAGCATGTGAAAATGCATGTTCAATTTTGTAGAGGTTTGTGAATTAGAAAATCATGGATATTCGTTTTGAGTAAGTAAATTTTTGCAAATACACCAAATTGCTTTTTAATTGTGTGTATCAAAAGAAAACAAGTATGAAGTATACTCTGTTTTAGAACTTCGAAAACGATGTACAGTATCAGCAAAAGTTGTCGATGCCGTATGGTAACACTGCGGGTCTCCACTACTATATATATATATATATATATATATATATATATATATATATATATATATATATATATAACAAATAAATAAGGACACTCAAGGGGCTAGGGATGTTAGGAGTTGGCAAATATTGGTGCTTCAGTGATAATAGTCGTACTGTTTCGATACTCTAAACGACAGTTTACATAAATACTTGTGTTCAACAATACTACAGGTGTAATGTCCGTGTGCTCTGTTGTATTGCGGCTGTAAATTTGAGCATGGAATAAACTTAAACATACGGTGGCTAAGTAGTTTTGTTGTGGCTTGGGTTATAAACACCGCACCGAGAAATCTTGTTAGTCATTCTTCCTAAGACATTCTACTGTATTTAAATGGAGAGCATATTCATTGCTGTTAGGAGCACTTAAGTCATATTTTGGTGTGTTGGATATGTCCATGTATGAATATAGTGGATATGGAATTGGAGAGATTGTTTGATTAGGTAAATGTTTAAATTTAAGAGTCTATTTTATATATATAAACTATAGTCTGTTTAAACTGTAAGTGAATTTAAGTAACTAGAGACTTTACAAAAAGATTGGGATTCAGAGTAATTATTTGTCTATTTATTAAGATGTGTAAGGATATACAGGACATGTATGTAAAAATATAATATTGAATCAAGTAAGCTAAGGGTAGCCATGGAAACATCTAGAAGAGAGTGATTTGGAAAAAATAAATAAGATGACAGATGATTTTGGTAAAAATTAATGGAATTTAAGTTTTAGTTCTGAGATTATAAAATTTTGTGATAATGTTAACCTATGGGTATGTTATCTTGAAAAAATACGAGATTGTAAAGAAAAGTTTATAATTAACCAAAAATATATTTGTTGGCAAGAAGGATAGAGTTTCATTTGACCAAAAGTAATTTTCCCAGAGAGTAAAATTAACCACAGGAAGAAAATAAGACCCAAGAGAAAACGAAGCTTAGAGATATAGAAAAGATAGAAGAAGATAAAACCCACAAACAAACACCATCCACACAAGACTAGGAGAACCAGAGGCAGCACAAAACTTTAAGGAAACCAATTTATTAATATTTGCCAGTAGTATTAGTACTCGTAGTTAGGTAGGTGAAGGGGGAGTTTGATTATTACGTTACATTGTAAAGGGAACCACTGCATTTTGGAATAACTGTGATCGGAATACAGGCTTTGGACAAAAAAGTAAGAAATTTTCTTGATGTAATAAATAATAATAAGTAAAAAGTTTGGTCTTTATTTATAATAGGGATAACAATACAAAACAGTAACACTTATTTGAAGTTACAGGTACGGATACGAAAGCCCTGCAGCAGCACATGATTAGAAAGACACGTGGGTGAATCGTGTATGGTGTCAAATTCACAATACCCAGATAAACAGGCATTTGAGTAAGACCTAATTTATAAGTACTCTAAAAATTTGTCTTAAAACCATAATTTATTCAAATAATTGTATATGAAACGCACAGATATTTCACGTTTTGAACAGTAACCAGTTTAAAACTATATAGGATCCGTGAGGGTAATTAAGGACAAACAAAATAAAGAGAATTTTTATATCATCGACAGAAACTGTTACGATTGAACTCTCCCTGAGGTGTCTAATTGCTGGGGATAGGCAGCCGGTGCAAAGTATAGAACTGCAATTGTGTAGTCTTTGAATCTTGCTCGAAGTACTATTATATAAAATTTGGGCGAATCCAACGTGAGGCTCAAAGAAAAATATATAATATATATATATATATATATATATATATATATATATATATATATATATATATATTTAGACGAGATTTTCACTGTCTGAAGCTCTGGATATAGCTTATGCAGATGATAATTTAGCAAATTAAGTGGATAGAATATCTATTGATCCATCTGACGTCAATGTTGGCACCAACGAATATGAGGGAGGCATGGTGCATAGTCGACAATTGCAGGCACATGTAGAAATAAAACTTGTAAACAATATTCGAATGAACAGCAATTATGATGACAGCACAATGGAATCACCCAATCATTTATATCCAGATAGTCAAGTTACAGAAGGAAAGTCTGCCTTACTTGGGCACCGATAAATTAGATGCTACAGCAAATGCCGGAAAGTAACTGGATCAACGACCACCTAGCAATAAAACCAAATCACTTGTGGACAGAAAGAGATTTAGAATCTGGACCCAATAATTTTCCAGCAGAAGATTACACGCAATTAAGAAGTATGTCTTATGTGAATATTTACCAATTATTTTTTTATGGTGCGATCGTTGAATATATGGTAACTGAAACTCAAGAGTACACTCATTGTTAAAAGCAACCAGATTCTAAAATTCGTGGGTCTGAAATAAAATGTTTCCTGAGTATGCTCATTTTGAGTGGCTATAATTGTCTTCACAATCGATGTGTATCAGTGTGCAGCATGTACCTTCTAGTGGTCGTAGCACTAGCAACTTTCTGCTGGCTTACAAGGTAACCCCCTTGGAAGGGGAAGTTTTAGCTTGTATTGAAAGACGTTAGGCACATATGGACGACTGGGAATCGTGCCGATGTCTAGGGCAGAAAGGTTAAACATGCCAACACTGAATGGTAAGGTGTTGTTACCATTAGTAGTGTTCGACCTAATTAAGACTTCCCAACAAGACCTTTGTGAAGGTCTTGAACCGTCAAAGTCATTGTGGGTGACTGAGACAGAAAATATCTGGCACATCAGGTTACGAATGCATGAATTAGGAATAGAGATTTGGTCAGTGGAATGAACCATAACAAGTAGGAAATCATGAATGAAAGAAAGGCGCATGGATGTGCTGTGTGTGGGTGAAACTGTAAAGTTTGTTTTATTTTTGTCTTAATTTATTAGTTTGGTAGATATAAAATTCCCTGTCAGTCCTTGTGCTAATTTAGTCATTTATTAACTATAGAAATTTACCTATTTACTGAACACCCCTTAATACCTAAGTAGAAATATCCTTCCTTGATGCGTAGCATGCATCCCTATTTTTGTTCAGTACGCTCTGGCAGAATTTTAAAAGAAGCACGTGTTGTTTGTCATTATGTAGTGTTTGGTTGAAAAATTTGTCTTAATCTTCTTCATCTTTATTTACGTTTCGATCCATGACCTAGGATCGTTGTCAAAATAATAAAACTTCAAGTTTGACATTTATGACAAATTGAAGGTGACTGGTTTGAGTACATTAGGTGAAAATTTTAAAAGTTTAAAAGAATGATTGCCTTCAATTTGTGTTGCGGCCTGGGACCGACTTTAGTTAGGCAATACGCTTAACGTGAAATCAGTTGATTAATTTTTATTGGTAATTTCAAATAAATTCAAAACTTTGAGGATTGGAAAACATTTTTTAACATGTTTCTATTTATACGGTTGAGAGGATGGTTATTAAAGAAGTGTGTGATTACGTTACCGTAAGGCTTAAGCAGTCGGGGGCTGCTAATATCCCTATTGTTAGTAATTAGTTGTTGTATGTATAAATAGAAATCATGTATGTAAGCTGTAATTCATGTTAATATCGCAAGGGAAACCCAGGAAGAACTGCAATGCTACCTAGATATTGTGGGCATTGGATTTTCATTTGTTATTTCTTTTAGTACTGTAATCCATTGCTTACCGAAAGTCACGTATTCGTTTGCTACGCAGTTATTTTTATGTAAGATTATATAAGCAGCTTCTTTGATTTTGCGTTTTTGGTGGTTTTCTTCTTTGTCATTTGCGTCCTCCCATTTTATTTTACGACTGGAGTCCCATGCATGTTGGCAAATCATTGATTTTTCTATTTTTTATATATGATTTATGTTCTTTTAGTCAAACTTCAAATGGTCTGGAACTTTCCCCTATACAAAACTTGTTACATTTGCACGGTATTTTGTAGATGCAGTTTTTTGAACTTGTATTGCGTTTTTGAGATTTGTTTTTGTTAATTGTGCTCTTAGTGTATTGTTGGTTCTAAATACTGTTTTAATTCTGAATTTGTTTCCTATTCTTTGGATTTTTTCGGAGAATCCTTTTATGCATGGTATTGAGAGCATTTTTTGGTGCGTATCATTGTTTTTGTTTTCTTTTTCTTTATTTTTTGGGACTTTATTCATTTCTTTCTCTATTATTCTTTTAGGATACTTGTTTTCTATTAGTGTACATTTGATTAGAAATTTCTCTTTCTTTAAAAATTTTTCGTTTGATGATATTAATTTTGCTCTATCATACATGGTTTTGATAATTTCTCGTTTGACACAGTGTGGGTGGTTTGAATCGAAGTTTAAGTATCTGTTTGTGTGCGTTGGTTTTCTGTATACCGATGTATTAATTGTTGTAACTTTTTTGTTAACTAGAATATCTAAAAACGGAAGTTTTCCTTGTTCCAATTCATATGTGAATTTAATAGTTGGTTCTATTTTGTTAATTGACTCTACAAAGTTTTTAATTATTTCTGTATTATGAGGCCAAATAGCATAGACATCATCTACGTATCTCCACCAGATTAGTGGTTTCCATTATTGTGTGAATATTACATCTTTTCGAATTCCTCCATGAATATATTACTAAAGATTGGTGATAATAGACTTCCCATCGCCATTCCGAAGCTCTGTTTGTAGAATTGGTCACTTAGTTTTGTTCTTTCTTTAAGGTTGGCATATTTTTCTAGTTTGTTTTTTTACAATATTAAGTGTTTTGTTTAGTACTAGTATGCAAAGGAGAGGAAAATAAATCAAAAACTAGAATACAAATATGTAACACGAACTTACAAGAGCTTTATTTCTGCTACCTAGGAAGCCAAATAACACAAGATGGGAAAAGCACAAAAGATATAAAACAAAGATTAGCACAAGGTCATGCTACATTTAACAAGAAAAAACAACTACTGTGTTCAAAGACAACAAACATAGAAACAAGGAAAAGATTGCTTAACACATATGTATGGGGCACAGCACTGTACGGCTGTGAAACCTGGACAGTAGGAGAAGCAGATAAGAAAAAGGTAGAAGCATTTGAAATGTGGCGCTACAGGCGTATGATGAAGATATCATGGACAGACAAAGTTAAGAACGAAGAGGTACTAAAAATGTTAAGGAAAGAAAGAAATATGTGGAAAACGGTAAAAAATAGGAGAGATAGGATGATAGGTCACATACTACGGCATGAGGGAATAGTGTGGAATATACTAGAAGCAAAGATAGGAAAAAAGAGAAGAATAGGTAGACCTAGGTTAGACTACTGCACACAGATAGTGAAAGATGTAGGCTGTAGGAGTTTCAGGGAAATGTGTAGGTTAGCTCAGAATAGAAATCAATGGAGGTATACATCCAAGCAGTCGCAAGATCGATAAATTAATGACGAAGAAAGTAACTGCACTTAAACATGATATTTATTATAAGCAACTACAAGTATTGGGTGGGCAATATTCTCGAATAATGGTATTTGCGTGAAAGCATTTACTGGAAAACTATTATTTCGGCAAATGTCTAAGTGTTGGGGGATCTTGGCAGCCACAGGCTGCTTAACCCCCTTCAATGAATCTCAGTGAAATAGGGCATAAAATTAGAAAACAATAGAACAGGAACCGAGCTGTATTGCTGTGTGAGAATTTCAGGCAACTATGTAGGTTAGTTTAGAAAATAAATAAGTGCAGGTACATGTCCAACCAGTTCTGAAACAGAAAATCCAATGACGAAAAAATAAGCGCAGATAAATCTGATGATTATTATAAACAACTACAGGTGTTGGTTGTGAAATATCTGCAATTAATGTTGACTGTGCTAAAAGATATATTGGAAAAAATATTAAATCGGTAAATGTTCAAGTGCTGGGGGAATTTGGCAGCCACAGACTGCTTACCCTTTTCGCAACCACTGAATGTCGGAGAAATAGGGTATATAATTGTAAAACAATAGAAGGGGACCGAACTGCATCTAACAAGAAAGAACGGCGCCTATAATGAAAGACAACAAACATAGAACAAAAAGTTGTTGAAAGCATATGTGTGGAGCACTGCACAGACAGTATGCCTACAAAATACGGGCAGTCTGAAAAGCAGACAGAAGAACAGTAGCAACCTTTGAAATGACGTGCTTCAGATGTATGAGGATGGACAGACAAAGGTAATAACAAATAGGTTATAGAAACAGTAGGGGAACAAGGATATTTTTGGAAAAAAAAGGAGAAATAGAAGGGCAGAATACGTTCTAAGGCATTTTTGGGGAATAGTATGGGATATATGACAAGCAGAGATAGGAAAAAAGAGGTGGATGTAGACTTAGATCAGATAATGATAGATGCAGACTGTTCAAATTTCAGGGCAATCTGTAGGTTAGTTCAGAATAGGAAACAATGATGGTACGCGTCTAACCAGTTTCAGGACTGAAGACCTAATGATGATGATGAAGTGTTTTGTTTATAGGGACATTTGTGAAGAGATTTACTACATCAAAACGTAAATAAAGATGATTTTAAAAACTATGAGTGGTTTAATTCCCAAAGTAGATTAAGAAAAATGCTGAAGAGACCACAACAAACATACAGGAAGTATTTGGTTGAGAGTTGTACAATTCTCATTCTCTAATTTAACACTTTTATAGTGGAATTAACAAGTTATCAAGTCTCCATGTGAGTTTGTGTATTTACAAAGTTCACAAATATAGTCCAGTAGGCTATAAGTAATTTAACTGTTTGTAATGAACTAGTAAACTGACAGTGTGAAGTGCCGAGTATTTTTCAAGGGTCTAATCGTGTTTATCATCTGGGTGTGTTTTATCATCCAATTTTGTTTGTCGATTGTATGTAAGCATATTTAATAGCAATTTGCAGTTAGGATGATAAGAAAAGACCCTAATTACATATGCCGTGTGCCGTAATTGTCCACTTTAGTTGAGAATATAGAAGCATGTCTATCACACCACCTTGGAATTGAAGTACTTTTGAGGGTTAATTAATATTGTTGATAAAGCTGAACATTTCTTGCATTGTCTGGCGGTCTGACTCATCTAGCAAGGTAAGCGTTGCAACATAAAATTTACTGAGTTAAAACTAGTTTCGTATGTAACATCGAGCACACATATACTCCAGACTCATAAGTTATTGTTTGCATGTACGTCAGTGTTACTGAAACCCAATGAATGCATTTCATTTAACATTATTCTGCAGTTTCAAACGGGAAAGTTATTGAGGTAACTGTTAAGGGAGAGATATATTTGCTAGAAGATTTGTACCATTGTCTTTAAAATTTTGAAGCTACAATATTTTCAGATTTAATATAACTCTTAATACCGTTTGTTTAAAAGAAAATAGCATTATGACATTTGTAGCGCTGATATTGATTAAGTAAATTGATAGTTGCTATTAAAATTAGTAAGTAGGCGTCTGCACAAGGTGTAACACATGCGGTATTTTGTATCGTAGTTTATGCATTTTTCTGACAAGATGTATTAGTCCGGATCAGTGTGAGCCTCATGTGCACTCAACCCTCCCTCATTAACCCTAGGATAATCAATCAGGTCTGCATAGACCTATTCGATATTCATTTCTAAAAATTTGTTTGTCGCGCATACGTAGAGAGCTGAGATTTTATGACTGTCAAACACAATCTGCTGAACGTAACGAAACCGGTTTTCGGTCGATTTAGGGAGTTTTACATTGAATAAAATAATTTAGAATGGTAAAACGTCGGATATTATCAGTAAGGTCTGTGTAGACCTAGGTAACACTATCTTGCAACTGCTTCAAATATGAGCGTATTTATTGGTGGAAAGTGGCGAAATATGTATTGTATGTTGAATGTACAGTCATTTAGAGGTTGCATGCTCAGTGTGGCAGTAGCCTTTGGTTAGAGAAGACGTATTGTTGCCGCGTAAACTCTTTTAGTTTGCATTTTTTTATGTGAAAATTGTTTTCTTTGTTCTAGGTTGATTGATTGTTTTGGTAATTATTTACATATTTATTTTGTGTTTTTAGTGCTGTTTATTATGCTGCCTACATGTGACAAATAGTGTGTAAATACCAATCATTTGTGTTGAGGTTTGTTTTGATTATATTTGCCTTTGTATTTCTGCCCATCCTTTTTTTTATTTCGTGTTTTTTCTTATCCATAGCAAAATGGATGAAGTTTGATATGATATTGGACATGGTCAATCGTACAACTCGATACCAAAACCTATCAAAAGAGGAGAGACGCCGACGGGACGAAATGGTGGCTAGGTATTTGGATGAAAATGATGATGAAGACCCAGAGCCATTTCCTGGTGATGATGATGACGACGAATATTTGCCAGATAATGAAAACGCGTCTGATGTTGAAAGTGATATGGAATTAGAAGCAGATATTCAAGAGAGTGAGTATGAAGATGAATTGAAAAGACTTTACGATGAAACTGTTCAAGAGGTTGCCAGAATTCCTGCTCCCGTTGGTATACAGGGCGGTGAGTCATATCTCGAAAGATGGCAAGGTTTGGAAAATTGATCCACCGGCTACCGGTAGAGCTCGTGCACATAATCGTACAGGTGTGGCACGTTCAGAACCTTCATCGTTCTTCCTTCGAAATCCAATTACCATATTCAAAGCGCTATTTACTCCAGAGATTGGGGACATCATCGTTCGTGAAACAAATCGACGTGCAACTGAATCTTATCGCATTTGGAAGGAAAAGAATCCAACCAAACAAAAGCAATGGAAACCTACTACCGAGAAAGAACTGTATGCTTTCATTGGTTTGGTAGTGTTTGCTGGTCTTTTCAATTGTAATTCATTGCCAACAAAGGAATTATGGGCCAGTTATAATTTTGCAATATACAAAGCCACAATGCCTCTAAACCGATTCCGCCATATCACAAGATATATTCATTTTGACAATGGTAACACGCGTGCAGAAAGGCAAAGAACTAGTAAGTCAGCTCCAATTGACGACATCTGGCTGATGTTCATGGCCAACTTGGAACGTGCGTACACTCCAGGTTCTCAAATTACTGTAGATGAACAACTTTTTCCATACCGTGGGCGTACTAAATTTACCCAATTTATACCATCCAAACCAGCCAAGTACGGAATCAAGGTTTGGTGGGTTTGTGATTCCATGTCCAATTTTCCATTGAAAGGAATCATTTATACCACACGGGAAGTCAATCATGGTGAACGACTGGTACTGCAGTTGGTTGACAAATATACAAATGCTCGCCACACTGTATATGCGGATAATTTCTTTACACCTTGTACATTGGTTGAGATTTTGATTAACAAAAACACCGCATATGTTGGCACCGTTCGTCGAAACAAAAAAATTTATTTCACCTGAAATGCTTAATCCATCTCAAGAAGTGCTGTCAACTTTGTTTGCATTTTACAATGACAGCATTGTGTTCATATGTTCCAAAAAAAAAGAAAAATGTTATCTTGATATCCACCGAACATTATACACGTGAAATTGATCAATCAGCCAAACAAAAGCCGAGGCAGATCCTTGACTACAGCAAGTACAAATGTGGTGTAGATACCATGGACCAGATGTTGTCAGGATACACTTGCAAACGTTCAACTAATCGTTGGCCATTAGCAATATTTTATAACATATTGGACATCGATGGCTTGGCATCTTTTATTATATACGATGCTTTGAAGCCAGTCAAAAAAACCAGATAAACGGCGTGCAATTATTGTAGAGCTGTGCCACCAACTGGTTACTCCACATATGTTGGGACGAGCCAATAATCCAAACGTCCGCTGTTTTCCTCATATTTGAGATGCCATGGCCATATTCAATGTTGTGAGTATAATATTTGATATTTCATACACGCACATTTTTTCACAAATAATATTCATTTATTCCTTATTTTTAGGTACAACCAACACCATCAACTGGGCAAGCACTCAAACCGCCGGCTTATCCTCTTTACTTCTTGATGTTCAAGGCAAAAAAGCCACTTACCAGCCTCTTTCAGAAACTCCCCACTCCTTTCCCCCACACGCGTTGACGCGAATCTCCGCGCAACGCACTTCTGACGTGACGGAAATACACGCGTCACAAGTCTTTCAAATTTATGGCGCGAAACTCCCGCACATCAAAACTAAACTAAAAATGTCTAGTGCCAAATTTTTGGCACGTAACATCCTACCAAGTTTAGGTCATTTGGTTTATTTTATAAAGTACTTACATTTTAGTTAGGTATTAGTTTTTTCATTAATTCCCGTTTAAAAGATGTCAATGTATTACAGTCTCGAATATCTTTTGGTAAAGTATTATATTTAATCAGACCTTTGAAGAATATTGAATTCATAGTCTTTTCAATTTGGTCCTTGCAACATATAAATTGCCTTGTGACCTAGCTTCGTGGTTGTGTATTTGGTGGGCATAAATAATAAACTTATCAAAATAACTTGGCATTAGTCCATTGATAATTTTAAAAATAAATATCATTGTTAAATATTCAATTTTTTCAATAACCGATAACCATTCTAGGGTGCTTAACATTTTTTGAATGTTAGTCATTTTGCTACATTCCAGTATGATTCTTAAACCTTTGTTCTGTAGTTTTTGAAGAGTACTTAATTTATTTTGGTCAAATAAATATAGTAGTGTTGCGCAGTAGTCAAAATGTGGTTGAATGATTGTTTTGTAGACTGTAATTTTAGTTCTTAAAGACAATTTAGGTGCTAATCTTGACAAGAAATATAATTTTTTTGTAATTTTATTTTTAACATAAAGTGATTTTTAAATGTTAAAGTACTATACAACATAATACCTAAATACTTAGTTTGTTCAACAATTTGTAATATTTCATCCCCAATCTTCAATGTAATAGCATTTCTATCGAGTTTATTTAATTTATTAGTATTTCCAACAACCATTGCCACAGTTTTGCTTGTATTAAGTTTCAACTTGTTTATTTGAAAGTATCTATAAACTTTATCCAAGCTATTATTCATTTTATTTGTTGCTGTTTGTATATCAGACTCTTTGATTACAAGTAGGGGTATCATCAGCATAAAAATTAACAAATTCACATTCGTGGTCAATACTCTGAAAATCATTTAAATACAAAATAAATAACAACGGTCCTATAACACTTCCTTGACACCATTTCTTACTAGCACTGAACTAGATATTGAATTTCCTACTTTCGTTTTTTGTCTTCTATTTGACAGGCAGTCATCCAACCATTTTATCACTGTTCCACCAATGCCGTAGTGTTGTAACTTAGTCAATAATAATTGTCTGTTTATTGTCTCAAATGCTCTTTTAAGGTCTAAGAAAACAGCAAGTATATACTCATCTTGATCAATGTACTGCTTCCACTTACTAAAAGTTAACTGAATAGCAGTTTCACAAGCGTGCTTAGATCTAAAACCTGATTGATTACAATCCAATAACTGGTTACTGTCCACGTAGTTTATTAAGTGGTTATATACAGCAATTTCTAATATTTTTTCAATACAAGGAAGTGTGTTTATTGGCTTGTATTCGCTTGCTAATGTGGCGTTTTGAACTTTAGGAATAGGAATTACTGTACTACATTTTAGCTTGCTTGGAAAACTGCCAGTTCTTAAGGAGGAGTTGACCAGATAAAGAAGAACATGCCCAATTGTATCAAAGGTTGCCTTAATTACTTTTGTGTTTACTATATCTGACCAGTTACACTTGTTAGATAGATTATGCACAATTTTTTTTATATCATGTAAGGCTAACAATTTAAATTCAGTAAATTTGACATCGTGGCTACGTAATGGGTTTAGTCGATATAGATTATTAGTGTCTGGGATACTCCTTACAATATCTTCAATGCTGTTCACAAAGTAGTCATTTAAATGTTCAGCTATATCCTTTTGTTCTCTCATAATGATTTCATTGTGATTATTTTCAAATTGTACTCTTTGTATGTCACAATTATTTTCTTTATTACTAACCAACATTTTTAATATTTTCTACATTTGAGTGCTATCTCTTCTGTTATTGTCAATTTGTTTTTATAATTTTTCCAGTTTACAGCACATTTATCGAACTTTAATTTTTTATAAGCAAAGTCCCTTTCTTTAGCTTTGGCATGCACTTCATTGTCAAACCACTTTAAACAGTTATGTGGTTGAAATTTGCTTCGAATAGGAGCTTCATGGTCTAACGCATGTGTAACATTAATTAGTATATCATTCAGAATTATATCAACATCTGTTGTCAAATTTCCACGTACATTTTAAAAGTATTAGGTTTATTCGGTGAATGGCTGCATCATTTAGGTTTCTGAATTGACTTATTTGGTTATTACTATTATAATGTTTATTTTCTTTAGTAATTGCTACTGATATAATATTGTAATCGGTTATTATTGGTGTCGGATAGACAATAGCCCTGACTTGTTTAGCATTAGTTAAGATATAGTCAATTAACGTTGAACTATTTTGTACAATTCTAGTAGGCTCTGTAATTAATTGCTGTATATCATTTACCCTAATGAAATTACTTAACTTTTTACATAGTAATTACCCTTATTTTTATAATTTAAATTGAAGTCTCCCGCTATAATACATCGTAGGTTCGTATTAAATAGGTTTTCACCCCATTCTTCAAAGTTATTCAGAAACACTGCATCACTTGCACTTGAGGAGTGGTATAACACTCCTATGATCCATAGTGACCCAAATTATAACACTTTCACAGCTTTACACCAATAATTTGGCTCCAATACATATTCTTTGTATGTTTAAAAATCAATGTCCTTACAAATATAAATCCCCCCCCAGTAAGCCTGCTGATAGAGTCACATCTTACTAAGATATAATTATCAATTGCAATTTCTTTGTCTTCCACATTATTAGTTACTCTAGTTTCCGATAACAACACTATCATAGGATTATAACACATCACATCAGCCATTAATTGATACTTATTAGACATTATACTTTGAACATTTAAATAGATAATGTGAGAATTGAGTATTAATGACGAATTGCCATTTAGTTTTTTGGATTTCTATCTTTATTTACAATTGTTGGTTTGTTATTAATATATTTAATTGTTTTTGAGGTATCTCCATTTTCAGTTATTTCTTTAAGTTTCTTTTTAACATCCAAATAATATTGCCGTTGTTTCGGTGTTTGATCTCCAAATATTCGAATATTTTGATTTGGTAATTTTGTTCTATTTCTTAAAATAGACATTGCTTTATCCCGAGATCCCGTTAAAACCTTAAGTGGCCGATTTTTGTTTTCCATGAGCTTACCTAGTCTAAAGGTTTTAACATTATCTAAATCAATATCAAAATTTCCAAGTAATTTACAAACCGTGGTTTTATCTTCTGCGTTTCTTTCAGTGTATGAATTACCATTTGATTCTTGAACATTCAGTATTATAATATTTCGTGATCTATTTTGCCTATCAATCATTTCTGCTATTGTCTCTTCACAACCTATTGCACTTTTTTGTTTTTCAAGATCTTCATTTTTCTTCTGTAAATCTTCTATCTTTTGTTCAAGAATACTTAATTTATTTAAGAATTCTGGAATTCTAAATAAACCCTTCTCACATCCATCACATAGAAATATTAGTTTGCGCTTACTAAGCTTCAGACATCTAATTTCTGTCTGAGTTAACTGAGCAGAGTCTTTACACAAATGATTACTGCAGTGATCGCAATCAAATAAATTATCTGATTTTTCTGAACACTTATTACAGTTTTGCATCTTAAACAATAAATCTACTGTAATCAGAAAAAGAAATTATTTAAAATACAGTCCTGGTTTATTTATTTTAATTATTCACACAGCTGGTGAGATAACAAACAATCACTAATTGCATTTAAGATAACTTAATCACTGTTGATACTAAGTAAATGTCTTTGTTTTATTACACAAAATGCTCCAAACATTGTAATTTTTGGTTGTTTAGGAATTCAATACTGAGTTAATTGTATGTCCAATTTCACCACCTTATTGAAAATCAAATTATACTCTAAACTGCCTTGAAAATTGTTATACATTTGTTTTATACACTGTGTAAAAATAATAAAATATAACAGAGCACTTTAAAACATGTTCACTCTTCAACAATCACTTGGCAATAAAACACAAACAGAATAAACATTATGTAAAAAAAAATTTTTATTATCTCCCTATCTGGCTAAATAAAAGTTTATATGCATTATAAAAAAGACTACACATCTTGTTTTATTTTATAAAATTTTTCTTTCCAGTCTCCCTTTTTGGAAACTACAAATACCCACATACATATGTACTAGTTTACACTCTACAAACATATACACATAGCCATTTCGCAAACCTGCCTAGATGATCTACCATTCTAATAGGCCACACTTTTAAATGTAAATTGTTAGGTCTATGCAGACCTCATAGTATGATTTACCTTTTTGGTCACTGCTAATCCGAGGGTTAAACCAATATAAATATACTTATGTATGAATTAATTTTCGGCATACTATAGCTAGTGCACAATTACTTATTCTTGTGTTAATAATGATAATGATATTTACTGTGTATTATTTTGAATTATTATGTTGATTTATTTTTTACTTTTGTTCTAAAAATTCCTTAATAGAGTATATGGTGTTATTTAATAACAATTGTTTTACAGCAAATTTAAACTTTGTAAAATTGTGTAGAGATTTAATAGATACAGGTAAGTAGTTGTAAGAGTAAGAGGCATCACAGTACTACTTTTTTTTAATCAGTGTCTTTTGATGTTGAGGAATACGTAGCTGGTCAGAGTTTCTTACATTATATTTAACAACTTGATTTGTTTGAAGATAATTATGTAGATTCTGTCTAACATACAGGATAGAATGCAAAATGTAAATAGCTGGAACAGTCAGGAAATTGTGAGTTTTGAATAGCTCACGACACGAATAATTGAATTGCAATAATAATAGTTTATCAAGAGTTGATGAGTTACCCCAAACCACAACCTCATATGAAAAGATGGATTGAACATTAGCAAAATAGTAGAGTCTTAATATATCAGTATTAATAGCGCATCTCAACCTCCAAATAATAAACCGTTTCTTGAGGTTATTTAAAGTTGCATTAATATGGCCATGCCACAATAAGCAGTGATCTATATTTACCCTTTAAAACTTTACATTATTTAACTGTTTTATGGTGTTATTATTCGGGCCCCTAATTAACAAGCTACTATCATTTTTCGATGCTGAGAAAAAAAGAAAGTTGGATTTGTCAAAATTAAGTATAAGACCATTTTATGAACAATAATTGTTCATGTAATGAACACTATCATATGTAAGTATTCGAACAGTTAATAATTTTCTGTTTATGTTATTGTAAATCTCATTGATTGTACTAATAATAGCATCTTGAGTAGAAGAACTCTTTATAAATCCATACTGATTTGTATTTAATATTTTATTAGCGTTAATAAACGCCAATAGTTTAATGTAGAAAGCTTTTTCGATTATTTTAGACATGGCAGGTAAAATAGATATAGGTTTATAATTACTAATAATATCTCTTTCCCCCTTTTTGTGAATCGGTACTACAACTGCCTTTTTTAGGACATCTGGAAAGATTCCGCTAGAAAATGACTCATTAATAAATTTGTTAACACAGATGCAATTATGTCCATGACATCAGCTAATAGGTATCCAGGTATATTATCAGCAATAGGTGTTGCTGACCATGTGGGCTTATCTTTTATAACTAATATTAATTACTAATTTATTTAAAACATAAACATAGAACAGGATTGGACTTAAAATATGTCCCAGTGCTTCATTTGTGAAAATGTGGAAGAGGATACTTGAATTTGGAACTGTGGTAATTGTGCTAAAAGAAAATGTCAAGGTTGTGCAAAACTAACTGCTTCTGAAGTTAAATGCATGGATTTGAAGAACAATAGATCACTTTGTTTTTTCTGTGAGGAATGTCAAGCGGGTAGTAGTAAAATCTTAACATCCTCTTCGGATTGTAAAACTGAATCCATAAAATTTTTTCTACGTACATCGACGTAGCCTAAAAAAAAAGAACCAAAGAAAGAAAATGATTGGACTCAATCGGTGAGTAGGCGAGGTATTTTACATACAAACCAAAGGAAGGCCCGAAATAAAAATATACTCACTCATGCGCAATTAAACATATACAAACGAAAAACCTCTAATTTACAAAAAAAATATGTACAAAAGCACAATAGTACCCAAAAAAAAACATGAACAATCCTAATTAAAAGTTACACATATCCACACAATCAAAAGAAATAATTTTTAAAATAGCGAGTTGTCGTTTTTAGGTATCTACTTCCTACATTATTCAGCAACAAAAAAAAAACCCAAACGCAACCCTAAAAACCACAGCTCTAAATGGTTGTAAATATAAAATTATTTATGTCACATTGGTAGTACAATATCTTAACTAATAAAATTTTATAACTCAGAAAAAACAAGGTAAACCAATAGTTATAAATCATCATCGTACGCCTACGATTACGTACATATAATTAAGCGGAGAAAATGATCACTATAGGTATAATATTCATGCTTCATACTAATCTCACAATGATAATCAGGTTAAAGCCACCAAGTGTAGTTACCAAATGGCGTAAACAGTATATTAACACTCGTCCTCGAGTTGCCACTGTCGGGCTGACTCCTACCGTCTCTAGAGACGGGGTGAAACAGAGGGGCGCGTGATCCCGCCTTGGGGTGGTCCTCCCATCACAACAAGGGGCGGCAATCCATCGTAGCTTTAAGGCCACCAGAAGAAGCTAGAATGGTTATAGGCGAATTAATTTATTATCACCGAAAAGTATATGTTTGTAAAACCATCCGTACCACGTTGTATTGCGTGCACGAAATTTCCACGAAGAAAACGGAAACAACAAAAATATAACGAATGTTTTCGTCGTGTATATGGAAAAGAAAGTGAATATTAATTTGTTTAACTAAATACCCAGAGCTCCAAGTAATATTGGTGTTATCAAACGTGATTAGCAAACTTGAAAACACGGTTTTATCGGATAGTTCAATACCTTATTTTCACGAGCCTTAGATTGAAAAAATAGAGAAAGCAATTACAAGCTATCGCAAGGTATAACGAGTTTACGGACACCTAAAACATGGTATTGACAATTTGATTTATAGCAAAAGCTTTTTAAATTTGCGAATTTTATATCCGTGACAAATGTTTAAATATTTTACTTTAGCTTAGATACACAATCTACAATTCAGTTTTAGGTATGTAATTATTAAAAATATTTTTCATATTCTATAGGTAATGTTTTGTAGAACATAATTGATAATGGTCCTGATGACCGAAACGCGTCTTAAAAATAAAAATAATAAACGCAATTACAAAATGTTATAGTTATTCTACCTATTTCTTGAAATAACTATAGGTATACATTGACCAAAGTCCAAGAAATTACAATGTTATATATATATATATATATTCAGATGAAATAATAACTTAGACTTTTATGCAAAGCCACATACTACGGCATAAGGGAATAGTGCGGAATATATTAGAAGCAGAGATAGGAAAAAAAGAGAAGAAAAGGCAGACCTAGGTTAGACTACTGCACACAGATAGTAAAAGATGTAGGCTGTAGGGGTTTGAGGGAGATGTGTAGGCTAGCCCAGAATAGAAATCAATGGAGGTACGCATCCAACCAACCCCAAGATGGATAAACTAATGACGAAAAAATAACTGTGCCCAAACATTATGATTATTATAAGTAACTACAAGAATTGGTTGGGCAATATTCTCGAATAATGTTAAGTGTGTGAAAGGATTTACTGGAAAACCATTATTTCGGCAAATGTCTAAGTGTTGGGGGATCTTGGTAGCCACAGGTTGCTTAACCCCCTACACTGAATCTCGGTGAAATAAGGCATAAAATTAGAAAACAATAGAAGGGGAACGAGCTGTATACACGTGCTGTGTGAGAATTTCAGGGAACTATGTAGGCTAGCTCAGAATATAAATAAGTGCAGATACGTGTCCAACCAGTTTTGAGACGGAAAACCTAATGACGAAAAAATAAGCTCAGATAAATCTGATGATTAGTATAAACAACTAGTTGTTGGTTGCGAAATATCTGCAACTAATGTTGACTGTGCGAAAAGATATATTGGAAAATATATTAAATCGGTAAATGGATAAGTGGTGGGGGAACTTGGCAGCTACAGGCTGCTTACCTCCCTTCACAACCACTGAAGGTCGGAGAAATAGGGTATAACTGTAAAACAATAGAAGGTGACCGAACTGCATCTAACAAGAAAGAACAGCGCCCATGAGGAAAGACAACAAACGTAGAACAAGAAGAAAATTGATGAAAGCATATGTGTGGAGCACAGCACAGTATGCCTATAAAATACGGGCAGTCTGAAACGCAGACAGAAAAGCGGTAGCAGCCTTTTGAAATGCTGTGCTCAGATGTATGAGGATGATAGCATGGACAGACAAAGATAATAACAAATAGGTTATAGAAATAGTAGGGAAACAAGGATATCTGGGGAAAAGAGAAATAGAAGGGTGGAATACGTTCTAAGGCATTTTTGTGGAATAGTATGGGATATATTACAAGCAGAGATAGGAAAAAAGAGGTAGATGTAGACCTAGATCAGATAGTGATAGATGCAGACTGTGCAAATTTCAGGGAAATCTGTAGGTTAGTTCAGAATAGGAAACAATGATGGTACGCGTCTAACCAGTTCCATGACTGAAGACCTAATGATGATGATGATGATGATGATGATGATATATATATATATATATATATATATATATATATATATATATATATATTGCGGTGATATTCCCCTTTCTCTGCGGGAACTGGGTCCTTTCAACAAAAAAATTCTAGTCCCACAGATTGGGCGTCATAAACGGCTGTGGTCCTCTTTTCGCCTCGGCTGCTCACCTAATGTTATAAACCTCCTCATTCATAAAAAAACAACACATTCCTACCAAAAACATCAACGTTAACTCTATTTACATCAATATTCAGAATACATTAAAATTTCAAAATTAAAACTCAGCATAAATTTCAGTTTTAAAAGAATTTCAAGATTAATTTTATTATCATTTTAATGTGCATCCAAAATTAAAGTCCTTGTTGGATGCCTAGTAATTAATATAACAATATAAGCAGACCGGAGTCTGAGTATAAAGGAGCATCTACCACCCCTTTACGTTAATTAACCAGGTTCGTCTAATTGAGCTCAAAGACATACCCAAATTTTCATCATATTACCGAACATCAAACTAAATACCCTTTCTACTTCAACAAGCAAATTTCATCTTAAAATTAAACTTTTATGGTTAGTACAATTTCACTAATGTCCATTTAAAGTAAATCAATTATAAAGTCATTCAATACACACAAAATGTCAAACAAAATAGTATAATTTACCTGAAGGTTACTGTCCTCGAAGCTTCAAAGTATCGTTTCTTTAGTTAATCACACCATTCAACAGGATTATATTTACGGCTTCTGATTCTCTACGCTTTTAAAATTTTCTCCATCACCATTTATTTAAAGTTGTTTCTGGGCTTTTCCGGAACTCATCTGTGTTTATCTGACCCTTGTTTCATGGATCCAGACACGTATTTGAACCATTTAATTATTAACACCCCCGAAAAATAGCAAAGAAATTCATGCGTCTTTCACCAATATACGCCAAAACTGCCTACTTTTGTGTATACATTTGTCGTTGTAAATTTTGCTAATTGGTACAGTGAAACTAAATTTTATTACCTTGTATCTAAGTGCACTGAAGTACATTCATGTTAGCACGTAAATAACAAACTATTTTGAATCACAAAATATACAAGCAAACTTTAAATTATTTTCTCAAATTAAAATGCACTGTTTAACATCTTCAATCAAGTCGCGGATGTAAGAGCTTTTAACGCATCGAATAGTCAAAAGTCTAAGAGGGCTTGTTTATATTCATCTCGGTATATATAGCAAAAAGCCTGTCTGTCGGTCTGTTCCCCAAAACGGGTAATTCTAAAGAATTCCTCATTCTATGTTCCCAGTCCGTTGCTCGCGCGTCGATTTTACGAATTTTCACTCGCCCCATTTAAATCTCAGAAAATTTCCACACGGCACGCAAGCATGTCCGAGAAAAACTAATTAATTTTGTACAGAAATTGTTGTTCTACCTCTGATATTTGCATCCTATTTTCAACCAATTGTGACCCTCGTGACGTTGCTTAAATCCCGCCTTTTACAATATGTGCCTTTGCTTGACGCATTTCTCTTTCCTTCTCTACCGTGTTCTTATTGGAGCAACTTGATATTCTTTATTATCGATTATTTTAGTCCACATGGAGTGTGAAATAACCCAGCTTTAGCAATTCTCGTAACTATTATGCGACGTTTTCCCCAAGATTCTTTGAAACATTAATTATCTGCAAACTTTACGCCGAATGTGACATTTAAACTACGCAGGTGTTCAAATATAATATTAATTCTCAGAGCCTTATTCCGTGGTATTTTAATCTTGGATTTTCACAAGTTTTTATAGGTATTAGATGTTACTAACGGTTTAATTAACTCCAATTAAATTGATTTCTATCCTTTCATTTTTAGCGAATACAACTTAAATATTAATTATTATGTGTACACTTTGTTTAATACCGGTTACTCGAAATAGAGTTAATTAAGATAAATTTTGCACGTAATTTCTCTTTGTTTAGGAATAATTACATTACACGCAGAGCTTTTCAATACTGCTTCTTTTGATATAAAGCGTCTTATAAATAATTTAAATTTCTTATTTTTACTGAAACGACCGAGTTTATTTATGCTTCAAGGTTTTAATAACGCGTATTATTTAATGAAATTCCTTATACACGGTGATTAAAATTATTTGATGTGATTATTTAATTTTCTACCCTGGTCTAAATATGAGTATTTTCCCCCTATTTGAATACAAATAATCCCACTTATTCGAATTCAAATATAAAGCATTTAGACTGCTAAAACAAATTTACAAAAAAAAATTGCCTATCTCTCTCTACCCTTATCTATCTAACTTACCTACTTTGTCTCCAATTCAAAAAAAAATATTTACACCTACCCTATATCCCTATCCTATTCCTGACTCTCACCTAATCTTCACTATACTTTACTTCCCCCCTACCTAATCCTATATACCTATCCTATTCTTATTCTATCCTAACTCGCCACTAATCTTATAAGAAATATCTATACTTAACCTATCTTATTTTCTTCCTACATTTACTCTTTATTCTCATCCTAAACCTATTCCTAATTATCTCCCATATTTATCCTATACCTAGCTTTATTTTCTATAAACACTTACTTCTACTCTTCTATCTACACCTATTCTATCCCTATCCTATTTAAATCTAACTCTCTTCTTGACCCTCCATGTCTTTCTTCTTACCATCCTAATACTCTTCATCCCTATCTCTCCCCCTTCTATATCTACACTTAACATCCCTGTTATCTCACATACCATAAACTTATCATCCCTATTATCCTGACTCTTACATATTGCTTCTTCTTTATGTCCTACACTTGTCTGTTTCTCATTTATTATTGTTTCCCTTTCTGCCGACAAACCAAACGATACTACTTTAAAATTATCGATTTTTCTCTACGGAAAATCCTCTGTACCTTCTAGAATTTTTGTGTAATGGACTCCGCCAGAATGAATTCCTTAAATCTACTTTATTAAAAACAAACTTGCCACTTAACCTCGTCAAAAATAATTCTGCCTCCACCTGCTCCTGATATGCTGCTTCTACCCCCACTACTGCATTTTCTTGTACTAAAGCTTGAACCTCTACTTTCCTATCCTCTGGACATCTTATTGTGTTGATCTGTTTACCTTCATCATCCTCTACCTCTACTACATTAATACTAAACCCCGTGTCATCCTCTGTGACTTCATAACTGCCCTTCCATGGCACTACCCTATCCTTAATCCTTACTACCTTCCTCTCCATATCTATCAAAACCCTAACTTCATCATACAGTCAACACCTAAAATGCTCTGAAACTTCAGTCCAGGCACAATTACAAACTCCTGTTCACAGCTTAAACCTCCTATATCTATCCTAAGCACCACAACACTATTTACTACAGCAAACTTCTTTTTATTTGGAGCTACTAAATGGCTACGCTTTATAGGCATAATTCTATCACAAACCTTATCCCTAATTTTGCTGACGAATTCCTCCGATATTAAACTCGCCTCTGCACCTGTATCAAGTAATACTTCTACATTATTCTCAAAATTTCTAAATTAATAATTGGCAAACATAATTTTTCCTCAGTTTCTGGCTCTACTTCCTCCTCAATTTTGAAAAATTCACGTGGATGTTCGTATACATTTACACAGAAATCTAGTGGTCTGTCGCGTTCTAAAAATCCTGTCTCATCCTGTTTTCCGTGCTTGGTCCTGGTTGTCCTTCTACAACCTGTGCGTACGCCTTCCTCGTGTTAATATCCGTGTCCCTGTCTCTATTCGGCGTGCTGGTCACAGTCCTGTTTACTTCCGGTAAACTGTTCTGTCGCGTGTAACTAAGTCTTGGCGTCGGTCCCCTAGTCGCACTATTGCTCCTGTATTCCTGTCCTCGTCGTTCCCAATTCGGTCGAAAATTTCTGTTGTAGTCAGGCCGTCTCGGATAATTCGGTGTCCTGTTGTCAAACCTAACTGTGTTAACGTTTCGTTCTCGTATCTCTCTTGTCCGTCCTCACATACATCGTCATATCTCTGCAAATACTCTAAAATGTCTCCCGTTCTGTGATGTTTTGTAAGGCCACGTGTTGTCTAATTTCCAGTTCAAAATGTCGTGATAGGTACTTGATAATCTGTCTGTCCGTCAATGGTGGATTCAGTTGTTTGGCCACACTGTATTTGCGGATGGCATATTGCTCCCTAGAACCTGCAAACTCTCCTTAAATTTTCCTGTAATCAAGTCGTCCCTAATCTGATCCTGTTTGTGATCACTCCAGTAATGTTGTAAAAATTTGTTTTCAAAGTCCTGATACGTGTCTATGTCCTGTCCTACTAAATTGTACCATGCCTCCGCATTGTCCTTTAATAAAGCCTTTATCGTATTTAGTTTAGTCTGTTCGTCAAATAAATTTCCCACTAGATTTCTTACACTATTAATAAAAATTTGTGGATTTACCCTGTTATCGCCATCAAACTTCATGTGTTGGTCCAATGATACTCCACCTGTAGAAAATCTGGGACCATCCCCCGTTAAATTTGACATGTTGTATTTGATACTATTAACTTCGCGTTCTACCCTGCCTAACTGATCCCTACATGAGTCCGTCACTTCAGTCATTTTCACATTAATCTCTTCTTCACAAAAAATGCGTACTTCGGATCTTAAATGTCCCATTTCCTGTCGAAGACCTGTAATATCACGCTCATTTTTATCAACCCTATTTTCAACTTCCCCCATTTTTACGGTAAGACTATTTTTAAATTCTGAAACTTCTTTATTCGTCTTATCTATTTTCTCACTTAGGGTTTCCCTAACTCCTGTTAATGTCTCATTCATTCGGTCAAATTTTCGATTTGAGTCCTCTCGCTCTATTCGATTCATCGCTTAGCAGTTCTAATTTTCTGTTAGACTCCTCCATCGCTCTATTCGATTCTTCACTCATCCTCTCTAACATTCTCAATATCATCTCGTTTCCTTGATCCCTGATTCCGTCCTCGACTGATCTCTACTGCCTCCAGCTTCTTCCATTTTCGAAATTTTCTCACACAATGCACTATCGTCACTTCCAATTTCCACTCCTTGACTCCTTAACCACTCCTTTCTCTGCATACGTTCAAATCACTCACACACACTCTAAAATACTCTTAAATTTATACACAAACAGAAACTCTCTTTCTCAGATCGCCAGTTTCCTGGAATAAAATAACAAAATTTTATTTGGAACTCGAGCCCTCACGTTGTGGTCGCCAAAATACTGCTGTGATATACTCCTTTGAATGCGGGAACTGGGTCCTTTCAACAAAAAAATTCTAGTCCCACAGATTGGGCGTCATAAACGGCTGTGGTCCTCTTTTCGCCTCGGCTGCTCACCTAATGTTATAAACCTCCTCATTCATAAAAAAACAACACATTCCTACCAAAAACATCAACGTTAACTCTATTTACATCAATATTCAGAATACATTAAAATTTCAAAATTAAAACTCAGCATAAATTTCAGTTTTAAAAGAATTTCAAGATTAATTTTATTATCATTTTAATGTGCATCCAAAATTAAAGTCCTTGTTGGATGCCTAGTAATTAATATAACAATATAAGCAGACCGGAGTCTGAGTATAAAGGAGCATCTACCACCCCTTTACGTTAATTAACCAGGTTCGTCTAATTGAGCTCAAAGACATACCCAAATTTTCATCATATTACCGAACATCAAACTAAATACCCTTTCTACTTCAACAAGCAAATTTCATCTTAAAATTAAACTTTTATGGTTAGTACAATTTCACTAATGTCCATTTAAAGTAAATCAATTATAAAGTCATTCAATACACACAAAATGTCAAACAAAATAGTATAATTTACCTGAAGGTTACTGTCCTCGAAGCTTCAAAGTATCGTTTCTTTAGTTAATCACACCATTCAACAGGATTATATTTACGGCTTCTGATTCTCTACGCTTTTAAAATTTTCTCCATCACCATTTATTTAAAGTTGTTTCTGGGCTTTTCCGGAACTCATCTGTGTTTATCTGACCCTTGTTTCATGGATCCAGACACGTATTTGAACCATTTAATTATTAACACCCCGAAAATAGCAAAGAAATTCATGCGTCTTTCACCAATATACGCCAAAACTGCCTACTTTTGTGTATACATTTGTCGTTGTAAATTTTGCTAATTGGTACAGTGAAACTAAATTTTATTACCTTGTATCTAAGTGCACTGAAGTACATTCATGTTAGCACGTAAATAACAAACTATTTTGAATCACAAAATATACAAGCAAACTTTAAATTATTTTCTCAAATTAAAATGCACTGTTTAACATCTTCAATCAAGTCGCGGATGTAAGAGCTTTTAACGCATCGAATAGTCAAAAGTCTAAGAGGGCTTGTTTATATTCATCTCGGTATATATAGCAAAAAGCCTGTCTGTCGGTCTGTTCCCCAAAACGGGTAATTCTAAAGAATTCCTCATTCTATGTTCCCAGTCCGTTGCTCGCGCGTCGATTTTACGAATTTTCACTCGCCCATTTAAATCTCAGAAAATTTCCACACGGCACGCAAGCATGTCCGAGAAAAACTAATTAATTTTGTACAGAAATTGTTGTTCTACCTCTGATATTTGCATCCTATTTTCAACCAATTGTGACCCTCGTGACGTTGCTTAAATCCCGCCTTTTACAATATGTGTCTTTGCTTGACGCATTTTCTCTTTCCTTCTCTACCGTGTTCTTATTGGAGCAACTTGATATTCTTTATTATCGATTATTTTAGTCCACATGGAGTGTGAAATAACCCAGCTTTAGCAATTCTCATAACTATTATGCGACGTTTTCCCAAGATTCTTTGAAACATTAATTATCTGCAAACTTTACGCCGAATGTGACATTTAAACTACGCAGGTGTTCAAATATAATATTAATTCTCAGAGCCTTATTCCGTGGTATTTTAATCTTGGATTTTCACAAGTTTTTATAGGTATTAGATGTTACTAACGGTTTAATTAACTCCAATTAAATTGATTTCTATCCTTTCATTTTTAGCGAATACAACTTAAATATTAATTATTATGTGTACACTTTGTTTAATACCGGTTACTCGAAATAGAGTTAATTAAGATAAATTTTGCACGTAATTTCTCTTTGTTTAGGAATAATTACATTACACGCAGAGCTTTTCAATACTGCTTCTTTTGATATAAAGCGTCTTATAAATAATTTAAATTTCTTATTTTACTGAAACGACCGAGTTTATTTATGCTTCAAGGTTTTAATAACGCGTATTATTTAATGAAATTCCTTATACACGGTGATTAAAATTATTTGATGTGATTATTTAATTTTCTACCCTGGTCTAAATATGAGTATTTTCCCCCTATTTGAATACAAATAATCCCACTTATTCGAATTCAAATATAAAGCATTTAGACTGCTAAAACAAATTTACAAAAAAATTGCCTATCTCTCTACCCTTATCTATCTAACTTACCTACTTTGTCTCCAATTCAAAAAAAAATATTTACACCTACCCTATATCCCTATCCTATTCCTGACTCTCACCTAATCTTCACTATACTTTACTTCCCCCTACCTAATCCTATATACCTATCCTATTCTTATTCTATCCTAACTCGCCACTAATCTTATAAGAAATATCTATACTTAACCTATCTTATTTTCTTCCTACATTTACTCTTTATTCTCATCCTAAACCTATTCCTAATTATCTCCCATATTTATCCTATACCTAGCTTTATTTTCTATAAACACTTACTTCTACTCTTCTATCTACACCTATTCTATCCCTATCCTATTTAAATCTAACTCTCTTCTTGACCCTCCATGTCTTTCTTCTTACCATCCTAATACTCTTCATCCCTATCTCTCCCCCTTCTATATCTACACTTAACATCCCTGTTATCTCACATACCATAAACTTATCATCCCTATTATCCTGACTCTTACATATTGCTTCTTCTTTATGTCCTACACTTGTCTGTTTCTCATTTATTATTGTTTCCCTTTCTGCCGACAAACCAAACGATACTACTTTAAAATTATCGATTTTTCTCTCTACGGAAAATCCTCTGTACCTTCTAGAATTTTTGTGTAATGGACTCCGCCAGAATGAATTCCTTAAATCTACTTTATTAAAAACAAACTTGCCACTTAACCTCGTCAAAAATAATTCTGCCTCCACCTGCTCCTGATATGCTGCTTCTACCCCCACTACTGCATTTTCTTGTACTAAAGCTTGAACCTCTACTTTCCTATCCTCTGGACATCTTATTGTGTTGATCTGTTTACCTTCATCATCCTCTACCTCTACTACATTAATACTAAACCCCGTGTCATCCTCTGTGACTTCATAACTGCCCTTCCATGGCACTACCCTATCCTTAATCCTTACTACCTTCCCTCCATATCTATCAAAACCCTAACTTCATCATACAGTCAACACCTAAAATGCTCTGAAACTTCAGTCCAGGCACAATTACAAACTCCTGTTCACAGCTTAAACCTCCTATATCTATCCTAAGCACCACAACACTATTTACTACAGCAAACTTCTTTTTATTTGGAGCTACTAAATGGCTACGCTTTATAGGCATAATTCTATCACAAACCTTATCCCTAATTTTGCTGACGAATTCCTCCGATATTAAACTCGCCTCTGCACCTGTATCAAGTAATACTTCTACATTATTCTCAAAAATTTCTAAATTAATAATTGGCAAACATAATTTTTCCTCAGTTTCTGGCTCTACTTCCTCCTCAATTTTGAAAAATTCACGTGGATGTTCGTATACATTTACACAGAAATCTAGTGGTCTGTCGCGTTCTAAAATCCTGTCTCATCCTGTTTTCCGTGCTTGGTCCTGGTTGTCCTTCTACAACCTGTGCGTACGCCTTCCTCGTGTTAATATCCGTGTCCCTGTCTCTATTCGGCGTGCTGGTCACAGTCCTGTTTACTTCCGGTAAACTGTTCTGTCGCGTGTAACTAAGTCTTGGCGTCGGTCCCCTAGTCGCACTATTGCTCCTGTATTCCTGTCCTCGTCGTTCCCAATTCGGTCGAAAATTTCTGTTGTAGTCAGGCCGTCTCGGATAATTCGGTGTCCTGTTGTCAAACCTAACTGTGTTAACGTTTCGTTCTCGTATCTCTCTTGTCCGTCCTACACATACATCGTCATATCTCTGCAAATACTCTAAAAATGTCTCCCGTTCTGTGATGTTTTGTAAGGCCACGTGTTGTCTAATTTCCAGTTCAAAATGTCGTGATAGGTACTTGATAATCTGTCTGTCCGTCAATGGTGGATTCAGTTGTTTGGCCACACTGTATTTGCGGATGGCATATTGCTCCTAGAACCTGCAAACTCTCCCTTAAATTTTCCTGTAATCAAGTCGTCCCTAATCTGATCCTGTTTGTGATCACTCCAGTAATGTTGTAAAATTTGTTTTCAAAGTCCTGATACGTGTCTATGTCCTGTCCTACTAAATTGTACCATGCCTCCGCATTGTCCTTTAATAAAGCCTTTATCGTATTTAGTTTAGTCTGTTCGTCAAATAAATTTCCCACTAGATTTCTTACACTATTAATAAAAATTTGTGGATTTACCCTGTTATCGCCATCAAACTTCATGTGTTGGTCCAATGATACTCCACCTGTAGAAAATCTGGGACCATCCCCCGTTAAATTTGACATGTTGTATTTGATACTATTAACTTCGCGTTCTACCCTGCCTAACTGATCCCTACATGAGTCCGTCACTTCAGTCATTTTCACATTAATCTCTTCTTCACAAAAATGCGTACTTCGGACCTTAAATGTCCCATTTCCTGTCGAAGACCTGTAATATCACGCTCATTTTATCAACCCTATTTTCAACTTCCCCATTTTACGGTAAGACTATTTTAAATTCTGAAACTTCTTTATTCGTCTTATCTATTTTCTCACTTAGGGTTTCCCTAACTCCTGTTAATGTCTCATTCATTCGGTCAAATTTTCGATTTGAGTCCTCTCTCGCTCTATTCGATTCATCGCTTAGCAGTTCTAATTTTCTGTTAGACTCCTCCATCGCTCTATTCGATTCTTCACTCATCCTCTCTAACATTCTCAATATCATCTCGTTTCCTTGATCCCTGATTCCGTCCTCGACTGATCTCTACTGCCTCCAGCTTCTTCCATTTTCGAAATTTTCTCACACAATGCACTATCGTCACTTCCAATTTCCACTCCTTGACTCCTTAACCACTCCTTTCTCTGCATACGTTCAAATCACTCACACACTCTAAAAATACTCTTAAATTTATACACAAACAGAAACTCTCTTCTCAGATCGCCAGTTTCCTGGAATAAAATAACAAAATTTTATTTGGAACTCGAGCCCTCACGTTGTGGTCGCCAAAATACTGCTGTGATATACTCCTTTGAATGCGGGAACTGGGTCCTTTCAACAAAAAAATTCTAGTCCCACAGATTGGGCGTCATAAACGGCTGTGGTCCTCTTTTCGCCTCGGCTGCTCACCTAATGTTATAAACCTCCTCATTCATAAAAAAAAACACATTCCTACCAAAACATCAACGTTAACTCTATTTACATCAATATTCAGAATACATTAAAATTTCAAATTAAAACTCAGCATAAATTTCAGTTTTAAAAGAATTTCAAGATTAATTTTATTATCATTTAATGTGCATCCAAAATTAAAGTCCTTGTTGGATGCCTAGTAATTAATATAACAATATAAGCAGACCGAGTCTGAGTATAAAGGAGCATCTACCACCCTTTACGTTAATTAACCAGGTTCGTCTAATTGAGCTCAAAGACATACCCAAATTTTCATCATATTACCGAACATCAAACTAAATACCCCTTTCTACTTCAACAAGCAAATTTCATCTTAAAATTAAACTTTTATGGTTAGTACAATTTCACTAATGTCCATTTAAAGTAAATCAATTATAAAGTCATTCAATACACACAAAATGTCAAACAAAATAGTATAATTTACCTGAAGGTTACTGTCCTCGAAGCTTCAAAGTATCGTTTCTTTAGTTAATCACACCATTCAACAGGATTATATTTACGGCTTCTGATTCTCTACGCTTTTAAAATTTTCTCCATCACCATTTATTTAAAGTTGTTTCTGGGCTTTTCCGGAACTCATCTGTGTTTATCTGACCCTTGTTTCATGGATCCAGACACGTATTTGAACCATTTAATTATTAACACCCCCGAAAAATAGCAAAGAAATTCACGCGTCTTTCACCAATATACGCCAAAACTGCCTACTTTTGTGTATACATTTGTCGTTGTAAATTTTGCTAATTGGTACAGTGAAACTAAATTTTATTACCTTGTATCTAAGTGCACTGAAGTACATTCATGTTAGCACGTAAATAACAAACTATTTTGAATCACAAAATATACAAGCAAACTTTAAATTATTTTCTCAAATTAAAATGCACTGTTTAACATCTTCAATCAAGTCGCGGATGTAAGAGCTTTTAACGCATCGAATAGTCAAAAGTCTAAGAGGCTTGTTTATATTCATCTCGGTATATATAGCAAAAGCCTGTCTGTCGGTCTGTTCCCAAAACGGGTAATTCTAAAGAATTCCTCATTCTATGTTCCCAGTCCGTTGCTCGCGCGTCGATTTTACGAATTTTCACTCGCCCCATTTAAATCTCAGAAAATTTCACACGGCACGCAAGCATGTCCGAGAAAAACTAATTAATTTTGTACAGAAATTGTTGTTCTACCTCTGATATTTGCATCCTATTTTCAACCAATTGTGACCCTCGTGACGTTGCTTAAATCCGCCTTTACAATATGTGTCTTTGCTTGACGCATTTTCTTTCCTTCTCTACCGTGTTCTTATTGGAGCAACTTGATATTCTTTATTATCGATTATTTTAGTCCACATGGAGTGTGAAATAACCCAGCTTTAGCAATTCTCGTAACTATTATGCGACGTTTTCCCAAGATTCTTTGAAACATTAATTATCTGCAAACTTTACGCCGAATGTGACATTTAAACTACGCAGGTGTTCAAATATAATATTAATTCTCAGAGCCTTATTCCGTGGTATTTTAATCTTGGATTTTCACAAGTTTTTATAGGTATTAGATGTTACTAACGGTTTAATTAACTCCAATTAAATTGATTTCTATCCTTTCATTTTTAGCGAATACAACTTAAATATTAATTATTATGTGTACACTTTGTTTAATACCGGTTACTCGAAATAGAGTTAATTAAGATAAATTTTGCACGTAATTTCTCTTTGTTTAGAATAATTACATTACACGCAGAGCTTTTCAATACTGCTTCTTTTGATATAAAGCGTCTTATAAATAATTTAAATTTCTTATTTTACTGAAACGACCGAGTTTATTTATGCTTCAAGGTTTTAATAACGCGTATTATTTAATGAAATTCCTTATACACGGTGATTAAAATTATTTGATGTGATTATTTAATTTTCTACCCTGGTCTAAATATGAGTATTTTCCCCTATTTGAATACAAATAATCCCACTTATTCGAATTCAAATATAAAGCATTTAGACTGCTAAAACAAATTTACAAAAAAATTGCCTATCTCTCTCTACCCTTATCTATCTAACTTACCTACTTTGTCTCCAATTCAAAAAATATTTACACCTACCCTATATCCCTATCCTATTCCTGACTCTCACCTAATCTTCACTATACTTTACTTCCCCCTACCTAATCCTATATACCTATCCTATTCTTATTCTATCCTAACTCGCCACTAATCTTATAAGAAATATCTATACTTAACCTATCTTATTTTCTTCCTACATTTACTCTTTATTCTCATCCTAAACCTATTCCTAATTATCTCCCATATTTATCCTATACCTAGCTTTATTTTCTATAAACACTTACTTCTACTCTTCTATCTACACCTATTCTATCCCTATCCTATTTAAATCTAACTCTCTTCTTGACCCTCCATGTCTTTCTTCTTACCATCCTAATACTCTTCATCCCTATCTCTCCCCCTTCTATATCTACACTTAACATCCCTGTTATCTCACATACCATAAACTTATCATCCCTATTATCCTGACTCTTACATATTGCTTCTTCTTTATGTCCTACACTTGTCTGTTTCTCATTTATTATTGTTTCCTTTCTGCCGACAAACCAAACGATACTACTTTAAAATTATCGATTTTTCTCTACGGAAAATCCTCTGTACCTTCTAGAATTTTGTGTAATGGACTCCGCCAGAATGAATTCCTTAAATCTACTTTATTAAAAACAAACTTGCCACTTAACCTCGTCAAAAATAATTCTGCCTCCACCTGCTCCTGATATGCTGCTTCTACCCCCACTACTGCATTTTCTTGTACTAAAGCTTGAACCTCTACTTTCCTATCCTCTGGACATCTTATTGTGTTGATCTGTTTACCTTCATCATCCTCTACCTCTACTACATTAATACTAAACCCCGTGTCATCCTCTGTGACTTCATAACTGCCCTTCCATGGCACTACCCTATCCTTAATCCTTACTACCTTCCTCTCCATATCTATCAAAACCCCTAACTTCATCATACAGTCAACACCTAAAATGCTCTGAAACTTCAGTCCAGGCACAATTACAAACTCCTGTTCACAGCTTAAACCTCCTATATCTATCCTAAGCACCACAACACTATTTACTACAGCAAACTTCTTTTTATTTGGAGCTACTAAATGGCTACGCTTTATAGGCATAATTCTATCACAAACCTTATCCCTAATTTTGCTGACGAATTCCTCCGATATTAAACTCGCCTCTGCACCTGTATCAAGTAATACTTCTACATTATTCTCAAAAATTTCTAAATTAATAATTGGCAAACATAATTTTTCCTCAGTTTCTGGCTCTACTTCCTCCTCAATTTTGAAAAATTCACGTGGATGTTCGTATACATTTACACAGAAATCTAGTGGTCTGTCGCGTTCTAAAAATCCTGTCTCATCCTGTTTTCCGTGCTTGGTCCTGGTTGTCCTTCTACAACCTGTGCGTACGCCTTCCTCGTGTTAATATCCGTGTCCCTGTCTCTATTCGGCGTGCTGGTCACAGTCCTGTTTACTTCCGGTAAACTGTTCTGTCGCGTGTAACTAAGTCTTGGCGTCGGTCCCCTAGTCGCACTATTGCTCCTGTATTCCTGTCCTCGTCGTTCCCAATTCGGTCGAAAATTTCTGTTGTAGTCAGGCCGTCTCGGATAATTCGGTGTCCTGTTGTCAAACCTAACTGTGTTAACGTTTCGTTCTCGTATCTCTCTTGTCCGTCCTCACATACATCGTCATATCTCTGCAAATACTCTAAAAATGTCTCCCGTTCTGTGATGTTTTGTAAGGCCACGTGTTGTCTAATTTCCAGTTCAAAATGTCGTGATAGGTACTTGATAATCTGTCTGTCCGTCAATGGTGGATTCAGTTGTTTGGCCACACTGTATTTGCGGATGGCATATTGCTCCCTAGAACCTGCAAACTCTCCCTTAAATTTTCCTGTAATCAAGTCGTCCCTAATCTGATCCTGTTTGTGATCACTCCAGTAATGTTGTAAAATTTGTTTTCAAAGTCCTGATACGTGTCTATGTCCTGTCCTACTAAATTGTACCATGCCTCCGCATTGTCCTTTAATAAAGCCTTTATCGTATTTAGTTTAGTCTGTTCGTCAAATAAATTTCCCACTAGATTTCTTACACTATTAATAAAAATTTGTGGATTTACCCTGTTATCGCCATCAAACTTCATGTGTTGGTCCAATGATACTCCACCTGTAGAAAATCTGGGACCATCCCCCGTTAAATTTGACATGTTGTATTTGATACTATTAACTTCGCGTTCTACCCTGCCTAACTGATCCCTACATGAGTCCGTCACTTCAGTCATTTTCACATTAATCTCTTCTTCACAAAAATGCGTACTTCGGACCTTAAATGTCCCATTTCCTGTCGAAGACCTGTAATATCACGCTCATTTTATCAACCCTATTTTCAACTTCCCCATTTTTACGGTAAGACTATTTTAAATTCTGAAACTTCTTTATTCGTCTTATCTATTTTCTCACTTAGGGTTTCCCTAACTCCTGTTAATGTCTCATTCATTCGGTCAAATTTTCGATTTGAGTCCCTCTCGCTCTATTCGATTCATCGCTTAGCAGTTCTAATTTTCTGTTAGACTCCTCCATCGCTCTATTCGATTCTTCACTCATCCTCTAACATTCTCAATATCATCTCGTTTCCTTGATCCCCTGATTCCGTCCTCGACTGATCTCTACTGCCTCCAGCTTCTTCCATTTTCGAAATTTTCTCACACAATGCACTATCGTCACTTCCAATTTCCACTCCTTGACTCCTTAACCACTCCTTTCTCTGCATACGTTCAAATCACTCACACACTCTAAAAATACTCTTAAATTTATACACAAACAGAAACTCTCTTTCTCAGATCGCCAGTTTCCTGGAATAAAATAACAAAAATTTTATTTGGAACTCGAGCCCTCACGTTGTGGTCGCCAAAATACTGCTGTGATATACTCCTTTGAATGCGGGAACTGGGTCCTTTCAACAAAAAAATTCTAGTCCCACAGATTGGGCGTCATAAACGGCTGTGGTCCTCTTTTCGCCTCGGCTGCTCACCTAATGTTATAAACCTCCTCATTCATAAAAAAAAAAAACACATTCCTACCAAAAACATCAACGTTAACTCTATTTACATCAATATTCAGAATACATTAAAATTTCAAAATTAAAACTCAGCATAAATTTCAGTTTTAAAAAGAATTTCAAGATTAATTTTATTATCATTTTAATGTGCATCCAAAATTAAAGTCCTTGTTGGATGCCTAGTAATTAATATAACAATATAAGCAGACCGAGTCTGAGTATAAAGGAGCATCTACCACCCTTTACGTTAATTAACCAGGTTCGTCTAATTGAGCTCAAAGACATACCCAAATTTTCATCATATTACCGAACATCAAACTAAATACCCTTTCTACTTCAACAAGCAAATTTCATCTTAAAATTAAACTTTTATGGTTAGTACAATTTCACTAATGTCCATTTAAAGTAAATCAATTATAAAGTCATTCAATACACACAAAATGTCAAACAAAATAGTATAATTTACCTGAAGGTTACTGTCCTCGAAGCTTCAAAGTATCGTTTCTTTAGTTAATCACACCATTCAACAGGATTATATTTACGGCTTCTGATTCTCTACGCTTTTAAAATTTTCTCCATCACCATTTATTTAAAGTTGTTTCTGGGCTTTTCCGGAACTCATCTGTGTTTATCTGACCCTTGTTTCATGGATCCAGACACGTATTTGAACCATTTAATTATTAACACCCCCGAAAAATAGCAAAGAAATTCACGCGTCTTTCACCAATATACGCCAAAACTGCCTACTTTTGTGTATACATTTGTCGTTGTAAATTTTGCTAATTGGTACAGTGAAACTAAATTTTATTACCTTGTATCTAAGTGCACTGAAGTACATTCATGTTAGCACGTAAATAACAAACTATTTTGAATCACAAAATATACAAGCAAACTTTAAATTATTTTCTCAAATTAAAATGCACTGTTTAACATCTTCAATCAAGTCGCGGATGTAAGAGCTTTTAACGCATCGAATAGTCAAAAGTCTAAGAGGGCTTGTTTATATTCATCTCGGTATATATAGCAAAAAGCCTGTCTGTCGGTCTGTTCCCCAAAACGGGTAATTCTAAAGAATTCCTCATTCTATGTTCCCAGTCCGTTGCTCGCGCGTCGATTTTTACGAATTTTCACTCGCCCCATTTAAATCTCAGAAAATTTCCACACGGCACGCAAGCATGTCCGAGAAAAACTAATTAATTTTGTACAGAAATTGTTGTTCTACCTCTGATATTTGCATCCTATTTTCAACCAATTGTGACCCTCGTGACGTTGCTTAAATCCCGCCTTTACAATATGTGTCTTTGCTTGACGCATTTCTCTTTCCTTCTCTACCGTGTTCTTATTGGAGCAACTTGATATTCTTTATTATCGATTATTTTAGTCCACATGGAGTGTGAAATAACCCAGCTTTAGCAATTCTCGTAACTATTATGCGACGTTTTCCCAAGATTCTTTGAAACATTAATTATCTGCAAACTTTACGCCGAATGTGACATTTAAACTACGCAGGTGTTCAAATATAATATTAATTCTCAGAGCCTTATTCCGTGGTATTTTAATCTTGGATTTTCACAAGTTTTTATAGGTATTAGATGTTACTAACGGTTTAATTAACTCCAATTAAATTGATTTCTATCCTTTCATTTTAGCGAATACAACTTAAATATTAATTATTATGTGTACACTTTGTTTAATACCGGTTACTCGAAATAGAGTTAATTAAGATAAATTTTGCACGTAATTTCTCTTTGTTTAGAATAATTACATTACACGCAGAGCTTTTCAATACTGCTTCTTTTGATATAAAGCGTCTTATAAATAATTTAAATTTCTTATTTTACTGAAACGACCGAGTTTATTTATGCTTCAAGGTTTTAATAACGCGTATTATTTAATGAAATTCCTTATACACGGTGATTAAAATTATTTGATGTGATTATTTAATTTTCTACCCTGGTCTAAATATGAGTATATATATATATATATATATATATATATATATATACAGGGTGTCCCAACGCATACGAAACGCTCGATTACTGCTTAATGGTAACGTTTAGCGAAAAAACTTTCAAATAAATGTTATGTATATTCAAAATGGCTACAACGTAAAATTAATTAGTGTTATACAGGGTGTTCAATAAAAAAGTTATATACCAAAGTTGTTTTTTTAAATGGAACACCCAGTATTTTATTACAAATTCTGATTTCTCGTATCAAACTAAGGTAACTTTTATCAGGATTCCTATACCTAAATCTCATAGTTGTTGAGAAATTCAACTTTTTTGAAAATCGCATGATTCATTAAAAATTTTTGTAACACCATGATTTAGATGATGCTGAACATTTAACTTTTGTAGGGGAATAGTATAAACTTGTAGTTAATGGAAACATAGCACTAGCTATGAAAATAATATACAGGGTGTTCATTGCATCGTTCTCCGTTTATTGAACAATTAATGCCATTAAGTCGCTTATTTCAAATGGAACACCCTGTATATTTTCAAGTAATAAAATGCAGAATTAAATTCTCTATTCAACAATATAAGGTTACCCTATATTCATATTCAACCGTTTCCGAGTTATTAGCGAATAATTAAAAATGTTGGTACATAATTCTAAAGTTGGGTATAATTTACTTTGATCACAGGCGGCGGCGCGTTGCCTACCAAATAATATTAACTATTTGACTTCGTTGCAACAGCAACCATGTTTAAGTTTTGTTTTTGTTGTTTATCAGTTTTGTATCTGTGTTGTTGTGAGGTGAACATTTGTAAAATGAAAACCTATAGTCTTAACGCAAGGATTGATATGATGTTGGTAGTTGGCGAAGCTGAAGAAAATTGTCTATTAGCTACAAGAATTTACGCTCAAAAATTTCCTAATCGAATGCATCCTAATGCAGCTGCATTTGAAAGATTATTGCAACGTTCTAGAAGTCCAATTCGTGCTACTGGGTTCAATCGTTTTTCTGCAGACAGCATTAAATTTCTTGCTGACTGGGTTTATTTATTTTTCTGCGGATGTCAGCATTCAATTTCTTGACGACTGGGTTTATTCATTTCTTGCCGAGTGGATTTATTTATTATTCTGTAGATGTCAGCATTAAATTTCTTGCTGATTAGGTTTATTTATTTTTCTACAGAAGTCAGCATTCAATTTCTTGATGACTGGGTTTATTATTGTTTCTGCGGATATGAGCATTAAATTTCTTGCTGAATAAGTTTATTTATTTTTCTGCAGACATCAGTATTAAAGTTCTCGCCGACTGAGTTTATTACTTTTCTGTGGACTGCAGACGTCAGCATTCAACTTCTTGATGACTGGGTTTATTACTGTTTTTGCGGATTTCAGCATTAAATTTCTTGCTGATTAGGTTTATTTATTTTTCTGCAGACATCAGCATTAAAGTTCTCGCTGACTGGGTTTATTACTTTTCTGTGGTCAGCATTAAATTTCTTCATGACTGGGTTTATCAAATTTTCTGCAGATTTCATATTTCTACAATTGTTATCTAGACAATACATTAGCATTAAATTCTTGCTGACATGGGTTAAATTTTCTGCCGTTCTTGTTTCTTAATAACTCTATATACCCAAGATGTGTGATAATCGTTCGATCTTTTTTGTCAAGTTTGCTACACTTCGTTTACAGTTTTACCTGGTCGGTAATGCAGTTAACAAAATGTTACACTTAGATTCTGGTACATTGAAATGGCGATAGATGGCTCTTCAAAGCCGGTAATACAATTACCAAAGTTCATAAGATACACATGACGTCACTGATAATTTATATTGCGCCATAATTAAGAGAAGGTACATAAAATTTAAACAATAAAAATTAGATAATCTACTCACGTGAAGGATCCGTTAACCGGCAGGAATCACGTCACGGTAACCTCGGCATCGCTGCTGGTAGAGTTGGACATCCAAATTATCTCGGGGTCATGGGATGCTCCAGGGTCATCTCCGTTCCTATATGCAGTGGAAGACGGGAATAGGGAATTAAGGAAAGATACTCAAGATAAGGAAATCTACATAATAAGATAACACGACACCCGGCACGACTGTTCACTTCAAAGTTCGGCGTAAAAAAGCCACGTTTCCGCGCGAGAACCGCGGAACTCCCTACTCTTTTGTAGCATTGCTATACCCCTATAGGGATAATTCACACTTCCAATTGCACTATTGTGACGTGCCGGAAGCCCCGCCCAGTTCATTTAAAAATGTTCGCGCGTCTTGCGTATTTAAAATTATGGCGGGAAGCTTCCGCACATTAAAAAACTACTTAACATAAAATGTTAAAGTGCAAATTCAGTTTGCACGTAACAATCGCGACAAAGCCACAAAAGAAAAAACTTAAAAAAAGAAAAAGTCTGTTAGCACAGTAACAGCTTAAAATCTAAGTCCTTACTACCCTACATAAACCCTAACTTAAAACCTACAAAATGTTTATATAAGGCGCCACCTGGTTTTTCGACCGATAACACGTCTACCGAAGTACCAGGAAACGGAATAGGTAGCCCGATAGTCTTTGACTACACTAATTACCGACAGCACAAATTTGTCGGGGAGCATGAAACACTGCTTAAACTAACACGGGTGCGACAAGTCGCCTAACCTATCTAAGCCTATCTAAACTTATCTAACTAAAGCTAACATAAAGTTCTTATATGCAAACACACATGAGTGTTGCATCAAACTATTCTTCTTTTTTTTGGCAAGAAGTGCCCAAATTTAAAAAAATGTTCATGAGAGTGCGTCACCTTGCACTCTGGCAAATTTTGTTTCTGGTACTTTGGTTTCTTCCGATGCACATTTAACTTGTCCATGACACAGTTGTGAATCCACAAATTTACCAAAAGTACCGCCTACTAAATCCTTATATGCTAACCTGACAAATTACATTTCTAAATTGGGTTAGCTTTTTCACTTAAATTTCAGAAAGATAATTCCCACGTCTGGTCATATATACCACACGTTAGGACGATAAAAAGATAAGATAAGATCTCACATTGATGTTAAAGATAATAGATAAGGTAAAGATATTAAGCTTAAGTTGTTATCCTCAAAGGTAATGAAGAAGATAACGGTATTAAGCTTTAGTTATTATTTGAGATACTCGATAAGATAACACGATATTAAGTTAAAGTGATTATAAGAGATAGTAGGTAACATGAATTTAAACAGAAGTTATTGCTCAAGATAACCGGTAAGATAACGCGACATAACTCAAGTCATTCCTAACGGTAGTCGGTAAGATAACGATAAATTAAACCAAAATTATTACTAACAGTAATTGGTAAGATAACGATACTAAACTAAGGTTATTACCAAAGGTAATCAATAAGATAACGATATTAAACCTAAAGGTATTGTCGAAGATAATAAAGAAGACAAAGATATTGGCCTAGTTATTACCCAAGACAATGATAACAACAAAAGAGTGGCTCCAGTAGAGCCGTTTAAATGGGATTGACCCTATAAAACACAGCGTAGTCTGAAGGACCACCTGCAATATTAATCCGACAAGATAAGATATACACATTTTAAAATTCACTAGACTCCTAAGAGAACTAGTACGATAATTTTCCTAACGAGTGCTTCGACTACGATAAGAAAATCAGACAAAGATAGACACGACAACTTAAAAGTATCTTCACAGATACAAACACACAAAACAAACTGTTTTAAGGTAGTTTTTAAATCGGTAGCACCCTAAACACACAAAATGTCCAATTAAAAGCAGTTAGATACAGATACACTGTCCCCATATGCTAAAACAACCGAGAATTTAATAAGATAACAATAAGAAACAATAGCACCTCACCACAAAGTTCAATAAAAACAACGAAAAAAATGTTTATACGTTATGTTGATTTAGTAGAAAAACAAATAAAGATATAGTGTAATGATGTAGTATAATGTGGGCGACTGCAGTAATTCAGAAGAAAACACATGGAATAGACAATCCTAGCTTTTGCAACTGCGAATATGAACTATTTCTTTCAATGGCATAGATCGCGCGTGTCCTATGTGAGCCCAAAGAAGAAAGCATTCACTCAACATCAGCCAAAACCAGTCATAAAAATTCAATGGGTTATTTCAACCAAAGTTACGACAATTACCATTCAATTAAACCATATAAGAGAAATACTAAAGACCGAACAATATGTAATAGGAAAATTTCAAGGGTTAATTAAATGAAACGACAGAGCTATATTGGGGGGTGTAGAGGATGAAGTGATATATGAGTAACGGTATGGTCGAGGAAAAGTCAACCAGAAGAAAAAGATAGCTAAATTAAGGTAAGTAAAGTTAAACGTGTAAGAAATTATATACTATATGAGAGAAGGAATAAGTAATTAAAGATACTAATTGATGACGAGAACAAAAAAATATTAGGTAGATGGTGAGGAGAATGGGACATGAAAAACTTAATTAGCATTTGGGTCAGCAGAGAATGGCTTAAGGTCTTTAATATGCCACCTGCCTTGGCGTTTTCCTTCAGTATCCTGAAGTTCATAGATAAGAGGACTAATAACACGTGTGACTTTACACAGAATGAATTTAGGGGCCAATTTTGAAGAAAATTTCTTAGATGCATCCGATAAGACATAGTTCTTTTTCCAAACTTGTTCGCCTAAGGCAAAGGAAATATTTCGCTTACGCAAGTTATAATGGTCCTTACTCTTTTCGTAAGCTTTTAACAAATTTTTCTAACGTCGTTAAAGATAGAAGGTAGTGACTGTTGGTCCTTGTCCCAACGTACTTTATCGTCAAATTCAATTACGTTAGTATCGTCAGGCACTAAACCATAGTAACTCCCATCGATTGGGGTATATCTTCCAAAAACAAGAAAGGACGGAGTGAATTGGGTTGCTTCGTGCTTAGATGTACGCAAAGCTTGAGCAATTTCAAAGATATGTTCATCCCATGTAGTATGGTCTGAATTAATATAAGACGAGATAGCGGTAATTAACACTCGATTTACTCTCTCGGTAGGGTTTACTTGGGGATGATATTTTGCGTTAAACCAAATTTTTGTACTTTGTAACTTTTAACGAAATTCTGAAAATCTTTAGAGATAAATTGTGCACCATTGTCACAAAGAATAATCTGGGGACACCAAAGATAAGAAAGACATTCTGTTCTAGGAATTTAATTATTGCAGCGGAGGTAGCTTTACGTAAGGGTTGCACCATAACAAATTTAGAAAACCAATCGGTAACAACCAAAAGATATTGATTACCTCTTTTCGATCGAGGAGAGGTCCTAATAAGTCAAGCGATATTAATTGAAAGGGATAAGATACACGCTTAAAGTTACCCATTAAACCAGGGCGAGCATCTTGCGAACTTTTATGGGAACCACAAATTTTGCAGCTTTTAATGTAGCGACAAACAGATTGCTTAAGTGTGGGCCAGTAATACAATTCAGATATTTTCGCGAGTTTTGTAACACCAAGGTGTGCAGCTAAGGGATCGTCGTGACATAATTTGAGCACCTCACTGCGATTTGCAGTGGGCACAACGAGTTTCCATTCAGGTATATTCGATATTTTATGTGGGGACGAGGATACAAATTTATACAGTCTATTATTAGTTACTCGAAAGGTAGGAAATTTGTCGGGATTATCGGAAACTTTTTATCATATTGAGGTACCAGGTATCCAGAATTAAATTTGGAAGGTTAAGAGAAAAACATCTCGAGATAACGCATCAGGTACGATATTTAATTTGCCAGGCCTATGCCTAACGTCAAAAGTAAATTGAGATATACGCAAGTTCCATCTTGCCAAACGACCTGCGGGTTGTTTCAAGTTATTAAGCCAAGTGAGTGCTGCACAATCAGTGATTACGGTAAAGTGTGTACCTTCGACATATCCTCTAAATTTCTCGATGCCAAAGATAACACCCAATAGTTCTCGTTCGGTAGCAGAGTATTTTTGTTCGGCAGAAGTTAAGGCACGGCTCGCATAAGCGATTGGATGTTCTAAACCATTGTTTACCTGGAACAACATTGCACCTAACCCGGTAAGTGAGGCATCGGTTTGTATATAAAACTTATCATCGAAATTTGGAGAGATTAAGATAGGTGCTGAAGTGATTAGTGTTTTAATTTGTTCGAAAGCCTGTTGGGATTCTAAATTCCACTCGATAGTTTGGGATTTCTTTTATTTTTAATTAAAGCGGTAATGGGTGCAGATATAGTTGAAAGGTTAGGTAGAAAATGCGATAGTAGCTAATCATTCCTATCAAACGTTTGATTTCGGTAACAGTTTTGGTGTTTTAAATTTAGTAATAGCATCAACTTTAGCAGGATCGGCTCGTAAGCCTGTCCCATCGACAATAAAACCAAGAAATGTAAGGGATGAACGACAAAATTGAGACTTTTCCCAGTTTATCTTAAAACCTGCTGCATTTAAACGTTCAGCAACTTCATCTAATGTGGCGATATGTTCATCGAAAGAACTTGAGATAACTAAGATATCATCTAAAAATACAAAGGCACGTTCTTGATGTAAGATAGGACCTAACGTTTGATCCATAGTACGTTGTAAAGTTTGTGGAGCGTTACAGAGACCAAATGGCAAAAATTATATTCGAAAAGACCTCGGCCTGGGACACAAAAAGCAGTTTTTGACGAGAAGATAAGTCAAGAGGTATCTGATAAAAGCTTGTCTTAGGTCGATAGATGAGATAAATTTTGCGTTACGAAGCCTGCTCAAAATTGAGTCAGTTCTGGGTAGAGGGTAAGCGTCTGGAACAGTAACAGAATTTAGCTTCCTGCCATCAAAACAAACACGCCATTCGTCATTCTTTTCCGAACTAGCAATACGGGAGAGGTCCACGGTGAATTTGAAGGAGAGATAACACCAGATACTAACATTTTGTCTATTTCCGCATGTAAATGCTTTTGTAAGGCAGGCGATAAGGGATATTGACGTTGCTTAAAGGGAAGGGCATCACCTGTGGAGATAACGTGTGTTGCCGTTGTAACACAACCAAGTTCAGAGGTATTAAGTTTGCGAAATTTGTCGATTGTAGCGTTAAGAGTTACATCTTGGGAATCAGTAAGAGAGATTTTGTTAGATATTCCTGTAGATGCACAGGAGTTCGTTTTAATAGAGGTTTGCCATGAAAATCCTGAAAGTAAAGTGACAGATTAAAAGTTTACAGAAATCAACGCCTAGCAGAAAAGGATACGCTAATGCAGGGACAATCAAAAATAAAACATCACGTTCAAGAGACTCTACACGAATTTTTAACTTAAGGGAACCAGTTACATGTATTTGATTATCGTCAGCTAAATTTATGGAAGTTTTTTCGGGAATAATTTGAATTTTGATATTTTGTTGAGATAATTGATGTAAACCTTCGTTATTTATAAGAGAACATGAAGAACCTGTATCCAGTAAAGCAATTACATTTAAGGAACCAATTGAGATAGATAAGTGTGGACGGTTATCGAAGGGTTTTTTAACAAGTTGTGAAACAGCGGTAGTCTTTTTATGATAAAAGGAATTGACGGTTTGTAACCACTTAGACCACTCGGCTGGAGTAGTATAGCATAATTCCTCTAATAAAGGTAAGGTATTTTGTACATTAATAGTAGCGGTATTATTATTAGATAAATTTAATGACGGTACAACGTTAGAAGTGGTTTTATAATTTAAATTTATTGGCGTCTGTGTCCGTTGAATGATTGGTGTTGAGGGCGATTTTGGTTTCTTGAGATATTCACACCCTGATTTGAAATATCTCGACGGGAGTTTCCCGATACGTTAGGATTACAGTTGGTGCAGTTAGATTTGTAGATATTTGAGCGACCACAACCATAACAAAAAATATTTTTAGGGTAAGTGCAGACAGTATAGTTATGTCCACTTCGCTTGCAGTTCCAACAGGTAAGTGCGTTATTAGTTACGGTAGGAGGAACGTTAAGGGTAGATACTTTACGGGAAGGTCGAACTTGGCAAGCTAGATCAGGTTCGAGAAGACCAGATAATTTCTCGGTGGTGGTCGATATTTGTCAATCCTTGACCTCACTTCTTGAAGAGAGCGACATAGGTCTTTAAAATGAGCTAGCGAAGATATGGTCTGTAATGCCAAATGTTCTGAGAAATAGGGTTCAAATTTCTAAGTAATTGATCGATAATTTCGGATTCGGAAGGTTTTTGTCGAGTCTGCTATATAAAGCTTCTAATGAGGTAATAAAAGACACAACATTTTCGTTGGGACCTTGAGTTCGGTTACGAATTTCGTTCCAAAGATCGTTAATGTAGCCATAAGGTAGGAAGTCTCGTTTTAAACAGGCAACTAACTCATTCCAGGTAGAAATTTGGTGTCGTATGTTTCTGTACCATATTAATGCTGAGCCTGCGAACAAATCACCAGCTGAGATAAATAGATCTTGGTCGGTACACCCGCGGAAATTTTAAAATCGTTAATCCGGTCAAGAAAGGATGATAAAGAAACCTTCGAATCAAACCCTTCAAAGGTGAGACCCCATTTGTATACAGGTATAGGTTTTCCTAATGGTTTAGGTTCGGCAAGCGCAAGATTTGAAAAAGGTGACGATATATCTACGTCTGCGTTAGGATTAAGTCTTTCTAAAAGAATTCCTTCAAGCAATAACACCTCGGACAACAAACTTTGTTTAGCTTGAGTCGCTTGGTCATCGTTATATAAAGATAATGAATCAACTCGCTGTTTGACGTGAGTTATTCTTGAAGTCAATCTCCCTAATTCGATATTAGTAGCCGCAGGATCTGTTTTGTTTATTCTACCCGATATATCATCTAAAGATAATTTAATTTCTGATACGTTGAGTGGCCAATCGCCAACAGGGTTCTTTAAGATAGCCACGCCTTTGGTTTCCTGTGACAAAACAGCCCTAAGTTGAGATCGCCTATCATTCTGATTGGTCGCAGCTATGATACTTCTGCACTCCAGCTCGTAGATCAATTCCAGCGATTTTAAATGTGATACGTTCATTATGAATACAATATTCAAGACACGATATAAAAATATGCGATTTTGACGCAGGTTAGAAGGTAAAAACACGTTACAGCTACTTTAAGGTAATACGATACGATATTTAGAGGTAAGAACTTGTTAGAACGTCACCGATAACACCAAAGAAACACATTTAAGGTATATGGAAACGAAATCAATGTTCAGTTAAATACATATTTTATAGATAATGACAGACAAGCCTTCCAAAATGGAAAATGGGCGCAGAGGATATGTTATTTAACCTATAAGGCAACAACGTATAGTCAAACACTTCTTAAAAAAGGTATACTAGCAATTTATTTCACTCAAGTGTTTTTTTAAACACTTAATTTTCATGTAAAAGATAAACCATAATGCAATTTTAGAATGTAACATAAAGATGTATTTAAGTTTCAAAAACGGCCTTTCAAAGTTAAGGAAAGCAACTAAAGATATTTTAATAGGTAATTCTATAATACTGTATTTAAAGACATAAGGTAAGGTAAATACTTACATGAATAAAAGTAAAGTTCTTTAAGTGAAGAAGCTATTAATGCATTGTATCCTTATAAAGGAAATTATTCTAACCTAAAAACAAAGAAGAAGCCCCTGAAGTTCATAGCCTGAACAGGTTGAAGGCGCCATCTGCTACACTTCGTTTACAGTTTTACCTGGTCGGTAATGCAGTTAACAAAATGTTACACTTAGATTCTGGTACATTGAAATGGCGATAGATGGCTCTTCAAAGCCGGTAATACAATTACCAAAGTTCATAAGATACACATGACGTCACTGATAATTTATATTGCGCCATAATTAAGAGAAGGTACATAAAATTTAAACAATAAAATTAGATAATCTACTCACGTGAAGGATCCGTTAACCGGCAGGAATCACGTCACGGTAACCTCGGCATCGCTGCTGGTAGAGTTGGACATCCAAATTATCTCGGGGTCATGGGATGCTCCAGGGTCATCTCCGTTCCTATATGCAGTGGAAGACGGGAATAGGGAATTAAGGAAAGATACTCAAGATAAGGAAATCTACATAATAAGATAACACGACACCCGGCACGACTGTTCACTTCAAAGTTCGGCGTAAAAAAGCCACGTTTCCGCGCGAGAACCGCGGAACTCCCTACTCTTTTGTAGCATTGCTATACCCCTATAGGGATAATTCACACTTCCAATTGCACTATTGTGACGTGCCGGAAGCCCCGCCCAGTTCATTTAAAAATGTTCGCGCGTCTTGCGTATTTAAAATTATGGCGGGAAGCTTCCGCACATTAAAAAACTACTTAACATAAAATGTTAAAGTGCAAATTCAGTTTGCACGTAACAAGTTGTAGTTGTGCGTTCTGTAAACAAATTAAAACTTTTTCAAAATTGTCCTTGTCAGGAAGGAATAATAATAGTGGTCGGGTTAAAATTATTGAGCAGTTTATAGTCAATGCAAATGAAGTGCTGGAAAAATCGTTGGCTCTGTGGGCAGATCCGTCAATTGCAATGTACGACCTGATGACACCGGAAGTAATACAGTATGTATTCGTTGGCTTAATATAGATTTAATTTTCTTAATGCATTTACTTGATATAATCTTCATCTGAATTTTTTAGTGAACAAGAAGAAGAACAACCAGAAACGACCGCGACTAGTTCCACGGTCTGAGGCGTCAAAGATGAAAATGACAGCCCTCACAGAACCGATAAGGTAATATTTTACCGTTCAGAGTTGTAGTTGTGAGTTTTTTGTAAACAAATCAGAAATGCAAACTTTTAAAAAAAGTTTGGAGCGAGTTAGAAAGGTAGCCAAAAGTTTAATGCTAAAAGAAAAAAAAAGGTTTGGAGCGAGTTAGAAGTTCTTTATATTTGAGATGCTTGCTCATTTGAAAAACGAAGATATAAACAACTTAGGTGAAATATAGTATGTTTATTCTAGAGTACATAACATTATATTTTCTAATTATATATTTTATAAATTACAAAAGAAAAATACATTGTATTCTTCTTTCGTTTGTTTTCACTTCTCATTACTTGCGATTAAATAACTACGACTTGTTATTCTCTAAAAGCGTCGACCATTAACCTACATTCGGTTCATAGTCGCATAGACTTTGGGATCAAAGTATCACACTCTCAGTTTGATGGCCTACTTTGGGTCGTTAGTCACGTTGCTTTTAGTCGATTGACCTACATTGGGTCCATAGTCGCATTGACTTTGGAACTAAAGTATTACACTCTTTTAGTTGAATGACTTACTTTAAGTCCATAATCACGTTGTTTTTAGTCGATTGACCTACATTGGGTCTATAGTCACATTGACTTTGGGACCAGTTTAACCCACTGACCTACTTTGGGTCCATAGCCGCATTGACTTTGGAATCAGTTTGACCTACTGACGTACTTTGGGTCCATAGTCACACTGACTTTGGGACCAGTTGACCTACTGACCTACTTTGGGTCCATAGTCGCATAGTATTGCTACTAAGGTTAGTTGTATATTGGAGAGAGGGTAAGCATTTTAAACCGTTGAAATTCTACGGATTGTGTATAACAATAAACTGACGGTTATAGTTTTAATAAGGTTTCCGAGTATAAGTTGTAGATAAGGCAAGACAAACAAACATTGAGTTCAAAGAAGAGTGACAGGCGATGTCCACTTAAGAGGGAATTATTGTTTTTGGAATGGGTAATATTATATTGTCGGTTAGAATGTAGGGACCGAAACAGAACAAGGTAGGTTACATATGCAATAAGTAAGAATAAGATAGAGACGTAACGTATCAAGTATTCATTTAACAAAAGGAAAACTAAAATAAAGATAGTAGATATCAATGCATTTGGATAGAAAGGAGTTGAGCTTATTTGAATGGAGGACAGGTGGAACTTGCTAACAGAGAAACAAAGAAAGACTACCAAGTAGGTATGGGACGGAAACAAGTATAGTTTTGAATATTGGTTAGAGAGGGTAATGTTTGATTACTGCTACAGATGGACAACAAGCACAACAAGGAAGGGTATTTGATTAAGTATGGATAAGAGTGAAAAAGAAATACAATATGTTAATATAGACATATTTTGAGTGGGGTTATTTGTTGGATTGGCATGCAAGTGGTTAACTAAACAAAGAGGAATTAATGTGGCAGAGGTAGTAAGAAGAAGAAAGACATAATACAAAGTTCGTTAAGTTTGGGGTTCAGACTAGGCAGTGGGATAAGAACAGATTGGGGGTTAGACTTGGTAAGGAATAGTAGATTGAGGGAGTATGTTAAAGGGAGATTGCTATAATAAGTGTATTATGGAAGGCGTGTTTTAACATTAACTTGGGTTTAGTAAAGGCTAAATTTCGGAAAAGTGAGTGTTGGTTGCGAGAGCTACAAAGAAAATAACTACGTGAGCGGGTTTGTGCCAGGGCTAAATTCTTGGATTTGGATGGCAGTGATGTTTTGTATAAAAATTTCGGGGAAGTGAGTGAACGTTAGCTTGTGGGTTTTAAGAATTGGGAAACCGTTGGAAGTTTACTGAAAAGCCTTGTTTGTTTGTATCGATGGATTTTTGAGAATTTAGGACCTATAGAGGGGCACAAAAGCCTATATAAACACGAGGATTTGGTGATAGGGCTCTTTCTTATCTTTGCATCTCTTTATGCGCTAACTACTACACTAGTAATAGTGAACGAGATTACAGTTAACTTGTCTACAAGTGATGACAGTCTTCGAGTACAGTTTGAAATATAACTGACACAAGTGGTGTTGAGTTTCGACCAGTTGTCAGCAAAGGTATTATAGAAAGTTTTAAAGAATGAAAATAAGTAGCAGCCATACATAAATAAGTACCGACTGCGTGATATTTGGTTGGGTGCAGAGTAAGCACATTAAATGGAGTAGAGGTCCATGGTAGAAAAATTTGATTGTTTACCTACCGTAAATGGGATCCGTGGAATCCATAGAATTAGAGGAATTTGGAAATCTCTGGTAATCGAGAGTAGCGGCTAGCAGTTAATGATTGAACTTTTATAATATTATTTTTCTATATTTTGCTAAAGAGGAATTTAGGTTATTAAAATGATTGTTGTATTATTTTATTATGTGCAAGGTAAAAGGAACTTTTGTAATTTGTTGTGTTGAAATTAGCACGAGTAATTAAAGATTTTACTATGAGCTCGTATTAAGCCAGGGGTAAAGTAAAGTTGGTAGTAAAGTCCTGTTACTTTTAATGATTATTAATCTGGGTAATATGTGATAAAATGTATTATTTGAAAAGGGGATAACATGTAAAATAGTTAATCTGAGAACTAAATGTTGTTGATGAGTTTTGGTGTATAATTTTTCGCTGAATAAATCGAGGAGAGTTACCGTTGCAGCGTTTTTCTTTTTGTGGCATAGTTATGTTTCAGACAGGAGCAGAGCAGCCGTGGTAAACTACACTGTTGGAGTTTATTTCAAAGATAACTTCAAAGCATTACGACACCCAAGCGTGGAGTATATTACAGAAGAGAACTCGCAGCATTTATGGCGTCCAAGTCGTGGGGCCGTAGTAATAGCATTTAAGGTTTCTTTTGTTTAGGCAGTTTTTAACAGACCGCATATCGCAGCACTTATGACGCCCAAAAGGTGGGGCTCGAATTGGCTTTAGGATACAGAGTTTGCAGATATATATATATATATATATATATATATATATATATATGCCCCACAAATGGGGCGTCATAAAAATGCACTGTCTTCCTGGAAAGATGTCCTATCTCCGTGCCCCTATTTCAGTTGATATAACTTGCTAAAAAAACTACTAAATTTTACCTAAATAAATTTTTGAGTTCAAGTTTTGATTACGAAATGTTCTAGTTGCGTACCTTCTGAAAATGCTTTCCAAACAAACATTCCACGGCTAGCTCTGCTCACTGCTTCTTCAGAGATACTCACCACAGCTACTCATTCTCTCAACAACCTTTATAATAAAAAAAAATAAATAATCCTTTTATTCTGACAACATAAATAATAAATTCACACAATCTCAACATTTACAATATTCATCCACGTTAAACATTTCATACCCCTACTTGGTAATAAAGTCATCAATCAAATAAACCCGTGAATTTATGCTCCTCTACATTTATTGCTTCATTTTAAAGTAGATGGTACTATCCCAGAACCTTAATTTATTTTCCCCTGGTCTATGGTGAGCTCAGCATAAACCTTTTTATATGTGTGCATAAATTTTTGCACTTAATATCATACAAAAGACCTGTTTACCTCTTACATCTGTAAAATATTATACGAGCATTTACACCCACAGATTTATAATAAAAAAAATTGCCCTTTACATAAGTCCATAAATTAATTTTCAGTTCATAAATATTTTCACCAAATAAAACTCAAATCACCAACAGTTTAAATAAATCAACACCAGCACAACAGGTTAAACAAAAAAAAATTGTTACCTGGAAAGTATTCTGCTTTCTGATCACCTCCATCCAAAATGACTGCACGTACCCGGATAACTCCACGTAGATGCCTTCCATTGTGAACAGCAATTCCATCTCGAACTCGTTGTTCATCCAAATCATCAACAATCCCTGCCGCTCCAGATCCAAACGTCACCTCTTCTTTCACGCAATGTGCAACAAGCACCCTCGTTCAATATGCAAAAGTTCTTTATTTACAACTCATCCTGCTTCAATTATTACAACGATTTACTACGGTTCACTCCGTTTTAAACTAACTTAAACCTACTTGTGCATAAAAACACTTGTAAATCTTACGTCGGACTGCATTTGTCACGTGGTTTGGAGCTAGGACGATCTTCTTGTAGACTTGGAAAATAAGAGAGCGAATGCCGCCTCCAGCAACGCTTATATAACCACAACCCCTTCAGTTGCCTGTATTTCTGTTACCCATTCTTTGTAAATTTGCAAACGGCCACAAATTACACCTGCACGTAAACACAGCGGTCTTTCAAAACTCAGAAATCGTCAATACAAACACTTCATTACCGCGAAAAACTGTCTAACCGTGCCAACTGTCTAACTATTCCTTGAATTTCTACCCTTCCGTTCACCTCCACACAAATACAATCACGCCTCTCGTGAGCGCTTTCATCCAATTATCTCCCTTGCACTCTCATAATAACATTTCTCAGCTTTGTCTTCCTTTCCTACCTAAAGTGTCTACGTTATTTTTGCCTTACTGGTATCTCTTTCTGTCCCGTGTTTTCTGTCTCACTTGTAGCCCCGCTATTATTATATTGTTCACGGTTAATTCTCCATTCTTTTATGTGCGCCTTGAAAACTCGATACCGTCCACGAACATGTTGCATCTTCGTCCCTTTTATTGGTCTTTAAAGTATACTTGTCTGACACGCGCTTGAAAATGTTTGTCACTTAAACACATGATATCTTGCATCTGCCTCTGTTACGTATTAAATGTTGTCTGTCGCCTGATTTTATTGATCTGTTTTCCACTCGTAGACCGTTACATAATTTACCTCGAATTATCAACGTAATCTAGCTTTACAAGAATCGTTTATTTACCCCAACAACTTCGGTTTTATAAAATCCTCGACTGTTTTAACGTTCGTTGAAAGCTTTAGCTTATGCTGTATTTAATAAATATACGTTGCTTAAATTATGGATTTTATACTGAAAAGCTTTAATACTAATAATCTTTGTACATAATTTTCGACCATGGCATCGATCTTAATTGTTGTCCATGTACTAAATTAACGCAAACAAATTAAACCTACATTATAATATGTAATTTTATCCCACTCTAATTATATTGAAGCGTTTTAAATAAATTATTAATTTTTATATACAGGGTACCTATAAATACATAAATGCTTGATTTATTTACATCTACCCAATCACAGTACTATACCCTATTCACGTTAAATATGGGAAGACGTCATAATTAAAATAAACGCTGCGTTGTTATGGTTAAGTTATTTTATGAGTATTTCCTGATCAGAGTAACCATTTCTCGTGCGCGCGAATCCAAATGTCTAAGCATTCTAAATGTTAAATACTCGCAACTTGCAATGTATAAATTGTTTTAGTTCTTAAAAAACTGTTTTATTTAGCAAATATAAGACACAGACGATTTATTACAAAACTAAACAATGACAATAAAATGAGAAATGTCAAGGTATTAGAAGTAAAAATGTTGCAACACCGAATAGAACTGCAAACTGCTACACAATAAATCCTAATATCATTAAACCTACGTTCATAGTTACTTTCACATTTTACAATCACTAGCACTTTATTACTGTTTATGACGTCATCCCATATTTAACGTGAATAGGGTATATCTATATATTATACACGCACGCACGCATGCGCACCCGCACGCTTACGAACTAAAAGAAAATTCGTTACCAGAATAAAGAAACAAAAAAAAAGAACCACCCAACAAAACACACAAAAAACTTTTATCTGGCTCAAAGCGCCAAGAATAGAAGAAAGAGAAAGAGAGGGAAAATGAAAGAAAGGAAGGAAAGACGGGTAATACACAATCTAGGAGGACTAAGATGGAACGGCTTGAACACTGAAAAAGTCGTCGGAGAACGGATATTTCTTGTGAAGAAACAGTACAGTCTTGAACCTCAACAAAAGTAAAGGAACGAGGAAGAAAACCCAACAGTGCCAGCCAGAAGAGGACCCAAAGGTCAAGCCTCAAGCAAACGAAAGAACAAGGCAGAACGAGAGGAAGAGAGGAGGAACGCTAGGAAAATGAACAATGTACTCTCAACTGTGGTAGTCGAAACCGAAGAACCAAAGAAAAGAAAGGCTGACTAGTTCTTAAGTCGACTAAGTTATAGTTTCCGAAGGAAGAAAGACGAACTAGAAAGCACCTACCACAGGAACGGATGGACGAAGCACAATCGGTATGGGGATCGACAGCAAGGAAGACCAGCGAAAGGAAAAAGAGAGGAATGTGGAATGAAAGGAAAAAAAAAGAAAAACCCAAAAAGAATAACACCAACACCAAGTACAAAACCCAATAAAAAACTAAGAATTGTAGAAAAGAAAATAAAACAGAATCCCACTGTAGTTATGTACGAGTAGGTGTGTGCGTGTGCGTGCGTGTGTGTGTGTAAGAAGTGTGTGTGTGTATGTGTGTGTGTGTATGTGTTGTGTGAGTATACAGTGTGCGTGTGTGTATGTGTTGGACCGCTGTAGTCGCCTCTTACGACAGGCAGGTCGTACCATGGTGCTATTCTAATTCCGGAGCCACACGGGTGAAGAAAAGAAAGAAAACGAAAGAAAACCCCGCAAAACAAGGAAGAAGACAAATTATTAAGTCCAAAAATCAAATCCGAGGAAGAGCAAAGTCGTCATCTGGGGCGCGAGGACTACATATTAAGCTTAAGGCGTTTACGCCGCCAAAAGGAGAACGAAACAAGATCAAGGATATTAGGGTTTTGCCGACATATGTCCTTAGGTTCGGAAGGAGCATAGAATAATGTCTGCCTCGGTTGGACAGTTTTCTGCCAAATAGGAATAGCAGGGGGTGTAATAGTTGTAGCACTAGGTTTAGTAGGTGGCAAGGGTAGTTTAGAAAACTCAAAACGCGTCATAGAAGGACGTTGTTTATTGTTGAGATTGGTGGTAAGAAAGTCAATAGCAGAAAAGGAAACATCATGGGAGGTCAGAATATCAAGGATAGAAAAAGAAAAGGTATTGGCTGTAAGAGAATCAACCTTACGAAAAGAAACAAAAGCAGAACACACGTCAGTTACATTAGAGAAAGAGACAAAAGCAGATAAAATTTTAACAACCTTAGTTAAAAGAACAGAAGTAAGTAGCATTTTGTCAGCATGAGAAAAATGAGTAAGAGTAGGTAACGAAACAGGATCATGTAAAACTTTAACGACAACAGCAACAGGCATCACAACCACGGGTTCCCTAACTTCAACAGGACCTTCTCTATCCGTATTAGAAATTATCTTCACTTCAGCTACGGCTGTGATTGCCGACACAACAAGAATTTCATGAGTCGAAGCATGTAAGAAAGCAAGAACAGGTAAAATTTTGACAAAGACGGGAAGAGGCATTAAAGATACAGGTTCGTGGACTTCAACAGGACCTTCGCAGACTGAATTGGAAGTTATCGTTACTTCAGCGACATGTGTGCTTGCAGACACGACAGAAAAATCTTGGGTAGAATCGTTTAAGAAAGCGGGAGAAAACTAACTCTTGAGAAGCTATCTGCAAGTCATTAATTCGAAGCATGGGTTGTAATGGTGGTGGAGGTACAGTTTGGGGTGTGAGTGAATAAGTAGGGCGAGAAGAAGGAGGAGTAAAATAGAATGTAGAACTAGAAACGGAAAAAATTTTGTTCGAAGTTATATATGCCGAAGAAGGGTATGTTTTGCTAGTAGGAGCAGGGTAACCTGAATGAGGGACAGAAGAAAACGTAGAGTGAGAAGCAGAAAAGTTTGGCTCTTAGAACTGAGAACAAAAGTTGAAGTATTATTTGAAGAACTATTGGTAGTAGGATGACAGTTCGGACAATTGCGGCGAGAAACTCCCTTATATCCGCAACCATGGCAATGGAGTACAACGTGTCAAAACATGACCAGGGTTGTCGCAATTAAAGCAGATGACCTGACGAGTAGAAGTAGGAGGAAGAAGAGTAGAACGTACGGAAGAAGTATCGGATCTACTCGTAGTCGTCGGAGAAATCTTAACAACTCGGTCATGTGAAGCAAAAGTATTTTCCTCAGTAGTAGCAAACTTATAAGCAAAATTCGGAAGTTCAAAATGTTGAATCAGTAAATTAGACAACGACTTCCAGTCAGAAAACCTATGCTGAAAACCACGATACCAAAGTAGCACTTTAGACTCGAACAAATTCACTGCAGTCTCCAATAAATGCAATTCGGACACATGGTGAGTTCGTCGGAGTTTCTCGACCCGTCTCCAAAAATCATGTACGGTAAGAGTGTTCGGGGCACCAGAAAATTTTTAATTCCACTCCCACACTGGAAGACCTTGATGGGAAGCCGAAAAAGAAGTCATTTTGAATACGGACAAGAAAGAAATTGGTAGAAAGTAACTAAATAAAGGCTAACCGTAACTCAATAGTAGCCAAAAACAATATTGCGAATACAGGACAATCTAAAACATATCCGACGGATAAACTTTAGAAACATCAATGGAAGCGAAACAACAAAATAGAAATTAGAATAGGGCTGTAGAATAAAAGAAAAAAAATCGGAGGAAAAACTAACTTTAGACGTAACAGGGAGAACAAAATATACAGAGAGAGAAGGAAGAACAAAAAAAATCTTGGGCGCCAGCGTTTTCAATGGACTAGGATTATTGGCGAAAACACAAGTCCAATAATCTGAAATTAACCCACCAATAATATTAGGCGTAAGGGACGAAACATAAGTAATATCAGGCCCAGAAAATGCGGGTCATGTAGAAACTTAGGCACTAACAATAATAAACAAAAAATCGGAGCAAAAGTTACGCTAACGTTACACAGAACAAAATCGGGACACAAGAAAAGTAACTAAAACAAATTCGCAGCCGAAATTAATCACTAAAAAAGAATCGCAGCCTACGCCAGGGCGTCAGATATTTATGCTACGTAGCCTAGAAAAAAATCGGCTCAATCGGCGAGTGTGCGGGGTATTATACCTACAACATAAATTAAAAGAAGCCTGAAATAAAAAAGAAAAATTACAGACACTCATTCATACTCAAAAAACAACATATCGACAAAAGAAACCTATAATTAAACACAATATGTACACGCAATAAATAATTACACACTAAATCTAAAAAAAATATCAAACAAAAGAACAAATCTATTTTTTTTAAATGGTGAGCTGCCGGTTTTAGGTAACTCCCTGGACGGAGTTTCAACAAAAAAAGAAATTAAGCGAAATTACCTCTCTAAAAGCAACAGCTCTAAATAAGCATGGTAAATCTAAAACTAAGTATGTACATCTAATGGCAACAACATTTTCAAACGTGCCAGCAAGCCTTCAAATCATTTTCACTTTTAATAAGTTGTACACTCTTAGTTATTTAAAGCAAATAGTGATGCAGTCATAGAGTGTCAATAAATCTCAAACTAATTCACTAATTGTCGTCTAAACGAATTAAATTTAGGAATGCATGAGCTTAAACCGAAAATCCCAACCGATATGGGCGCAATCGTAAATGATGGAGAAAGAAAACACTCACCCTCGAAGTTGCTGACGTCGGGGTTGAGTCACTAGCTGGTCCATGGCAACGAGTAGGTGAGCCTACACCCAGAAAGAACGCACTTGGCTTCCAATTACAGCAAGGGACGACCATTCATCGTGGCTTTAAGGCCACCGGAAGAAGCACGCCGTATTGCGTGCGCGAAATTTTCATAACTAAAACCGGAAACAACCAAACATTCCTACACGTATCTCCATTGTGTAGATTGGAAAGCAAATAAAATCAATTTCGTTCAGCCAATGACCAGAGTTCAAATATTTCTATTCAGAATTAAACTGGAAAAACATCGTTTATATTGGGATAATATGCAGCTTTAATTCGACGAATTCTTCAGACGGAAAACAGATAAGAAGCAATTATCGGATACTTGGAACACGTTATCGACTACCTGAGTATAGCGTAAACTTTACGTTGGGAAATTCTGGGAAGTAGAATTTATTCTTAATTAGCGGAAGTATTTACCAAGTAAAATATACAGGATATTTAATTTATCGAATAAAGTTTCGTTTTAGAAGCAAAGTGGAGTTTAGTTGAAAATTATTAGCCAGCGTATTTCTTTTTAATTATGAATAGACGATTTTATTTATCCGTAGACATGGAATTTAGATAAACGGATAATTAATTAGCAAAGGATTTGATTTGAAAATTATTGTAAATAAAATAACCAATTATTGCCGAAAATGAACGTAACAACCTGCTAAAAGAAAATCAGGAGAACATATCTTTTTTCATTTCCTGATCAATTGCTTATCATTCCTCGTCAATTTTATAACTTATTTCTCGTCCTTACCGACACTAATTTTAACTCACGATCGGTACAACGAATTTTAAAAGAACCAGTTTCTTGGAGTCGCTTAGGTTAAAGAAAAACTTTACTACACAGATGTTGAGCTAAACTAGAATTTCCTGGCCAGAAATAAAACTAAACTAATAGTAAATAAGACTCTGCCTTAGAAAACCGTTCAATTTGATTTTATTTTAAACGAAAACGAATTACAAAGAATGTTTTATAATAATTGCGACAACAGATCATTTGATTAAACTATTTATTGAACATGTTAATAAAAAATGGGATAAATCATAGAAGATTAAAGTTTTAAAAATATTTATTTTCCAAAATTGATGAAAAAAATTTAAATTATAATAATCAAAAAGATCAAAACGTTTATACGAACATCATTGAGGGAAGCTCAATCCAAATTTCTGAGTTTCACCAACTGTTTCAAGACACTTTGTACGTAAAAAGGACTCTTTACTTACATGTATCAAGCAGAAAATTTGACTCTTCAGATCCCAATAAGAAGAATGGAGAACAATTTTAGTAATAGAAGATCGGAAATGACCCGTAACGATAAAAAAACCGTACGTAGGTTATTTCTCTGTTACAACTTGTTTATTTGACCCCAAGAACGATTTGATTGCTTATTCTAATAATCAAAGCAAGTTCATGGCCTTGTAAACAGTATATCGATCGGTCGTCTTTCAATATGTTTGTTTTGGTTTTGTTGGTAACTGTGAATATTGGTCTTAAAGGCATTGAAAGTGCTTGCGTTAAATCTACTTTCAATAACGTAACTGTTGATATTCGAGTGGCTACCGCCTTGGGGTTTGCCACGACAGCTCTAAATATCCTTAGCTGCATTCAGGGGAGTACAATACCTGTCGAAATTACTTCTGTAGCGATTACTAGTAAGAAGATATCCGTATTTCATGAAGGCGCCGTATCAGAACATCCGCAGCTGGATGAACTCATTATAATGAATAACACTTTACGCGTAATCAAACGTCACGCATTCTTGAATCTACCAAAATTGGCTAATTTAAATCTAAGAGAAAACCAAATCGAAACAATTGAAGTGGAGGCTTTCCTTAACTTACCACAGCTAAAGAGGTTATACCTGTCAAAAAATAATTTGGGGTTCCTGGAATTTGAAGTTTTTGATTCGATACCTCACTTAAAAGAGTTGTACTTGGATGGCAACTACTTGGAAGCGTTTGAACCGGAATGGTTCTCCCCAAGGCCAAGTCTAACCATCCTTTCTCTGAGTAACAACCTTCTGAGAACGCTATCTCGAGGTATTTTCCAAAAAATGCTCGATTTGGAGAGACTCAATTTAGGCCACAATCGCATTCAACTGGTTCATGGCCACGCATTCATTGGTTTGCGACGCCTTACGGTATTGGAATTGTATTCCAATAATATAAGAACGCTTAGTGATGAAATCTTTCAGCCACTTCTGGTATTAAATTTTTTAAATTTAAAACAAAATGAAATTACGTACTTATCGGAAGATCTTTTAAATTCGCTGACACGTCTGAAAGCTGTCGACTTAAACAACAACCCTTGGCAGTGTCCGTGTTATGTTAAATTTTTAAAATGGATTCGTACACGAGACGTTAAAATGATGTTGCAAAAATGTGCGGATCCTAACAACCCGGTATGTATTGTAACTAACAAAAATGAGTGCACTGATGACTTTGATCAAGACGAGGAGTCGCGTCTTATCTATAAGGCAAGTTACAATTTTAATTATACTTGTAGCTGAAAGATAATTATATAAAATGTGTTATAGCCTTATAAATAAATATAAAAAGTCCCTCTGCATTCGCTTACATTAAATTCCTTTTTGCAGATACCATTATTTCCTAAACAACCAAATCTGTATATTAATCAGGTGGACTGCAAGCGTCGTAACTATCAAGGACGTGCGTGACATTTTAAAAAAGAAAAACAAGTGGTAAGGTAACGCTCGTGCGCTACTTAAGCAAACATCTGGCAGTGTATATGATTTTATAATTTCAGTTAGTTAGCTTTTAGCATACGAAAACAGCCTGTAAAATTTAGAAGCTTTGCTAGTTTACGTTTGATAACGTTGCTATTTCAATATAATATTAAATTAGGATAAAAAATTAAAATAGTAGAGCACGTAGTACATAAAATACAAACAGTAATGAATATCGGGACTTTCCACACCTTCGTATTAAATTCAGTAAAAGATACAAACAGACACTCGGGAAATAATCGACATAATAAAGTTATTTGTACAAATTCACATGAGTTCAGACTATTAACTATACGAGATACACCCCCAACTAAACCACAGACCAATAAAACAGACATAAAATTAATCACGAATGACGCAGCTTTCGGTATTAAATACCCAAATGTAGGAACTAAATGACCGTCACGCGGACAGAACGACATTGACCTCGGAATGAAGAAAGTTTAGACGCACAATCCATAAAAATAAAAAATGGTATGTAATAGCTCTGGGACGAAAAACATAAAAACCGAGGGATAATAAAAGAGAAGGATTCATTTTTCATCAGTTATTCGATACTAGATATAAGTCGGCAGAGCTTTGAATCGACACGCAGGCCACCATCGAGGTACGAGACAAGGTTGAAAACCATGTAGTTAACATGACGGTATTCAAACCCCGGAACTATTACTGAAAATACGAACACGCGGATTTTAGATACCTGTAGTTAACGTGGAAATTGCCAGTGTTAGGTGCTGATGTGCAACTATTAAGTTGGATTTTTTACCGGCGGCGAGTCCTGCACTAGAAGTCGATAAAGCTCTCAGGGAAAAAAATACTGGAATTTGATCGAATTCTTGTTCGATATCTTATAAACATCGCATGCTATTCTGTTGTATTGACTAATTGTGTTTGATGGTAATAATAATAATGTGTAGAGCTTATTGTTATTAGTAAGAAGAGCTATTAATGTTGGTGCATGTTGATTCAAAGCGCATTGTACAGACAGACTTTTCATAAAGAAAAGCCTACAACTGTATCTGTGTAATTCACATGTAAAAATTAAATTGCTTAAATTTCTAGCATTGATAATATTAAATATTTTTTTAACTAACTAGGCATTTGGCCAATTAGGTGTAGATCATAGTTTTATTTGTTAGTATTCACTGTTATAATCATGTTTTACAATATAGATTTAGTATACATGACGTGTAGTTTATTTTATTTTTGTTAGTAAAATAGTAGAAGGAGATAATAAGGATAATAAGGGTATAAGCAAGGCTCCATCAACCTCCAACAGCAGTGATAACCGCTAAACCATCATCCAGAACACTCATGTTCTGGGTAGGTTTTATCGTGTGTTGATTCTCATCAAATGGATTGGCGCTTAAAGGCAAGACAGAGACAAGAAAGTTTAAAAACTTTTCAAAGTAAGAGAAAAGCGTAGAAGTGTTAGAATTCGTATACTTCTAAAAGTAGTATATTTGCTTTCATAGAATCCACTTCGGACCACTAAAAGCTAGTCGGTACACTAATTTACTGTTGCGTCACTCTGCCACGCCTGTAGAGTAAAATAATTCACAGCAGACTTTATTGCAAACTTGTTTGTTTTAACCAAATAGGAAAAAAATATTTTAAAGGGTTGGAATAAATACGGATGTATTCTGTATATTATGATTTCACTAACAGTAATAATCATTAAGCATGACATTTCAATAATTTTTAGTTCTATAAAGAGAATTCAGGCAATGAACTTAAACCACAAAATCATAGATATTTTTTATACAAAATAGTTGAACGTAATTCAAGTCAATAACGATCAAAAAGGAACAACTAAAGGGTTTCAATATTATGCATTACAAAGATGAAAGTATGAGTAATTACTGTAATCAGTTTGTGTAAACAGACCAATGGAAAAAGTCAATTTTTTAACTTTAAAAGCTTCTAGAATAATAAATGAGTAAAATAAAAAAGTTTCAGCACATAGTAACCCCAGACAAGATAAAAATAATATTATTACAACGTAGTTTAATCACCTAGATACAGCTTACCTAGTGAAATTCACAGATCTTAGGTTGCAATTGGCCTCATCCGAACAATAACGTTAAACATTACAATGTAACTATTTATAGAATTGTAGAGTACATACAATGCTTTTTTCGACACCTATTGGATACAGAAGATTACTGATGATACCAATTTGTCTTGCATGACAAGGTCGCTCGAGCCTTATATAAACAAGCTGTAAGTAATTGAATTTTTCCTCTTGCTACATATCTCAAACTGTTATGGTATATTTGATTGCATACAACTATATTTTTAAGAGAACTTGTAGGTTGGTGCATGCTTGATTAAAAGCGAATTGTAACCAGGAAAGTTAAGCTGTTATAAATAATGTAATTTATGTAATCTCTGAATGTCAAGAAATTTACTGAGCTGAAAATCTATCCAAATCTAAATAATTTAAAGCCTAAGAAAACCTATCTCTAATACTTGCAAAATACAAAGTTTTAACAAAATTTGTGTGTGAATTTATAAAATTTATCAGATGCAGTAAATGTGCAACATTGACAAAATATTAGCATTTATACTATTTAAGCCATTCTGAACAGACCTGCACCTTGACGACGTTCTAAAATACTAGAATAGGTAGAATGGTTTGCGCGTTTCAATGAGCTAAAGAGCCGAACTAGTGGGGTCTTTAGTGAGGAACCAGACTAAGACAAGTCCCCGATAAAGAACAGCAGCTTTTTCGGTACTTAGAGTGGCAGAGACCATAGGGGTCGGTATGACATTCTAAGACACACTACTGCAATGTAGAAGGCAACGGGAAACCACCACATTACCTCCCAAGTACACTGCGTACAGAAATTGTTAAAAATGAAGGCATCCTCTGGGGTAAAAAATTCCGAAAGTAAAATAGTCCTACATGTGATTTTCCAATGCTCCACTCGAAGGTACTACATTGGCCAGACAGCGAGTTTTTTTAACCTGGAAAATTTGGAATTTTGCCGAACCCTTGCTGTTCCAAGCAAGGTAGGGATCTTTAACGTGCGTGACAACACTCATACATGGGACCTCCATTTCACCTCTCATCCGAATGAGGGTGTATTTTTGTAAAAAATGCTCGCCTAACATTTTTCATGCGGACCGTGTCGGGATTCGAACCAGGGACCTTGGGAGGGGACTACTTCGGGAGATGTGATCCGAAAGAATAGAAAAAGATCCGTGAACATTCTGCGAGTCGGAGCATGGAATGTCAGAAGTATGAAACAAGTAGGTAAGCTAGAGAACCTGATACTCGAAATGGATAGGTTAGCACTAGACATAGTAGGAATTAGCAAAGTCCACTGGCCAAAGACGGAGGAGTTTTGGAGTGGAGACTTCGGGGTAATTCATACAGGATCAGAGGAAGGAAATTCGGTGTGAAGATAGTTATGCGAAAAAAGATAGGACAACGTATAGAAAACTACCTACAAAAGAACGAAAAAGTACTCATGGTTAGATTTGAATCTAAACCAGTAAATACAGTAATAATACAAGTATGCATGCCCACCTCTAACTACAGTGAGGAAGAGGTAGAGGCGATCTACAAAGACATGTTACATGTAATTTTCCAATGCTCCACCCCAAGGTACTACATTGGCCAGGAAGCGAGTTTTTTTGTTACCGGGAAAATTTTGAATTTTGCCGAACACTTGCTGTTCCAAGCAAGGTAAGGATCTTTAACGTGCGCGACAACACTCACATACGGGACCTCCATTTTACCTCTCATCCGAACGAGGGTGTATTTTTGTGAAAAATGCTCGCCTAACATTTTTCAAGCGGACCGTGTCGGGATTCGAACCCAGGACCTAGGGCATAGTAGTCACACACACATACCACTACACCACGGAGCCGCCTTCTACAAAGATATCGAAGACATACTAAGATAGTAAAAGGACATGAAAATTTAACAATTACGGAGGATTTTATTGCAGTAGTAGGTGAGGGTTGGGAAGGAGCGATAGTAAGTTTATTTGGTTTAGGCACGATAAATGACTGGGGAAATAGGCTGGTAGAATTTTGCGACAAGAACAACTTAACCATCACAAATACATTATTTCAACATCATGCTAGAAGACAATACACGTGGAAAATGCCAGGAGATATGCTGAAAGATATCGGGAAAATTTCTAATACTAAGGAAGTAGAAACAGAATGGAATAACATTAAATTCAGCTTAGACGTGGCGGCCAGAAATATTCTGGGGTATTCACAAAAAGAAAATGAGAAACCATGGATAACAAAGGGATATCATGAATTTAATGTAAGACGAAAATACAAAAATAGATCAGACGAAACAGGAAAACAGAGATACAAAGCCATATAATGGGAAATTATTCGCAAATGCAGGAAAGCTAAAGAACAATGTATTGATGAAAAATGCAAAGAGGTACAAACTAAGATGGAAATAGGAAAGACAGACGAAGCATATAAATTAATTAGAATGAATTTTAGGGATATAAAACCAAATAGCAAAAATATAAGGGATGCGGGAGGAAACGTCATTATAGAAAATGTAGAGGAAGTAGCTAGATTGCAAAAATATATAGGAATTTATTATTATTATTATTTTTATTGCCCAACAGTAATAACCATGTACAAGACAAAAATATAGAACAAAAAATTATATCAAAAATTATATACACATGTGACTTACAGACTAAAGTTTAAATATACAAACGTACATCAACATTATATATATATATATATATATATATATATATATATTGTTATGTATGTTGATATTTTATGTGTAATGATGCTTTAATATACAAGTAAAATAATAGGTGCAACCTGTAATATGGTGTTAGTCTGTAAATGATTAAATAAAACTCTTTCAAATCAATTGTGCCACGGCTTGTTGAAACTCTATCTCAGGGAAACTGAATCTAGTATTTTAACTCTGTAAGGAGAAGTAGGTTCTTTGTCCCCTTACAGGTATTGAAACACAGGCGCCTAAAGCGTATACGATCAAAATCAAACTTAACCTCTAAGTGGTGCTTACGTATACCGATTAAACAAAGATTGATAAATCTGTTCTGCAATTATTTATTCTAGTTAACGTTTGAAATTTAATTTATTCCAAATTACTTAATATGAAGAGTAGATAACATTAACTTTTATACCTGTAACTCCGTTGAATGTGTCTGGTTGTACAGGATTGGAAACAGGATACACAAAGTTGCCTCGAGCGCTTTCCGTGAGTACCTATTAAATATATGTTTTAATATAAAATACAATGTTTTTCCTCTAGTTTAGGTTCTCTTATGGAAACTACTTCAACCACTAATTGTTTTATTACTCTACAACTACGAACACCTTATACTTCACCAATTAACTGATCAGCTGCAACTCCTGAGCCACAACAAAGGATGCCCCGATGGTGGTATATTTGAATTCCTTTCTTCTTTAATAAATTAATTTTCGTCGTTAACTTTCACTTTCATTTTACTTTATTTTTTGAATCAAAAGGCATGCACAATTAACATGTATATTTAATTTCTTTAAAATTCTCAATACCAGCTCTTAGCAAAAACAAATTTATCAATGTACAAAAATTTATATGCCAAACTTTTTCAACATTTTTATAAATTCCCTTTTTTAAAAACAATTATCACTATAACAACCAACAAAAACAAACTTATTTCTAGCCTACTACTAATATAACATAAAGGGTGCATTCAACAAATTCAACTTAAATCTACCTAATTACTATTTTAGAACAGCTTTGTTTATTTTTACATTTTATTTGACATTTCAAAAATTTTTATGTTGCTTTACAATTTAAATGTATTAAACATATCTCATTTTAGGAAACTCAAAATTATAATTGGCTACAGTATCCTGCACAAATTACAAATACTAAATTGAAGACAAAACCTATACACATTCAATCGAAGATGCATTAGATACCCTTCGTATATGCAAACAAATAAAAATGCTTTTTATAAATCTCAAACGCTGTATTACTAGTACATAATATCCTATATATGCCTTCAACAAGTAACTATTCATCAATCTTTGTTAACCGTAGTGTTTTTAACTTTTAGTATAGCTTGATAAAATGGAAAATTTATGGTTTTATCAGTAGCACTAACGAACTACCTTTGTAGAACCTTTGATAAATGTCAAATGTCATAGAAGCCCCACCTGGTTTGATAAAATAAATATAAGATTCTCTTTACTCTAAACAGTGTCAACGATTGTAATAAGCTTATTTTTATTTTATTAAACCACTGCTAACCTTACGTTTTAAAATTTACTAACTGTAGTTCAACCATATCAAATTTTAATATGAATACTAACACTAAATTTAACTTTTGTAGAAATGTGTAGACTTGATCACTAATGCCTGTAATTTACTAACACTTTGTGATATAAAATGTGTATGTGTATTTATTGTATGAATGGGTATAAATGTTCCAAGTGAAATCGTCCCCGACATTCACCCCTTTCATTCTCAAGTTCAAACGTATTACCATTAGCGAAAATTTTCCTTATTTGATAAGGTCCTTCATATGGAAATAACAATTTAGCACAAATGTTTCTACCCCAATTCGAAACTCTCAACCTCTTAACGATCACTAAATCCCCAATCTGAAATTTTGTCTGTTTCTTTATTCGATTGCATCGTTTCTCGACCTCCCTACGTTGTCTAGTCTCTGCCCTAGCTCTGGCCTGTTCTAATAAACTGTCAATGTCCTCCACCTCGTTCTGATCTCGCCATGGCCTGGCTGGTACCACCCCTTTCATTAACGTCACTGGACAAACCTTCGTCACTGAACTCGGTACAAAATTCAAATAATTTTCGATCCTTGGTAAATTTCGAACCCAACTATTATGCTGTCCCTCAACCGATATCCTTAAGTACTTGATGACTTCCCTAATGTAGCGTTCACATGGATTTGCTTGTGGATGTCGTATACTACAAAACCCAACTTTTATACCTTCTCCCCTTAATTTATCAATTACTCTTTTGTTATTAAAATAAGTGGCGTTGTCCATCAGTATCCTTTTCATCACCCCTGTCTGTTCAGTGTACTTTCTTATGCTTGTCAAAACGTGTCTTGTGTTGCAGTTTCTGCCTGGGTATAATTTTACGTACTTCGAAAAAATGTCCACCATCACCAAAATATGTCTGTATCCGTTATGTCCTGGTATTAAGTTGCTTACATAGTCGACTGCTACAATGTCCAAAGGTCTTTCTGTGTTAATTACCATGTGTGTGTTTTGTAACGTTATGTTCTTGTCTTTGCTTAGTAAGCATGTCCTACAACTATTTATGCTGTCCTTTACCAAAGAAATGTCGTTGTTAGTATAAAAAGTCTCCCTAAACAGTAAAAAGGTCTTTCGTATTCCAATGTGTCCGTATGTCCTGTGAATTTCTACGATCATTTTTAGTGCTGTCTCTTTCGATAATACTAGTAAGTCTTCGTCCCCAATGCGTTTTACCAAAAAGTTATTCCTCAGATTAAACCCTTTATATTCCACCCCATTTTGCTCGTTTAATTTCGTCCGAATGGTCATAATGTCCTCGTGTTGTTGCATGTTGATAAATTCCTGGTTTGTCCATCTACCCTCGTCTTTAAATGTCTGTAACGCTACCAAAAACCCCTTTTTTTCACCCCCTGTTATGTCACCCTTTCTACTAAGAAAGTCTGCAGTCACGTTCTCCTTCCCTGGCTTGTGCCTAATGTCAAAATCATATTCTTGTAGTGTTAACGCCCACCTATATAAACGGTTATTTAAAAATTCTTTCTTCTTCAAAAACGTCACCGCCGAATTATCTGACTCTATCAGAAACTTATTCCCTAACAAATAAAACCTTAATTTTTTCACTGCGTACACAATAGCTAACATCTCCTTCTCGGCAGTTGAATACCTTGTCTCACATTCCTTCAGTACTCTTGAAATGAAGCATATTGGCACTTCTACCCCCTTTTGTATCTGAACTAATTCTGCGCCTATCGCACGATTGGATGCATCTGTTCGTAAAATAAACCTATCTACAAAATTTGGATATTTTAACGATAACTCCTGGTAAAATCCCCTTTTCAAATCCTGAAATGCATTCTCTCTCTGCTCCGTCCACCTCCATTTCTCATTCTTTCTAAGTAATTCCACCAATGGTAGGCACAATTCTGAATAATGTGGTATAAAACGTTTATAGTAGTTGAGAACTCCTAAAACCCTCGCAAGCCCCTTAAATTTTTGGTTGTTCTAAATTTTTAAGTTCGTCCAACCTTTTTTTACAAATCGTAATGCCCTCGTCACAAATTACAAATCCCAAATAACCAACTTCACGTTTGAAAAATTCACATTTCTCTACATTCAACTGTAAACCTCCTTCATCTATCCTACGTATAATTTTGTTACATGTTCCAGGTGTTCCTCGTTATTCCTGGAGAATATCAGTATATCATCGACATAGTGCGTGCAAAATTCCTCGAACTCATTTAATAACTTCTGCATGGCTCTGACCAATGCAGCTGAACTTGAAGCGAGACCAAATGGAACTACTCTATATTGAAATATTTCTCCCTCGATGCTAAAACCAGTATACTTTCGGCTGTCTTCATGCAAAGGAATCAACCAAAATGAGTTTTTCAGATCTAATTAGCTGAAAACCTTTCTCCCACTAATTTTGTATAATAAATTATCCATCGATTGTGGCTGTTCATATTGTGCTTTAGTAATTAAATTTAATTTTCTGGCATCTAAACAAATTCTTATATCTAACTTATCACTAGGTTTGGGTACAACAACGATCGGATTAATAAAAGAAGTCCTTGATGGCTCTATTATTCTATTTTTCAACATATCCTTGATTTTTATCTTAACTCTCTCCCTCATACTATATGGAATCGGATATACCTTTGTGTAAAACCCATTTTCTTCTGTTACTTCTAACTTGTGTACATACTTAGTCGCTACCCTTGGTTCCCCATTAAATAACCCTACATGCTCATTAAATATCTCATATAATCTACCCTTTATTCCCTCGTCTATAATCCCTATCTGTCCTTCGTCAAATACCTTCTCAAATAAATTACCTAACATTATCTCATCCTGTCCTTCTAAATTACTTTCCTTAATCATCCCTGTACCATAAACATCACTATTAGTATCCATCCCTTTATTCAAACTCACCTTAGGCACCACCCAATTCTTCCTAATATTTAAAATCTGTATACTTCTTTCCTTGCCATCTATTTTCATCCCAAATCTTTCTATAACATCTATCCCTATTATAAAATCTAAATATAACCCCGTTGCCACTAAAAACTCAGCTTCTCCTAGCTTTATTTCCCCTATTGAAATCGGTACACAAATCATTTCGTCGATTACTGATATCTTCTTTTTCATCGCAGACCACAAACTTATCCGTTTTATCTTGCAAATCCTCCCTTTTAATAACTCAGCGTGCTTGATTACTATTTCTTTCTTTACCAGCGACAGCTCAGACCCACTATCAATTAATGCTACATATAAACAATTCTCTAACTTTAAATTAACAAACGGTAAACTACTTTTCCTTTCACCCCTGTCTTCCAATAACGAATGTACAAAACTTAAGCTACTCGTCGTACCCAAATCCACAAAACTTAAACCTATATCTAACTCTAAATTAACTAACTTATCTACAAAATCGGAGTTTTTTTTAAACCCGATGGCTCCTCGTGAACCTGTGCTATTTCAATCAAGTTTTCGGATTCCCTGTTCCTGCCTGACGTTGTCATATGTCTGATCCCTACATTACGCTGCTCTGGACTTTTATCTCTCTCCCTATTATATTTGAATTGTTCGTTGTCGTTGTATCTACTTCCATAGTCCTGCTGTCCACGTTGAAAATCCTGTCTTCGGTTAAATTGTCTCCCATCTCCCCAGTCATTTCTATGCCAATTATTTGTTCCCCTGAAATTTTCGTCCCTATGTACCCGTTGACCCCAGTTGTTCGTTCTCCCTTGATCTCCCTGATTTTGATTCCTGTTCCAGTTATTGAAACGGTAATTGTCCCCCTGGTCCTGGTTTCTGTTCCCATTGTATTGCGGTGTCATGTGTCTCTCCCCGTGTCGTTGTTCCTGTCTTGGATTGTCATATCGATTCCCTGTTTTAAAATTTTCCTGTTGATTCCGGTTTCTCCCGGTATTCCTACCTTCCCAATATCTATTATTATTTTCAAATTCCCTGGCCATGTCATAATTCCGCATGATTTCTAAAAATTCTTTCAGTGTTTTAATGTTTTGAGTGGCCACCGCCCTAGCTACTTCAGCTTCCATATGTCTCGATAAAAACTGTATCAACTCCTCTTCTCTAAATTTCGGAGTCAAATGCTGCGCCTGATTGTAATTGTCAATGATGTATTCCTCTCGCGACCCCATGCTAGTCAAATACTGTCCTGTTATCAATTTTGTCCGAATTTCTGTCTGTTTCGCGTTACCCCAATATTGTTCTTTGAAAAGAGTTTTAAATTGCTCGTATGTGTTGTAACTTTTCCTGATAATGCTGTGCCATTTTTCAGCGTTTCCTTTAAACTTGCCCCTATCATTTGTATGCGCACCTCTCTGGTTCACCTTCCATTATCTCGTCCAACTTATCTAAGTATAACATCGGCTGTTCATAACGTCTTCCCTCAAATTTCGGTAAAATTTCTCGTCCGTTTTTGAAATAACCCTGGTCCATTGTCCCTAAACGTCCCCCTTCTAATCCTGTTACTTGTTCCCTAATTACCCTAACACTACCTTCCAGTACCCCTAATTTTTCATCCACCCTCGTCTCTAAATATCCTATCACATCAGCCCTTAATTCCCCTGAATCTCTAATTTTATCCTGAATCATTTCCATCACTTCCCTTTTAGAATTTTGAAGATTCTCGGTTTGTTTTAGATCGACTCCTACCAATTCACCCCTTAGCTCCGACAAACCTGTTACAAAATTTACCTCGACGACTTTTACCCTGTCTTCTACGTCCATCCTTACTTCATCTCTCAGTGAACCCAAACTACTCTGTATCAGCGCATTTATCCCTCCAAATTTCATCTCAATCATTTCAAATCTTTCCCTCACTTCCACTCGTGTATTTTCAAATTTTGTCTCCATTTCCTCAAATCTTTCCCCCATTCTCTCAAAATTTCTCCTACTTTCCGCTTGTGAATTTTCAAAATTTTTTTTACCTTCCGCTTGTGAATTCTCATTTTTCTCGTCCATTTTTTCAAATCTTGTCTCCATTCTCTCAAATCTTTCCCCCATTCTCTCAAAATTGTTCTTACCTTCCGCTTGTGAATTTTTAACCTCGTTCGAATCTCTTAAAACTGCATAATGCCCAGCATATCCCCTCGTTCGCTGTCTCTCTGGCACCTCCAACCTGTCTTTCCACGTCCGGCTGAATTGATGAGAGGTTATTTTTATTTGCATGTAGATTTGTTTATACAACAATGATTCAAATATTTTTACAAAATTACTGATAATTGAAATTGGTCTGTAGTTAGCTATATCAGATTTAGCCCCACTCTTAAATATGGGGCAAATTCTAGCAAATATCCACTAAGATGGAAATGTGCAAGATTTAATAATAAAATTAAATATAATGTTTAGTGGGTAAATAAAGATAAATTTACAATCTTTAATTAAAAATTCTGGTATTTTATCCATTCCAGCAGTTATGGAGTTCTTCAAATTGTTTATTAAATGTATACTATCATCATCCGAGATAGACTTTAGTGTTACAGTGTCTATACCATAGGTTCCCAACCTTTTCTGAACCACCGCCCCCTCTACTGGAAAAAAAACTTCCAACGCCCCTCCTCATTTATAGTGCATTATAACGAATATTAAAATATTGTTGCATAGTATCTATCTATCTATCTATCTATATATATATATATATATATATATATATATATATATATATATACATAGATACTCATATACGTACGTTGCACTTTTGACTGCTATTACAAGCGTTCACTAAAGCGTTGGACAAGGTATATATATTAAAAATCGCAAAAGTAAACCTTAATTAAAACGACTATCAAATGTAGTACAAATTTGTTTATTAAAAACTTAAATATGAATACATAATGAACAGAAAAAGATTAAGAAGAAAAATTAATGAGATAGTTGAGGCTGGTGAAGTTTTAACAATTTGCTAATGTCGGGTTCCAATTTCGTTAACATCAGCCGCAAATCGCCACGTTCAGTAATGTGCAGTCTGTTCCTTTTCTTAGACAATAAATTAGCTACTGCACTGAACCCACGCTCAGCCAAATAAGATGAAGGAAATGCAATTAAAAATATCTGTACTCTTGACCACAATCCAGGGTAAAGAACTGGTATTGGTTTTGAAGCCAGAACTCTTGATATCCATTTCTGAATTTTACTTTTAGTTCTTCGTTAGTTGTGAGTTCTACGAGTTCCTCTTCTAAATTTGATGATTCTGCTGTATCTGCATTTGCGAAAGGATCTAAAACCCAACCCGGTATATTCATGTTTAAAATATCCTGAATCGCTCCACACAATCAACATGAAGAACGTCCAAGTGTTGGCAGTAAGTAAGTAAATCTTCATGTTTTGCAGAGACTGCTGATAATGTGGGAAAGTGGCTGTATTCACCTCTCCCTAGATTTCGTTTGAATAGAAGAAGTTTTCCCACAAAAGCAGCTATGACGTTTTTGTTTTAATTAAATTCAATTCGTCACCTTGCAATTGTAAATTGACTTCATTAAATATTTTAAACAAGTCTGTCAAATAAGCGATGTCATTTTATGTATAATCAGGTTTTCGCGCAATTTTTCGTTTCTGTTTTCAAGAAAGTCCAGTACTGAATCAAATAGTTGAAAAAACGGTTCAAACAAGTACCTTTTGAGAGCCAACGAACTTCTGTGTGAGCAGCAAGCGATTGTAATCTTCATCATTTTCACTACAAAGTTGGCTAAATAATCTGTCATGCAATGAATTGCTTCTAATCGTATTTACTGCTCTAATAACGTAATGAAGCGACGAATGCAAACGTTCGTTCAGATTTTTTGCAACCAAGTGCTGACGATGAATAATACAATGTATAGCGAGTACATTTGGTACTGCTTGTTTCAAATGAGCTATGAAACCCTTATGACGTCCCGTCATTGCTGGAGCACCATCAGTAGCTGCCGACAAAATATTATGCATAGGTATTTCTTTCTCTTGAAAAACGTACTCATGGTATTAAATATCGTTTCTCCCTTTGTATCAGTTTCCAAATTTTTTGCAAATAATAACTCTTGATAAATTTTTTCGTCTTTTATGAACCAAACGTATGATAACAGCAGTACTTCGTTATTTGGTAGAGTGGATTCATCAAGTTGAATGGAAAAATTGCAAGTTTTTAAGTAATCGCATAATGATATTTCAACGTCTTGAGCCATTTCGTCTATTCTCCTTTGCACTGAGTTATTAGTCAGAGGAATTTTTCTGATGACATCTGCCGATGTCTTATGATGAAGAACAGTTTTATTACCTCTCTGACTGCCGGCAAGATAAGTTCCTCGCCAATGGTATGTGGTTTTCCCGTTTTTGCGATTAACAATGAAATGTTATATGATGCTCGTAGTCCATCATCTTCTTGTTTAGAAGACGACGCAAATAGGTTTGATATAGTTGGCTGTTTCAAATATTTCTTCTGCAGTTCTTGAAAATAGGACAAATCTTTGTCCTTTTATCAGTATGCATTTTATTTAAATGTTCTTGTAGCCTAGAAGGCTTCATGGCTTCATTTGGAAAAATTTTTCAAATCTTTCCCTCACTTCCACTCGTGTATTTTCAAATTTTGTCTCCATTTCCTCAAATCTTTCCCCATTCTCTCAAAATTTCTCCTACTTTCCGCTTGTGAATTTTCAAAATTTTTTACCTTCCGCTTGTGAATTCTCATTTTTCTCGTCCATTTTTTCAAATCTTGTCTCCATTCTCTCAAATCTTTCCCCCATTCTCTCAAAATTGTTCTTACCTTCCGCTTGTGAATTTTTAACCTCGTTCCGAATCTCTCTTAAAAACTGCATAATGCCCAGCATATCCCCCTCGTTCGCTGTCTCTCTGGCACCTCCAACCTGTCTTTCCACGTCCGGCTGAATTACAACCACCTCCGGCTCCACATATTCTCTCCTTTCCTCCCCTGCATCTCCTGCCGCTACAGTCTCCGTCACCCGTTGCCCTCTCATAACCGTCTCGACACCATAAACCTTTCCTGACCTGGTGATCCCTTTCTCGTCTGACATGTTCTAAATGATGTTGCCTTTTTACAATGACCTTTTACTTGCCCCACCAAAATACCAATGCTCCAAACCTGCAAATACGCTAATTCTCTCTCTGCAAAACACCACGCTTACAACACTGCTTATCGAGCCCCACCTGTTTTTTGTTCTACTGCAACCTATTACTCTCTAACTTGCCCCACGTTTGTTGGTCGCCAATATTATGTTATGTATGTTGATATTTTATGTGTAATGATGCTTTAATATACAAGTAAAATAATAGGTGCAACCTGTAATATGGTGTTAGTCTGTAAATGATTAAATAAAACTCTTTCAAATCAATTGTGCCACGGCTTGTTGAAACTCTATCTCAGGGAAACTGAATCTAGTATTTTAACTCTGTAAGGAGAAGTAGGTTCTTTGTCCCCTTACAGGTATTGAAACACAGGCGCCTAAAGCGTATACGATCAAAATCAAACTTAACCTCTAAGTGGTGCTTACGTATACCGATTAAACAAAATTGATAAATCTGTTCTGCAATTATTTATTCTAGTTAACGTTTGAAATTTAATTTATTCCAAATTACTTAATATGAAGAGTAGATAACATTAACTTTTATACCTGTAACTCCGTTGAATGTGTCTGGTTGTACAGGATTGGAAACAGGATACACAAAGTTGCCTCGAGCGCTTTCCGTGAGTACCTATTAAATATATGTTTTAATATAAAATACAATAATGTTTTTCCTCTAGTTTAGGTTCTCTTATGGAAACTACTTCAACCACTAATTGTTTTATTACTCTACAACTACGAACACCTTATACTTCACCAATTAACTGATCAGCTGCAACTCCTGAACCACAACAAAGGATGCCCCGATGGTGGTATATTTGAATTCCTTTCTTCTTTAATAAATTAATTTTCGTCGTTAACTTTCACTTTCATTTTACTTTATTTTTTGAATCAAAAGGCATGCACAATTAACATGTATATTTAATTTCTTTAAAATTCTCAATACCAGCTCTTAGCAAAACAAATTTATCAATGTACAAAATTTATATGCCAAACTTTTTCAACATTTTATAAATTCCTTTTTAAAACAATTATCACTATAACAACCAACAAAACAAACTTATTTCTAGCCTACTACTAATATAACATAAAGGGTGCATTCAACAAATTCAACTTAAATCTACCTAATTACTATTTTAGAACAGCTTTGTTTATTTTTACATTTTATTTGACATTTCAAAAATTTTTATGTTGCTTTACAATTTAAATGTATTAAACATATCTCATTTTAGGAAACTCAAAATTATAATTGGCTACAGTATCCTGCACAAATTACAAATACTAAATTGAAGACAAAACCTATACACATTCAATCGAAGATGCATTAGATACCCTTCGTATATGCAAACAAATAAAAATGCTTTTTATAAATCTCAAACGCTGTATTACTAGTACATAATATCCTATATATGCCTTCAACAAGTAACTATTCATCAATCTTTGTTAACCGTAGTGTTTTTAACTTTTAGTATAGCTTGATAAAATGGAAAATTTATGGTTTTATCAGTAGCACTAACGAACTACCTTTGTAGAACCTTTGATAAATGTCAAATGTCATAATATATATATAGTGTTGCAATCCACTACTAGGCAACCCGTCAAACATACAAACGCCCGAGGCACATCATATTCTCAAGGATTCCAGAATTCTTCTAGAAAATACTAGATAATGAGTCATATCTTTAATTCAGGGTATATATAAGGCCGCTTATGAATGTAAGAGTTAGTCTATACTTGAATGTCTAATATAAATTATATCGTGTACAGTAAACGTAGTTGAGCTTTTAGGAGTTCAAGCATTTATACATAAATGATATATGCTGTGTCTAATGTACATGCAGCTTGTAGTATACATAAATAAATAAAAGTGTATAAACAAATAGTTGTGTTAGTGTTGTTAATGGACCTATGGTAAAGAAGTTAGTTTAAGAAGATATTAGTGCTTGTAATTTCATTAGTGTGATAGTGCTTCATTGTTAAGTGGACTGAAAACATCTACAAATAAGGCATACACTGTTAATTAGACTTGTGAACAGTGAGTAATAAAGACGTTTGTTATTACTTGTTTTAAATTAGAGAAACGCGGTAGTAGTAGCCGGTTACAATATATATATTTTATAGCCTTTTAAGTTATTTTGGGATTTTATTTAACGAGAATTTCCTATAATCGAATAGAGCCCACGGCAAGGTCTGATGGAAAATGGCCCAAAGTTATGGAAATCTCAAAGGCAAAGCGGCTAGTCGAACTATATGCTCTGGGTGGAACATGAGCTGTGGGTCGGGGTTAGATTGTGACCAAAAACATGAAGAATAAGGCGCCACCGTATTTTTCTATACAGAGAAGACCTTACTCAAGTCCCTTGTACAAGGCGAATGCGGAAACCTTTATTCTATAACCGCTATACTGTTTATTATAGACAACATAATCCGTGAACTTTCTTACCTTATGGCTCGACCTTGATCTTAGTAATTCACTGCTACACCTGTGAACAAATTAAACAAAGAATAGCACTGTTTGTGCATATATACTCAAAAAAATTTTAAATTCAAATGGAATCACTTTCATTCATCCTAATTAAAAAGAATAGTCTTGTTCATAAATAAAATCTATTCCTCTAGTATTCAATTATGTGTTTCTTTACAAAATATCTTTCTTTCCTTATATTGTGATTAATTTAAATTATGAAAATCATTTACAAGGGCACTGGATAAAATCAGTACCAATCAAATTAAATGTGGTTTTAATAACTAATAGATAAAGCATAAAGTTGCTTTCTAAACTGTTGCATATTGATGACAAAAATATTAGTTTTGGTAGATCTACCTTAACCTTACAATGGATAATTCCAAATAAGTATTAATGAAATAGCAAACATAGAAATTTGATTTCTAAGTTCTCATAAATAGAAGAATTTACTTTTCTTAACACGTATTGACATCTTCCGTAATTTTAGTGAATTAATAAAAGATTTAGATAAGTAATAGTTACAGATTCCTATTGCTTAATATTGCAAAACATATTCACAGTCTGTCCTTGACCTATATTGACGTTTAAATAACTTGATTAAACAAATAAATTATCTAATTACAATGTCCATAGTTCAGCTAACATACGAAAACAAATTTTCTACATACCAGAACTCCGTCTGTCTGAAAAATACCATAAAGGGATCTTACGTCAGCATTGAAATACAGAAATCTCCAATTTAGAACGAATAATTGTACTGCATACTGAAAATCCACATTACTCGGATCCATTTTGAGTAATTAAATTCCGCCAGGACCACACCAAGAACAAAGCGTAAAAACCAATCTGCATGTTAATTTAAAGTTGCTTTATATGTACATTAAACCACGAAAACCATTTAACTTGAATACTATATGTAAAATTTCATGTTATATATAAATAAAGTTGCATGTAATTTAGATTGAATACTTTATGTAAAATTTCGTATTATACATAAATAAAGTTGCATGTTACTAACGGCCCTTCGACCAAAAATTTCACGTCATCTACGAGCTGTTCCAACAAAATGGACTATCAAAATGCCTCTCGGAGATGACATTCTCCTAACAGAACTTAATCCGCACGTGCTTCCAACACGAAAAACAGCAAAAAACCATTGTTTCTAGGAACAATTCGACCTGCTTTCACCACAGCTGTGTTAGAAGTGTCGTCAAGCGAGTTGCTGCCCGGCAACACAATCACTTCTCAATTTCTTAAATAGATGGAGCTATAGGAAAGATACTAAATGGAAACTTTTATTTTGTCACCGTGGAAATTAAATTTTAATTGAATGCTAAAACTTTATTGGGCAATAGGTAATATTTAATTAGTGGACTGAATAATATTATTATGCATTATATCGTTTCTTATTAAATAAAGGGATTAATTATTTGAACATATCTAGATAGAAAATAAAATTGCTACAACCAAACTAAACAAAACATTCCTCCAAGGGACTTCAGCGTGTAACGTCCAAGATTTAGCATTCCTTCCTTCCTATAAATATAAATATAAACCCTCAACTTTATGTTCAAACTGTTAACTAGAGAAAATACACTAACTTTAAAATTATTTTTCTCGAATTTGGTGATAGGTCTTGTCATCGCATAAGATGCGCTATAAAGAAGGACTCTTACTCTAAATTACATACTTTGTCGTTTTTCAAAAAATGTCGTCGTTTAAGAAATATTTGCCTTTGCCCTCATCACTGCAGTTTGACCTGTATAAAATGCATCACAATCTGAGCAGTTTATTTTAAATATGGTGTTCAGTTCTTATGTAAATATTTTAAAACTAAGTTTTATTATGACATTGAGCTTGTTGGTTATTCTAACTTCGTCGCGGTAGATTAAATTTTTGTTAGTCCAAAATCCTATGTGTTTACTATGCACACTAACCTGTGCCGTGAATGGTGAACGTTGTGTTAGTGTGCGGCCGCAAACATTATCGATTGGAATATCCAAGAAGCTCGCTCAAGTATTAGTATCGTAGAAGCTGCCGTCGCATATAGTAGTTTCGCATTGACCGCAGTCGCCTACAGTCGTAATTATACCGCTATCGATTACCGCATCGATCGTAAAAGTTTATCTCAGGGCGTTCACCTACTCACCGTGGGTTCAATCGTGAGTAGATGTGCACTGCCCAACCAAACTGCACACTCGTTTGTTTTACCACTTTTTATATGGAATTATTTACTGTATATGCCAAATTTTACTGATCAATGTTGCTTGGTGCCAAATTAATTTATGTATACAATTTCTGACTTGTGTTTGACGTTTTAAGATATTTCACGGTACTCACCTGAATTATACAGCGCTGATGCCTTCTTTAAATGTTGCTGGCTCAAGTTCTTATTCGCCGTACGCGCCTTTACAAGGATTCACAATCACTGATGATCCTGCGTATCGCTTCCAGGTGTCTTAATATAATTTTGCTGACCCCAAATCTGAAATAATTTACCCTGATTTTAGAATTTTGAATAAACCGTAGTATTTACTTCCCCTGCGTTAATCTTTCCGTGTTCCCTTGATTTCTGCGTTGATTCTTCCCCTGTACTTTGCTGCTCTCCTGTTTTCTCTCTGCGTGCTCCAGTTAATCCTTTCGTCTTTCCGTAGTCAATCCCAAACCTATCCTGCCGTCCTGTTCCAATTCAATCTATGCCCTGCTATACTTTAATGTCCACTCTATGTCCTACTGCCGTTAATCTTTATCCAAATCACTCCAAAATTATTAATATCGTCGTTGCTTCGCCGTCGCTTTGTATTACCACTCGAATCTCCTACTGCCTTTTAACCAAAATCGTTCCAATTCCAATACCAATCTCGTTCAAATCTAACTAAATATCCGTTGCTTTCCCGTCGCACTATAAACACTCTAAATATTCTCCAATTATCGTCGCTTTTATAACACCGATGCTTCTTATACTTTCACTTTACTAAATCATACTATGTAAACTCAAAAACATTTATTTTATTCAAATATTTATACAACTTTAACGCAGGTTTGCAAAACACGTCTTTTTACTAAAAGAAATCGAAATAGAATCCCCTTATTTACTTCGCTAGGCAATAAGCATAACAAAACTAGCTTACTTAATCACATTTTAAAAGCATAAAACTATCCAATAACAACTTTTCTTTTCTCTAGTGTCACAAATACCTTAACTATAGTCTTTACATACAATCCTAATTTCTACCATTGGTCCTAAACACTTCACAATTCTCCAATTATATCTTTGATATTACTATTCACTTATAATTTTGAATTTACAATTCGTCCAAAAGTTGATTCTACTTAAATGAAAAGCCAAAATAATTCACACAAGACCTGGACGCTTGGTTGATTGTAGATATCCGCAGACGCGTCCGGTTTTCCGAGGGCAAATGTACTTTCAATGGCTTATAAATTTTCAACTTAGTATAAAACCTTGAGTACCGTGCATTGTATCAACGTCATTAAGTCATCTTGTTTACCTTTTGGCACATACGTTTCAAACTAAAATGGTAAATACTTTAGCATATGTAAAGTACGGCAAAATATAGTTTTTGAATTACTGGATCTTATATATGAATTCTGTCGTTTGGCATATACCTTTTTAACACAAATCTATTCTTAGAAGCCTTGTACCCCCCCCTTTACATAACAATATATATATATATATATATATATATATATATAACAGAATCTAAAGCAGTGTTATTTATATCTATTTGAGGACTTAATCTGTTAAAATTTTTACACATTACATTTATGGGTGCTTTTTTGCATATATTAGTTCTACTAGTAGCAATCTTAAATGTTTCTATGTATCTTGCTTCTAGCCTAGGTACGTTAAATGATATTTGCAATAACAAAACTGCACAATCTATTTGATTGTGTAACAATTTATATAAAAAACCCAGACTAGAATTTATTCTCCTTGTTTCCAATGACAGCAATTTAAAATTGTCAAGTAATTCAATTACAGCCTCTTATAGGATAAACACAAGTTTGTTTAAAGCTTAAGTATTTAAAAATTTTCTTTGTACTGCTTCTAACATATTCTTATACAATAAGTATATAGGTGATCAGATTAAAGAGCAATATTCCAGTTTGGTACGTACAAGGGAGTAAAATAGCAACTGTAAGCTAAATAAATCATTGAAACCTTTTGTGTTTCTAATCACAAATCCCAAGGAGGCACTCGCTGCATTACACAGTTCTTCTATATGTGGAGAAAATGACAGGGTTGGATCATATACTATCCCAAGATCCTTAATTCTATCATATCTATTAATACGTGTATTATCAATTTGATATTCAAATAGTAAAGGATTCATTTTTGTTGTAAATATCCTGCATTTACATTTTGCAGTATTTAGGTGTAACCTACTGTTTCTACAATAATTAACAATAAGGTTAATTTGTTGTTGTAAGTACTCACAATCAGAATCATCTTTTACGGTTGAATAAATTTTTAAGTCATCTGCAAACAACAAATTATCACACTCCAGTGTGTTGGGAAGGTCGTTAATAAATATTAGAAACAACAAAGGACCAAGATTGGACCCTTGTGGAACTCCAGATGTAGGCACAATTATATCAGAAGTAAATCCATTATACCTCACAACTTGTTTCCGCCCCAAAAGATACGATCTAAACAGCACCAATAAGGTTTAACTAAAACCATATTTATTCAATTTATTCAGCAAGACAAAATGATCTATTTGATCAAAAGCTTTCTGAAAGTCTAAATATATCGAATCAACTTGTAGTTTCTGATCAATGGAATTGGCAACATACTGAGTAAAAACTGTTAGATTGGATAAAGTACTCCTTTTTTCTATAAAACCATGCTGAGTTGATGAGAGGTTATTTTTTATTTGCATGTAGATTTGTTTATACAACAATGATTCAAATATTTTTGCAAAATTACTGATAATTGAAATTGGTCTGTAGTTAGCTATATCAGATGGAAATGTGCAAGATTTAATAACAAGATTAAATATAATGTTTAGTGGGTAAATAAAGATAAATTTACAATCTTTAATTAAAAATTCTGGTATTTTATCCATTCCAGCAGTTATGGAGTTCTTCAAATTGTTTATTGAATGTATAATATCATCATCCGAGATAGACTTTAGCGTTACAGTGTCTATACCAATAATATCCACTACTTGGATATTGCTCTCATCTGATAGTTTATAAACACTAGCGAAGTATTCAGCAAATGCATTTACAATATGTTTAGGTTCAGTAAATTCTTTATCATTAAATATCATAGTAGCTGGAATTCAAGTCGAATTCCTTTTCTTATTGATAAATGACCAAAAATACTTCAGATCATGTTTAATATTGTGTTGTACCTTAACTAAGTATGTTTTATAATTCTGTTTGACTTTATTTTTACAATTAGTTCTAAGTTGTTTAAACTGATTATACAATGAATCTATTTTATCTTTTTTGTACTTTCTGTATGCACAAGCTTTTTGTTTTAACATATATATTAACTCCCTGCTGTACCAATCAGGAAACTTGGTATTAATGTTTTTGTAAAGAGGAACGAAACTGTCGAGAGCTTGCTCTAATATTTCATAAAATTTTGTACATACTTGATTAATATCATCATAATACTCTAGAACAGACCAGTCTATATACGTGAGAAATTGATATAGACCATGATAATCAGCTTTAGAAAAATTATAGTTCTTAACGGAAACATTTATAGGAAATTTGTTTAACCTTTCTGTTTCGATATTAGATTCAATTAATAAGGGTGGATGATGGGGATAAATACTGACCAAAGCAGTGTCACATAATGTTACATTGCATACTTGATTACTAGATACTAAGTCTAATATTCTATTATTTACATTAAGTACACCATTAAATTGTTTATAATTTAGAAAATTTATAAAGTTTGTAAAATAGTGACTCTTACTATCCCAGTAGTTAGTTTGGATATAGTATGGTATATTAAAATCAGCCACAACTATACATGACTTATTATGTAGTCAATCACATAAGGCTAGCTGTTCAACGAAGTTTTCAAAATATATTAAATAAACCAAAGGTGGTATATACACATTAATTATATATAGCATTGTATTATTTAAATTTATTTTGCAGGCTACTACATCTATTAAGCTGAAATTATTGGCGACGTCTGATATATGTACTTGACTTGATAGAAAACTGTCTTTTAGTGCCAATAAGACTCCACCACCTTTAGAAACATCACTAACTTCAAATTTTCTGTCACTGCGATAAATCTTATATGCACCAGGAAAGAGTTCTGCATCATTTACACTGAGACTTAACCACGTTTCAGTAAGAGTTACAATTTCAAATTTATTATCAGATATTGCTGGATAAAAAGAGTCAATTTTGGTATTAAGAGCTCTTACATTTTGATAGAAAATTTTTATACTACTTGTGTGATAAATGGAACAATTAAAGCTATTGGGCAAATTTAGTTTTCCGGAGTAATAATTTTAGGGATGCCATTTACGTATTTTATTGTAATGTTTTTCTCTCCTGCATTTATGCGATCATAAAACTCTTTTTTAATAAATTTAAGAAATTCTATTTCTCGTGGCGTGCAATCGTTAACAAGTCATCATGACTTTTTAAGCTTTTAGATTTCTTCAAGATGTCAAGAGCTACATGTTCAGACTCGACAGTAACTTTCACTGGCCTAATGGACAAAGCTGAAGCACCCTACTTACCTAATCTAACTATTTTAATATTGTTAACCTGAACACTTGGTGTCAGTAATTGTACAATCTTTTTAACATTGTCTAGATCGCAATTTTTTTGAGTTTCTATTGAGTATTCCTTGTTTTCTGAAAGTCCATATAAAATAATATTTTTCTTCCTCACATTTCTTTCAGCGATTTCATGAACTATATGTTCAAATTCCAAAAATTCTCTTGTAGGAGCAGCATTTATGTTTGTCTTTATTTGTTGACTAGACAACAATTCATCTATTTTTTTGTGCTAATCATCAACTTCCTTTCTAAGCTGTGGAACTTGAGAATACCCTCACAACATACTTCGCAAAAATACTTTAAAATTCGATTTTTTAAGGGCAAACAGCGAAGTTCCGTACTTGACAGGCCCGAGCATTTCTCACAAAGTGTACAGCTGTAACTATCACAAGTTACCTTCGGATCCTTAGCAGGACACTTGTAACAATTCATTGTTGTTAACAGAAGTTTAATAAAATAAACAAATATATGGATACCAATACCTGTTTCCAAAGTCTTGGTTTAGTTTAAAATTATTTATAAACACTAATTATCACTATCACTAATTTGATAGAAACAACCGGTTTTCTTTCCTTAACTAGTCTTGTTCTATTAAGCAATTTACTATTAATTTGATTCTTTTGATTAACTGATTGTTAAAGCTTGATCTGAATCACTATATAACAAGATGTAATACTAATCTACACTTTTGCATAAACAGACAGAATTTAATTATAAAATTACCACCCAAAAAATAAATTTATTTGAGGAGCTTAGCCACATGTGCACATCAATCAACATATTCAGGAGAGGAATTAACAGCATTAGAACAGGAATCAGACATTGAATAGGATGACCTGGGATATCCTATACTTAGAGATGAGTTTGAATTAGCATTAAAAAGTCTGAAAAATGGTAAGGCACCGGGTACAGATAAGGTGGAAGTAAAAACTCTAAAAGCCGCTGGACAAACAGCAACAGAACGTCTCTTCCGACTTGTAAGCTATATGTATGAGACAGGCGAGATACCCAAGGATTTCAAACATAACATCATAGTAACTATACCAAAAAAAAGAGGCACGGATAGATGTGAAAATTTTCGAATAATAAGCTCGACAGCACACGTTTCAAAAATATTAACTAGAATTGAACAAAGACGAATGGAAAAACGAGCTTAAGAAATACTGGGAGAAGATCAATTTGGGTTTAGACGAAACAGTGGAACACGAGAGGCTATTTTAGCTCTGAGGGAGAAAACAATAGAGAAGGGGGAAAGCGTATATATAGGGTTTGTAGATCTGGAAAAAGCATTCGACAATGTAAAATGGAAAAAATGTTCGAAATACTCAAAAAGATTGAAATGAGTTATAGGGATAGACGAATAGTACATAGCTTATACAAAGAACAAACAGCGGTAATAGAATTAGAGCAAGAAAATAGAGAAGTAAATATTAGAAAAGGGGTGAAACAGGGATGTGCCTTATCCCCATTAATTTTTAACTTGTACATAGAAGAGGCAATGAATACTGTCAAATGCAGGAAGACATTTGGAATTAATATGCAGGGACAAAAGATTGATATGCTACAGATTTTCAGATGATATAGCGGTATTAGCATCTAGCAAAGAAGAGTTAGAAGCTGCTCTTAATGAAATGGAAACAATTCTAACTGTGAGGTATGGTATGAAAATTAACAAAAATAAAACTAAAGTTCTAATATGTAAAAGAGGGGAAGATAAATCGAAAACAAGAATACAAATAGGTAACGAGCACTTACAAGAGGTTAAGGATTTCTGCTACCTAGGAAGTCAAATAACACAAGATGGGAAAATCGCAAAAGATATAAAACAAAGATTAGCACAAGGTCGTGCTACATTTAACAAGAAAAAGCAACTACTGTGCTCAAAGACCACAAACATAGAAACAAGGAAAAGATTGCTAAAAACATATGTGTGGAGCACAGCACTGTATGGCTGTGAAGCCTGGACAGTAGGAGAAGCAGATAAGAAAAAGGTAGAAAGCCTTTGAAATGTGGTGCTACAGACGTATGATGAAGATATAATGGACAGACAAAGTTAAGAACAAAGAGGTACTAGAAATGGTAGGGGAAGAAAGAAGTATGTGGAAAACGGTAAAAAATAGGAGAGATAGGATGATATGCCACATACTACGGCATGAGAGAATAGTGTAGAATATATTAAAAGCAGAGATAGGAAAAAAGAGAAGAAGAGGTAAGCCTAGGTTAGACTACTGCACACAGATAGTGAAAGAAGTAGGCTGTGAGAATTTCAGGGAAATGTGTAGGCTAGCTCAGAATAGAAATCAGTGGAGATACGCTTCCAACCAGTCGCAAGATGGAAAAACTAATGACAAAAATAATACCTGTACTTAAACATGGTAATTACTATAAACAACTACAGATATTGGTTTTGCAATACTCTCAACTAATGTTAATTGTGCGAAAGGATTTACTGGAAAACTATTAATATGGCAAATGTTTAAGTGTTGTGGGATCCTTGGCAGCCAAAGCCACTTAACCGCCTTAACATACCACTGAATCTCGGTAAAATAGGGCATATAATTAGAAAAAATAGAAGGGAATCGAGCTGTATATAGGCTGTTGTGAGAATTGCAGGGAACTGGGTAGGCTAGCTCAGAACATAAATAAGCTAAGGTACAAGTCAAGCCAGTTTCAAGACGTAACACCCAATGACGAAAAAATAAGTGCTCTTAAATCTGATGATTATTTTAAACAACTACAGGTGTTGGTTGTGAAATATTTTCAACTAATGTTGATTGTGCAAAAGGATAAATTAGAATAACTATTAATTCGACAAAGGTTCAAGTGCTGGGGGAATTTGGCAGCCAAAGGCTGCTTACCCCCCTTCACACACCACTGAATATCAGGGAAATAGGGTATAAACTGTTAAACAATAGGTGACCGAACTGAATCAAACAAGAAAGAACAGCAGCTATGTTCAAAGACAATGAACATAGATACAAGAAGAAAACTGTTCAAAGCATAGTTTCGAACACAGCACGTACATCTATGAAATAGGGGCAGTAGGAAAAGCAATATATACCTTCAAACTCAGCTCAGTACAGGATCAAAATTTGGTGATTTTGTGATGCTGAGAATGCATATCTGCTGTATAGGATTATTTATCTAGGAAAAACTGCAAATGTTCGAGGAGAGAGAGTTTTATAAGAACTTGCAACATCATTCAAAGGGAGTGGCAGAAATATTACCATAGATAATTAATTTGCTACTTTGTCTCTTGCTAGACACATTGTTATAGAAATTAACTACTATTTAGAAAAAATAAACCTTACACTGCAAAACAAATGGCTCCCAATAAATTTAGAGAAAAATATTCTACTTTTGGTGGTTTTTACAAACATGTTGCACTCTACTCGTTCGTGTCAAGAAAACAAAGCTGTAGTTTTACTATTGACAAAGCACTCTAAATCTGCTGTAAATGATAAGAAAAAAAACCTTAAATGATCACTTATGATAATAAATACAAAACGAATAGATACAATGGATCAAATGGTAACACATATACCACACACAAGCGCATTTAGAACTGGCTTCTTGCTATGTTTTTCAATATTTTAAATGTAGGCATATCTGCTTCATATATAATTTATTATGAGAACAAAATGGTCCAAAAGAAAACTAATCAGTGGCGCACTTTCTTGCGTCAACTAAGTGAGGAACTGACAAAATCTATTATTGAAGATCATTCTGTGAATGGTCAAATAATGCACAAATTGCTATTGAGGGCATGATTGGAATACAGCTTACTCTTTCCTCTATATCTGGAGAACAAACTCAACCTCGACACAGTACTGGTAGGCAAAAAATACAGGTTCCTGTCATGTTTGGTACAAAGAAATGACCAAAAGATGCAGGAAAACAAATGCGAAAATGTTGTTCAGTATGCAAAAAGTTTGTCTGCGATAAACACTGTGCATCAACAATTAAATGTATTGATTGTGATTAATAAATGTAAATATATTCTAATTTACCTTAAAAATTATTGTGATTATTTATTAACCCCTGTTACCTCAATGAAATATATATCGATTATATTAATTAATTCATGTGCCTGATAAACACATACTTTAATGTCATTTAGTTTAGGTTCAAAAAATTCTAAAAAGGTTAAACAATGGGGATTGTAGACTAGGTGAGATTTCAAAAATATGACGAGATGGGCATCCGGATACCATGGTGTATATATAAGGGTTAATCAAAATGTTTTTTTAGTTAATCCCAGTAAAGTCTAAGCTATTTTAAATACTCCTACCTCTAAAACTCTAAAGAAGTACCTAGAATTATTTATTTACCCTTCGTTATACAGATATGCATCTGATTTTGGCCTATCAACTCATAATATAGACGGTAATGAACATGTTATTTGTTACGTTTCTCATTACTTAACCCCTAATACAAGATAATTCTGAGTTAGGAATAAAAGTCCAACTTCTATTTAGTATAAAGAAACTTAGATTTTGTACAGAAATTTTCCCCTAGTTGTTCTAGTCTTGTTATTGTTACATAGAAGAAAATATGCAATGTATTTGTGGTAGCAGTCGGTAAAATTTCGAATAAATCTAAAATCTGCTAGTTATTGACCTGAAATCTGTATTAGATTGTTAAGAATGGTTAAAAAGAGTTAAGCTTAAACAGAAATCATGAGGGGTCAGTAGAAATCTCACAGGGGCTGTAGAACATATAGCATGTCTCAGCATAAAGTTTGAGATTGGTTCAGTAAAATATTTTAGTCAGCTTCAATATAGACTTCATTGCAACGAAATCATATTCAGGGCATCCTATACAATGATACTGACATGTAGGAGGTCAGTAAAATTTCGAATAAATTGGAAAATTGTTCGTTATTGATCGGAAATCTGTATTAGATTGTTAGGGATGGTTGATAAGAGTGAAACATATACCGTTTAATAAACAGAAATCATGAGGGGTAAGTAGAAAATCCACCGGATCAGTAGGACATATAACATGGGTCAGCAAAAAAAGGTGTGAAACATTAATTTTTTAAATTAAATTTGAATATTAAATTAAGAGGTTTAAAACATGCCTACTATTGTTACATCCTCCCTATTCTAAAAGATTCTTTATTAAAATACAGTCTTGGCGATTCAATAAAAATTAATTGAAGTCTACTACATAAATGTTTAGATATCTACAATATATCTTTAAACTAGATTAGAAATGTATCCTTAACGTTTTACAAGCTTGTGCTGCATACTGGTCTCCTAGTCTGTAATTCCACAAAGTATTGTCCCTTGTATTTGTTCTTAAGAAGGTAAGTACTGTTATTTGGTGCATGCCAGTGAAACTGTAATTACTGACCAATAGCACCTTTCCAAAATTTAGTATATATACACCTAACCTCTGCAAATAAGTATCAAGTACAGTGGTACCTCGACATACAAGCTTAATTCGTTCTGTAACCTTGCTCGTATGTCAAATTGCTCGTATCGCAAAGCAATTTTCCCCATTGAAATTAATTGAAATGCCATTAACCTGTTCCAGCTCCCAAAAACCACCTCAGTTGTTTTTATTAAGTGTTTTTGAATAAGAAAAATGTATTTACAATAAGAAACATTTATTTATAAATAACAAATACATATTTTATAAAAACATAATAAAATAAATAGTAAAGTGCTTATGGAAGCACTTAATTTTCGTCACTAGTCTTCGCCTTTTTCGTCACGCTTTGTTCATTTTCACCGCAGATTGTTTAAAAAACTGTCCAAGGAGGTTTGTTTCTTCCTCCCTTTCATGATATTGTGGAAATGAGTTAGACCAGTTTCGTTGAACCACTCCGATGCACGACCAGTTGCAACTTTTTCGGGGTGATTTTTGTCCACAAACTCTACAACTTTCTCCCACATTCCCAAGAGCTCCTTTTGTTAAACACTGCACACGTCACCAACATGCACCCACATGTTGGGGTCGTATGCAGTGTGCGAATCCTCATATCTCGTATCTTGCTCTCATCTCAAAGCAAAATATCGCTCGCTCGGTGGCTCATATCTCAAAACACTCGCATATTAAGGCACTCGTATATCGAGGTACCACTGTACAATTTCGTATATTTCTGTGTACAAGGTTTTAAGTCTATCATTTACTGGTATTCCGTTTGAGAACCATCTATTAAACCAAAATTGGCTCATAATTTCGCTCTGTTCATACACAGTTTGTCCAAAATCAAGAAATAAAGTACGATCTTGTATTGTTTAGGATACGCTCGTCTAAACCTGAAATATATGTAAAAAGCGATTTCAACAATTGAGCAATAAACACACACCATCTATCGGTGCAATGAAAATGAATCTTTATTTTTTTATTGGTTTCCTTTAGATAGAATAAAATGTAACTAATGCAAAAGTTGCCTCTTACCTGAAAACTACAATACATTTATATTCCTTCCTGAGAACACAATGTTCAAAGTCGTAATAGCTCCATTGAAATATGAAAAAACATGTTTTTCTTACGAGAGCATTGTGGCGCGTTGCTTAGAAGTCTAAAAATATGTTATGTTAATAATTTTAAAATATGCAAAAAAGCAATAGCCAAAGTCGATTCCACAGTACTTGAACAGTTTTTTAATTAAAACCGAAACATTTCAGGGCGCAATATCACGAGGTTAGTCATTTCATTAGAGAAAACGACTATAGGCGAGTTTTGGTTCTACCCATACCAATTCTGGGAAACATCGGACTATTGCGGCTGCTTTGTTTACAAAATAGGTATTTCAACAAACTTGTGAAACCATTTAATGGTGAGAGGTAATATTAAATATTTTTATTAATCATAATTAAAACTAAAATTTAAATAAAATAATTACCAAATCAAATTTCTATACAACGATTTTCATGTATTCAACAACAGTACCACCAATATCTATATATTTAAAGTGTTTTCACTAAAAACAATACATAAATGATGGTTGTTACTGTGACTAGCAAACCATCAAGTGAGAATCAGTAACGTAGATTAACTATTGTAGAACACTGTAAATAACAAATATCAAGAGTTAAAGACGACAATTTTAAATGGAGCGTTGAATCCTCCAATATAAACGCAAAATTATTTGTGCTGTGCATTCTTGAGTATCTTCTAGCGTAACGTTTATATTTCCCGTGCAGTAAATAAGTTTGAATTGGCAACGCCGGCGACAAATAGCATGTTGTGGAAAAGAAAACGAGGTTCGTCAAATAGTAATTGCAGGCGACAAAGCGCTTGTAAGAATATAATATTCAGATCGTTTTCGTGCCAATAGTAGTTTAAGTTTTGGATATATTTATGTTCATATCAATTGTTGTGCCAATTCTGTTTTGTACATGTTTATCGAATCAGTTGTGAACAACGGCAATAATCTTCAATATAACTCATTCAGGGCCGGTTTAACCTTCAGATTTTGTTTAAACTACGAATGGGTTGTGCAATCTGTGATTATCTACATCTAAGGCTTAAACCATGCTTAGACTTAAGGTTCATTTACATTCACTTCCAAGTTGAATTTGAAATGTAATTGGCATTCTTGTCAAATTCTAATGCACGGTATCATTACATTGAAATAAATTCGAAGTTGACTTTGAAGTACACTTCAGAGATGGTCAAGCTGCTTGCAGTAGGCAACACAGACCAATAATACAAGAGATGCGTCACTCTACGTAAACAATTAAAATTAAGTTTAGCGCCACCATGCAGATTGAAGCTTAACTAGTGATGGGCGCCATCTGTCGGAAAATATGCCACTAAATGCGTATTTAGCAGGAATTTCAAATGTATTGCTTGGAAATGTATACAAATTAGGTAAATATAAAATGTAATATCAAATTGTAATTCATTGAACACTGCTGTTGAGTACTAGACTTTAGTTTAAATACTGCACTTAGAGTTTGTTCAATGTATTACATATCTGTACCACATTTTATATTTTACTAACTGTATATTCAAAATTGTTATAAGAAAGATCTATCAAATCACTTATTGATCCATTCATTAAAAGGGGTAGGTAAACCCGTGGCTTCCTTAAGAAAGATTTATGCTTTTATGTTAAAATGTAATCAAATCAATACAAACTTAAGTTTCACAAGTATATATTTAAATTTAAGTATTGGTAAAATAATAATATAAAGATGCTTATTAGAAACTACATACGTATTTCGACAAATATCCTCTAGAACAAAATGAGTATGACAAACTCGTAAATTTTTGTAGACCCATGCAGGATCCATTTTTTTCAGAGAAGCTGATCCAATTAAATCCATCCATCCATCCATACAAAAATTTCTTTGGGTTGGGAAATCTATGGCGAATTGCATCCCTGTTTTCACAATAGAAAACTGCACACTTTCCAAACTGTGATATTATAATACTTTTCGTCTAAAATTACGGCTACTGTACCAAAAATAGATACGGAATTGAAACAAACGTTGGTCGGTGTAGTCATTGTCATTTTGTGAGACGCGCAGCTCAGTTTGATTGCCAGTTACAGATATCTGTAAAATTTTCAATTTTTACTCAGTTTCAATGCGGCTGGTGACGCCAAAAACTTTATTTTAAAACCGCCTATAGAGTGACTACCCCCTGGTAGGCAAGCAGGTATTAAATTTTTAGGTTAAGAATATAAATTTTAAGGTTATGCTTGTTAGTTTATTCAATTGAACTACAATCAATTAATTGTTTATGAAAGTATTTATATAAAAAAAAAAATGCAGTCAACTTCGAGTCTGGTAGTAAATAAAATTATTGATTGTTGATTAGAATTTGATAAAGATTGGTTATTGAAGGTTATATGTAACTACCAATTCATTTAGAAACTAATCTATGTAAATGGCAAATTTTTTCTGTTACTTTTAACTTGAACCTGGAAGGGAGTGTAAATGTACCAATAAAACATGAAAATCTTCATGAGGGGCTCAAGTTAGAACACAGCACCAATGTTGCCACATGTTTGACATTATAAACAATTTTGTGCACATAATCTCTGAAGTCGTGTGCTAAGTTTACTTTTGTAAATTTTTTAATTAAGCGCGAGTTATAGATTCGCAATATATAGTGCTAATAAAGTAATATTTGTAAAGTTGCTTTGCAAGCACCTTGTTGTCGTTTTAATTCTAGATTATTAGGGAAACCATTACTAACACCAATATCAATAATTTAATTTATGCGTGACAGATACCCTGGTAATTTCTCAGGAACCTTACTGAACTTTTTATGACTTTCAGTCTAGATTAAGAATTATTAATATTTCCAATAATAATTAAAGTAAAAGGTCGGATACTGTAAAATACCACTAAATCTTGATGATGAAATAAGTATAATTCTAAGTAATCTACTGGTTAATGGAATAGGTTAAATGTCAAGTGATATTAATATATTGTTGAGAAGAGAGAAAAACCCAAAAACTAGTTAAAGAATAAAATAGGAGGAACAGATTTGTACCGGTGGCCGAAACTTCACCATTGCTTCTCTGCCGGAGTACCATAGTTTCACTTGATTGTTTTTGCTACCTTTAAATAAATTTAATAGTGTTTAGCTATTGTGTAATAAGGCTTAGCGACTGTACAATAAATCTTTTAAAAAACCAAATAGCTTGGCCCAACCTGTATTTCGCGTCAAACCAGGAAAGTGAGTGTATGTTAAAATCAGAAAACAAATTGTCCATATTACTATTGAGACTTTTATGTAACTAAGTATGTCCTCGAAAATAATTTTTCTCTGGAGAGAATAAAAAATTCGTAGTATTATTTAATCAAAACTTTGAGTACGTTATTGTGTTTCCATAACCAATTGAGAAATGTATTTCAATATAAATAATAGTTTAGTTTCTACAAAATTGTAAAGGGCAAGAAGAAACTAGGCAAATATTTTTTAAAAGAAACCCCTTCAATTTTTTATATCACAATGCAAACGAGCATACCATTTTCTTTTATTTAATACTAAACCAGATATTAACCCATCATTTGGAAAATTTTCAGTTTAATTTTTTGTTAATCTTTTATTGGATTATTTTGCAAATGCGAAAAAATTTTAACAAATCGTGCTCAAGTGGAGCACAAGCACTTAGAACTTGGTTGACGTTGGCCCTCTCAGGGCGCGTCTTGTAATGAGCATTAACCTTGTGGTTTTTACTGTCTTGCGTGTATCGTTATTTATCGTGCATGTGTTCTAGGTGTTTGTTTTCCCACAAAGTGGTCTGTGTCGTCTGCTGTGCTGTTACAGGTGGTTGATAGGGTGAGTAACTTCCCGGATCTTCTTCTTGGCTGCTTTCCAGCTATACGATATCCAAATCCTGGATCCTCCGGCCTGTGGTTTTCAACCGACAGGATGGCTATTTGCCACAAGCCATCGTCAGGTAGGTCATCAAACAAAACTGACGGATGTGCATCTCAAACGATTCCGCTTGAGTCACCATTCCTTGGCACCCCGCATAGCTTGAAAACTTTCTCCAATAGTCACCGTTCCGCTGCTCTTTGTTTCACCAGAGGCGAAGGTAGGTAGATTTTGATTCCACGAGGCCTGCTGTTAAAATCCTCCTTCATAATGGAGCACAAGCATTCAGTAGTAAGCGAATCAAGAGAATATTATTGCATATTGTGTTCAAAATTTAATTATAAAGTTAAGGAGATCCCTTTATGTTATGAGTGAAAATGTCAAGCAGGTTGTAGGTTACTGTTCCAGAGTATAAGCATTTGTTTGTTACATAATCCAATTATTGTTATTTTTACAGGTTTGTTATGCTCATATTATAGAGCAACGCACATACTTCCTTTCACCATGTACAATTTTAACTTTCACAATATAGTGTGAAAGATGCTTCAGATAACTTTCCATTATTATTAATTTTTCTTGAGATACTACCACTCTTCAACTTCTATTAAATAAAAATACATACTCTTATACAATGAAGGAACACGAGTATTTATTATGTCATGTCTAACAGTGACAAAAAGCAAGCTACCTACTAGATATTATAACACATGTTACCAGTCTTTTGTGATACTGACCACAACCCTCACTGCATGGACACTGATGGATGATGTCACCAAGGTAAGGTCGATCGCTTGATTACGACGCGAAGGCGAGGCACGGTGGTTTTAAAAATTATTAGAAATATCATGTAATTAATTTAAATGTCAAGTTGATATGTGTTATTTTGAAACCTGAAATAAAGTTATTTTATTTCAATAATTATTAGTCAACATCAAAAGTGGGATATTCCATCATTTACAACTTTAATGTGTGTGAAAGTAATTGTGCAACAATTATAAGTAATCGTAAGCATCGACATGTTTCTCATAGTGGTGAAGACCTTTTGTACTTATGGGAATGTAGAAAAAGTAGCTTCGCTAGAAATAGTTAATTTACTTAAGAATCTGTGGAGGCCGTACTTTGGTAATTCGGTATGCGATGCCGACATTTCAGAATTTAGCCATTGGTACATAATGTTGAAAATTAGATTGCTAGGAGCTCAGTACACAACTATATGTAATTGGAGTGGTATCAGTACCTGTCATTTAGCAATAAATAAATTAAAAAACCCTGCAGAACTCCGGTACAAAAATCTAGGCTGTGTTATGAAATCTTGGAATGATTGGAAGTGTCTATCTATCAACTGAAACTTTTCTGTCGGGCCGCAACACATGTTCTGACGGGAACGATAAATTCGAAACCCAAATCTCGTCAAAGTCAGTACGAGTATTGTTTTAAAAAGTTGTCATTAATTCGTAAAATGAATTTAAATCTGAGCATCAGCGATGAAGTTAATCTCATTGTAGGTAGTGTGGATAACAATATTAAATTTGCCATTAGGCTGTTAATCTTACTGACCCGTCCAAATTGGCAGTATATTTAAAAACATTTGAAAACTCGGTGAACTCACGATAATTTACTGACCTCCAATCGTCTTCTAAAAATATGATAAAACAGCCAGTGGATTTTAATGCAACAACTGAAAGTGTAAAGACAAGCGTTTGTTATAGATGTAAACAAACTGGGCACAAACAACGACATTGTTCTCAGAGCGCAAGGCTCTCTGATCGTCCCAAACTGTTTTGCAAGTATTGGCACAGTAACGGACACACAGTCCAAAATTGTTTTAAGCGAAATAGAAAAAGTAGCAAAAGTCAACCAATATCGTGGGATGGAAATAATAGAAAAGTTTTATTTATCTCAAGAGATGCCAATAAAAGCAAATTTTATAAACCCACCTGCATCCACAGCTAAATTGATGCATTCTATTTTGTTGATTTTGGTAGTGCACGTTTGCTGTTATGGAAAGCTTTGTTAAAAAAATAAACCTAAAGATGGGCGCGTTTTCAAAACACATCGTATTAACGGTATTTAATGGATCTAAAATTAAAGTATTTAATATGACACTGTGATATTTCGATTGATTCGGTGCGTTTAACCATTTTATTATTAATAGTACTAAAATTGATTCCGGGTATTGACATTATTATCGGTCAAAACTTTACCGAAGATTCGGGTATTAAATATAGTCAAACTGGTCACACGTTGTTATTTAGCAAATCTACCCTAGATGTTAATGTGATTCATACAGATGTACACGTTAACCAAATGGTTAAAATAAGTGTTGATAACCCAGATGTGTCAGAATAAATCACAACAGTAATAGAGTAATTCCTTACCTACTTTCAAAGTGATGCTTTACAATTAGGTTGTATTACTTACCGGTGTTCAATTTAATATATAATTAAATTAAGATCAGATAACCCCATTGCTCAAAGACCTTATCGACTGTCTGAAGCCGAAAAAGCGATGTTGAGTGAACTAATTAATGAACTTTTGGAAAGCGGGGTCATACATAAGTCACAGTCACCGTTTGCAAGTCCAGTTATTATGGTTAAAAAGAAATCGAGCAAGTGGCAACTGTGCTTGGATTACAGATTGGTAAATCAACAAACGGTCAAAGATAGTTACTCCCTCCCCATAATCAATGAATTAATTGATCGATTAGTTGGTCAAAAGTACTTTACTGTGTTAGACTGCTAAGTCTGACTACCATCATGTCAGAGTGTAATCTGTCCCAATAATTTGCTTTTATTACACCCGAAGAAAAATTTGAGTATCTAAAAACCTCGTGGTCTGATGAACGTATGTTTTCCAACGTGCGATGGGCACTATTCTAGGCGACAAAATGTAAAGAGCGGTTGTGTATTTAGATGACGTGCTGATACCCTCAAGAACTATTGACGAAGGTCTCAAGAGCATCAACACTAGTTCTATCTAAACTACAAAACCATGACATGCCTTAATCTGGAAAAATGTGACTTTCTAACTCAGGAAATTGAATATTTGGGGTATATTGTTAAAGACGGTGAAGTGAGACTCAGTTCAACAAAGGTACTAGCAATTCAAACCTTTCCCATCCCAAAAGATGTCCACCGAGTGCGACAATTTTTAGGATTAGTTGGAAATTTTCGAAAATTTGTGTGTCACTTTTCACAAAAAGCAAAACCCCTAACTAAACTTCTAAAGAAAGGTAAAGAGTGGATGTGGTCAACAAAATGCATACGAATGTCTCAGCTCGTTTTGATTTTTCAACCCTCACAAAAAAAATTTGCTCTTTCAAGTTGTTCAAGTTGAAGAGAGGTATGAAAAGGTTATAGAGTAGTATAGCAAAACTACCTCTCCTGCAGAACAGCGATACCACTCTTTCGAACTAGAAGCCCTTGCTATAGTTCGGTGCATCAAACGATTTAGACATTATTTAATCGGAGTTTAAAAATATATACCGATTGTGCAGCTGTGAAAAACGTTATAATTAAAAAAGATTTAAATTGTCGCATAGGAAGGTGGATTCCTGATCTACAAGAATATAATTTTGAAATTTTGCATAAGCCTGGAAATCAAATAGGTCACGTAGACGTCTTAAGTCGAAACTCCGGTATAGAATGTTTTCAAGTAGCATATGCTGCTGTGATCACTGAACATGAATGACTTTTAGCGGCACGAAAGCCGATAAGAAACTATAGAATATTAAAAGAATAATTATGTCTAGGGAATGACATGCTAACAAAGCAATATTCAATAATTACAATCTGCATAGAAGCATAGTTTTCCGTAGAACTGAACACTGAAATCGTGTTGTTCTGCCTAAAGTGTGTCGGAGGCAAGTTTTAATTAATTTATTTATTAAACATTTAGTAACAAAATAATTCAGTTGTAAATGTTAGAGATATGGCAAATCATTACATAGATAGCGCAGAAATTTCTAAAACAGTTACATAATTGTTTAATTGGTAATATGTCAGCAAAGCTGGTTTTCATATATACCAAAACTATGAGTTTCCTATTAAGCCAGTAGATACTTTAGATTTAAAAAAGCGCATGGAGTTCTAAACTTACACACAGCTCTGCATGTTTATCGAAAAATTTAACACATTGATATTCAAATGATCTTTTAAATTTTGATGTGTGGTGTATAGGTATAGTTAATGTGATGTTGTTTCTTAAATTAAGGTTATGGTTAGTACTTCTAAATTTAAATATTTTGAACAAATAGCGAGGTTCTCGAGACTTATAGATATTAAAGAGACAAACTACAAGTAGTATTTCGTAATCTACAGTTTATTTTTAAAATTTTTAACTCATTGTAAATCGGAGTAACATGTTCTCTATAATTATTATATGAAAATCGAAGACATGAATTTTGAAGCACTTGCAGTTTGTTCTTATTCAAATCGGTTAGGAAGTTAAAATATACAGTACTATAATAATAAACATGACTTAAAACTAGGCACTGACAGAAACGCCATTTTGTAGAAGAAAACAGCAACATTCTATATTTATAGAGGAACCTAAATTTGTAATAGCCAGTACTGCAAATTTTATTGACGTCGCTATCGAATAAGAGACTAGCGTCGCAAATAACACCCATATTTTTATGTTTATCACTAAAACTGATTTTAGAATTGCTTAAAACAACATTTAACAAACTGCGATTTCGAAACACTGCACAATAGTGAGGAGTTCCTATGCATTGTACAACTGTTTTTTTTTGGGTTTAATTCTAGGCCATTATTCAAATTCCAATTCAGCACTGCCGATAAGTTATTATTGATCACTGTGATTGCCTAATTAGGATAGTTAGGATCGCAAGGCACATATATCTGTGTATCGTCCACGTACATATGAATATCACAGTTACTAGAAATTACTAAAGGCAGATCAGCCGTGAAAATGGCATATAGCAAAGGGCCAAGGATGCTTCCCTGGGGAACGCCTCGAGAAATAAATAATTCATCAGACATCAAACCATGAAACAAAACTTGTTGAGATCTCCCAGTAGAGTAACTAAACATCAAATTTTGAGCAGACAAACTCCAACCACAATAGTGAAATTTTGTTTGGATTAATGTGTGATTGATGAGATCAAAAGCCTTACTGTTATCTAAATAGACAATTAACATAGTTTTAGATACATCAATGTTCTGAACGGCATCGTTAGTTATTTTGCACAGTGCAGTTGCTGTACTATGTTTTATTCTAAATCCTGACTGTACCTCAGGTAAGATTTCATAAGCTTCAATATGACTACGAATTTGCTTGTACATTAAGTATTCCAAGATCTTCGAGATTTGGTAATATGCTAATTGGGCATAGTTCATCGTAGGTGGTGGCTACTGCAACGATTGACTTCTTCCCGATATCTGGAATGAAGGATGTTTGAATGATATGATTTAATAGATAAGTAAGATGATCTACACAAAAAAGGCGGTATTAGCTTCAACATTTTTAAGGAAATCCCGTCCACTCCAACTGCATTTGACCTTTGCATATTGATAGCTGAGATCACATCTTCACTGCTAGGAGTAGTAAAAACGAATTCTTTTTTTATTGATGGAAATTTCTTGTTTGTAAAATAAGTCAGTAAATCTTCGTTAATCGAGTTGTTCCTGAGTAAGAAAATGGGTGATTTGAAATAAGCTTTCTTCTCATTTTTGATGGCAGGAGTGACGTAGTTTCGTAAATTCTTAAAATATAGAAAGTCTGATGCCTTCCTCGATCTATTATAATTTTTTAAACCCATATTCTTTAATTTTATCATTTTCTTTATCGGTCCAGTCAACCAACCTGGGGTTTTGCGGTAACTTGTGAAGGTTTCAATAGGATCGTGTACATTAAATAGTGTAGTGATAGATAGATAGATAGATTTATTTGTTCCCATCAATATGATGATAATGCACACTTCTACAACCATTATTAGAAATAGTCAATAATGTGTATAAATAAAATTAAAATATAAATAAATAATATATGAAAATTAGCTACATTTATGTAGATAGTCATTAATTAAAATTAAATATTAGATACATAGTCAATTATTGTAACTATTTAAACCATATCTTCAAAAAACTCTGTTACGTTATAATAACAGCGCTCACAAAACAAGGATAATAGTGCAGATTTAAATTTAGAAAGTCTATCAAGAGACTTAATAGTTGCTGGTAGCTTGTTATAAAGAGTTGACGCCATATATATAAAAGATTTTTAAATTAGAGTGGATCTTGGTTTTGGTGGATATATATCCCAAGCATGCCTGGTATCGTGTTTGTGAAAAGTACTTGGTGTGATGAATTTATTTTTGTTTTTATAAAAGAGGATTAGGGTTTCATAGATATATAATGAGTATAAAGTTAATATTTTAAGTTTTTGGAATAATGGTTGGCAATGTGTGTCATATGCTGCATTGCAAATACTACGAATAGCTCGTTTTTGTAATTTGAATATTATGGCAATATTTGCATTTGATGCATTCCCCCAAAATGCAATACCATATCGTAGATGGGACTCAAAAAGGGCATGATACACTTTAAGTGAAGATTAAGTGGAAATTTGTCGCAAAAGTTCTAATTGCATAACAAGTGGATGCTAATTTACTAGTAAGTGATTGAATATGAGTTGTCCAATTTAGTTTATGGTCTATGGTTAAACCTAGAAATTTGGTTGAGCAGACTTCATTAATCGATACTCCATTCAGTATAGTGAGTGGAGAGTTTGTTTTAAAAATTATGAATGAAGATTTAAGAGAATTTATTGTGAGGTAATTTGCCTTGCACCACTCTCTATATGATTTTGTATCAGTTACAATATTATTCTCCAAGGTTTGTATAGTGAAGTCATTCCAATTTAAACTAATATCATCCGCATATAAGGTACAATTTGCAAAATTTATACATGAAACGAAGTGGTTAATATAGAATAAAAATAAAATTGGTCCTAAAACAGAACCTTGGGGGACGCCAAATTTTAAACTTAGATTTGTTGGAAAAATTTCTTTTGGATTATCTACAAGTTTTACATATTGAGTTCTACCTTCTAGATATGAAATCAACCATTTCTTTGCAATTCCCCGAAATCCATAGTGTGTCATTTTATTTATTAAAATGTTACGATTTACGCAATCAAATGCTTTGCTTAAGTCGATAAATGATGTAACTAAAGACGTATTTTTCTTATTTAAAGAAGAATATAGCTGCTCTAAGAAATTGTACATAGCATCCGTTGTAGACCTATTTGAAGTGAAACTGTAGTGGAGTTAAAATTTTAAATTTGTTGGAAAATTGTATAAGGCGATTTTTAACTAGAGTTTCGATTATTTTAGAAAATGTGGATAATAGTGAGACAGGTCTAGAATTATCCACTACATATTCTCCTCCCTTATGTAATAGTACAATGATGACATGTTTGAAGCAAGATGGAAAAATGTCACTTTCAAAAGATTCATTAATTAGGTTAACAAGATATCCAAAAATATTTATTGGGAGGGCAGGAAGCACATATGCCGGAATGTTGTCATTGCCAGTAGAATATTTATTACGTAAAGATTTAATAACAGCATACACTTCATAATAATCCGTAGGAAAAAACAAAATTGTTTGGAATACTCATATGAAAGCTCATTGAAACAGAGTTGTTAATTACTGAATGTGTGGAAAGTTCTTTTATTAAGTTTTCAGCTACTGTAGGAAAGTGGTTATTCAGTTTTTCTGCAGTTGCCTTGGCAGAGCAATTGTCCAAACGTATTTCGTTATTTGGAAACCTTGTATTGCTAATATGCTCATGGATAATTTTCCACGTAGTTTTTTAAATATTTTTTGAATTTAATATACGATTTGACAAAAACAGTGCCTTTGCTAATTTTATAGCTTTAAAATTTTTTTTTGTACTTATGATAGTACTTATTAAAGAAATTAGAATCAGGAAAATGTTTGAAAATAATATGTTATACTTTTTTGTTCGCAGCTGACGTTCTAATACCTTTAGTCAACCAATTTTTTTGATTATTCTTAAATCTAGTGACAGGAAATGACTTGTTATAGGCATCTGTAACATTTTGTATTAAAGATTGAAATTTATGATTTAAATTACTGTTACCAGAATTGATATTGATTTCAGAACATAAAGTTGAAAATAAATTTATATTGTCAGTATTATAGCAACGCTTATAGTAATGGTTCTGATGATTATTTAATTTTAGGTTTAATAAAATATACAAACATGTGATCAGAGAGTTCTGTGTTTAGAACCTTAGTATCGAGAAATTTTGATTTGATGTTAGTTAGAACATAATCAATACGTGTGCTAGAGTTAGATGTAATTCGTGTATCTTGATTTATTTGCATAGTTAAATGATAAAGCTACAAATATTGTTTTAAACGAACAATATCTTTATCTACTATATTGTCGAAGTTCATGTTGAAATCGCCTGTAATGATTATATTCTTACAAGCAAAAATCTGTAACATTTTATCCAATGATTCAAAGAATATATCTGTATTACCTTTAGGGGAGTGGTAAATGCATAAAATATAAAGTTTAAGACTTCTAACATAAATTTGTGAAATTTCCTTTAGTAAATAATTACATTTATTAATTGCTTCAAAATTGACATTATCCCTACAATATATTGCAGTACCACCATATTGGTGCTTTTGCCTTTTATATATATATTTGCCAATTTATATCCTTGTAACGAAATATATTCATTAATATTAAGTCAATGCTCTGTAATGCAAACAATGGCAGGAAATTTTAAGTTGTCAAGTAATAAAAACAAGCCATCTTCCTTATTTCGCAAGCATCTGATATTACACAGCAACAGAGATAAAAGTGGGTCATGTTTTTGTATAATAAAGTTTCCTGAATGAATATTATTACTGGTGATATCAGCATCAGTGTTACATTGTATTAAATTAGGATCTGTAATTCTAATTTTTTCTTTAACTGTACTACATTTATTTACAATGGCATTGTCTAGTTTAACCGCCAATGCAGTGGGAACTATAATGTTACTCAAATTCAAATTAGAAGAGAATTTACTGTCACTTTCGGAAAATTTTGATTCAAATTAATGGAGTTAACAATTGATAAAAGTGATTTAGCCAACTTGAGTTTACCTGAATGACGAATATGAAATTGATCAGTAGCATAGTGCTTGTATTCCAACACTGAATTTACGTCTAATAAATGGAATTGATTATTTTTACAATAGTTATATAAATAAGTATTTATCTTTAAAATTCTAGGATTTAAATTCTTGTTATCATACCTATATGGAATAGTTAAAATAATTACATTCGTCTTAATACACTTGATTAACAAACTATCTAAATGCTTCTTTACATCAATTTTGGATTCCACATCGTTAGCACCTGCACAAATTACAACAAAATCATTTTTATTAGTCTTTTAAAGTATTGGGTAGGGTGTTAATAACTTCCCTTAATGAAGCACCTGGTTTGATAACACTCGAACACTTCCATGTATTATTAATACTGTTAACTATCTTGCTAACTTCACGTCCATTGCTATCCGAAAGTAACAATATTTTATTAGAAACTTGCTGATCTAACATTTGCTGGTTAAAATGACTATGGGGTTGGATAGAATTTTGCTTTAAAGATATCAGACATTTTCGATTAACTTTCCTGGTATAAACTGGAGAATTTCCATATAGAATTTTAAACCATTCATCAGAAAATGTAATATCTGTGATATCCTTACTAGAGTTAATGTTATCAGTTATTTCAACAACAGATGTATTTGCATTTGATTCACTAGGAATTTCATCGACAGTTTGAGTGGCTATTGTAAAAGCAGTTTTAGAGGCAATAGTAATTGAAGTTGTCTGTTTTTTATAGTTATGAATTATTTTCTCAAGTTTACAAATCTCTGCTTTATATTCAATCACTGTTTTATTAAAATAGTTTTCGTTCAAGGTGGCTTCAGATAGTAACATCTCTAGACGAGTTTACATTTTTTAAATCTGAGAATCTTTTGCTTCAATTTCCTTTTCCTGCTTAATAATAATGTCTTCAAGTAAGGATAAATTTTATTTTAAAGTACTAACCTCATCATTATGGGTGTTATTTAATACACAATTACTACAGATAATTACATTATTTTTTATGATACGATGTTTTTTATTCCTAATACCACAACTTTTATGAAAAATGCCATAACATTTCATACATGTAATCTATATGTATTTTTTCCCACAACAGTTAAAACTTGCCTCACAGTTATATTGATCAATCATTTTTTTACCAGGAAAATGCTTCAATAAAATCTTTTCATTGATATTTTCTTGAACATAACATTGAGGCTAATCAATATTTGTTGCATCTTGTGAAAAAGCATTTGCATTAAAGTTTTTGAAGTTACGATAAGAATATCGTTGTGGTTGGGGATGGATATTTGTTCTCTATGCTGTAGTGTACTAATAAATGATCAGAAGTGTTGCCTAGATCACACGACCCCACATCTGTGTATTGAATATTGTGACTTACAAAGATAAGATCAAGAATAGTAGCAATTGTTGAGGTGACTCTGGTAGGATGCTTAATTACTTGTATAAGATTGAATGAATTGAAGATAGATGCTAAATGTTTTGAATTGCTGTCTTTTAAAAGATCAATATTAAGATCTCCCAGCAATATAATATGATCATGTTGCAGATATAGCACAGAAAGTACATTTTGTAAATTCTCGAGACATGATATAGGGCTTTGAGGAGGTCTATATATTGTTCCTATGGCATATGTGATTTTCTTAAATGTGATTTTTAGCCATAGTTGTTCCAAGATGCTTAATTGAGTTTGAACAAGATCAATTATTTTGCAGGTAATATTATTATCCACGTAGCAGCAAACACCTCCACCACGATTTAATCTACCATTTCGAAATACAGAATATCAAGGGATTGCAATATGCGAAAATGGTTGGTCTGGATGTAACTATGTTTCAGAAACAGATACTATTGCAAATTTGTAATGTATAATGAAAGCACTAAATTCATCAAAATTGGTTAATAGTGACCTACTGTTAAAATGACTGACTGTGAAGTTGTTTCTAGAGTTAATTAATTGCTATCTCACATAATCGATTTTAGAGCTAAGTAATTCAATAGCTTTTATATAACATGGACACTGTCGATCTGTAGCACTATGATCTAATTGAAGATTAAGCTTCAAGTTCGCATTTGCTTTTTTATAATTCACACATGATTTTTTGGTGGAACTGCAATCAAAGCTAATGTGGTTGTTAGAGCAGCTGGAGCAGCATATATCAGATTTGCAGTTCTTTGCATGATGATGAAATCCCATGCATTTGTAGCATTGTACATGTTTAAATGATTTGACTCATTACCTTTGGACCATCCTAATGCAACTTTACCTCGATTAATGTGTCGTGTGAGTTAATGGATCTACTTCCAAAACAACTGTAAATTTATTTGGGATTTTACTTTTTAGCAATGTAATTACTTTCATACTGAAACTTGTTGATGTAGAGTCTAAGTCATTCTGCACTATAACCTTATTAATAATGGTTTCATTATCTGTTAGATCATCTGTCAATAAACGAAATTCTCAATCTTGGTTTTTTAAGTGGTGGTGCGACAATTTTGTACTTATCTCCTAGTTTTCTTGCTATATCATCTTTAAGCATTTTTTGCTCATCTTTGGTGCTAACTTTAATTATCACTCCACCATTTGAGACTTCTTTGACTTTTGAGACATTAACACCGATGGTGGAGAGATCGACTACTTTCTTAATATCAGCTTTCGTGATTTTACTTTCCTGATTAAAAGTTGGCTTAATCACCAAAACGGAATCCGAAGTGCTTTTTACTACATTGGCATAATCAAGCGGTTTAGTTGGATGGGTTTGCATATTTTGTTTAATAACACTAACATCATTTTTTATTTCAGTAATAATATTGATCATGATGGTAGAGACTTAATAAATCCATCACAGGAGTTGCAAATTAATTTCAGCAATCTTTTTTGTAAAGGCATGCACTTGATTTCAGAGGCAGTCATGGTGTAGCATTTTTTATGCAAGAATCTATGACAAACATCACAATTATAATGTTCAACACAGTCAGGATTTACTGGAAGGCTACATTTCACACATTCGTAGTTCATCAATTCCATTATTACATACGGTTTTAAATGATAAAATTTGAATGAGATAAGTAGCTTGAGCTGATTTACATCCAGATGTTGGTGGGTTATATTAATTTTAATATTATTATTTTGATATACTTTGTTAAACAAGTGTTTATCTAGTTTGAATAAAAATCACTGACAACACTATGCAGAAAATGCCTACATGGCTATTAAATTATTAATTTACAGATGGTATGTTGCAGATAACTTTTTAAAAAATACTACAAATGAAAACTTCACTATTCACTTTGCTGTTAGGTAGGTTTCAAAATTTTAATCAAAGTATTTCTGTAAGAAAATCACTATTTGTACAGAGCACAATAAACTTCATCTACACATAGAAATTGAATCAAGATGATATAGGTCGCTTTGCACTTGATAAGATGTTTGAAAGAATTGCTAACAGTTTCTGGTTTTCTAAGATGCGCAGATTTGTAAAAAAGTAGTACAGATATGTATAAATTGCATGTATCACAAAGTTCCATCTGGGAAATGGCCAGGATACTTGCACCCTACAAAGAAGATCCCTCGCTCATTTCATACCATTCAGGCCCATTTTGCAACTCTAAGCAAGGAAATAGTTGTTATAATTACTATTGATGCACTCACAAAATCTTCTTTTATCAAGCCTGTGAAAAGTACTAAAACTAAGCATGTGATATAAGAGTTGAACAGCATTATTAAAATCTTTGGAGTGCCTTAGCATGTAATTGGCAATCAAGACATAGCATTTACTGTTATAAAGTTTAGAAGGTTTTGCAATGAAAGGCAAAAACAGTTACACCTTAATGTCGTCAGAATGTCTCGAGGTAACGGCCAAGTTGAACGGTACAATAGAACTGTGTCCAATTGCTCAACGACTATGGTCTGAATAATACGTTGAACAGAGCCATCTCCACGACACTATCTGGAGCACTCGTTGGTTATCGCTCAGGACCATAATGTGGGGTTTTTGGAATCCGACAGAGCAAATCCGAAGCATTTTAGAAAGACGAGTTGGTGTTGGTAACGATTTCCTCTATCGCCAGTACTGGTAAAAATTGTAAGTTAATGCCCGAGTCAAAGGGGCCATTCAGAATCTCAAAAGTGTTGAAGGATGACCGTTACAAGGTGACATTCTGGGTTGTCCTGAAATAGACAGCAAACTAAAGGTCATCAGAAGGTTGAGCTCAAGTCCTTGAACCAATAGTGTAAAACAAATTGCTACCGTGCCATCTTATAAACTAAGGTTGACGTTTCGCCCACTTTTGTTAAGGGGCTTCATCAGGACAAGAAAAGAAAATAATAATAATAAAGATAAGAATAATAATATTAAGTAGACACGTTAAAGTGTAAAGAGTATGTAAAGTTACTTCTGAACTAGTAGACTCAACAACCCATTTAAGTCAAAAGGTGTCTTGTGACAAAGTGGGCAAAACGTCGACCTTAGTTTATAAGATGACATGGTACCAACCTGAAAGCATAAATATTTATATAGTAATTTGTGCTGCATAATAAAATGCAGGGTTACTTACCATTGTAATCATTTTAAAACCAAGAAAATGATAAATAGGATGGAAGATCCCTAATCATCACTACCATCAATCTAGCAAAGCGATTCTCAAAAGCCACGATCAAGCAGTGCCGTTCATCGTGAACGAAACCACAGCTGACAATGTGCTTCCAAACATCTCAAAGTAAAAATGCCCCGTAATAACAAGTGAACGAGTCTTTAAGCTGCAACAACAGTAGAGAGTATAACCTAATATTGCTAAATAAAAACGTATATGAGGATGTGTTCAAAAATGAACAGTGGTTTCACAAACACAGTAAAACAATAATACTGGGTTAAGAAAATTAAATTGTTATAATACAAGAGACTACATTTCACCCCTCATTACATTTGATTTTCCAATGCTCCACCCGAAGGTACTACATTGGCCAGGAAGCGAGTTTTTTTTTACCTGGAAAATTTGGAATTTTGCCGAACCCTTGCTGTTCCAAGCAAGGTAGGGATCTTTAATGTGCGTGACAACACTCACACACGGGACCTCCATTTTACCTCTCATCCGAACGAGGGTGTAATTTTGTGAAAAATGCTCGCCTAACATTTTTCAAGCGGACCGTGTCGGGATTCGAACCCGGGACCTTGGGCGTAGCAGTCACACACATACCACTACGCCACGGAGCCGCCTCATTTCACCCCTCATCAGGACATACTTTATTTTTGTGAAAAATAATCGCCCAATAATTTTCAAGCGTCCCAGGTTTAAGAAAGAACGTGGAAACCTAGAGGATTAGTAGCCAGACACAAACATAACTAATATACGGACTCACTATTTTTGTCATGATATAAACCCTTTAAGGTGTATACTTGTAATTAATAGTTTAAATATTATCTGACGGTGATTTTGGGTCAATTATACTGTAAAATGCAGTACAATAAGAATAATCAATTCAGTTTCATACGATTCCACAGTAACATGAACTAATAACTGTTTGGCAATGAAGAAAGAAATGTTTTAGTTACTCCATTAATGAAAGACAAATGGGTGCAGTCTTGGTTGTATCCATTCAATTATGGGAAACATCAGACCATTGCGAGGTAGTCATTTGCTTAAATAGCAATTCAGTAACTAATCATTTAACACTTTTTATTAACGATAACTGTAAAAGATTTTAATAAAACAATTATTCAGTCGCTCTTTTACACAATTTTCTTATAATCACTATAAACAGTGCTAGCTACTAACAAAATATAACTATGCTAAATACCTAATCAAAATAGTAACAAATTAAAGTAAAAAAAAATGTATGTTGGTTCTTTAAATGTCTTAGGTCAAATCTAACTTTGATGGATGACATTAGAATTAGTTATACAAAATGAAGAGTTTGATAATAAAATTCATACTAACCTAAAAAACTACCATGTTGAGGCAGATTGAATTAATATGATTATTTGGTTAGAGAAACCTTTCACATGCATAAAAACTATATAAGAAAGGTTCTAGTGTGCTAAATTACTTCGGTATTGACTTGACAAAACTTTTTTTAAAGAACAATTTTCAATAATGATAAAATTTAGTTACTTTGAGATTTTACCGAATTACAGTAATACTTTAAATTCTGAGTATGAGCTACTACTAAAGCAGGAAATACATGTCAAAGTTGTAAAGAACCCAGCGTGATGGTTTACAATTCAGAGGAAACAAATTTTTAATCTCTACTATTTAAAAAAATATAGCATAATAATAGTATATTATTCAACTAGTGAGTTATGATAGCCATTACTTATTCGGAAGGTTTGTGCAGCGAGCTCATTATGGCGAGCGGCATAATCCGAATGAGTAATAGCCATAACTTGCGAGTAGAATACTATAATCTTCCCACAACCAAACAAATCTTCATTATCAGATATTTTCTAAATGTTATAACTAATATCACAAACATTGACAAGCAAAATTTTATTTGTCAAAGTGTAACAGCTTACTTTGCACGATACGAAAATTGTATATCGTGTATTATGAAAAATGAAGGTTTGTACCGAGTGGTCAGAGGTATTGAATTATAATCATAATCCAAGACCTGGACGTTTCTGATTGGTTAAAAGTGTTAGATTATGAATTCATTTACATCTACAGAATGATGAGAACTATTATTAACCCATTCTTAAGTGCGTAACAAATGCATTATTGGATAGTCGTGGGAAAAGTATGTTCTTGCATGAATACAGAGTTCAAAGTATAGATTTACATTTCTAAAGGGCCTATATTTATAAATAAAACAGTATACTTTTAAAAAGTAATAGATGTACAACCGTAAGTGAATATTGACAAAACATAGTGCTCTGGTTTTTGATATTATAGAGTTTACAGGACATTAATTAATGTTATAATTCTTATTCAGTCCACTCAAAATTATAGACTAATAAGTAGGTTCTTAGTAATACCCAGCCTTTTTGAAATTTTTATTAACACCCATACCGCCGACCTAAGAAAGAACCACATAACTTTGATTTTTGCGAAAATTGAGATTCTGCAACGAGCTTACAACTAGACTAAAAATTTATGATTTCACAAAGCTTTAAACACTGTATCTCTCATAGTTTAAGAGAAAACGTAACATTATGATTACGCGAAATTGTTGCTTTATTATTACAATAGAACCCAGTATCTGAAATTCCTAAGATAAAACCCAGTAACTTTTATATAGTTACGTAGGTTTATCTTAGCAAGTAGAAGATACGGTATTTTTATGTAGTAGGCGGCTATCTTTGGCGTGCATTTTTACAATTCGCCCTTGTAACTCATTACTTCCCAACGGGTAGACCGAAAATTCGAGAAGACAGGTAGTTTTAAATATTCACTAAAAGATACTGAGGACAGAACCCATTTTGTTTGCAAACCATTCTTTTTGTCTACGTTAGAATATAAGAATACAAATGTTTGGGTTATACAAGGAGAGTTTAAAAATTTATCGCCTTCACGGATGATTCCAAAATGTGATCAACGCAGGCAGCACGCAAATCCCAAAAAATTGATACGAATATAATTGACAATCACATTGAAAGTTTTGGTCCAACCATATCTCACTAAAGACGCGAGCATGCGCCAAATCGTATTAATGTATAAGGATTTTTGGAGTAAAAATTTGGCCATGAAATGTTTTTAAGAGTTATATAAGAAAGTATTATCTGCTAAAAATATATCTTTTATCAAACTTGGCCATGAAGAATGTGAGTTGTGTAAAGAATTTAAGTTGCACAATCCTAATCATACCTCGAAAAATCTTCAAAGCGAATGTTTAAACTGTAATTCTTGGTCTAAACACATTTTGAAAGCAAAAAATTCCAGGGACTTCCAATACAAAGTTCGATTGTGACACAGTTTGCCTATCCATTGATTTATAGGTCATTATGTTACCACGAATAGAATGCTCGGATAATCTTTAAAGGGAATGTTTAACTGTAATTCTTGGTCTAAACACATTTTGAAAGCAAAAAATTCCAGGGACTTAATACAAAGTTCGATTGTGATACAGTTTGCCTATCCAATGATTTATAGGTCATTATGTAACCGCGAATAGAATACTTTAAAAAGGTTTTATTTACTTAGAGAATTGTTGCTTATCACGAAAGTTTCGTGCCCTTGGGAAAACTAAAGAAGACATTATTAGTTGTTACTACTCATTCTTTTAGCTCATAGGGATGCTCGCGAAATTATTTTTTGGGTCGACAATTGCGCAGCCCTAAATAAGAATTAGACTATGTTATCATTTTTGCTTCATACTAGAAACTCCTCTGAAATATCGGCTGACACCATTACAATGAACTTTTTTGAACCAGGTCACACTTTCATGAGTGCCGATAGCTTTCACCACAGCGTAGAAAAATCACTTACACAACAGACCAAGACATGATTTTGCAAATGCTGTAAAAAGACGTGATGCAAAGTGTAAGTCAAAGAAATGAATATAACAGACTTCTTTGAATGGAAAGATTGGACTTCTTATCAAAAAATAAAAATGGTACCTGGCCTTATCTAGCAGATATTACCCAAATAGTGGCTCGCCGGAATAAGAAAGTGTTGTATTATAGAACATCGCATACTGAAGATATGAGGGAGTTAGATTTTGTTATGAAAAAAGCTTACAAATAAGGAGGAATTAATCAGCTATCCCATCCAAGAGTAACAGCATATGGCGTGACAAGAGTATTTAAAAATATTTAAGTGGGACAATTCCCTAAAATCGAAGAAGTTTTTGGGAGGATTAGTCTATAAAAAAATTTAATTGTACCTGTGTAAAAATATGTCGCTTTTATTTATATTTCAGTCTTAGGTTTAAAGTGTATTACATTAATATTTAAGAAGTTACGTTTCAGTTTTTAGTGTACAATTTAACTTTTAAGTTCGTTTAAACCGTAAGATGGCAAATGAGCGTACTTATGTTTGAACAATAAAATGCGATTGTTATACAGTTCCTTTTGTTCGAGCGTGTCCTTATAAAACATAATTTATATTGTTTATTTCAAACACTAAGTACATTTTTCTAAAGGATATTAAAAGATTCAAGCTCATTTTGCTAAGAAAAACCTCGGTAATTCTAGTTACATCGATTTCAACTGAAATAAAGAAGTTTAAATTCTACAGTTTTCCTAAGTTTAAACAACCTAACTCGATCTTTTCTTAGGTTTTTTAAACAATTGCATTTTTCTTATTTCTAATGCATCTTCAGCTATATCTTACCTTAAAACTGCAAATAAAATTAAATTTTTTAATGTTGGTACCACATGGCAAACAGTCAAACTTTCAACCCAAATTTCTCAAAAGTAACGCAACAGCAGATACGCGGTTCTTTCTTAGCACGGCAGCATCTTAACTTGGTATTGCAAGAACATAATCCTCGATCAAGAGCAAGGTTTTTCTACAGAAAAATCTACTTGTTAGTATTGCACAAGAATAATACAAAATATTTCAAATTGGCATTGCAAATCAATGCAATGGGTACTGTTTGTTGTATTTAATCGTGTAAATCACAAAATACTTATTCTATAACGAATGCTACTGGGATTTTGCATATTTCTTACGAATTGGATGGGATTGCATTACAAGAATCCGAAATTAAAAATTGGGAATTAGCTCGTTATAGCACCATCTGGTGTTTTGCAGGCATCCTAACTAGCAAGTTATTTATTTCTTTTTATGAGCGATATCAGCAAGACTTCAATACTGCAAATTTGCAGACTATCTAGTTATATTTGGCTATTAAACATATTAAGGATTGTAATAAATTATAGAAGTATACACATAATTTACAAGAGTACGTTGTAAGAAACAAAACAGGGGTAAATCTAAATAAATGCCATGGTGTAACATTTGCACAAGTAAATAAAAAGATACAGTTTAATTATGCTGACATATTTAACTTGACTAAGCAAAGTACAAGACTTAGACGTAAACTTTGATGGACTCATTCTTTAATACCTACACAATTACCACTATAAACAGAAGGTGTAGTCTTAGTGGATTCATTCTTAAAAATTGCACGGAGCTCTCATTACAGACCACCATGTTATAATGTATACATAAGGAACATTGAAGCAATGCAGAATAAATTTCGGACATGTTGCATACAGAATTAACCTAAATTAAGGTGAATATTATTTCAATATACTTAGTTTTTTTTTAAATATACTGCACATAGCACAACAAAGCAGTGATCTCTATGGCAATATTTAATTGCAGATACATCTTACATGAGATATCATTCAGGATGCCTGCTCGATTCAAAAGAAACTACCATCAGTTTATGATACCAAAATGCCAGACAAATTATGGTTACCATGTGCCAATGATTAGATTTGTAAAAGAAGCAAACTACATGAATTGTAATTTAACAGGAGTTTCAAGAGTTCTATTAGCAACCTTTCAAAACTATTGTAATAATAAACCAAAAGAACTGGAATGATGTTAATTTAATTTTTGTAAACTTGGCCATAAGGCGAGAGTGCTCGAAATACAGCAAGATATTGATGTATAGAGACTACAAATGGAAGCTATATTAAAATTAATAAACAACTAAGAAAATAAATCCATCACTGTGATCAGAAATTGTATTTATTACATTTTTTAACCAATATCCTACAATAGAAACAATTACCAAAATTATATTATTTCATTCCAGAGCTGACCATAAGAAAGATTTTGTAAATTTTTTATGTAGAAAAATCAGAGCGATGCACAGATGTTAAAACAGGCTGCTTTATATGAAGAAGTTTTCTTGGGACAAAATAAAACGGTAAAGGTTTCAACATACACTTAAAAATGTAAATTGCCACATAATTGAAAATTTATCTATAGTGAGAGCACCCATAGAAATACTAAACTAACTACCATAATTAAGAAATGTAAATTTCCATCAAAATAATTCCCTAAATCAGTCTTCTTTAGATTATTTGCAAATTTTTGAATTCCTGTAGGAAAAAAAAATTTTTGTGCAGTAACATTGTTAAACTGCAGAAATTTAAAATATTGGTTTGTGGTCATCCATTATATACAATATAATAAAAAAATATGAAATATATTTATATACAAGTACAAAATTTTATGTAGAATTTGTAATCTGTTCAATTTTAAAATCATGCAGATCATCTTGGTTTGTAAGTTCTAAATTATGCTCATTAGCAAGATGTAAAAGAGCTACAAATGCCAAAGGACAAGTTAATTCTTGTTTCATTTTATCCGTGATTCGCCTAGGCAGTTGACTGTATAAACCTGAAAACGTTGTAGGTTCTACTTTCCGGTTAAACATATCATCTTCAGGTACCTAAATAAAAAAGCATAAACAGCAAATATAAATATAATTTAATCACTAAACTCACCACTTCATTTGACGTTTTACTAACTAAGCACTTCCATTCTGCCGTTTTAAGTTTTTTCATATCCATTTTCTTAGCTTGCAATGCATATTGGATATAAGATTTTGGCACCTGCAAATATCGCAATAGTGTTAAATTTATCAGGTCATACTATACTGCCGTAGAAAATACTTTCTAGTAATTACAATTTCTAACTTGAGTTCTGTAATGTATTGTGCAAGTAGGAGACAAATAACTACAACTTTTAGAATCACTTTTAATGTAGAACAATATGCAGTGTACAATTCAAAGTAATGTGATACTTAGTTAATACAGTTGTGGCCATGGGTAGCCATAGTCTCTTTTTCTCCCCTCTTTGTCCTATATATTAACACTAATAATTATGTTGACAGTAATACATATATCTCTCCTCCCCCTTAATGGTAACAACAAAAAAAATCAATTTCAAGCAAAAGCAAAAAAGTTAGTCAATAGCGAGTCCAGCTCGCACTATTAGGGTTCCGTACCAATACTACAGTGAGCAATCAATAAATCAAATTGAGCTGTTTTTATTTTTTCTGTATATTTAAATCTTATCAAAATTTTATTGTGATAACTGAAAAATAAATATATTGTCCCACATTGTACTGGTACATTATTAGTAAATATGTTGTCTATTACTGTGTTTAAAATTTTTATTTCCCAGCAACTATTACATTGTCAAAAAACTTGCATTTTTCCGATAATCTATGTCTCGATAGCTACCATCCCTATTAAAATCAAAATTTTAGCTTTGGAAATGTAGGAGAACAGGGGGGGAGGCGTCATTTTTGGCACATTTTGAACTATAGTATAAATACTACTGGAATGAAAATTATAAAAAAATATATTTTTAGAACCTTTTTGGAATCCTCTTTCAAATGATACCTCATGCAATATATTTATTAAAACTTTTGACCGAATTAATCCCTGCCATTTTAATCTAAAAATATAGTTTTTTTTCTATTTTCTGACTGCCGATATATGTGTGCACCATAAAGACCTAGCATTGTGCCAAATTTCAAATTCCTACGTTACATAGTTTTCGAGAAAAACCTCTGTGACAGACGGATGGACGGACACAAAAGTGATCTTATAAAGGTTCCGTTATACCTTATAAGGTATGGAACCATAAAAACTATAAGTTTAAGTGCTTGTCGAATTCTGTTAGGATATCTTCCTTGCAAAGGATTTACAGTACTAGACTTAATAAAAATTGGAGTTGGATTTGAGATAGGACTAGTATTAGGTGAAGCGATAGGAGTAAAACTTGTAAGAGTAGGACTAGAGACTATATCTATGTGTAAATTGATAGGGGCAGACGATTCTGTTACTGAGGATAGTTGTATCTCACAACTGGGTACGTTAGAGATAACAGAACTGCCAGCGTCAGATAAATTTTCAGGTAAATAACGTCGTTTTGGATAATTGTCACTTTTTAAATTTGTTGACATTGGAGTTGTGGTATCAGAAGGCGATATCTAGTTTCTTTTAATCAATTGGTCAGTACGTCTTTTCCAGACTGTTATGTCCGTCACTTTCAAGCAACACCAAATACAAATGGGCCTAACCTTTCTGACTTTAGCTCTTTTTCATTTCTCATCGTCTGTAATTTCTTGCTGAAACTAAGTCACCGACATTGAACTTTCAGAAATTTTCAAAATCGTGTTCGACGTTTGATTTTGACTCGTGTGAAGTACGGAGAAGATCTAGTTTAGATCTCAACGATCTGCCAAACATTAAATAAGCGGGAGGCTTCTTTGTAGTACAATGCTCGGCATTTCTATATTGGAACAGAATTTTACAAATAGCATGATCTAAATTAAACTTCTTATCATGAGTGGACACTTGTAATTTATGCTTAAAATACTTAACTGTTTTCAGCTAAGCCATTCGACTGAGGGTGGTATGGTGTGTAACCTTCCGGTCGACACTTCTGTGTCAGCATTCTATTTATATAATATTTCTAAATTCAATTGTCTGCTGATAGCATTGTCCTGCTATCTATATCGTTGTTACCTTTGCGCTTCATTTGTGTTAACCATCATAATTACAAGTTATTGCCGTATACTCAAATTTACGTTACTTATCTGCATTTGAAATTACAAATATGATAATAAGCTGTACTTTGCTTTTGTCCTTGTAGATAAGAGGCATTCTTATTTCGATCGTTGTTGGTGAAAGTTGGATTCTGCCGATATAAACGTATTGATTACGGATTTAGGTAGAACCGACAAATAATTGTAGGAGTTTGGCAATTTTGGTTTTATGGTTCTAGAATACCTTTTGCAAGCTTCGATTTTCACTTGTAGTGGATTTAAATTCATCATCATCGTTCATAATTGGTGCAGATGTTCGTTATTGAAATCTAAATATTGTAACGTCCTGTTATCTCTAAATCAGTTAGTGCACATTTAATTGACCCACTTACGTGGGATCTTCTTCTTTTTCCTCCCTACGCCTTCTCATTGTGCGTTATACGTATGCTCTTCATTCTGTTTATGCTTCTGTCTCCTTTATCTCAAGAACGTTGTCGCACTATCAACTTTATTATTTATCATTTATTGGCATTGCCAACCAGCTGTCGTTACTCTGGGTTACCATTCCAGCAGCCTAGGACTTCGACGACCTTTGATGTGAGATAACTACGTACAGAAGCTAATCATTGAGTAAGATTATTCCATGTATTTATTGTTCGTGTTAGTGTTTGTGCTTATTTGGTGCCATTGTGGTTTTATTATTTTCCTTTACTAGTACTTAATATTAATAATTTGAGCTATTGCTGTTCATAAGAAGTACATCTACTTCATTCAAAATTTGTAATACTGATATACAAAATTTAATATTTAAAAATCAACATTTAGTATATTTCTAGGCACCCTTTTTGTAAATATATGTACCAATTCAACTTCACTATTCCGAAAATTTATGTTAAAGCTTCTTTATCTATTTGAGAATAAGCTATCTCGGATTTAGAAAGTGTACGATAAGCATAAGCAATAGGTTTTTCGACCATGTTAGGAAAAACATGTACTAAGACTGCTCCCAGTCCATAATTAGAACTATTACAATATAATTTTAAAGGTAGAACGGGATTGTAGTGGACTAAAATAGGTGCAGTAGTCAATAATTGTTTTGGTTGTTTAAATACGTTGATGCTACATTTTTCAAAGTGATATTCAACATTTTTCTGTAGAAGTCGGTATAATGGAAATAAAACTTCGGATAAATTTGGAATAAACTTTCCATAAAAGTCAACCATATCTAAAAAAGATTTTAATTGACTAACATTTTGAGGTATTGGAACTTTATTTATAGCATCTACCTTAGTAGAGCTAGTTTTTATACCATGTTTGTCAACGATATAACCTAAATACTCAACAGAATCTAAAAGGAACTGACACCTCTTTTTTTTTTTTAGTGTTAATCCATGTTTTTGTAGGATGCCTAAAACGGCTTCTAAATTTTGCAAATGTTCTCTATCGTTGAGACCTGTGATTAACAAATTATCCTGAAAGACCAAAATATACGGAAAATTGTACAAAAGTGTGTATATAGTTCTTTGAAATTTCGAGAGTAAAGATTTAATACGATAAGGAGCGCTATTATATTTATAGGGACCTATATGAGTACTAATTACCAATAATTTTTTTAATCCTCACAAATGGGCATTTGATTGCAGGCTGATTGTACATCAAGCTTAGTGAATTTTTCACCACCGCTTAATTTAGCAAAAAGTTGCTCTATTCTTGGAAGAGGATAAAAATCATCTTCGATAAAAAAGTTTAAAATTTTTAAATTACCACAAACTCTGATTGAATTATCCTTTTTCATTACCAGGACTACTGGAATTCCCCAAGAATTAGCAACTATAGGTGTGAGAATTTCTTCTTTGACTAAGCGATTAAGTTCTTGTTCAGTTTTTGATTTAAGAGCGAAAGGTAAATTATATGGTTTACAGAATTTCGGTTCAACATTCTATACAAGTTATATACTTAAAGGATTTCCATTAAACATGCCTACTTTAAGGTAAACACATCACTGAATTTTTGTAAAATGCCGTTTAACTGAGCAGTAGACAAACCCAAAATGTTTTGGCTATTGTGAAGATTAGACACATTAGAAGGATAAACTTGCAAGTAGCTTCTATGAATTATTTCCAGAGACCATATCCAATCTCTACTACTAATAGCCGGTTTTTCATTGCAGTTTTTTGGTAAATCAATTACATATAAATCAAACATCTTTTGTAAATTTTTAAATTTAACGTTAATTAAGATTTTACCTCTAGGTGTCAAATTTTCACCAAAGTAAGGCGAAAAGAATACAGATATAGGTTTTAAATCGTTTATGAAAATAGGAAATAAAGACGAAAATTTATAAAAAATAACGGACTTTCCAGCACCACAGTCGATTTCCACTTCCATGTAGACGTCATCGATCTGTAGCTGTACCAACATAGGTGGGACTTTGGTAGTAGAAACATCCAAATAGGGATCATCAGAGATCGAGTTGACTAAATTTTCTTCTAAACGCAGACAGTTAAGTTAAAAAATGTCACTTAAAGGTTCACACTCCTGTATCTCCTTAGTAGTAGTAGTAGTATCCATGTAGTTATGTTTTGATTTATTGTAGCTTTTACATGCTGCTTTTATATGGCCTATTTTTTTTACAAAACGAGCAGGTGTAATTTCTGTACTTACAATTTTTAAAGTCGTGAGTAAAACCTCCGCAGGCATAGCAATGTAGATTGGCTGGCATAGCAGATTTAGTAGTAGATAACTTCTTGTTAGTAGCATTACTTCTTCCTTTATGTGAAGTAGAGACTATAGCATTGCGAGATGTTTTTGAAATATTCACTGAATGTAGAGCGTTAAAATTATTTGTAATGAGTGTAGAAGAATGCAATTTTGCTGCTTCTAAATCCGCAGCAAGATTTACTGCTTCTTTGAATTTCAACGTTTCACCTTGACTTAATAATTTATCTAATGTAGGACCTTTGTGTAAGCCATTGATAAATTTTTCGCGTAGATTTCCATCGAGTTGTCCGAATTTACAATCAGTTGCTAAATTTATGAGTTTTGCACTAAAATCTGCAACAGATTCACCTACTTCTTGGCGAGCAAGAAGAAATTTATATCATTCTGCAAACATGGATTTGCGTGGTAAAAATGTTGTTGAAGTAGTCTTATTAATGATCATAAGTTTTTTGTTTTTGGGTGTTCTGGTAAACTCAAATCCATAAGTAATTTATAAGCGTCATCGCTAAGATGTATAATTAAAATACCTGCTTTTCTAGTATCTGCAGCACATATGTTGTTTGCAACAAAAAATTGATCAATCCGATCGTAAAAAATTGCGAAATTATCTTTTAATGTAAACGAGGGCAATGAACCAAAACGGGCCGTTGAACAAGTTTTCTGATGCTGTAGCACCTGTAGTAGTAGTAGTATTCATTGTCATATTGCCGTAGAAAACCGTAATTAATTGTAAACGCAATAGTTCCAGATGACTGGTTAATTTGCGTTTTCCCGCCGTGTAGCAGATGAACACCTGAGAGTAATTTATTTTATTTATTTTCTCGTCGCCAGTGTAACTGATAACTACAAAGTTAAGAATCACTTTTAATGTAGAACAATATGCAGTGCACAATTCAAAGTAATGTGATACTTTGTTAATACCGTTTTAGCCATGGGTAGCCATATTCTCTTTTTCTCCCCCTTTTTGTCCTATGTATTAGCACAAATAACTATGTTGACAATCGTACATATATAACAGGTTCAATATAAATGACATCACAATTACACCACCACAAAATGTTCTAACTTCAGAAAAGCTTCCTGTTAAGTAAACAAATTTTCTTATTGCCATCTATTTAGAACTTTTGTTGACATTATAAATGTATATGCTACGTAAGTTTTGTATTTCATATTTTATTTGTATTATTTTTACTTTTATTTAAAAAAGGCATATTTTATTGAATTAGTAATTGAACAGCAAATAGACAGGAACCCAAACAATAGATACATATAAATTTAAGTAAGAATGAATCTGAGTATACAGGTAATTATCAAGTAGTTAGCATTGAAGGGCAGAATAGAATATGTTAATCTTTACTTTTATCATTATGGAACACATAAAAATTTTAGGTTGATACATCGATTGAAGTTATCTTTTGTCTTCTTATGTATCAAATCCACAGTAACAAAAATTAGCTATAATTTCGTAACAGTGCATTCTCGATTTAGAACAATAAATGTCAATTTTTGAAAACAAGTTTAAAGTACAACACGTTACGTTAACAATTAATTGGAAGTGAAAAAAAGAAAAGTAATTTAAAACAGACAACTTATTGAAGCACTCTTGAAATGTTAGTAAGGTTTTAAGACACGTAATTTGACATAATTTAGTATCATGCAATATTTGATTCAGAATAGCAAGTTTTATTATTAAAATTGTAAATTTTATGTCCTTGAACTTTTACTAAGAGTATGTTTCACAAACATCAAGTCTTGCGTAATAATTTTACATGTATTCAAATGAAATTTGTTGCGTTTATCCAATTAGCTAGTAAGATGGTTTGGGACCAAATATTTGCAAGGAGACGTTGAAAGGCTAAATTATTTTATTAAGTGATGGCCAGTAGAGAGGTACTCCTTCTTCGAGTAACAATGGACAGTATGAATTAAATATTTATCAGACTAATTTTTTTTTGTATGCCATATATTTCATTTCGTTCACTAAATTTCTTGCGTTGGAATTAAATTCAAATAAAGAAACAATTTTTGCAAATTAAATGAAAAATAACTTTGCGCTGTTCTGAGATAATGTTATCTGGTTGGAGATAAGCACTGCTTATGCAGTTAACTTTACGAGAACAGTGATAGGTGTTGCCGCCGTACCCCTTTGAGTGGTCTGCTTCCATTCTATTTCGAATGTATGGAAAGGGGTAAGCGATTTATTTCCTATGTTATCGGAAGTAATGAAAATACTATCCATCATTCCTAACAGGATATGTTAAATTTTTATAGAGTAAAAGAACTGCTGATTTTCATTTTTGTTGTGAAATGAGATTATAAATTTCATGAGTAACTATGAACATCGAATTATTAATTTTGCTTAACAAAATACAAACTCTTAGTCGTTAGATTCTTTGATTAATATTATAATACGTTTCTTAACTTGATGATATAGTAAAATTAAAGTCAATCAGATCTGAATAGAACAATAGTAGATTCGTTTAATCTTGTCTGAAATTGATTATCAGGAAACAACAAATTTATGATGAACTAGAACTTTATACTTGATTATTGTTAATTCTCAAACAGTTCCTTAGGGAATGTTTCCCCGAACTTGCTTAGAATTGCAAAATTAATCATAATGCTTTTATTACACAGTTGTAATTTTTGTAAATACGATAGTTATTGAAATTTACCAATAGATGGATTTAAAAAGGAGTTGCTTATTTAAGAGTGATCTTTCACCTTAACATTAATGCTTCAAAATTATTGATGAAACCATATATACTCTAGTAAGATGCTTTGTGTTTATTTGTGCCTAGTGAAGAGTTTTGATTTAACTAATTAATTATTTTCTTTTCAGATATAGAGCATAAAAAGTCGACAGATGTCCCTTTTTAGCGTTGAGATCCATTTCAGAGTTAAAGGGGTTTCTGTATTTTCCCCAGGACTCTTAATTTCATGTCGTTATAATGTAAATGGCATGACGCCCTCTCTTTTAATGTTTTGAGTGATGAAACAAAATCGGCTCACAATACTGTCTCATGTCAGAGCTATGAAGTAATGTTCAAAGTTAGCCGTTTACCTAAATAGGAGATTCCTTTTTCTCTTAGTCACTTACAAACCAACTTCACTCTTGGCAATCGTCATATTCAGGAAACATCCGTACAATATCGACTACCATCATAAAAAACTAAACATTCTTCTCTCATTGCCTCCATCAAATAATGTTACCTTAGCGCCAACAATGTGGGGTAACAAAAAAAAAGAAGAAACAGTTATACTCTCCGTATAATTTTAATTTTCATGCAGAGAATTGTTTAAAAACCAAACATGCAATTAAATTTGTATGTATTCATATTCGAATTAAAAACTGAAAACCAGAAAGATAATCGATTTATTTATGCTAAATACATATCGAAACAAATCAAGCCCTGCAAATTATTTTAAGTCACGAAAATGTAAACAAACTAAGTATAACCATAAAATACACGTTGTGAAAGCTTCTCATAAGAAAGCTTTAGATTGATGAAATAATACTGAACACATTAATATGCACCTCAAATATGAAATTTTGAAAGTTTAATAAATTCTGTTCGGTTAACTCACATATATTTCAGATATATTGGTTTATTAAATGCGCAACATAATACCGGAAATTGGTAGGAGTTCATTCCCACCATTTTATAATTTTGAATTATCACTCATTTTGATTTTATTGTTGAAGAAACATTCCAGTTTTAATATTATAGGTTTAATTTGTACCGTAGTTATACTTTACAACCTATGTAGTGGTTATTGAATTTTTGGAGTCAATGTTTAGTTTAGTTTATTGCTATATGTTAAACAACAGGCCCATTTTATGGCGTCCAGTGTACTTATGAACGAGCGGTCGTCAAAGCTATCATCATTCTAATCAGATTCTCTTTTTAGCTTTTTTTAGCTGGAGGCCAAATGGGTTCTTTCTTTATGTAGAACAACTACTTTTGTCCATAGACTGCTGCTGCCATTATGGTAGCAGAGTAAATGTATGCTGATGACCATGGCGTTCCTGTGTTGACTCACCCCCGACGGCTTGCGACCTAAGTACCTGAACATCTACAGGTATGCAACTCGTTTTCTTTTGTGTGTGTCAATAGGCTGCAATTATGGTAGTAGAGTAAATGTATGCTGATGACCATGGCGTTCCTGTGTTGACTCACCCCCGACGGCTTGCGACCTAAGTACCTGGACATCTACAGGTATGCAACTCGTTTTCTTTTGTGTGTGTCAATGGCATATTCCGTATCAACGTTTGGTGTAGTTACGTGACGCTGTAAGATTATTGTTTGTTGCTGGGATTCGATATTATCGCTCTACAGGTGCGATGTACTAATTTTAAACATGCTTGTCAAAAGAACGCACACGTTTATTCGCTTTACTAATTAGTTATTTTACATAAATTATTAGATGAAATTGTAAAAACGTTCGACAAAAGCTCTCACACATTAATTCTTTCATACTAATTAGTTATTTTATAAAAAGTATTGGGTGAAATTTTAAAAACACTTGACAAAAGCTCTCACAGTTTTTATTTGCTGCGGATTAATTTTATTTTGTGTAAATACGAGATGCGTACTTCGTATATAGATTTCTAAATTGTTCGTATAATATAATTGTTTGCTGCAAAAATAGTAACGCTTAATTTATTTTCTTTTGGCTTGTTTGTACAGAATCCTTTATTTATTTTTATGTGTTAATAGATAATCGTGGGCAAAGTACTTTATTTTTTGTTTTTTTTTTAGTATGTAGGCGAATCCCCTCCAGTCTCCACGGCTGGTAGTTAGCCTGGTATTTCCTTTTCTTCCGGCTACGTCTACGTACGTAGCAAGTTATATCCCATAGCCCGATGATCTGCCTTCGGTAAAGGTCTTAGGTCTGGAATGAACTCCTGCGACATTGTTTTTCATATTTGTTCTTAAAAAGCACATTGCACTAAGCATCACAACCTCTCAGATTTAGCCAGGCTATTTGATCCTATGGGCTTTGTGTCATCTATAGTGGTGTTTGCTAAATGTTTAATACAAATATTATGGATCTTGGTTTGAGTTGGGATGAGGAGCCTCCCTTGGAGATTCTTAATTCCTGTAAGAGTTCTTGGTCCACTTTGCCATTAATCAAAGAGTTGTCGATATCGACATTTTACAGTATAGTTGAATTTCCTGTTTATTAACTGCATGATTTTTGTGATAGCAATAAAATAGCCTATAGTGCGGGTATTTATTTTCGACTATTCAATACTTCCAAAGAAGAAATATCTACTTTTCTAGTAATTAGCAAAACTAGAGTTGCCCCTTTGAAAAAGTTATCCATTCCTCGCCTGGAGCTTTGTGTTGCTCTTCTGTGGCAGATTTGATAACTCATTAATATGCACCCCAAATATGAGCCTTAGAAAGTTTAGTTTAATAAATTTCATGTAATACGACATAGTTTCAATTACCACATAAGTAAACCACAGACGTACTTGACTACAATGTAATACACCAGACGCTGTGTAATGAGAATACATATGTGTAAGATTACAAAGATCTTTCTCTTTTCATACAATAGTTTACAATGAATTCATTTATATGGTTTCAGACAAAGAACTAAAAATAAAACGTACGTAAGTTACATGGTAACATGTACTTCCCACGTGTCATTTGTCATAAACTCGATAGAAAATTGTGCAATAACATGAAAACCACCGACCACATACAAATTAGAAGGGAAATTAAAAGACAATATTTAAATTCGCTTGAGTTTTAAAATTAGTTTTTGGAGAACCGATAATGAGTCAGCATCAACAAGAAGAAAGGTACACGAATAAACAAGTACGAACTTGGCTGTGTTGGGGAGGGTTGTTGAGGTCCAATTAGACATAATGTTGAATGTACTGCAGCTGCAAGGAACATTAAAGATGGATGTCCTGCAAAGGCAACAAAAACACAGCATACAGTATTATATGTGAAGTTACTTTCACTTCGGGTGAGATATTTTTCATGCACCTGAGTGTGTAGTTATTATCGTTATGACCATTTGGAAGGGGTGGAGATTTTGGTAGTTCACGCTTTTCTTGCCATTAAGTTGGAATTTTGGGTTGTGTCGTGTTGTAGCTATCGTTTGAAAAATGGGAAAAAGAAAACAGGAATTATATTATTGACAAAATGGAAGCTGGTGTGGTCTGGGGATTCTGGACATTAAAATAGGTGAATCAAACTGTAAGTAATATTATAGGCTTGTTTATAATTTGGTAAATTTATGTGTGTTGGATGTAAATATGGGTAACATTTTATGACAAAGGATATTAATTGAACATTGCAGTGATTATGTTTTTTTTTTAATTGGATTAATAATTTAACGACGGAACAAATGGTGATTAAATTTAAAGATAACGATATTAGTTTAAAACATTAAGAAATATGCAGATGTTAGGATTAAAGTATTGTAAAAAAGAATAACGACTAACAATAATAACTGTGTAAACAGGATTGTAGTATGAAGTTTTAAATTAAACTATGTGTTAAATTTTAATTACAGGGATGGAATGAAACAAATTTTCCCCCAGCAAAATTAAAAGATCGGGGTAGGAAGCAGAAACAATAGACCAGACTACACCAAAAGGACAAACCAATAGAAAATTCGTTTCAGAGAACCAAAAAAAAAAAACGAAAAAATTTTTATCCGGCTAAAAGGAACAACTTACACTATGAGGTTGGACCAAAAGAAAATTCGTTTCAGAAAACCAAAGGAAAACAAAAAAAAACTATTTTTATCCGGCTTGAAGACCCAATAAACACCAAAACGATAAACCAAAAGAAAATTCGTCTTGAAAATCCAAGTTAAACCAAAAAACAAAAAAAATTTTTATCCGAGGAGAAGGTACTGACCTGGATGCATTTTATGACACCCCTGATCCCGTTTTGTTTTCCTGCTGGTAGCATAAATATCTTAAGCACCATTCCTAGTCCTCGCACCCCAAATTACACTATGAAAATCCTCCATGATATCTTTGATAAAAGTTTTGTTCTATACGAGTTGGTTTTCCTTTTTTTACACGTTCATTTCTTAAGGGTTTGTAAATGAATTTCTTTCTTGAGGTTTTCTTTTTCTTTCTGTGTGACCCATCCCACTCTACGACATTTTCAGCTAGCACGTCATTAATTCCTTGGAATCTCCTATAATTTTGTTGCGGTACTGAAAGCAAGCTTACTGTTACTTTGGTTACTGTAATTACTTTTCTCTTGTCCGCATGGAACACCGTAACAACAGTACAATCCATTTTTGGCATGAGCATTAGCACCTTCAAATGCAGATTAAAAGAGTAAAATCAGCTTATTGAGAAAAAGCTTTCAACATAGGACTCTATGTGTAAGTCTACCATACCACCATAGCAAACGCACAAAGATGCAAAATAATGTGGTATATATTAAAAATAATAACAAATGAGATAGAGATTTGCATTGCTGTATACAGAGTTTGAGGCTTACAAAGTAACTGCTTTGTAGATAAAAATTTATTGAAATTATTTATAACCATAATATTCTCCTTTTATACTTTTATATTAAATAAAAATGCTCAAACTGTATTAAGAATAAGGGCATTCTGTAAGCTTACTACAAGAATGAACAATATAATAACTTACCAATTCTGGTGCATCAATTAGATTATTGCCTTCAAAGTTCCCTCCCATTGCTACTGCATTTTCGTCAACATTATCATCAGTATTAAATCCTCCATCATCATTATTGTCGTTATTACCAAAGTCATTATCATCACCCACCTGCAAAGGAATTAAAAATAAAGTATGTATAAGTAAAAATGTGAATGATATAATGAAAATCCCTTATATATTTAAATAAACAATTTTAACCAATATAAAGCAGAACGAAAAATCTAACCAAATTTAATAACGAATACTGTATGATTTTCTTAAAAAATACTGCCCAACTGGCATGATAAGAGCCCAGAGCCACAAGGAATATTTTAGTAATTGCAACCTACACCATGTTGAGAGCAATATTGTGAATCATTTGGATTTTCATAATTGTATGGTCCAACTTCAGAAGGTATGGCATCAATTGGATTAGTAGAGAATTTTTGAAGATACACAGGTTTTAACATAAGGCATCGCTTATTTGATGTATACAGCACTTGAGGTAATGTACATCTAAAAATTTATGTGAATATTTTGAAGCTACTTATCATAATATTACTTGATTGGATCCTCAAAGATATGATAACGTTTAATTTTGTAAAGTTTCGTAGTTAGGACAGGAACTTCATCACTAAGAAAATCAATCAGTACTGGTTGCAATCTAGGTTTCCGCACGGATTTACATGGTTGTTTATCTTGCTGACCAGAAAATCTACTTACTGAAATTATTAATTATTATATTTTAGTACCAAATACAAAAAAAAGGTGTACCTGTTCGTCTAATGTGTTTTAGTTTCCAATGGCTAGGACCTGCCCATACTTGTGTCATACGTCTATTTCCTTTTATGTTAGCACCAGCCGAATAAGAATAGTCATTAAGATGTAGATTATCATTATGTTCAGGATTAAAATTAACTATATGTGCCACTTTATGTGTATTAATTGCAGCTTGCTCTAAAGGTTCACTTTCTTCTTCATCAGTGCTCGCGTAGTGATTATCAGCATCTAATTATCATCCGTTTGAAGGTTTCATATAACTTAGGACATGAAAAATTAACTTACCTATATTTGCAAATAAATCATGAACTGAGCCATCCAGTTCTGGTATTGGAACGCCTTCAGCATCAAATGCTACTTCTTCTTGCATGAGGGATTGTGCTTTCAACATCCTTTAATAATAAAAACTATATATCAGATATGAGTAAAATGGATAAGAAATAATTTTATATGCCGTATGTTGAGTTTCAAGAACAGTAAAACTCATTTTTACTTTATTGTGACTATTATAGTGCGTTTAATCAACAGATTCTGTAAGTGCTCCTCCCATAAATGAATGTCAAGTTTAAATAAAAATTTTGTATTGGTTGGCAGGGTTCACATAACCACTCGATAAATTTTGTATTGCTAACCTACAAATGTCAATTAGTTTCGCATTTTCATTATTGTTGTGTTACTTTTTAGTAAACTTTTTTCATTATTTTTGCTCCAGTACGGGATTTTTAAAAACAATATTTTTCAATACTTACTACAATTGTATAGGTTATTATTTGCAATTAATTACGTGTATATGGAACAACAGTCTTTCTCCCCTGTTACATGCCAAAATTGGCAACATACATTTTTAAATATGTAAATAAATTCCCGCGATTATTTTTAAATAAACTGGTCAATTTCCGTCGTCCCCGAGTCGCACCTGCACGGAGTGAATGGCGCAAGTGCACGCGGTGTAATACAACGTCATTAGACTATGAGACCTGAAGTCGAGAACATCTACTGGTGTTGCGTGTCTGTCTTTTCTCTTTTTAGGATGTAGGTTCCCTTCTATCTTATCTTCGTGTTCCTTCTACCTGGTTATCTTTGTCGTCCCACCTACGAACGAGTATAGAGAATGGACGGATAAAATTTGGACTCAGCAAATGGCGCGATGTGAGCCATAACGAGATGGCCCTGGGATTTGGCGGTAAGGTGCGATTTAAGTGAGTACATTGCTTTTATTTATATTGTAAATGTAAATTTGATCATTGTATCACTTTTAAACGTGTTTTGTATTTGATACAAAAGTCATGTGATTTGCCGCATAATTATGTTATATTAAACAATTGTGCAATAAAATAAAACGCGGGAAACCGTAACACCCCCTAAAAATCTCACATCTAGGCATTTTTCTGTTGATGATAAAGAGCAGATCTTAAATATTTTCAAATTTTGTGGTAAACAAAATCCCAACAATAATAAGACTGAAAATGTTGATTTTACTGCAAAAACTGCAAGTAATGTAATAACTTTATTTGAACATAATGTGTTCCTTATATCATTATTGTAGGTATTGCTATTAAAAGTGTGTACAACATTCTACATCACTACAAGCAGACTCGTGTATTACTTTCAGCAAAACTGTACCATCAATAACGAACAATTTTGTACTATTGACTCATAATTTCGAGTCAGCTAAAGACGTATGCTCCATTTCTATTTTTAAAAATAATGATCCACCTGCACTAAACAAAGTTTTATATACAATCCATTTATGTGGGCCCTTAGGGATATGTTTTCTATGCAAGTTGGTTTTCCTTTTAAGTGTTGATTTGTTAAGGTTTTGTAAATAAATGTTCTCTCTAGGTTTCCTTTTTCTTTCTGTATGACCAACCACACTCTACGACTTTCTAGCTAGCACGGTCTTCTTTGGATTCCTTTTTTGTTGAGATATTCGGTGTGGGCGATTTTATTTGCTTACTTTACTTTTCTTTTTAGTCTGAACATAATACCGTAACAAACATCATAGTAATAATAATAAATTAGTTGATAACATCCATTCCATGGGTTTTCTTGTTATCTCAGTGTTAGTTGTGACAATACTCAAACTAAATTAATATATGCAAACTCGGCTATTTTTATAAAGCTACTTTTTGATACACCATTCACTTGTACTAGTGATAACTACCTAACCATTTTCATTATATATAACAGAAGATATAACGTCTACCAAAAAAAGCATTATATCGTTGAAAGATGGTTCTCATCAACGTACTGTAAATTATGTACATTAAACTATAAACTTCAACGGCTTCATTTCCATTAGTTTTTCTTCGACAATATTTACATATAAGATTATCTTGTGGTAACAAACAATTCGCCACTAGATATTTCCTATTACCAAAGTACTGATTTTGCTTCTGAAATAACGATATTTTGCATACAAAACCCTTAATTTATAATTACAATTTATTATTAATTACTTAAGACTTCAGAAACCAACAAAATTTGACACTTTTTAAACAAATTTGTAAATCTTAGTAAACAGGCTAAAAACTTTTAGTCGGAAATATTTCATTTTTCTTTAAATTATTGAATTACAACATATAATAAACATAAAGGATATGACCTCAATAGTATAGGAAATGGAGTAACTAACATATCGGTTTTAAGTACTAAAACGATATGAAAAAATAAAAGTTCTAATTAATATTGGATTGATTACTGAAATGTAGGCAAATAATAAAAGGATCTTTTATACTACATTTTTAATGTACTGAAAAGTTAATTGCAAAGTTTTTTAGTTTATTTGAACACGTAGGTGCAACATGATTTTGAGCAACCAATCGGATAGAGAAAATATATTTACAATTTTTCGAAATTACTATTCAACTAATACATGTATTTGTAGTTACCGCAATGTGTAAATTTGTTCGCTGTGAATCAAGCTTGTGCTCAATTTGTACTGCAAGCCCATTCCATTATTTTAATTACTGAATCTACTAGTTAAACACACGATAGTTGCATAGACGATTTGATGTGTAAAACTTAATTAATATCGTATTTCAAATCGTTTTTAATAATTAATAACCACCATTTTTAGAAATTTTACATGTTCTGCATAAATGCAAAGTTTCAGCTTAAAATGAGTCAGATCTAAATCAAAACAATTATTAAATGAAAAGCCGGGCTAAGGTTCTACTAGTAAACTACAGAACCTCTTTAGATCGTGCACTTTAAAATTCCAAATCCTAATGTTGCATTTTGAAGAAAGTGATTTCCAATTAAGGATATAATCAAACACATAAAAGAAGAGCAAATGCAGACATAGAAATTGCCATTTTACTTATGGTTTCAAATAAACAATAGCTACAGCTAGAAAAACATCAACATCGTGGTGCAGTATATACCTTATATAATTATCATTTTAAAATGCTTATTCACATAACGTCTTGCAATTTATAGTTGTATCACATAATTTTTTCATTGTCAAAATTTAACAAACTTACTGGTAGTTTTTTCCTATTATAAATAGCATTGGTAGTTTTAACAGAACACAAATTTATGCTTGAAACATTCCGAATTAGCGTGTTGGTTGATGAAATTTGGGAAAACAGTCAATACTTATATTTAGACAATTTTCATGAACATTTCCCACACAGCAGTGATTCTGAAGAATTTTATGAATGCATTATAAACCATATTAGAGTATGAAGTGTGCAACTAAGTTTTTTGGTGTGTTTGATTAATGAAAAAAGGAAAATTTGAGAGAAGTACAAAAAATGGTTTATTTAAAGTGTTGTCCTTTGTTAGCTATACACTTTTGCCACTTCTCTGGCAATACATGAATACTCCGATGATAAAACAACATGTCTATAGACCGAAACAATTCGTCCAACCAATTTCACAAATCTTCGAAATTGGTTAAATGTAGCCCAGTTAAGCTATGCACTATAGACTGGAACAAGTGATAATTGAAAGGGGCCGGGTTTGACGAATACGGTGGATGCGGTAGCAGATCCTATTTCAGCATTTTGATGGTGTCCTGGAGAATGGAAGTTCGATGTCGTGTTGCAATATATCTCGTTCGTGTCTCCTGTCACATTGTGGACGATTTTTGAGCAATTGTGACATTCCCTTAGAAATAATTATAATTACTTATTCCCTTCAGGAATTATACGTTTTAGGCTTCTATAAATTCTAATTTAAGAAAGAATTATTTGGCATAATATTCAATTCATAATCAGAGGTTATAAAAATTCATGTCAGTTTGTTAAAAAGGTTAGGCGTGATGTCATCTTAGTAATTAATATAGTTTGATTTGTTTTGTCTAAAGAATATAGAATGGCGTCCATAATCTCATCCGTCTAAGAATAAAACTAGTCACATGCAGTTTTGTGCAGATTCAGACTTCATATACAATCCGAAATACATAAATTAAAATGATAAAAAGCATAAATAGAGATAGTGATATTAAAGAAAATCCCATTTTGATCCATCCGTCTGAAGTTTGCTCAGAAAGCCCCGGTAGACTTAAAAACAGCAGTTTCCTTGTTCAAAGCAAGACCAAGTTTCTAACATCCCGACTCTCAACAGGTCACTTCGATAGTTAAAAACCTTGAATAGAATGTCACGATCGAAGTCAAGTGGCTTTTGATGGTAGGATAATCCCCTACCAAGCGGCCTAGGTCCTTTTTTAGGAACAGATTGGTCCTCAATAGTTCAACCCCTGGGTGGAAATTAAGTTGAAATGTCCAAGCATCAACGGAGGTAAAGAAAACATCTTCCGATGGACATTTGAAAAGCAAATCTATGAGAAAAGGCACCATACCAGTGAAAAGGTTGGTACCGTAATTTATTATTAACTAACGACTTACAAGTGCATCTGTGATTAGATTTAAGTTTTAGCTAATAGGTTTCAGTTTTAGTCAGTTGATTTAGGACATATAAGAATTTTCATATTTGTATAAGTTGACATGGTGTGAATGAATGCCCATGCCATAGAATTAATAAGGTTGTAGTAAATTTTGTAAAAAGTATATATTTATTCTGTTCGTTATTGTAAACAGTATAGTAACAGTTTTGCCAAAAATAAATTAACTCGTGAATTTTGTTTGAAGCATGATTAAGTATTTTAGGTATTATTTAACATTTACTTTCAGAAATCTTAGTGGCAGTTTTCAGTCATAAATAGATCTACGTGGTTAGATTTGGTTTAGATTTAAAATAATGTTTGTTTCAATGAATTTTCAGGTATATTTGTAAGCCCAAATCACTCTCTTGATCTCCAGATTCTGGCATCTCCTTTTGTTATTCCTAGAACTTTTCCCACAGCATCCCAGCGAGATTAGGTGGCATACAAGGAATTGGCGGCTCCGTGGCGTAGTGGTATGTGTGTGACTACTACGCCCAAGGTCTTGGGTTCGAATCCCGACACGGTCCGCTTGAAAAATGTTAGGCGAGCATTTTTCACAAAAATACACCCTCGTTCGGATGAGAGGTTAAATGGAGGTCCCGTGTGTGAGTGTTGTCACGCACGTTAAAGATCCTACCTTGCTTGGAACAGCAAGGGTTCGCAAAATTCCAAATTTTCCAGGTAAAAACTCGCTTCCTGGCCAATGTAGTACCTTATGGTGGAGCATTGGAAAAATTACATGTAAGGCATACAAGGAATTTCCCGATCAAGACCATATTTCAAAAATTGAAGCATTCTGGAACCATCGTCAAACACTTACACCACTCATCTTACTGAGGTAGTCGGCAGAAAAACAACTTATTTTGATTCGAAGTTTCCGGTATTTTACCGCCACGAAATTTTTAGTGGAGTAATTCACAGAAATTTTTTTAAACTACCTGCTAGATATTCAAGGGGTCAAAAACAGTGCATAACACAATGTATGGTTCAAATTGATAAGTTGTTGGTAGCAATACCTATTAACAGTTTTGCCTAGTTGCAACAGTTCATAGTACACGATTGCTTTCTGGTCCCACAAAACGCAAAGCATTGCTTTTTTCCAAAGCAATTTGGCTGCGTTGTCGATGTTGATACTTCACCAGGATAAAGCCATGATTTTTCGCGATTGGAATCTTCAAAATATATGCACTTCTCATCACAGTAACACTCCGATGCATGAAACTCTTTCTTTCATACTGCAAAAGCAAAATTTCGGAAGTGGCTGTATGATTTTCCATCTGCCTCTCAATCAAACCATGCGACGTCCATTTTCATCCCTTTTGAATTTTTCTCATTGCATGTAAACCTTTGGAAATATGGGCGTCCTCAATTGCTTTTGGTCTTCTGGAATGTTCCTCGTCCTCAGTGTTAAAATTTCCACTTCTGAAGCATATAAACAAATCTTCACGGAGAGTTTTCGGTAGTTTATGTTCGCAATAGGCCACCTCAAGCAAACGATGTGCTTAACTGCAATGTAAAATTAGACGAGTGATGCAAGAAAAAGAAACAGGTAGAGCAACTGAAGTTGTTAATGATCTATGCCGGTGTATGGAGCATTAAACTACTACTTTAAAGCATTTCCGTCAAGAAATTAGACTTTCTTTAAAAACCTAATGAAAAATTGTAAAATATGACTTGAACTTGAATTTATAAAGAGGTAATCAAATCACCTGTACTGAATGGAGCTGCACCTTCAAGAAGTTATAGATTACTAGAACGGGTACAGTGGCTTGAGAGTTAAAATGATCTACTTAGTAGGGGGAAGAATGCTGGGAACTACTTAGTTCACATTTCTATTTTATTTGGTGTGGTATCCTTTTTGTAATGCACACGTGTTAAACATTTTCTTCAAAGCTACCAGCTAGGCAAAATTAGATTTAGTGGGTTAAGGTTTTGACAGGATAAGCAACTACTTGAAGAAGTATTGATTAGTTCATGTTTAAAAAGCTAAAAAGGATACCAGGAACTTGAGTGAAACACAATTTAATTGTAAGTTTGAAAAATATGTTTCTTTTGGTATTAATAATGTTTTTGATGGTATTAGCATAAATATTTAGTATATCGAGAATATATACTTAAAAAAATCTTGCAGTTTCACTTTAAGGTATCAGTCACAGGTGAGTCACTCAATATAATATACAGGGTGAGTTTTTTTCATTTTCACTATAGGCATTTTGGAAACCGTAAGAGATAGAGAGACGCTCAAATGGAAAAAGTAATGCGGTTTGTCTACTGATCTCGCATGTGCTTTTCTTTTCTAGAAAAAATCCATGGATATCTAGATATATTGAAAAAACTAAATATTGCAATTTTTTTCAAATCCATCTATCGGCGTTATTGTTGACATTAGAGTAATAATGTAAATAGAAAACTTGTAGATATTTTTATGCTGAATTAGAATGAGTGGTTGGAAAAATTTAATTTTTTTGTTTCATAGATATGTACATAACCTCAATTTTTTTAAATGGAAAGCATAGTTGTCTATGGGCTTGTTTAATAGCTTATGTTGTGCAGATTTTACTAATATAACACATAATGTAAATGACCGAAATATTAAGGTTTTTTGTTTTTATTGTTCAGAATTATCAGACCACCCATGAAAACAATAAAACAAGCCTATAGAATCACACTTTATATTTTGAAGTAACTGTCATTGGTGTTATTGTTCACATTATTACTAATAATTAGGTTCTTTTATGCTAAAATGAATTATAGTAAGAAGGGAAAGCTCGATATGTTAACTTTTTATATTGAGTGTAATAAAAATTCTACTAGAGCAGCAGATTTATATTTTGAAAGCTACTTTAACCGCCGTCAACCATATGTTTCGACACTTCGTAACTTGCATATAAATTTAAGAGACTATGGTAGTTTTATACAAGGAAAGTAACACAATGTACAAAATATTGGTGAAAGTATGCAAATAAATGTATTAGCTGTTCAGGTTAATCCTTCTACTTCTACACGAGAAATTGCTTTATCCAGTGGAAAATCGCAACGGTCTGTTGTTCGGGTCCTGAAAAAGCATAAGTTACATCCATACAAAATATCAATTGCTCAAACATTGCATCCAGGAGATGAAGACAAGCGGATAAGATTTTGCAGATGGTTTGTGTAGGAGTGTCAGTAGGATCACGAATTTCCATTTACTGTTTTATGGTCAGATGAAACAAGGTACACAAATTGTGGTATTTTTATTAGGTTCAATGAGCATCTGTGGATGCAAGAAAAACCGCATGCAGTTCAGCAACGAACACCTCAAAATTTGGTTTTAATGTATGGGGTGGTGTTCTAGGTACCAATATTATAAGACCTATAATATTTAATGAAAGTTTAACAGGAGGGAAATATTTAAATATGTTGGAAGCAAATGTAGAGAATCTTTTAGATGAACTTCCTTTACGAGTGTGCAGGAGACAAATGGTTCCAGCAAGATGGTGCACCTCCGCACAACACCCGTAGTGTTACTGACTATTTAAATCGGTTATATCCGGATTCTTGGATTGGTAGACATGGTCCAGTGCAGTGGCCACCCCGAAGCCAGGAATTTTCAATATTAGACTTTTTTATACACGGACATGTAAAAAATAAAGTGTATATTAAAAAATTTCATACAGAAGCAAAATTAAGCTAAGCTGTAATTAACGTTCATAGAAGCATTACTAAGCGTTCATTAAAAAAAGCAATGTATTGCATTGCTAAGAGGTGTAGGTTATGTAATGCACAAAGTGGTGAGCTTTTTGAGTATCTGTAATTTATTAATACAATATTTATTCAGTTTGTGTTCGTTCGTATTTTAGTTTTGTTTCCATTTATTATACATTAAGGGTTTTGTGATTTTCAATCCGTATTACATCTAAATTGTATATTATTGTTGTTATTTGAATGATCTTTGTTACGTTATTACTCGGGACATTATTAATTAACAGCCATTAATAATAAAAACACAGTTGTAATAACTTTATTCACTTTATTGTACAATGCCAGGTCACACAATCATTCTTAATCATACTCCTAATCATAATATCCTCGTTTTACGAACTGTCGCTTGCGCTCTCCCCACTCTATACATAACACTCCTTTCCCTTTTAAATAAATTACAAATAGTCTTTAAACCTAATAGGTACAGTTTTGGTTCTAATTGGGCGTTTCAGCTCTACAGGTACCGGATTAGGTTTGGGCGAGTTATCAACCATAACTTTTAAATTTGACAAGTCATCCTCAAAACTGGGACACAACGGAGGATGATTATTATCGCCTAAATAACTTTTTCGCATTTGGTTACGATAAACCAAACGAACTACACCACTTTCTAGACGGACTAGGTCGATAAGTTTACTAACGACTTCAAAAATCCTACCTGGTATCCATTTCTATATCTCTTTTTTTTGGATTTTTAACGAGAACTTTGTCATTTACCACGTAACAAGAAAACACTTTATTATCCTTATAATTTATCATAAGGTTGGATCATGGACAAAGGTGTCCTAACTACAAAATTAAACATGATTTGAGCTGGAGTGCCCTTTGTAACAATACACGGTGTATTACGGTATGTAAATAAACATTTTCACAGTTTCAGTTCCAAGGAATCATTGCTCCTACTAGAAATTACTGACCTTAGTAACATTCTTTTAATTGTTTGCACACCCTGTTCTGCCAACCCGTTAGAACTAGGGTGGGGTGGGGGGCTATTCCCAGCCTTTATATTATTACTTTCTAAAAACGATTTAAAGGCAGAACTGGTAAATGGAGGTCCACAATCGGATATTACCACTTGTGGAAACCCGAAACAAGCAAAAGCTTGACTTAATTTTTCGATTACTGCTTCAGCAGTAATATTTTTCATAAACCAACAGTCTAACCACTTCGAGTGCTCATCAACTAGTAATAGAAATTTCCCTTGTTGTGTTTCTAAAAAGTCAATGTGCACTCTTTGCCAAGCTTGTGTAGACTTGGACATAGGAATGTACACTTTCCTTTCACTATCATTTTGGGTAGATTGACAACTTTCACAAGATCGAACCATCTTGTCTATATCGTCATTAAGACCCGACCACCATAAAACTGATCTGGCTAACATTTTTGTACGAACAATACCAGTGTGGTCTTCATGAAGTAGGTGTATAACTTTATTTCTTAACGTTGTGGGTATAATTATTCTATTTCCAAACAGAATCGAATTATTTTTAATTGATAGTGCTGTACGAACTTTAAAATATGGCTTAAGTTCGTATTTAACTTTCTTTGGCCATCCTTTAACAATGTAATTTTTAACTTCCGGCAAAATGGGGTCATGAGCTGTGGCTTCATCAACCTCATGAAACAAAACAAACTTTTGAGCAACAAAAAAACACTCAATATTTAGACTATCATCAATTAACGTGAGTTGATTAACTGGTAATCTCTATAATGCATCAGCATTAGGGATGTTACTTCCCTTTTTATATTTTATAGAGTAATTAAAACCTGACAGTAAAATTGCCCAACACTGCAATCTTGCCGCTGTAACTGGTGGAATATTTTTCATAGGGTTAAAAATAGTTTGTAACAGTTGGTGATCGGTGACTAAAGAAAAGTGTCTACCGATTAAATATTTTGCAAACTTTTTAACAGCAAAAACAATTGCTAACGCTTCTCATTCAATTATATCCCCTTTCTGTAGGAGATAGAGTGGAGGAAGCAAACAGAATAGGTCTTTCTATTCCATCAACTAACTGAGCTAAAACTGCTCCAACTCCAACGCTACTACTGTCACAAGTCACAACTAACGATAGTGTGGGATTGTACAGCATAAGTAGGGTTTGTTCAGACAATAGATGTTTGCCTGTTTCAAACGCTTTTTGGCAATCCTTTGTCCATTCAAAGGATACACCACTTCTAGTCAAATTATGTAACGGTTCTAAGATGACTGGTAACTCTCTAGGTAAAAATTTATGATAAAATGTAAGCAAACCCAACCAAGCCTTTACCTGTTTAACATTTTCAGGCCTGGGCGTATTTTGAGTATCTGTAATTTTATCTTTACAAGATGAAATACCTTTTTCGCTTAACATATAACCTAAACAAGATAAACTTTTACAAAAAAACTGAGATTTTTCGATATTAACTTTAACATTAAATTGGTTTAATCGTGTAAACACTTGAAACAAACGTGTTTCACACTCACTAACATTAGTACCTCCTATGATTATATTATCAATATAACAACGTGTGTAAATCAAACCTGAGAGTACTTCATCCGTTATTGATTGAAATAGACCTGGGGCGCTGGCTAAACCAAAACATAATCTATTCCAGCGATACAGACCTAAATGAGTATTGACTGTCAATAATTCTTTAGATGCATCATGAATTTTAACCTGTAAATATGCATTACATAAATCAATTTCACAAAAAATAGCACAGCCATGAAAAGAATTTAACAATTCTTTGACTACGGGCAATGGATATTGCGCTATATCTATACACTGATTAACTTTTCGTAAATCTGCACATAATCGTAACTTTCCATCCTTACGTGTAACACATACCAACGGACTGGCCCATGGGCTATAATCAGACTTAATTTTACTTATAATTCCTTGCTTAACTAAATTGTTAATTTCGGTAGTAACTTTATCTTTTAAACTGTATGGAACATTATAAGCTTTTTGAAAAACTGGTTGAGCATTATCTTTTGTAGCTATGGTAACTTCAAAAGCTTCTACAGGCTCAAAATTTTCAACATTAAAAACTTTTGGAAATTTACTTTTTAAAATTTCAACAATAGAATTTATGTCAGTAACTACGTTACAGTTTAATAACAAATTTTTCCAACTAGGGTTTAACATTTCTAACCAATCTCGACCTAATAAGGGTCTTTGCAATCGATTGTTAGTAACAATTAACGTTAACTTAAAATGATTATCATTATAAGATACCTGAGGTTTGAACATACCTATTACTACGATGGGCTCACTATTAGCCGCCGTTAACTTTAAATTTTCAATTTTACCTAATGGCCATGATTTAAAATACTTTATGTACCAAAAATTAGGTATCAACGTAGCTGCTGATCCGCAATCAGCTTCGAAATTTATCAGAATTCCATTTATTCCTAAACTTACAACAGGTTCAATTGCTTGGGAAACAATCTGCACATTAAGGTTGCCATCTACTGTAATGCTTTTCACTGTTTTATTACAATCTTTAGCAATATGCCCATATTGATTACAAACAAAACATCTCCATTTATTTCGAGGACATTCTGACATACAGTGATTGCGATTGCATTTTGAACAAACAACTTTTGTTTTTGTAAGGGTGGGACCTGTAAAAATTTTCAACGGATGTTGAACAACTGCAGGAACGTAACTGGACTTTGCGTTCATTTTCAAAACCTTACTAACATTTGAACTTGATACCTCTTGAAAAACTTGACTTTGCATTTTTATCTCAACTCCATGTCAATGCATAATTTCTGAGCTTTTTCAAAATCCAACTTGGGTTCTGAAAGAAGTTTACGCACCATGGATTCATCTCTTAAATCAGCAATTAACATATCCCTGAGGGCATCATTTAAAAATTCACCAAAATTACACGTGTTTGATAACTTCTTTAAGCTAACAATAAAGTCTCTGATTGATTCATCTTTTTGTTGACGTCGTGTGTAAAATTTAAAGCGTTCAGCTATTTCTAGTTGCGGTGGAGCATAATGTATTTTAAGCTCTTCAACTAACTCACGAAACGTCTTATTTTTAGGTTCCATGGAAATCATCAGATTTTTCAGTACACCATAGATTTCTGGACCGATTACCACTAACAGTGTAGCAACCTTTTCTGTCTCGTTTGTGTGACTAACCTCAAAAACAGTTCCAGCCGCTCCAAATAATTTTGGAACGGTTCATTGTTCCCTAACTGTGGAACAGCTACATTATAACGGTTTCCATTTCTGTCGTTTTTATCCATTTTCAATATTTAATAAACTTATTAAACTGGTGTAATATTAATTACACTACACCATTCACCAAAACAGACTGTTTTTAACTCGCCAAGAAAAAGTGTTCCTTTTTCCGAACCAACAAAAACCAGAACGTGCATTCAACTGACCTTGACCGCAAACGTTACAATCAAGATTTCTTGCACTCACGTGGATTACTAAGCCGACTCGTCGCCAATGTTACGTTATTACTCGGGATATTATTAATTAACAGCCATTAATAATAAAAACACAGTTGTAATAACTTTATTCACTTTAGTGTACAACGCCTGGTCACACAACCATTCTTAATCATACTCCTAATCATAATGTCCTCGTTTAACAAACTGTCGTAAAACCCTCGCTTGCACTCTCCCCACTCTATACATAACAATCTTGATACCAGTTAATTTTTTCTGTTATCAGTTTGTTGTTAAAAATAGCTACCCAGTATTGTTATAATAAATAAATGCAGCCGCTAAGTCTCCTTTTCTGATTGTATATTGAAACATAGCCATTTTATTAAATAAAACAAAAAAAACCTCAATATTTTGGTCATTTGCAGGAGTAACCCCATTATGTGCCATATGAATAAAATCTGCACAATATACGCTATTAAACAAGCCCATAGCTAACTATGCTTCCCATTTAAAAAAATTGAGGCTATGTACATAACTATGAAAGAAAAAAAAATTAAATTTTTCCAACCACTCGTTCTTATTCGGCGTAAAAATATCTACAAGCTTTCTATTTACATTATTTCTCTAATGCGAACAATAAAGCCGACAAACGGATTTGAAAAAAATTGCAACATTTAGTTTTTTCAATATATCTACATATCCGTGGATTTTTTCAAAAAAAGAAAAGCACATGCGAGATCAGCAGACAAAACCGCATTACTTTTTCCATTTGAGCGTCTCTCTATCTCTAACGGTTTCAAAGATGCTCATAGTGAAAATGAAAAAAAAAACACCCTGTATAATTATTTTTCCCTCCATCCAACTGATGTTAAATGGGATAACATTATTGCTCAAGCACAAACCTTCTTTCAACCAGGGAACATTTTAATTTTAAAATTCCTTTTTAATGTACACTGTATCACTTGTTTTACAAAGTGAATTAATCGAGACATAGCTACTGAAATGCTGTGTACTGCAGTATATTAACAATCTTTCAATTTAATAGTACAATAACAAATAATCGATTTTGCTTTGTAAACAAAGTTAAGTTATCATTTGACTTCAATATAGAAAACAAAAATATTACAATGTACGTAATACTTACGCATTTTCAGTGTCTATATCCCATTCGTCAATTTGAAAATGTGGAAACTGATTGAAAATTTGTAATTTTATTTCAGTCAGCTTAAATGGGAATGTTTTTTGCAGCAGCAGCAAAGGATCAATTTTGTCGTATGAGGCCCATGCATGTTTAGGTGTTCTGTAAAAAAAACAAGTTATACAAAGTTTAATTTTAATATTTGGCGATACAACAAATCCAATGAGCAAGCATTGTGCACATTCAGTTTCTATATCCTAATTAGAACTAATGAGACAAACTTCCTTATCGAATTATTACTAATAAAAGTCATAATTTTTAACATGAAAAAATTGAAAGAAGAGAAAAAGTAATAAATCTTACACAGTGTTTTTAAAACAAGCTATCGAAAATTTCATATAATGTAATAAGTTGCTTTTTAGGATTGTTCTTTATATTACTTACATTACGTTCCTATTGTTTCATATAATTTAAAGAAATATTTTTGGAATAAAAAATTAATTGTTTTAATTTGCTAGCATATGAATATTGTAATAGTTTGTATTATGCTACAAAAATCTAGTCACACCTATTTCAATTTTAGATAAATTTCTAAACGGTAATACGAGGATACTTATATTCAAATCTCCTAGTACAATATCTTCTATCCTTATTCTAGGTCCATGATTGTTTAAAATCTCACTCATAGCATCATTATGCAAAAGCAAGAAAACTACTAAGATTTTGCAACATTGGCCATATGCAACAGTACAAGAACCACTGCCTTGCTCTTTTAATTGAAACCCAAAGATTGGAATAAGTTCCATCCATGGTTACCTATAATGGTGCATAAAACACCAGATTCTAAAAGATTTAAAACAGTTTTACCAAGAACGTTTACTTCCAAGGTAAGGCTGTTCATGGCCAACTGCATGAGATAATATAAAGTCTAATAAAGCTTTTTGATAAGCTGGTAGCTAGGATTAAATTAGGAACAATTGACACAAGGCAGGAGGTAATTATACTGTCTAATTCCTCTGATTGGAATTTAAATGATTCCAATTACGACAACTTCAAGATGTAACATTTAATGTGTCACAATGATAAATTAGGATGTTTGAGGTTTAGGGCAAAGTCATCTTGAATGTCCTTTTATCTTTATAATTACAGCAAGTAATATTATTAAATGTCATATATTGAAAATTTTTACAATCAGGAATAGAATTAGATACAACTTGATCAAATTTTGTTATCTTCGTCAGTGTAAATGTACGCTAGTTTAGGTTCGACTAATTGAGATTTATTTTTAGGAAGCAATTTAATAGTTCCTATGCATGCTTCAATCTGCCTTTCTAACTTAAGTAACCGAGATATTGAACCAATTTCTAATAAATCGTTTGAGATAGATACAACGGAGTTTTATTTTTAAGCAAAATTTTTTATTTAATTTCTTCGAATACATGACAAGTCATCTGGTTATGTGTATTCATTATTATTGAAATAGAAATACCAGTAAATTCAATAGAATGTTGAGTTTGAGATTTAATTTTTTCAAATAATTTGTCATTATATAGATTGGCTGGAATTCATTGTAAGCATTTACTAACTTTGGTAATTTATTAACAGTCTTGAGAATGGTACGGTGCCAAATTAGAGTTTTACCAGTAAAAAGATTTGAAAACGACAATTACAATTGTTATGCAAAACTTTTCTAGCAACATAATTTATCAACACATTCTAGAAATGAAGCCAGAGACGTCAACAAACGTTTATCATCAAACTTAAGCTTCCATTGTGCAACTGGCACATATTTTATAATAGGATATACACTTGTGCATAAATTATTGGGCTATCATAGACAACTCCCATTCGGATTCACACGAGGAGCAATTAGATTCTGTCGAATCATGACTAACCCTAATGGTATTTGATAAATTGAATCCCATAGATAAATTTGTTAGACATTCAAATTTAAGAAGTTTTATGTTGTAACGACGATTGAATATTAATAATGTATAAAATAATTTTTGATTGAATTGAATTATCGTTCGATGAAACAGGTATGAAATGATTAGTCACAGAATATAAATGTGCTAATTTGGTTGAAAGTTTTACATATGCAACACTATTATAAGCAGCAGAAAAATTTGATGTTAGTTTAACAGCGTCCCCCTTATTTTTGTGTTAAATAATCAGTATCCCGTTTGAATGTAAAAGTCACAACATGAACAAACACTTTTTTCTAATTTAAAAATATTTCATAAAAATTTGCGCATTTCATGAACTTTTAACTCTCCTGTAATGCCTCTAGAAGTTAATTTGCATTGTAATTCGTCCTTTTCTAAACGATTAACTTCCATTTTCATAGCAATTTAACAAGATTTTTCAAACTGTACTTTACAATATAACGAATATTAAATCCTCCCTCAGTACAATGACACCAATGGACAAATTATAAACGAACTCATAATTAAACAATTTAAGGACAATCAACACAACAATCTACATCTCCAATAAACCTAAATGCAGAATGTTTTTAACATTCTTATAAACAAACCCGAAAATGATATAAAAACCAGTATAACTACACACTGTTCAGCATGCTGTGAAAGATTAAAGAAAAATAACTTTCTACAGACTAATACCTACGATCAAGCTGGTTTATACCAATTTAGATATGATGGATACCTACAATTCTTCACGATCTTCGATTAAGACTATATTATTATTATTATCTACCATATGTTGAATAATTACGTGAAGCACTAATGTTTTTAATACCAGAACCGAAGGTGACACACACTTGGACGAGAATGTACCTTATTGTAAGGGGTGAAATAGCCGTCTCTAATGTATGATTTGCTATGTGCAATGTAGAACGAATCTTGTTTAGAGTTAAGGAGGAATCAACAAAGGAATAACAGTTCAGATTAGTTCATACTGGATCATAAAGGTTAACGGTTAATTATGTACATGTCAGAATGGTACTTAATGATTTGCACAAGTGATATTCCATTTACATATAGAATAAATTATGCTACTAATATACATTAACAGCTATTAATCGAAATAACTTCCAAGTAATTAATATAACTTGGGTAAATTTCAATTTACAACTTGAGTGCTAATTTCTAACTCTCTTTTGATGTTGGGTGGTAATTATCATGCACATTTAAACATTGGGCGTCATTTCTAACACTATTAAATAAATGGGTGGTTTTGTCCCTTACTTGCAATGTGATAGCCAGTAAATAAATCATTTATTGCCAAAATTGGCAGGTGGAAAAAATTCTTAGTAGACGTGATACATCTGTTTAGCCAAGATGTAATGGTGGCTAAGTCTAAAAAGAATGACCAAGTATAATAACGAAGATAAAATAACAAGGATGTTGAATATTAATTGGATGCTAGGAAAAGTTAGCCAGATCGTTACTTCGCATTAATCTCCCTAGCCTTGAAATTAACTGCAAAAACACGTAAGAACATACTTAAGATGATCAAATAATCATACAGTATACCAATACTAGTAATAACTAGTAATAACAGTTGCAACTTACTATGTAACATTCACTATAACCGATAAATAATAAGGAAGTCTGAGACAATATAGTTTATAGTAGCATATAATGAGATCAGCATAAATTTCATGTAACCGGTTTACCACAACTTTCAATACACAAGTTATAACTAATCCTCAAGTTCAGGTCTTCGATTATGCTAAGTATATAACTTTGCATAAACAATTGTAACATATAAATTTTCCTGCAAATTTATTCGTCGACTTTACCACTGTGCATCTATTATTTTAGTCTTTATTCAACAACGTTTATATTATTGATTCATTCGATATTGCATATTTAATAACCGATAAACTTCAAGGCACACTTCAATTTTAATTACAATTACAATCTACTACATACCACATCGTCCTTACTGATAACATGTATACAAACCTATTAGTGTGCTCCTACGTCTTGTAGTATCTAAGATTTTCAAGTTGTTCCGACGATTCGTGACCGATTGTCACTTTTCGTTTCTTCGTTGAACTGAAAGGTCGCTTGATGTGTTTAAAAAAACACTCAAGATGGTCAGGAAAATCAAGTTTTCCTGGCAGAGACGCCGTAATAAAGACACACTATTCTAAAATTTGTCTGAGACAACTTGTGTAAAGTGTAGTGTACGAAATCTTTTTGGCGACGGTTTGTTTAAATGTGTAATCATATTAAAATTAATTGTGCAATTTATTACAGTGCAACTCTGAAAACGTAGATAACTCCGTTACCACTTTGATGTAATTCCACGTAATTTCGATATAAGCTTAGATTATCTGGAACATATTTTATTTGGTTTGGTTCAATTAAATTTTATAGAACTCGTTTAAAATATAAATGAGTAAGCAATTTTGTTCGACACATGGCCGACTTCGCTATGCAGCTGCACCTGGCGTGTTTAGTTGATGTACATGTCATTTGAAGGTTATAGGTCATTGCTGCTATGGGTAAGAATGTATTAGTTTCTAGGATAAGGCTGCCGTAGCAAAGTTCATTACGTAATTTTTGCATGTATTGAATTTCTTTTTGAAGCTTGTAACTACCTCAGGTTGCTGTATACAGTTCATGATGGCTCGTATGAATAATTTTGTTAATTAATTTGCTAAAAGCTCATTCTGTTAAAGTGTAAAGTACAATGAGTACAACAATTTTTTTGTAGTTAATAGTGTGTTCAACCTTAGACATACCTCACCGGTTGTACATATGCAGACATACAATCATGATAGTTATCTTGTTTACCATAATTTGAAATACCAACATGCTAATTTATAGGGCCTAAGTCCTGTATAATGAAATTTGAACTTAGATTAATTAATCAACTGATAATATTTGCCAGAAGTTAAGTAAATTCTCTAAAAAATTGTAAAGTCAAAGTAGCGCTACCCCAGACTATTTATTATGAAAATAATGTCCAAAGTTATATCTCTGATTCAAGAAACTACATTTATATAAATTAAATTTTTTATTAAGTACACTTATAATTTATAATGTTCATTTACTTGTCTTAAAAGAGAATATAGAGTTATTTTTGACTTCAGTTCATTACTCAGTAATCATTAAATTTCTACAAATTTTGTTAGGTATTTAAAAGGTTAAACTTACCCGAATGTGTACCACGATATAGTGGAAACTAATTGAAACTAAATCAAAGATTACATACTTATACTGGTCCGTAAGATATATAGGGTATCTATGTTGGTAGTAATTATGTTTCAGAGTCGCCCAGATGTAAGTATCATATTTGTGACAATCAAACTTTATATTTAAAGTGGTTAGCGATAACATAGGTTTCCAAATTTTTCCTTTAAGCTAATTGATTTAGTCAGTTGCTTTATAAAAAATTTAGGTGGCATCCATTATCTTATTTTCTTTCAACTTTAATATACCCACTGACCCAATCTCATGTGACCGTGGGCCAAAACTCAGTTAGATACAAGTCTTAAGAGTTTTCTTTTACTAAAAGCCAATTTCCATCTTAACCTTACCCTGGGCTTGTTACAGTTACATAAGAATTCTCGATAGGTAATATAAAATCTACCACGATTTATTTTATTGTGGATTAGATTTAATAAAATATATAACACAATATTTACCATATAAGCATACGTTTAATAAACTCTACTATAAATAAACTTGTAATCACTAATATGGCTACCGGTAGAGGTTTATGTCAGCTTCAATAATAAAGAAGGCGACAAACTGCAAATATCTTCCCAAAAATTGTAGCATCATTAGATCTTCAGTCCTGGAACTGGTTAGACACATACCCTCATTGCTTCCTATTCTGAGCTAACCTACACATTTTCCTGAAATTTGCACATGCTGCATCTATCACTATCTGAGTGCAATTTTTTTCCTATCTCTGCTTGAAATATATCCCTCATTATTCCCCAAAAATTCCTTAGAACGTGTCCAGCTCTTTTACTTCTCCCATTTTTTTGTTTTCCATAGATATCTTTATTCCCCCACTATTTCTATAATCTCTTTGTTATTAACTTTGCCTGTCCATGCTCATCCTCATACATCTGAAGTACTACAAAAGGCTTCTACAGTTTTTCTATCTGCTTCTCTTACATCCCCTATTTCATAGGCGTACTGTGCTGTGCTCCACACATATGCTTTCAACAATTTTCTCCTTGTTTCTATATTTGTTGTCTTCGAACATAACTGCTGCTCATTCTTGTAAAATACAGTTTCATTCCTCTTCTATAGTTTACGAATATATACCCTATTTCCCCAATATTCAGTAGTATGTGCACGGAGTTAAGCAGTCTGCGACTACCAAAATCCCCCAACACTGAAACATTTGTTGAATTAATAGTTTTCCAATATATCCTTTCGCACAATCAACATTTGAAGAAAATATTTCAAAATCAACACCCGTAGTTGTTTATAATAATCATCAGATTTAAGTGCAATTATTTTTTTCGTCATTAGGTTTTCAGTCTTGAAACTGGTTGGACGTGTACCTTCACTTATTTCTATTCCGAGTTAGCTTACACCATTCCCTGAAATTCCCACAGCCTAGATACACCTTGGTTCCCCTTCTGTTCTTTCATAATTATATGCCCTATTTCACTATGATTCAGTGGTATGGGAAAGGAGTTAAGCAGCCTATGGCTACCAAGGACCCCCAACACTTAGACATTTGCCGAATTAATAGTTTTCCAGTAAATCCTTTCGCACAATTAACATTAGTTGAGAGTATTGCACAACTAATACCTGTAGTTGCTTATAAATCATTATGTTAAAGTACAAGTTGCTTTTTTTCGTCATTAGGTTTTCTATCTTGGAACTGGTTAGACACGTACCTCTATTGAATTCTATTCTGAGCTAGTTTACACGTTTTCCTGAAATTCCCACAGCATATATCTTTAACTATCTGTGACAATAGTCCAACCTAGGTCTACCTCTACCTCTCTTTTTTCTTATCTATGCTTGTTATACATTCCGCACTATTCCCTCATGTCTTAGTATGTGGCCCATCATCCTATTTCTCCTATTTTTTACTGTTTTCCACATATTTCATTTCTTCCCCTACCATTTCTAGCACCTCTTTGTTCTTAAATGTCTGTACATGATATCTTCATCATACGGCTGTAGTGCCACATTTCAAAAGTTCTATCTTTTTCATTCGCTTCTCCTACTGTCCAGGCTTCACAGCCGTACAGTACTGTGCTCCACACATATGTATTAAGCAATCTTTTCCCTGTTTCTATGTTGTGTTTTTTTGGTTAAATGTAGCCCGACCTTGTGCTAATCTTTGTTTTACATCTTTTGTGCTTTTCCCATCTTGCGTTATTTGGCTTCCTAGGTAGCAGAAATTCTTAACCTGTTGTAGGTTCTCATTACCTATTTGTATTCTAGTTTTTTATTTATTTTCCCCTCCACATAATAGTACTTTAGTTTTATTTTTGTTAATTTTCATACCGCATCTTTCTGTAAGAACCGTTTCCATTTCATTAAGAGCAGCTTCTAACTCTTTTTTGCTAGATGCTAATACAGCTATATCATCTGCAAGTCTTTTGTCCCTGCATAATATTTCCAAATGTCTTCTTGCATTTGACAGTGTTCATTGTCTATTCTATGTACAAGTTAAAAGTTAATGGGGGTAGGGCACATCCCTGCGACACCCCTCTCCTAATATTTAATTCATTTACTTCATTTTTTCCATTTTCCATTGTGAAATGCTTTTTCCAAATCTACAAACCCTATATACACGCTTTCCCCTTTTTGTATTGATTTCTCCATTATCATTCTCAGAGCTAAAATAGTTGTCAAACTTATTGTTCGAAAATTTTCACATCTATCCGAGCCTCCCTTTTTTTGTATAGTGACTGTTACTGCTTGTCCAGTTTGTCCAGCGGCTTTTAAAGTTTGTGCTCGAAAGAACCTACTACTTTGGTTGGACCTGTATTTTGGATCTTTAGATCACTGGAACGTGGAAGCCATTCCACCAGTTCTAGTAATATAGAACTTCTTCAAGGTAGAGGTCCATTCGAAATGGGTAGTTAATATAACAGGCATAAAATAGTTACACTCTGATATCATGCCACTTTACCTAATCTGATATGTAGGCGATACTTGGCTGCTTCGAAAAGTCAGACAAACAAAATAAAAGTAGAATAAAACAAACTCTAATATACCATTAATATATTACAAATAATCAACAATCAAAATAGATATTAGATCGCTGTTCAGAGTGAAGTAGTAAAAATAACATTTGCCTGGATTTAAATTCCAAAACAGAACATTATAAATCGTTTATCAAAAACACATTAATCTAACAAACAACTAAGCAGGTGATAAATAATTTCTGTAGATATAAAAATAACAGCACATTTACACCAGGTTGTATACAACTCTAGCAAATCGGTAAAACGATAAATATTTTATTGCAGAATAGAAAAGTTACAACTCACACAATGAATTAGAAATAATGTAACCCACAAAAATTATACACACAAGTGCAATTACTATTTTCAAGATGATAAAAACATTCACATTGAAAGATTAAAATGTGTAAAAACCCACAGCTGCAAGTATATAAAACGTATTATACAATTGTATAATTAAGAGGGACATACATAATCTAATACTTACAAAAGCATAAACTGATAACCATTGTGATCAATTGGTAACTTGTTTGTAAAAAGAGGTTCACTTGCACCAGGTTCTCGTACTGAACGTGATTGGAAAAACACTGACTCCATTTTCTGTACATCGCCAAGAAGCGAGTTAGGATCTTTTGCTATTGTATTTAAAGCCATACGTTTTTTCTTTTTCTTCTTTTGTTGCTGCCCATCATTTTCTTGATTGTCGCCTTCTGCAGCTTCACCATCTTCGCCAGTTTCTGATTAAAAAATTGCTTTAAAATTGTTGTCTACAATTGCAATTAAAATGACCTTTGTGTTGCAAGATATAAAAATTATAACAAGCAGAAATGTAAATGCTCGATTATATAATACCCACATGATTAGTAAATAATTATGTACCTCTTTTAGTCTATCTTTGATTTCACTATTATTTCGGCTCAAAAACAAACAAAATTTGTATCTGCATGTTGTTGTTGAAATGTAAATAAGAAAAATTAAATTTTTGCAACATTCATATAGAAATGTTAGAATCAAAGTTGAATTTCATTCAATAAAAATCTGTTTGAGGAACTGTAAAGCATTATTTCATTATTACTTATCCCGCGGAAAATATTTAGTTCAAGTTAATATCAACTTAAGACATTTGGAATTTATGATCAAATTATTTTAAACTTAGTTCAGTTTAAGTTTATTCAATAGTTCGTGTTAAGGAAATTTTAATAATGCAAACTAAATGTATTTAAGATTAAGTATGAGATTCATAGCTGGTAAAGGAATGTGAAAATTTAAGTGCCGATAATAAAGCTTGTCTGCTTATCATAGAAAATTAAGTTATTAGCAAGTGTGAAAGCCCTCCCTCAGAAAACATCTTTTGTTTCAGTCAAATGCATGTATGTGATAAGTAAAATTTTAATTTGTTAGCTTCAAGTATTGCTACAACAATTTTAAATTTTACTAATTTAAATCTTATCTTGGACCATTGAAAATGTCCATAAACGGCCAAGATAAAAAAATTAATTAATTTTTTTATGTTAATGCCAATTGTTTATTTTATTAACTTAACATCGTTGTTTGAAAACAGTGCTCTGCTTACCCATTAATTCAAAATCATCATCATCATATTAGGTGTTCAGTTCTGGAACTCCTTAGACACGTACCTCCATTGTATCCTATTCTGAATACAGGGTGTTTCAGAATACAGTACCGTAAATTGGGGAATATATAGATCTTGACGAGTTATAACAAAAGGTTAAATAACAGTGTCCTGTGAACACACCCGTTTCAACTACACAGGGTGATGAAGTGATATTGAAAAATACTTGTTTTTTAGAATATTTTCATTTAGGGTAGAGGCTTCAACTTGAAAATAGGTACATGTTAGTTGTTTACTAATATGAATTATTACACTTCATTTCAACAAAATAGAATAATATCCGTTGGCGTAGAATAAGGAGAGTTGTTATACCCTATTCACGTTAAATATGGGATGATGTCATAAACAGTAATAAAGTGCTAGCAATTGTAAAATGTGAACGTAACTATGAACGTAGGTTTAATGATATTAGGATTTAGTATGTAGCAGTATGCAGTTATGTTCGATGTTGCAACATTTTTTACTTCTATTACGTTGACATTTCTCATTTCATTGTCATTGTTTAGTTTTGTAGTAAATCGTTTGTGCTTTATATTTGCTAAATAAAACAGTTATTTTCAGAACTAAACCACTTTATACATTGCAAGTTTTGAGTATTTAACATTTAGAATGCCTAAACATTTGGATTTGCACGCACAAGAAATGGTTACTCTGATCAGGAAATACACATAAAATAACTTAACCATGACAACGCAGTATATATTTAAATTATGACGTCATCCCATATTTAACGTGAATAGGGTATATCAAATAATTTCGACCTAAATTTTTTGCACACCCTGTATTTTATAAAAAATTAGAACTCATAATTATTCCTCATACAATTTGCCACAAAAAAGGTACTCTTGGTTAATCTCCGTAGACCATTCCATTTTCGAGATATTTTAAATTAAGTCACACTCAACTCATGCATGAAAACAACGTATTATTATTAATTCTTTCAAAAATACAAAAGTTAATTTTTTGAATTCAAAACTGGTCTCCGATTTAAATCAAATACAGTAAGTTCACAAACATGTACATATTTCGTAAAAATAATGTTTCATTCATATTAGTTTTACAATTAAAATACAAATAATTACAAACTGTTGCTGAATCTAGTAGGTTTCTCTTACTCGGTGTAGTTGTCAAAAGTTATACTCGTTCAATACGTAACTACAGCTTATCAACCAAACTTACGAAGTAAGTTAGGTTAATAAGATCGCTACGTCGCCGTCGTCGTCCGTTGCACGTTTTTTTCGTTTTACAAACATTTGATATATGATCTTGTTCAGTTTTTTACGATGATTAAGAATATGCTAGCCAATTTTCGATATCTCATCTAGTTTTCGAGTAATTCGACTTTAAAGTCGAAATTTTGGTTATATAAAACTTCAATATAACAAAATATAAATATTATTTTTAGGTTAATATCGACCTCCTGAGCATATTTATACATAGCATCAATACTCTATGTTGATTGGTTTTCGAGTTATTCGACTTTGAAAAATATGTTCAAAAAATTTTATAAAAAAAAAAATAAAATAAAAAATAAACTTGTGTGAATTTCTATTACATAATGGCTTTAAGTTTGGTTGTATGGCGTACATGCGGCATAGATTTTTTTCTTATTATTTTGTTATTAATCAAACACAAAAATGATAACATACATGGATGCGCTAAAGGGCATGGAATAAAAGTGAATTAAATGGATTATTTGCTGCTGTGAACACATCGCTATGGTGGAGTTTCTCTTCACAAGGCAAAGCTGGTAGGCACCAGAATGTGCACGATGTTTGCGGGTGGTCCAATCTCCAGGTTACTTGTTGATCACTTAGTGTTCGAGTTGCAGAAACTGCGAGCCATCTCGCGGGTATGAAACTAGACCATGATCGTGCATGTGCAAAAGTTAAAGTACAATAAACTAAGGCAGCATACTATTTACTGTTGCACACTGTCACCACTAAATAAAGTTAAATGATGGTGGAACAATACACATTCTCTGACTATGTTGACATGCATTTGGTACTAGGAGAATGCTAAGGCAATTCTGAAAGGCTATAAGAAGATATACCGAGAAATATCAAGAACACATTGTTCCCAATGGAAAAACTTTTCTGGCAGTAGATAGACGGATAAGAAAAACTGGAATGTTTCACCTGCTACTCAACATCGTGAAAATGAAAGAGTAAAATGCACATTGAGAAATGAAGAAAATGTTTTAAACTTAGTAGAGAAGAACCCGCGAATAAGCACCAAAAGATTTTCGCTACAAATTTATTCATTTGTTTTCTGTAGTGTAATACCACAGATACAGAGCTCTAGTTTAAATTTAGAAAACATGAAAATTATTGGACATAAGTAATGAAGATTTTATCTGGATGGATAATATTTTGTTGTGAAGGTCCTTGAAAATTCCAGCGTAAAATTCAGCATAATGGTATGTATAATTCATATTGCGTGCATCGCAGATGTGTAGATTTGTCGACATCTGGTGTTGTTTGGTTCTAGTTTAACGTTCAAGTTTTTTTGATTGAACTGTACTTCAGGCACGTGAGTGATATTTAACCTTTAATTTAATCTATATTTATTTAAATGTCTTTCGTATGATCAAAGGTTGATATTCTATTTTGATTTAGTTATTTTGAAATTCACTTTGTAAGAAACATCCCGTTGTATTTTCGTAACTTTACAAAATGTTAAAGATGGCTCCATAGTTGCCTATCGTATTTGTTTCACAAGCAGACAGTTTTAGATTAATTAAAAAAATTGTTATTGACATGTGATGTCAAAAATATCTAGTTATTCACTATAATTACCATATGTTATTTTGTGTTACATTAATAATATCTTTGATTATTTTGAGGTCATGCAATTTAATTTTAAGACATGATAAATTTTTGAAGCAAATAAAGTTAAAGCTTATTCTTTGTTTGAATGATACATTTTAGTATCACGTAATATAATCTTGTTTCTCACTTGTAAAGTCGACTGTAGTACTACTGAAGGCTATGATTAAATTTGAAATTTAAATTAAGAAAGCAAATACCTTACAGTAAACGTATGTTGAAATACTGAGTTTAAAAATGTTCGTGTTTTTGAAGGTAGAACAATATTAGTTTCTTTCCATGTAAATTTTTATTGTAAATATTAATGTTGAAACAAGCTAAACAAAGTTTAATTGAATAGAATTTATTTTTGCTTAATTTTTTTATTATTAAAAATTCAAGGGAAATTTATTGGTTCTCAATAAGCAAAACATTAACTCTGTCTTATGATAACAAGTACCCTGAGTATATACATTTTTAGAACTTAAACTAAAATATGTTATTTATTGGTGAATATTTTTAAGGACACAAACGGTGTCCCTGTTGTGCATTTCTTTGTTCACAGGATATGCAGAGACATCTGTAATACATCTGGTAAGTGACATTTTGGTAAGTGCTTTGCAAGGTTGATATTTAGGTTTTGTGGATACATAAGTGGTGTGGACTTCAGGTTTCCACATTCCCCTTATACAAGTACATGTATCTTCGTATGTTGTTGTATTGAAAAATACGGTGGTGCTCTTTATCTATATTTTTGGTCACTTGTCAACCCATGACCCAAGCTCATGATCTACCCAGAGCTAACACTCTACTAGCCGTTTATCTCTAATGAGTTTTTCTTTTCCTTAAGCCGTTTTCCATCCAACTTTACCTTGGGCTTCCCTCATTAATAAGAAATTCTCAACCTTGTGATATCAGGTAAGGTAGGCGTTTATGGCATATGGAGGTCCAATTTGCTATCTGATATTCACGAGGGATATTTAGTTTTCAATGTATCAAGTTGGAGGGCGTCACTTTGAACATTTACTTAAATAATGAGCGATATGAGCTAATTTCTATTTTGTAGTTTGTTGTGGCTCGGTAAGTAAATTTTAGCTTGTAGAGAGAATCAGAGTACACAGATAGTAAAAGATGTAGGCTGTAGAGGTTTCAGGGAGATGTGTAGGCTAGCACAGAATAGAAATCAATGGAGGTACGCATCCAACCAATCCCAAGATGGATAAACTAATGACGAAAAGATAACTGTGCGTAAACATGATGATTATTATAAGTAACTACAAGAATTGGTTGGGCAATATTCTCGAATAATGTTAAGTGTGTGAAAGGATTTACTAGAAAACCATTATTTCGGCAAATGTCTAAGTGTTGGGGGATCTTGGTAGCCACAGGTTGCTTAACCTCCTTCACTGAATCTTGGTAAAATAGGGTATAAAATTAGAAAACAAAAGAAAGGGAACGAGCTGAATACACATACTCCCTGAAAAGAAGAAAAAGAAGAAAACCACCAAATCACAAAATCAAAGAAGCTGCCTATATAACGCTACATAAAAATAACTGCGTTGCAAACGAATCCGGGACTTTCAGTAAACAATGGATTCCATTACTAAAAGAAATAACAAATGAAAATCAAATGCCCACAATATCTAGGTAGCATTGCAAGTTTTTCCTGGATTTTCCTTGCAATATTAACATGAAATACAGCCTACATACATGATTTCTATTTATACATAAAATAACTAATTACATAAAAATAAGCATATTAACAATCCTTGTAAAACAGCACTGGTATCTGACAAGTATAAATCCACAATAAGGTTACCTCAAAACCATATACAATCTCCGTTGAACAGTATTGGTATCTGACAAGTGTAAACTCGCCATAGGGTCGCCTCAGATCCATATACAATCTTCATAGAACAACATTGGTATCTGACAAGTTTAAACCCGCCATAGGGTCGCCTCAGATCCATATCCAATCTTCATAGAACAACAGTGGTATCTGACAAGTGTAAACCCGCCATAGAGTCGCCTCAGAACCATGTTAAAATCTACCAAAGAGGTAACTTAAATCATAATGAATTTTCCCCTCAAAATAAATATAAAAAAACGACTACTTAAGCCTTTCAATAATGCAATCGACACTTCTTTAATAACCATCCTCTCAATTGTATAAATAGAAAGATGTTAAAAAATGTTGGTTGAAATGCAGACACAAAAACGGTAGCAGTCTTTTGAAATGCTCCAGATGTATGAGGACGATAGCATGGTCAGACAAAGATAATAACAAATAAGTTACAGAAATAGTATGGGAACAAGGATATCTGGGGAAAAAGAGAAATAGTAGGGCGGAATACGTTCTAAGGCATTTTTGGGGAATAGTATGTGATATATTACAAGCAGAGATAGGAAAAAAGAGGTAGATGTAGACCTAGATCAGACAGTTATAGATGCAAACTGTGCATATTTCAGGGAAATCTGTAGGTTAGTTCAGAATAGGGAACAACGATGGTACGCGTCTAACCAGTTCTAGGACTGAAGACCTAATGATGATGAGAGAGAATCAAATATTCTTCAGTATGTAAACACTGACAAGTTTATTAAATGCATTTTTTATGCTAAATGTATCTGATTTAAATCCGATACCAGTTTCGAATTCATAAAATAAACCTATGCATTTTTGAAAGAATTAATAATGTTGTTTTCATGCTTTTTTTTCCGTTGCTTAAGCCTTACCATAACATATAATTTAACACTTCTTCTTTTTGAAGCAGATAACCAGGTTATATTTCATTTCCTTATAAATGGTAATCATGTAAACATGTTAGAGTTCTTTAACAACCATCAGGTTGCTAATATCTATGTAGTGCCAGGTGGATAGGAAAAAGATAGAAGTATTTAGGAAGACCTAGACCAAGCTATATTAGTCAAATTATTAGAAATTTAGGTTGTGAAGGGTATGTAGAGCTTTTTAGATTAGCACAGAATAGAAAAGAAGTTAGAGCTGCGTCAAACCGACCTTAAATAAGGTCGAAAACAAAATGATGATGATGTTTTCATGCATGAGTTGAGTATGACTTAATTTAAAATATCTCAAAAATAGAAAGCTCTACAGAGATTAACCAAGAAGAGTATCTTTTTTGTGGCAAATTGTATGAGGAATAATTATGAGTTCTAATTTTTATTAAATACAGGGTGTGTAAAAAGTATAGATCGAAATTATTTGATAATCGCCCTTATTCTACGCCAATGGACTATCCTATTTTGTCAAAATGGAGTGTAATAATTCCTATTAGTAAACAACTAACATATCAAGTTAAAGTCTCTACCCTAAATAAAAATATTTTAAAAAACATGTATTTTTCAATATCACTTCATCACCTTGTATAATGGAAATGGGTGGGTTTATAGACACCGTTATTTAACTTTTCTTGATAACTGGTCAAGATCTATATATTCCCCAATTTACGGTACTTTATTCTGAAACACCCTGTCCTTGTTGAGACACCCTATATTTAAGACCCAACTGTATACTTAAAATAAAACCTTTGCTAAGTGTTCCTTAGTTAAGGAAAATGCTCATAACGTGAGCATGTGGCAACAACACATTTTCTAGGGTTTTATATGTTATTATTATGTATAATGTAATTTCATGACCTTAGAGATTAATTAAAATGACAAGTAGCAGTAGCTTTGAAGTTGGTAGATATTTTATCGTTTGTATTCACTTTCCTCAATTAATTAAAATTTATTATGGAAATGAACCAATGCAAAAGAAATTGTTTTACTAACCATACTTAGTGAGAAAAAATCTACACGAAACATACTAACACCTTTACTGAGAAATAGATGGGGTTATGGAATTACAAAACATTAGAAAAGTCATACATTTTCAATTTTTCACAATATTTCAAAAAGTTAAAAGTGCATGTTGAACGTCGAACCAGCATGTTATTTGTATTAAAATTCTTTGTCTGCTAATTTAACCAAATTTCAAACTGATACTATAACAAAGTTATTCATATTAATATAGGTAGATTATTGTTACTCTGTATACTTTAAACGAGTTTCACAAACAACTAACAATATTTTACCAAAAATACCTGAGAGTGAGCTAAATCATATTATTTAAAATTTTAAATAGGATTTGCAAAATTGTATTTGACATACCAGTGTGTTCATATCCCCTAATTGTTACATAGGAAGATAATACGTCTAAAACTGTTACTAATATTATCACCATGCATCATTAATCGGATAAAACAGTTGAGTTCCTGTCGTTATAACCCGTAACATACCTTTTCAATTAATGGATAACCAGTTTCCAACTTTTTATACTCATTAAATTTACTATGTTTATCTAAAAGTTAAAGAAACCCCATTTATTTTCTGAATCCAGTACTGTTTAGTATATAAATTCCTAATTACATTTAATATGCATAAATACACAAATAACTGTTTTCAAGGATTTTTTTTTATTGCGCTAGGGAAAATGATGTGGAATATTATTGGATCTCAAACTATTTCGGCTGGAAATTGCAGACTTCACTTTAGTACTGGATCTCAGAAAAGTAAGAGCGTTTTTTTGGGGTGTGTTACCGTACGTTTAAGTAGTGCTCGAATGTATCTTTCCTTACCTGTCATACATTTCTTCTTCAGGGCAGTACACGAGACTGCCGCCAAACCATGAAATGCTGGATTTGAAAAACAATACCCATGTTTTCCTCAGAATGAGCTCGTCACCGGAGGTCAATAAAAATGGACTAATGTAAGTGTTTTTACCTTTAATATTAGTTAAAAATTTAAACGAATAACCTTTAAAAATTAATTAACTAAGGTCAAAGGGGTGGTCAAGAAGTATTTGTAATAAAGTCTAATAGGATTTATTTTTAATGCATTAAGCTTATCAAACATCCTGTATATTTAAAAATAGTTTACACATTTATAGTGGTGCGTATCCCACAACTTTTATTCAAAACATTTTTTGATGCATGTTATAATACAATAAGATATTGGGAACTATCACATCATATTACAATTTAATTGGTGATAGTTCTTACCATTTAAAAGTCGATAAAACAGTTTACGAAGTCGGTAATACAGTTTAAGAGTTCATAAACACATCGCGCAAGTGCAATGAATAAGAAAGCGAGCAACGCCCCTGGCGGATGTAAGCGCGAACCTTATTACAGATTCCGCGCTGCCAACTACCAATGACGTCACCACTGCCAAATTATATTGCGTAATAATCGGAAATATAAAAATTTAAACAAACGTTCATATCAGTGAACAAATTAAACACTGTACTACTTACCCCGGAAATCCGAACATTCTGCGGGGTTGAACTAAAGTTGGCCTCTATCAAGGTCCATCAGAGCTCCCTCCCGGAGTAATTAAAGATGGTAACTCGTCATCTCAGGTCGTGGAGTACGGTACGCCTACGTGGCTGCAAATTCTCCTACCTATGCAGAGATCGGACCAGGAAACAAGGTATGAGGCAACAACAAAGACAATTAGGCAAAGGAAATCTACATAGATAAGATAAGCACGATATGATACCTCAAGCGTCCACTCCACTCGAAGATTCTGGCAAAACAGCCACGTTATAGAGAGAACAGGAAACTTCCCCACTCTTTTGTCTTTTTTCCCATCGGCGCGAACTTATTCGTCCAACCCTCGAGCGTCGCGCGATCTGCGCAAACTCACTATGACGTATCGGAAGTACGCGCCTAGTCTTTTAAAATTCCGCGCACCGCGTCTTTTGAAAATATGGCGCGAAACCTCCGCACATCAAACTTAACCTAAACATGTTTAAGGGCCACTTTGGCACGTAACAATCATTTGGCATTTTCTAGAACCTTTGTGTAAATGGAAAATTCCCAGTAATTAATAACTACACTGTCAGTAATTAAATGCTGCTAGCTTTAGGAATTGACTACTAGCTCGTGCTAGGTGTAGGTTATCTTGTGCTAAAAGATTAGAGTAGTTGGTATAGCGAGGAGAACTAATATTCCCCCTGTCCCTAAAGGTAATTAATAGTCATATCTTTGGTTTTTGAGTGATGCTAGCTTTAGGGATTGGATGCTAGCTAGTGCTAGGTGTAAGCTATTTAGTGCTAAAATATTAGAGCAATTGGGAAGAAACGTACTTATAGGACAACAGAAATGTTTACATAAAAGATGTAAATGCAATACGAAATAAGCTTAAAGCTTAATTTCTTCTTCTTCTAAGATGTTTTATAAAATCTATAAAAGAAGAAAACAATCACTATTTCCACTACAATAGGAGAAATTTACTTTGGGTGCTATAAAATGCAAAAAACCAGTGTAAAATGTCTAGGTACACCACGTCGCGGTTGTTTCAAAATTAGTTACACAAATTGTTTACCTTTAAGTAATATACGTGTGATTATGTTAAAATATCTAAAATATATACCTGCATCTTTTTGAATATTAGTTCGTGCCATAGTGCTGGCAAGCTTTAATCCATCTGAATGAATATCATCTACTCTAATACCATAAACTTTGGCACTTACATCCAATGATGAACTACCAACTTGCAAGGTATCTTTAGCAACTGCTTTAGAATGCAATAAGGTTCGCATGAAATCAATTATTTTTAAATTCCAAGCATTCTTTGAACTAATTTTCTGTAACATTAAGGTATTTATGTTTAGGTATGAAAAACACTTACTAAAGACTTACATTTTCGGCATGCATCTTAAGACATACTTGAATGTGGTCAGCAATTTCTTTTTCATTAAACGACCTTCGAGGTGAAGATATGTTAGAGACACGCTTGAGAATATCAGCATCATTTCTTCTATTAGACCGTTCAAGTTCATCGTCAACAGTACTCTATAAAAAAAAGAATAATAGAAATATGAAGTCATAATGAAAGAACATACAACTTGATAATAACGATTAAGTTATTAAACTCACTATATTTTAAACACTTTTAATTTCCTTTTTTAAAAACTTCTTTGGGAATTAAACCACTCATAGTTGTTAAAATCTTTCTTTATTTACGTTTTGATCCATGACCTAGGTTTGTGGTTAAAATAATAAAAATTTCAAGTTTGACATTTGTTACATATTTTGAATGTGACTTTGATTTATTAATGTTTGGTATATTTGGCTTGATTACATTAGGTGAAAATTTTAAAGTTTAGAAGAATGAGTGCCTTATGTGTGTTGTGCCCTGGGAGCGACTTTGAGATAGCCAATACGCTTAACGTGAAATCGGCTGATTAATCAACCAAACTTACGAAGTAATTTAGGTTAATAAAATTTTTATATAGTTAAATTTCATATACATTCAAACTTGAGGATTGGAAAACATTTTTTAACATGTTTCTATTTATACGATTGAGAGGATGGTTATTAAAGAAGTGTGCGATTACGTTACCGTAAGGTTTAAGCAGCCAGGGGCTGTTAATATGCCTTTTGTTATGTAATTATTTATTGTATGTATAAATAGAAGTCATGTATGTAGGCTCTATTTCATGTTAATGTTGCAAAAAAAAACCCAGGAAAAACTTGCAATGCTACCTAGATATTGGGGGCATTTGATTTTCATTTGTTATTTCTTTTAATAATGGAATCCATTGTTTACTGAAAGTCATGAATTCCTTTGCTACAAAGTTATTTTTATGTAGGGCTTTTGAAACTTGGTGTTATAGGAGAATGTTAAAGATTAGTTGGACAGATAGAGTAACAAACGAGGAAGTTTATAGAAGGATAGGTGAAGAACCCTGTATGTGGAAACAATTGAAGGTCAGGAGAGATAGAATGATAGGGCACCAGTTAAGACATGAGGGACTATTTAGTAAAGTCTTAGATTATAGACTACCAAATAAAAATAGAGTAGGAAGGCCTAGACAAAGCTATATTAGTCAAATTATTAGAGATGTAGGTTGTGAAGGGTATGTAAAACTTTTTAGACTAGCTCAGAATAGAAAAGAATTTAGAGCTGCGTCAAACCGATTTTAAGTAAGTACGAAAACAATACAAAAATAAAAATAAAAATCAGTTAACTAAATGTCACCAGGACATGGCTCACAATTGGTTAGCGGTCTGGCATGTTGGTAGCGTTTCGTTGCTTAAGCCTTACCATAACATAATTTAATAAACGTCACCATGACATAACTTACAATTAGGTAGCGGTCTGGCATGTTGGTAGCGTTTCGTTGCTTAAGCCTTACCATAACATATAATTTAATAAACGTCACCATGGCATAACTCACAATTAGGTAGCGGTCTGGCATGTTGGCAGCGATTCGTTGCTTAAGCCTTACCATAACATATAATTTAACACTTTTCCTTTTTGAAGCGGATAACCAGGTTATATTTCATTTCCTTATAAATGGTAATCATGTAAACATGTTAGAGTTCTTTAACAACCATCAGGTTGCTAATATCTATGTAGAGCCAGCTGGATAGGAAAAAGATAGAAGGATATAGGAAGACCTAGACCAAACTATATTAGTCAAATTATTAGAAATTTAGGTTGTGAAGGGTATGTAGAGCTTTTTAGATTAGCACAGAATAGAAAAGAAGTTAGAGCTGCGTCAAACCGACCTTAAGTAAGGTCGATAACAAAATGATGAATGATGATGAAGGCTATATAGGCAGCTTCTTTGATTTTGTGTTTTTGATGGGTTTCTTTGTCAATAATTTTTGCGTCCCCCATTTTATTTTATGACTGGAGCCCCATGCATGTTGGCAAATCATGGATTTATGTTCTTTTAATCGAACTTCAAATGGTCTGGAACTTTCCCTTATATAAAACTTGTTATATTCGCACAGTATTTTGTAAATGCAGTTTTTTGAACTTTGAAAGTTTTGTTTTTGTTAATTGTGTTCTTAGTGTATTGTTGTTACTGCTTTAATTTCGAATTTTGGATTTTTTTCGGAGAATTCTTTTATGTATGGTATTGAGATTAAAAGAACATAAATCATATATAAAAATGGAAAATTTGAAAATCCAAGATGCATGGGACTCCAGTCATACAATAAAATGGGAAGACTCAAAAATTATTGACAAAGAAGAAAACCAGCAAAAATGCACAATCAAAGAAGCTGCTTTTATTTCAGATCCATCTAATGACTGTAACGATTCGAATTAAGAGATATTCCTATGAAAAATCACTGATTAGAATTATAACATGGAATTCTGAAATTAGTTTGTACGAAGCCGTTACTTTGAGAGATGTAATTTTTCCAATAATGAAATTATTTACAGCAAATGATGCTAAGTCACTCAATTACTTCAACTCATCACTATGTAATATGTATAGACATATAGCCTATGCCAGATGAAGAATGGCTACTAGCTACTGGTCAAGGAAAGTAGAGTTATTCCGTTCACCATTACTTCTGAATTTGATTCACTTGGTTTTCCAGAAAAGATTTTGGCATGCTGTGGCTTGTAATCTTGCAGATGTCGACAGTAACAAGTGTGTGGGATCACAACGGAACGTCCAGTCAATCTGTAAGTCTTTCTTTCTTGTCTGTGTTGCTTTGATGACGCACATTAGAAAGAATTTGAGTTTTTCCCGTTGCTCATCGCACAAATAGAGGTATTGCGGTGTTGAAATTAAACTTACTTCACTCAAACTGGCGGAATATAATAATGAAGACAGTTTTTTCTTGTTCAGGTATCAATTTTAAGATATAATTTTCCAACTATAGTCGAAATCAGGAAAGAATGAATGCACGTCATTAATTTCTGATTTAATCCAAGATATACTTCCGCATATACAATGGGCGTATTTAACATGTAAGAGAAAGAAAGAATACAAGTAGCACGTGTTTCAAGCAAAGTAGCTTAGTAACGACTTACGCTGTGGAGTTTATGATACGTAAAGATGTTACACTTCGTTTAACGTTTTATCTGGTCGGTAATGCAGTTAACAAAATGTTACACTTAGATTCTGGTACATTGAAATGGCGATAGATGGCTCTTAAAAGCCGGTAATACAATTACCAAAGTTCATAAGATACACCATGACGTCACTGATAATTTATATTGCGCCATAATTAAGCGAAGTTACATAAAATTAAAACAATAAAAATTAGAGAGTCTACTCACGTGAAGGATCCGGTAACCGGCAGGAAATCACGCCACGGTAGCCTCGGCATCGCTGTTGCTGGTAGAGCTGGACATCCAAATTATCTCGGGGTCATGGGATGCTCCAGGGTCATCTCCGTTCCTATATGCAGTGGAAGACGGGAATAGGTAATTAAGGAAAGATAATCAAGATAAGGAAATCTACATAATAAGATAACACGACACCCCGCACGACTGTTCACTTCAAAGTTCGGCGTAAAAAAGCCACGTTTCCGCGCGAGACCCGCGGAACTCCCCTACTCTTTTGTAGCATTGCCTTACCCTATGGGGATAATTCACACTTGCCAATTGCACTATTGTGACGTGCGGAAGCCCCGCCCAGTCTATTTAAATTGTTCCCGCTTCTTGCGTATTTAAAATTATGGCGGGAACTTCCGCACATCAAGAAAACTTCTTAACATAAAATGTTAAAGTGCAAATTCAGTTTGCACGTAACAATCGCGACAAAGCCACAAAAGAAAAACTTAAAAAGAAAAGTCTGTTAGCACAGTAACAGCTTAAAATCTAAGTCCTTACTACCCTACATAAACCCTAACTTAAAACCTACAAAATGTTTATATAAGGCGCCACCTGGTTTTTCGACCGATAACACGTCTCAAGTACCAGGAAACGGAATAGGTAGCCCGATAGTCTGTGACTACACTACTTACCGACAGCACAAATTTGTCGGGAGCATGAAACACTGCTTAAACTAACACGGGTGCGACAAGTCGCCTAACCTATCTAAACCTATCTAAACTTATCTAACTAAAGCTAACATATAGTTCTTATATGCAAACACACATGAGTGTCGCATCAAACTATTCTTCTTTTTTGGCAAGAAGTGCCCAAATTTAAAAAAATGTTCATGAGAGTGCGTCACTTTGCACTCTGGCAAATTTTGTTTCTGGTACTTTGGTTTCCTCCGATGCACATTTAACTTGTCCATGACACAGTTGTGAATCCACAAATTTACCAAAAGTACCGCCTACTAAATCCTTATATGCTAACCTGACAAATTACATTTCTAAATCGGGTTAGCTTTTTCACTTAAATTTCAGAAAGATAATTCCACGTCTGGTCATATATACCACACGTTAGGACGATAAAAGATAAGATAAGATCTCAAATTGATGTTAAAGATAATAGATAAGGTAAAGATATTAAGCTTAAGTTGTTATCCTCAAAGGTAATGAATAAGATAACGGTATTAAGCTTTAGTTATTATTTGAGATACTCGATAAGATAACACGATATTAAGTTAAAGTGATTATAAGAGATAGTAGGTAACATGAATTTAAACAGAAGTTATTACTCAAGATAACCGGTAAGATAACGCGACATAACTCGAAGTTATTCCTAACGGTAGTCGGTAAGATAACGAGAAATTAAACCAAAATTATTACTAACAGTAATTGGAAAGATAACGATACTAAACTAAGGTTATTACCAAAGGTAATCAATAAGATAACGATATTAAACCTAAAGGTATTGTCGAAGATAATAAAGAAGACAAAGATATTGGCCTAGTTATTACCCAAGACAATGATAACAACAAAAGAGTGGCTCCAGTAGAGCCGTTTAAATGGGATTGACCCTATAAAACACAGCGTAGTCTGAAGGACCACCTGCGATATTAATCCGACAAGATAAGATATACACATTTTAAAATTCACTAGACTCCTAAGAGAACTAGTACGATAATTTTCCTAACGAGTGCTTGACTACGATAAGAAAATCAGACAAAGATAGACACGACAACTTAAAAGTATCTTCACAGATACAAACACACAAAACAAACTGTTTTAAGGTAGTTTTTAAATCGGTAGCACCCTAAACACACACAAATGCCCAATTATAAGCAGTTAAATACAGATACACTGTCCCCATATGCTAAAACAACCGAGAATTTAATAAAATAACAATAAGAAGCGATAGCGTCTCACCACAAAGTTCAATAAAAATAACGAAAAAAAGTTTATAAGTTATGTAGATTTAGTAGAAAAGGAAGGAATAATGTTGTAGTATAATGATGTAGTATAATGTGGGCGATTGCAATAATTCAGAGGAAAAACACATGGAATAGACAATCCTAGCTTTTGCAACTGCGAATATGAACTATTTCTTTCAATGGCATAGACTGCGCATGTTCTATGTGAGCCCAAAGAAGAAAGCATTCACTCAACATCAGCCAAAACCAATCATAAAAATTCAATGGGTTATTTCAACCAAAGTTACGACAATTACCATTCAATTAAACCATATAAGAGAAATACTAAAGACCGAACAATATGTAATAGGAAAATTTCAAGGGTTAATTAAATGAAACGACAAAGTTGTATTGGGGGGGTGTAGAGAATGAAGTGATATATGAGTAACGGTATGGTCGAGGAAAAGTCAACCAGAAGAAAAAGATAGCTAAATTAAGGTAAGTAAAGTTAAACGTGTAAGAAATTATATACTATATGAGAGAAGGAAGAAGTAATTAAAGATACTAATTGATGGTGAGGAGAATGGGACATGAAAAACTTAATTAGCATTTGGGTCGGCAGAGAATGGCTTAAGGTCTTTAATATGCCACCTGCCTTGGCGTTTTCCTTCAGTATCCTGAAGTTCATAGATAAGGGACTAATAACACGTGTGACTTTACAAAGAATGAATTTAGGGGCCAATTTTGAAGAAAATTTCTTAGATGCATCCGATAAGACATAGTTCTTTTTCCACACTTGTTCGCCTAAGGCAAAGGAAATATTTCGCTACGCAAGTTATAATGGTCCTTGCTCTTTTCGTAAGCTTTTAACAAATTTTTCTAACGTCGTTAAAGATAGAAGGTAATGACTGTTGGTCCTTGTCCCAACGTACTTTATCGTCAAATTCAATTACGTTAGTATCGTCAGGCACTAAACCATAGTAACTCCCATCGATTGGGGTATATCTTCCAAAAACAAGAAAAGACGGAGTGAATTGGGTTGCTTCGTGCTTAGATGTACGCAAAGCTTGAGCAATTTCAAAGATATGTTCATCCCATGTAGTATGGTCTGAATTAATATAAGAAGAGATAGCGGTAATTAAAACTCGATTTACCCTTTCGGTAGGGTTTACTTGGGGTGATATTTTGCGTTAAACCAAATTTTTGTACTTTGTAACTTTTAACGAAATTCTGAAAATCTTTAGAGATAAATTGTGCACCATTGTCACAAAGAATAATCTGGGGGACACCAAAGATAAGAAAGACATTCTGTTCTAGAAATTTAATTATTGCAGCGGAGGTAGCTTTACGTAAGGGTTGTACCATAACAAATTTAGAAAACCAATCGGTAACGACTAAAAGATATTGATTGCCTCTTTTCGATCGAGGAGAGGTCCTAATAAGTCAAGCGATATTAATTGAAAGGGATAAGATACACGCTTAAAGTTACCCATTAAACCAGGGCGAGCATCTTGCGAACTCTTATGGGAACCACAAATTTTGCAGCTTTTAATGTAGCGACAAACAGATTGCTTAAGTGTGGGCCAGTAATACAATTCAGATATTTTCGCGAGAGTTTTGTAACACCAAGGTGTGCAGCTAAGGGATCGTCGTGACATAATTTGAGCACCTCACTGCGATTTGCAGTGGGCACAACGAGTTTCCATTCAGGTATATTCGATATTTTATGTGGGGACGAGGATACAAATTTATACAGTCTATTATTAGTTACTCGAAAGGTAGGAAATTTGTCGGGATTATCGGAAACTTTTTATCATATTGAGGTACCAGGTATCCAGAATTAAATTTGGAAGGTTTAGAGAAACAACATCTCGAGATAACGCATCAGGTACGATATTTAATTTGCCAGGCCTATGCCTAACGTCGAAAGTAAATTGAGATATACGCAAGTTCCATCTTGCCAAACGACCTGCGGGTTGTTTCAAGTTATTAAGCCAAGTGAGTGCTGCACAATCAGTGATTACGGTAAAGTGTGTACCTTCGACATATCCTCTAAATTTCTCGATGCCAAAGATAACGCCCAATAGTTCTCGTTCGGTAGCAGAGTATTTTTGTTCGGCAGAAGTTAAGGCACGGCTCGCATAAGCGATTGGATGTTCTAAACCATTGTTTACCTGGAACAACATTGCACCTAACCCAGTAAGTGAGGCATCGGTTTGTATATAAAACTTATCATCGAAATTTGGAGAGATTAAGATAGGTGCTGAAGTGATTAGTGTTTTAATTTGTTCGAAAGCCTGTTGGGATTCTAAATTCCACTCGATAGTTTGGGATTTCTTTTTATTTTTAATTAAAGCAGTAATGGGTGCAGATATAGTTGAAAGGTTAGGTAGAAAAATGCGATAATAGCTAATCATTCCTATCAAAGCGTTTGATTTCGGTAACAGTTTTGGTGTTTTAAATTTAGTAATAGCATCAACTTTAGCGGGATCTGCTCGTAAGCCTGTTCCATCGACAATAAAACCAAGAAATGTAAGGGATGAACGACAAAATTGAGACTTTTCCCAGTTTATCTTAAAACCTGCTGCATTTAAACGTTCTGCAACTTCATCTAATGTGGCGATATGTTCATCGAAAGAACTTGAGATAACTAAGATATCATCTAAAAATACAAAGGCACGTTCTTGATGTAAGATAGGACCTAACGTTTGATCCATAGTACGTTGTAAAGTTTGTGGAGCGTTACAGAGACCAAATGGCAAAAAATTATATTCGAAAAGACCTCGGCCTGGGACACAAAAAGCAGTTTTTTGACGAGAAGATAAGTCAAGAGGTATCTGATAAAAAGCTTGTCTTAGGTCGATAGATGAGATAAATTTTGCATTACGAAGCCTGCTCAAAATTGAATCAGTTCTAGGTAAAGGATAAGCGTCTGGAACAGTGACAGAATTTAGCTTCCTGCCATCAAAACAAACACGCCATTCGTCATTCTTTTTCCGAACTAGCAATACGGGAGAGGTCCATGGTGAATTTGAAGGAGAGATAACACCAGATACTAACATTTTGTCTATTTCCGCATGTAAATGCTTTTGTAAGGCAGGCGATAAGGGATATTGACGTTGCTTAAAGGGAAGGGCATCACCTGTAGAGATAACGTGTGTTGCCGTTGTAACACAACCAAGTTCGGAGGTATTAAGTTTGCGAAATTTGTCGATTGTAGCGTTAAGAGTTACATCTTGAGAGTCAGTAAGAGATTTTGTTAGATATTCCTGTAGATGCACAGGAGTTCGTTTTAATAGAGGTTTGCCATGAAAATCCTGAAAGTAAAGTGACAGATTAAAAGTTTACAGAAATCAACGCCCAGTAGAAAAGGATACGCTAATGCAGGGACAATCAAAATAAAACATCACGTTCAAGAGATTCTACTCGAATTTTTAACTTAAGGAACCGGTTACATGTATTTGATTATCGTCAGCTAAATTTATGGAAGTTTTTCGGAATAATTTGAATTTTGATATTTTGTTGAGATAATTGATGTAAACCTTCGTTATTTATAAGAGAACATGAAGAACCTGTATCCAGTAAAGCAATTACATTTAAGGAACCAATTGAGATAGATAAGTGTGGACGGTTATCGAAGGGTTTTTTAACAAGTTGTGAAACGGTAGCAGTCTTTTTATGATAAAAGGAATTGACGGTTTGTAACCACTTAGACCACTCGGCTGGAGTAGTATAACATAATTCCTCTAATGAAGGTAAGGTATTTTGTACATTAATAGTAGCGGTATTATTATTAGATAAATTTAATGACGGTACAACGTTAGAAGTGGTTTTATAATTTAAATTTATTGGCGTCTGTGTCCGTTGGATGATTGGTGTTGAGGGCGATTTTGGTTTCTTGAGATATTCACACCCTGATTTGAAATATCTCGCGGAGTTTCCGATACGTTAGGATTACAGTTGGTGCAGTTAGATTTGTAGATATTTGAGCGACCACAACCATAACAAAAAATATTTCTAGGGTAAGTGCAGGCAGTATAGCTATGTCCACTTCGTTTGCAGTTCCAACAGGTAAGTGCGTTATTAGTTACGGTAGGAGGAACGTTAAGTGTAGATACTTTACGGGAAGCTCGAACTTGGCAAGCTAAATCAGGTTCGAGAAGACCAGATAGTTCCTCGGGTGGTGGTCGATATTTGTCAATTCCTGACCTCACTTCTTGGAGAGAACGACATAGGTCTTTAAAATGAGCTAGCGAAGATATGGGCTGTAATGCCAAACGTTCTGAGAAATGGGGGTTTAAATTTCTAAGTAATTGATCGATAATTTCGGATTCGGAAGGTTTTTTGTCGAGTTTGCTATATAAAGCTTCTAATGAGGTAATAAAAGAAACAACATTTTCGTCGGGACCTTGGGTTCGGTTACGAATTTCGTTCCAAAGATCGTTAATGTAGCCATAAGGTAGGAAATCTCGTTTTAAACAGGCAACTAACTCATTCCAGGTAGAAATTTGGTGTCGTATGTTTCTATACCATATTAATGCTGAGCCTGCGAACAAATCAGCAGCTGAGATAAATAGGTCTTGGTCGGTACACCCGCGAGAAATTTTAAAATCGTTAATCCGGTCAAGAAAGGATGATAAAGAAACCTTCGAATCAAACCCTTCAAAGGTGAGACCCCATTTGTATACAGGTATAGGTTTTCCTAATGGTTTAGGTTCGGCAAGCGCAAGATTTAAAAAAGGTAACGATATATCTACGTCTGCGTTAGGATTAAGTCTTTCTAAAAGAATTCCTTCAAGCAATAACACCTCGGACAACAAACTTTGTTTAGCTTGAGTCGCTTGGTCATCGTTATATAAAGATAATGATTCGATACGGTGTTTGACGTGGGTTATTCTTGAAGTCAATCTCCCTAATTCGATATTAGTAGCCGCAGGATCTGTTTTGTTTATTATACCCGATATATCATCTAAAGATAATTTAATTTCTGATACGTTGAGTGGCCAGTCGCCAACAGGGTTCTTTAAGATAGCAACGCCTTTGGTTTCCTGTGACAAAACAGCCCTAAGTTGAGATCGCCTATCATTCTGATTGCTCGCAGCTATGATACTTCTACATTCCAGCTCGTAGATTAATTCGAGGGATTTTAGATGTGATACGTTCATTATGAATACAATATTCAAGACACGATATAAAAAAAAAATATGCGATTTTGACGCAGATTAGAAGGTAAAAAACACGTTACAGTTACTTTAAGGTAATACGATACGATATTTAGAGGTAAGAGCTTGTTAGAACGTCACCGATAACACCAAAGAAACACATTTAAGGTATATGGAAACGAAATCAATGTTCAGTTAAATACATATTTTATAGATAATGACAGACAAGCCTTCCAAAATGGAAAATGGACGCAGAGGATATGTTATTTAACCTATAAGGCAACAACGTATAGTCAAACACTTCTTAAAAGGTATACTAGCAATTTATTTCACTCAAGTGTTTTTAAACACAAAATTTTCATGTAAAGGATAAACCATAATGCAATTTTAGAATGTAACATAAAGAACAATGTATTTAAGTTTCAAAAAACGGCCTTTCAAAGTTAAGGAAAGCAACTAAAGATATTTTAATTTAATATGTGGATAATTTTGTAATAGACGTGTTTTAAAGGCTTGTAATTAAGGTAAATACTTATTCATATACTTACATGGATAAAAATGTTTCCTTAAGTGAAAAAACTGTTTCAATAACATCTGTTAAAGCATTGCTTGTTCATAACTGAAATTAACATAACCTAAAAACAAAGAAGAAACCCCTGAAGTTCATAGCCTGAACAGGTTGAAGGCGCCATCTGTTACACTTCGTTTAACGTTTTATCTGGTCGGTAATGCAGTTAACAAAATGTTACACTTAGATTCTGGTACATTGAAATGGCGATAGATGGCTCTTAAAAGCCGGTAATACAATTACCAAAGTTCATAAGATACACCATGATGTCACTGATAATTTATATTGCGCCATAATTAAGCGAAGTTACATAAAATTAAAACAATAAAAATTAGAGAGTCTACTCACGTGAAGGATCCGGTAACCGGCAGGAAATCACGCCACGGTAGCCTCGGCATCGCTGTTGCTGGTAGAGCTGGACATCCAAATTATCTCGGGGTCATGGGATGCTCCAGGGTCATCTCCGTTCCTATATGCAGTGGAAGACGGGAATAGGTAATTAAGGAAAGATAATCAAGATAAGGAAATCTACATAATAAGATAACACGACACCCACGACTGTTCACTTCAAAGTTCGCGTAAAAAGCCACGTTTCAGCGAGAACCGCGGAACTCCCTACTCTTTGTAGCATTGCCTTACCCCTATGGGGATAATTCACACTTGCCAATTGCACTATTGTGACGTAGCGGAAGCCCCGCCCAGTCTATTTAAATTGTTCCCGCTTCTTGCGTATTTAAAATTATGGCGGGAACTTCCGCACATCAAGAAAACTTCTTAACATAAAATGTTAAAGTGCAAATTCAGTTTGCACGTAACAAAGAATGGGAACAGTAAACTGTCGCATGTCCTAACTATATTACACTTATATTAATGAAGTCTTTAAGTTAATTTGTGCAGTTTTTTAACACATGTCATTTTTAATACAACATAACCTAACATAACCATAACTTATAATTGCGCCTTTATATTTGGGTTTGCTTTTATATTTTGTTGTTTTCAATATATTATTTTCAATTTGTTAAAAACAGTTCTTGTCGACTAGAAGAAAGCCATTAGGATTTCAAGCTCAGCAGCTTGTGCTGAACCTATTAGACTATTTTCAATTGGAGAAGGAACACGGAAGTCATTTAATTCCGCTAAATGCTGTACACGAGGTAAAATTGTGTAAACATTTTGAAGATTTATCAATTTCAAATAGGTTATTTTTAGAGAGTAGCAAATGCATTGCAAATCAGTGTTCAGACTGTCGCAAATATTAAACTCCATGGTGCAACAAATCCACGATTGGTAAGCCCTTGCAAAAAGAGACCTCACGAGAAAGTAAAAACAAGTGATCTACCAGAAGCAGTTAAAATGAATATAAGAAATGCGTTATACTGTTGTATTTGTTTGCATTTCCAAATTAATTATAGTTAGAAATAATTATGTTACAATGTTACTATACAAATCCTATTGTTAATTTTTATGGCTCAAAAAATTGTAGTGATCCACATATCATTCAGGCTATTTTAACAGATCTAATGATGCTTTATGAATGGTCAAAGTCATTTGCTGATATGTGCCAATATAAAAAATTAAAGTTGGACATTATACCCATGTTAGAAGTAGAAAAATCATTAAGATTAAGTGAAAAAGAGGCATATCGTTATAATTTTGTTTTTTCCCTAGACTCTTTATTAGCATACTATACACTACCAATAACAGAATGTGTTATTTCAAACACAGAGGCACTGGTTGGAGTACATGTACCACTTATACACAGCAGACTAATAGGGCTAAATTGGAAACGGCTACTCACACCACCATTTATGTGGAATGATTACACCTGTTCGGCAAACATACCAAATGGCAATATAGCATATATCCAAAGTGTAACAACAAATTGGACAATGTTAACTCCAAATTGTGATCCATTCAAAGAGGATCTCTGCCTATTCAATCAAGCTTACGACAGTGACGCATTAGCAATTGCATGTGCAAAACATTTATTACAAGGTAGTAATGCAGAACAACTCACCAAAGTCTGTCCGTTCCATTGCAAAGAAACAGAATCAGTACTGGAACTAATAACCAGAATTGAAGCAAATAAATATTTAGTGACACGTCCGCAAGAAAAAACGAAGGTAGTCTGCAACAATATTTCTACGGCCATACCGACGACTCCAAAAATAGGAGCCTTTTTGGTGTTGCTTCCATGTGAATATCACATTAAGGGCAAACAAATCACGGTCACACCCACAGAAATACCCTGTTTGAACCCAGATCTTCAACTAACCATCACACATATAATCCCGGAATGGACAAATTTACCAAGTCTAGCCGTATCAGCAACTGGTGATTCAGAGTTACGTTTCGACAATTTCCAAGACTGCTTAAATGATAAATGGTTTCAAACTACTCATAACCAATACCCACAACAACTACAACACTATCTCTTGGGAGTTGCATTTATTCTAATAGCCTTACTTTCTGGATCCATCCTGAATCTGCATCTTCGTCTAAAGCACTTTCTACAGAACCCGCAATCATTTCAAAGAACCACTTCCTCGTTTGTATCTATGCTACCACCGCCACCACCAATTTTGACAGTAGATGTCTCCAATAAACCTGCAGATCCTTATCTTCAGCCCACACAACCACAAAATAATGGAAATACCATCCAAACAACAAGTCAACAGCAGCCAACAGTAGTCACTCTAATACCAGACAGCCAAATAGTGGTCCATCTATGATTGTAAGCTATAGACCATTACCTTCAATTCCAGAAGCCGAACCGGACGATTCTCATCCACACTATCTTCCAATGGTACAAAAGGACACCTATGTTTTAATGAGCAACTTACAACGACTGATGAAATGAAAAAAAGAGACAAATTAACCCATGCCAGTGCAATATAAACTTTTGTTGACTTATCTGTTATTAGTGTTAGTGTAATGAAACAAAAAACTTTTCCGAGTATCACGTATCACTTTTGTTCTCTTTTTCAGAATGTATTTTTACTATTATATATATATATATATATATATATATATATATATATATATATATATATCAAACTTTTCTATAATGTTCTTGTTTAACTGTTTAATGTTTGTTTTAACTATTACTAACAGTAGTTATATCATAATATATATTTATTCTTTTATATTTATAATTATCCACTCTTGCTACTATATTAAACGACTAACAAAAACTATCTTATATCATTTAGCTCAAGCTTATATTTACATAAATATAAAACAAATTTTTGCTTTTTCGATTACAACATGATTAATACTTTTATAATGATTTTTATAGGTAACTCAAAATTTTGAAAGTGCAAACACATACTTTAGATCCAAATTTTTATTTCTTTTCTCTATTTTATATCTCCAGCTTGAGGTCCAAGCTTCTCTGGCCCACGGGATGTGTTGTATTTGTTTGCATTTCCAAATTAATTATAGTTAGAAATAATTATGTTACAATGATCTCATGGACATGAAATGATTTCATGAGCATGAGATCATCAGAGGTTTCGTTACTGGCATACACAGGATATATGGGTAACCAATTCCTGCAACAGTGAGCTCAACTTCCCCCTTAAATGAGACTCATCGAAAAGTACTGTTAGGGGATAAGGACATTAGTGGTTCAAACGGCAATCCGACAAGTCGATACTTAAGAAGACTGCATTATCCAGTATGGCCAGTAGCAACCCCTCTAAGAATAAACCGTTATTGTAAGTAACATCTTTTATACATTATGCTTGAATGCTTTAAATAAATGTAACGCAGCTGTTAGTTAGATGTGTTGATTTATATCTCATTACACTTTGTAATCATTTCGGTCACAAGTCACATGAAGTCCCTACGATCAGTTACCTAATCCCGGTGTATCTATGCAGATACCATGTTATGTAAACCCCTCGCAAAAGCCCTTAAAGCGATAAGCCAGAATATACATAACAATACGACATGTATAAACAGACTAAGTTACTGGAATTGTTGTTTCAAATATACTAACGGTTTTTAATTTTGTGTAGAAAAGCATGTTAGTGTAAAATTGCTCAACCATGAACTTCGTGAAAATCATTTTATTTTAAGTAACAGCAGCCTCTCTCGCATATTACACGAAATTGGCTTTAAGTTCAAAAAAGAAGAGAATCGAAGTGTTTTAATGGAAAAACCTGCTGTTGCTAGCGCAAGATTAAAGTTTATGAAGGCATATCGAGACAATGTTTTCAAATTCTAAACGTCAGGTGGTTTTTTTGGATGAAACATGAGTGTTTTCTCGTGGAAATGCCAGAAATTCATGGCAAGATGGTGATCTTCGAAGTGTACGTAAGCCCAAAGGTTTTGATGGAAAACGATTTATAGTAGTGCATGCAGGTTCCGATGGAGGTTTTGTCAAAAATGCCTCACTATTATTTGCATCTCGATCACAAAAAGAAGATTATCACGGTGAAATGAGCGGAGAAATGTTTTTGAAATGGGTAAATGAACGATTAGTTAAGTTTCGAGCAGCCCTCTCTAATAGTGATGGATAATGCATCATACCATTGTACAGAAGTTGAAAGAAACCCAACATCATCGTGGAAAAAAGCTGATATTGTACAGTGGCTAAATGACCACAATATTAACTATGATGGATGTAAGTTCAAAGCAGAAGTATTTGTGCTAGCAAAGGCACATAGAAAGAGTAAACGGTACGTCGTCGATGAGTTACTGCAAAGCCACGGTCACGAAGTTTTGAGACTACCTCCTTATCACTGCCAGCTTAATGCTATTGAACTTATTTGGGCTCACACTAAAAGATATTATGACAAACACAAAGGACGTGATGGTAACACAGACTTTGATGTAATTACGATGTGGAACGAGGCTTTGCAACAATGTACTATAGAATTATGGAAGAAATGTGTACAACATACAGAAGACCTTATAATCAAGTGGCACAATCGAGAACAACTATTGGATGTGTCAGTCAATCAACTTGAAATCCATGTAACTGATAACGATTCAAGTTCAGAAAGCGACGTAGAATAAATTGCACATATACATATTTGTTATATTTAATCCTTAATAAATGAAATACAACTTTTAGAATGTTACATAATTTTTCTTTCTTGCTTTATTTAAAAATCTTTGGAGTGACATATTTTAATATTTTTGTCCAACGTCAAAGGCTTTGTTCCACATGCGAAAGTTTCACTCAGGGTATAGGTATCAGTTTAACGAAAATGCATAATTTAATTGATATTATGCAACGCCCTTTATTTACCTACCTGTGAAATTTAATAAACTAGAACTTATTAAAACCATTAAGATTGTAATCCAAGACCTACATCTGTTCTAACCTCAGTTCATAGTAATATTTATAGTTACATGAAATATAAATATATACCACGAAGAATAAATTTAATAATTACAAAAATAATTAATTCTTTAAATTGTATTCTGTCAAATCTTGTCATTTGCCTTTAGGTTGACTGAAAGTGACATGGTTGTCAGATGAAATGCATGGTGCATTCCTAGGGTATAACTTGTAAAGATGGCAGTAGAGTATTATAATTTTTTATAAATATTGCTTAATTTTACCAAATTGAAATAGTTTATTTGGCACATCTTTTTGCTAGTCCGCGTTTTGTAAGTCTATTATATATGAGAATGACCTCAACTAATTATAAAGTAAATAAGAGAACAGATTGTTACGAGAATAAAGTGGTATTGGCAACATTGTACATTGTACTATCGAAAATGTTAAACAGAACTGGAAACTAGTTAATCCTCCAATGGGAATATTTCTTGAAATCTTTATTAAACAGTCAATTGATTAATCTTGATGTATACAAATACGGTTGATGACGTGCATTCATTCTTTCCTGATTTCGACTGGTAGTGTGTTACTGATTGTAATTTATAGTTACTATATATATTTTTTAATTACTTGCTAAGCATTATTTGTTGACAATGTGTAAGTTATAGGGGTTGGTAAAAACCTTTTTAATTTCTGTTTTATATAAATATTAGGTTTAACATAGCAAATTAGGTTAAGGTAATCAAAAAATTATATTAAATATTTTTGCAAAGGTTTTTGCACTATGTAAATCCTCCAGGATATTTTGGATAAATGTTTTGTTCTATACAAGTTGGTTTTCCCTTTTTATTTAACATGTTGATTTGTTAAGAATTTCTAAATAAATTGTCTATCATAAAGTTTACTTTTAGCTAGCATAGCATTAATTCCTTGGATTCCCCTTGTTTTGTTGTGGTACTGTTACTTTGCATACTGTACTCTACTTTTCTCTTGTACACACAGATTGCTAAAACAAAGTGTGTGTCATAGTAATGCTGTTGAAGTTGGATATAAGTATCTAAACTATTCACGTGGTGATGACGAGAGACAAAAAACGTTTTGCGAAACGTATATGAGGAAGTGTTAAGAGGCTGAAAATTTCTCATATAAAATTATCTGGTCAGACGAAAACAGGGTAATTAATATTAGCATTTTTAACCCTACATGCGATTTTCCTATGCTCCACCCAAAGGTACTACATTAGCCAGGAAGCGAGTTTCTTTTACCTGAAAAATTTTGAATTTTGCCAAACCCTTGCTGTTCTAGGCAAGATAGGGATCTTTAACGTACATGACAACACTCACACACGGGACCTCCATTTTACCTCTCATCCGAACGAGGGCGTATTTTTGTGAAAAATGCCCGCCTAACATTTTTCAAGCAGACTGTGTCGGGATTTAAACCCGGGACCTTGGGCATAGTAGTCACACGCAAACCAACTATGCCACAAAGCCGCCCCCTGTGTTTTTAACCAACGCAATACCCATTATTGGTCGAGAAACAACCCCAGTAAGTTTCAAATGGCTAGACACTAACACTGTTTTAAATTCAATGTGTGGGTTGGCATTTTAGACATATAAATAATAGGCTCCTCTATTTATCAGCACTCACTACAGGGCGTTACTGAAACTTACTCCAGATGTTGTGTAAAGTTTTACATTCTATGGTTAAAAGATGTTATATATGTTTAGAGAACAATGGACATTTGTTCGAACAATTTTCATGCTTTAAATAGTAGCATTTTTTTTGTTTATTTATTGTAAGCGCCAGTATTAAATAGGTTATTAATTTTGTATCACATGTTTCATTAATTTTTTAGTTTAATATTGAGATTTGCCCATTAAAAAAACAATAACTTTAAACTTTCAGTTTTCTTTTGTTTTAGAAAAAGTACTTCCAATTAAATTAGTTTTTAATAATGTAAGCCCGTACTTGAAAATATTTTTATTAATGATGGCTGAAACAGTTCCGAAGTGTAATTAAATCACCACATGTAATACATAACTGGATGTAGAATCAAAAATACTTCAAAAATCTGTATTTTTAAAAACAGGACCGTATTTAAAAAATAAGGTTGATGATGATTTTTCAAGGACGAAACGTCGCACAGTAAAATTGAAACTATCATGCAAAAGCCTATAAAAAGTGTATTTAAAAGTGTTTCTCATTTTATTCTAGCTCTAATAATATTAGAAAAAAGAAAAGAGAATATTGGAAAATACAAGTTTTCTTAAATTTCTTGAAAACAAAAGGCAACGTTGAAAATTTTATATTTTCATATTAATAGCAATTTAGTTCAGGAATTTTCCCCCACATTTAACCAAAACTGTATCTATTACAATTTCCGATATCCTAATGATAGACATTCTTATCTTGGACACAGTGTATATTTATTGAAAGTTTTAATATACATTATTAAATAAATCTGCATACAAGCATTATCAGCATTTTATTCCGTAGGGTAATACAAAGATGTAGAACTAATCTATGTAAATCATGTAGTCAATTTAAACAGCATCACATATGTAAAACAATTAGCGATTTTATCTGTTCACTATATCTACCATTTTTAATCCTTCAGGTCCGATGCTTAAACTCACAACAGCAAATAGTACACCACTATTATGTAAGTTCCAGATTCATTTCAGCAAACCTGCATTTTTAACTGTTATTCAAAATTACAAACACTAATGAGGTGCTAGCTTCAAAGACATTGATAAAAGTTCACGGATGACAGTTGGGACAAATGATCTAAATTCCTCAAGCACGTGATAAAGTAGTATATAAACATTTATACAAGTCTTTGATAGGTTTGTTGCATACGAAACCTATCATTTGTCATTCTGCAATTTCAAATTTGGCAGTAGCTGAAGGTGTTAATGTATACAACATTCTGACATAGACTAAATTGTACAAAATAAACAGTATACGAATAATATTTGTTTTTACACTATTTGGTTAAACATGATAAGCAACACATGATCAGATAGAATCTGTATCCAAAAATATAGAACAATCTTTACTACTGTTTTAAAAATGCTTTCAAATTAAAATCCATAATAAAATAAACATAAGATTTTATATGAGATTTTCTTTGTAGGTAAGTCAACTTCTAAATAAATTTAGAGTTGCGTCAAAAATAATAAATATTTTGCAATATATCAGTTTTTTCTCCATTAATAAAGTAAACCACTGTCAAGGCGTGGATATTTAACATACACATTATATTTACGATATCTGAAATAAATTATAACAGATACAAACAAACTGTGTTTTGTTTCATGGCTATCGTAAGCAAAAGTAATGAATATCATTCTTATTATTTTTGGCAGAATTTGAAAAAATTACAACTACTTATCTAGAAAAATAAGCCGAATTAGGTGACAATCAATTTCAAAATGGCCCCCATAAAGAAAAAAAAAACAGTTGATAATTGTTTCTTGCACAATATCGCAGCTATGTCAAGTTTAATGTCATACTCATATTCCTTTAATAAGGCTTCAACTTTTCATTTTGGGATTTTTAAACCCCACATTGGAAAATTAAATCATTTTTTATTTAAGCTTCACGTGTAAATCCCACAAATACTCGAATTTCCATGCCTTTCAGGATATTGGACTATGATTTGTGGTGTAAAAAACTGCAAACATTGAGGCAAACTTCTGAATTTTTCAATTTCATCACTATGTATTAATGTGATTAGAAGTCATCAAAAGATCATATCACATCATCTCGTTAACATATAATGCTGCAAACCTAAGCAAATTTGAAAAAATTTAAGAAAAAGCTCAAATTATATAAATAATTTGCTTGTAATGAAGAACGTATTTGGAAAAAACAATCAGTATTTGAATTATGAATGCATCAAGACAGCGATTGAATGAATTTTTTCATTCTTATTACATAAACTTAATCAGAAAGAATTATTCCTTCAAGATAAAAATAGTGGTATTTTACTATATTATGGCGTAGAAGGCATTTTTCAAGGAGCTTCACCCTTAAATGGATAATTTAATAACAATGGTATTCATTATGTGTGAACAAGTACACAAAAAGAAATTTAATTGAGTAGTTAATAGATTTTTTATCTACATTTTGTCATGAAAGTATTCCATGTAAGCATAATTTTCATTTTAGGCAAGACGTGTGTACAATGTTTCCTTTTAATAAACAAACATAGTAATATTTCAATAAAAATGCATTGATAAAGTTCGAAAGAAATTTAAATTTCCTAACATAGGAATATGTTCATTACCTTCAAGAATAAACGAGTACTAAAATAGAACATAAGGTGAATGACGAAATACAGTAGATTCGTGGAATATGATAAGATAAGAAATATAAAGGTACATCCAATTAAGACAACTTAAAGTGATAAAATCATACGGATAAGATAACACATAGGTAAACGATATTAATTACTGATAGCTCAAGATCAATGATAAGTTTCTGAAGATAGCATCACACACCTTCAATTACAAAATTCATGATCGAGCTAGAAAATTCTCAATACCGACATCACCCAGAGGTTCGTTTTTATAAACCCAATAGATGGTGGGAATGACATAAGTTGACGAGTTGCTAATCAAACGTCAACATGCTAATCTGATATCAAGTAATATTTAGTTATTATAGTAGACATAGACGATTTTCATTGACGACTTTGAAAGTTCATCGCTACTCAAAAGGAAGTAGACAACTACAATGTTTTAAAAAGGGAATAAAGAATTAAAAATTAATTGAGATGAAGTATATGGAATAGAAATGTTTTACACATTGGTATGTAAAGGAATACTTGGTAAAACAATCTGAGCGATTTTGGATCTGTGATTGATAATTACGATCTGGAAAAGGCAACAAGCAGATTTTCATGGTAACCATAAAATTATATTGTTTAACATTTAAAAAGGATATACCTATTAATTAGTTTAGTTATTTGATAAGATGTTTGTTTTGTGTGCAAGTGTGTGAGAGTTGTATGTACAAATCGATAATTTAATTTGAAAGATGGCAGCTGTTGGTGAGGCTTTAGCAGTTTATAAAAAAAATTAAACATAACTGACCAGATTTAAGGGGGTGGATATTGAGTTATATATCTTATCTGGACAAATTTTGTACATAATAAGATTTAACTAAAGAGATATTTGTGAATGAAAATTAAGAGATTAAGATTAGTGCCTATCCATCTTAATTGTAAAAGCGATTTGGACTCTAATAGTATAAGTGAGTGATTATCCAGAAGTTAGATATATTTTTTGTTAGATTTAAAGTACTGTTCATAGGACAAGACCAGTGTGTCAATTTTTACTCTATTTTTAATATTTACAGTTCGTGTTGAAAGAAAGTTGTTTGTTATATATAAGACATTGTTCGTAAGAGAAAAGGTGTTGTGGATGTAGTAATTACTATTTGAAAGAGTGTTTGTAAAAGAATATGCAGATCATTATAAAGCTGATGTCTGATTCTAGTGGTTTTATTTTGAAGAAAGAGGACTAAAAATAATTAAACAATGGGCAAATTTAAAACATTAATCTTTCATTGAGACACACTTTTCAGAGTACAGTACTTTTATTGGCACCCAATGTGATGAACTTCAGTCTATAGCACTATATTATAATACGGAGACCAAGTTGGTGAGCAATATTCAAGAATAGAGCAAACAAATGAACCATATAACATTTGTAACTGTTAATTGATAAATATTTACTAAATCATATAAGACCTTTAGCGACTATGCCTTTAAGGTGTATTTGAAATTGAAATTTGATATCGAAAGTTACACCTAAATCTCTTACTTCCCTTTTTAAACCTAATTTTTGACCATTTATTTCATGGTCTTAAGACAATGTCGTTTTACATCTATTGACTGTAATCAAATAACGCTTTGATGTATTTAATCAAACCCGACTTTTATTCATCTAATCATATAGCCTATCTAAGTCATTTTGCAATCTGGTTTGTTGATTCCTGCAGGCAATTATATTGTATAATTTCAAATCGTTGGCAAAGACAGAAAAATTTTGAATTAGTGAGAGTGAATTGCAAATCATTAGCAAATAAAATAAAAGGAATAGGATAGCCAGCATGTGAAACTTGCCTCCTCGCACCCAACGTGATGTTAAAGAGCCCCCGGCACACCTTGGACTCTTCCAGTGAGAATCATTTTCGCTCAAAATGCTAACCTCAACCTTGTCAAATGCTTTTGCAAAATCTACCAGGACACAAGTCAACCTGAAAATTATTCTCCAGTTATTAAATTCGTGTATGTGGTTCTACCATCTGTAAACCCATGCGGTTGTGGCTTGTAACATAGTTTGCAATGTCATGATAATAATTTAGCAATAATCACATTAAACATTTTAGGCACAGTGACTCCTTTGCGGTTGGCAAATTTTGCTTTCGGAATTGGTTTTGTGAAGATTTCCAATAGTTTGGGTAGCAACCAAAATTTAATGAAAGGTTAAATAAAAGATGAATAGATTTAATAATTACATATATGCATGCTGACTGGAATTTCTTTTATAGGCACATAAACGTACTCCATTATAAATGTCTTAGAATACATTAACAGGTACCCACATCCTTTAAAGATTTGGATCCAGTTAAACAAAGCAAAATAATAATTACGGTGTTAGGATTATATAGATCGATGTATGCTCGATTGTTAAATATATTCTAATTGCATATAACTCAAGCCACCTGACTTGACTAGTCCTGTGGTAATTTGTTGTTCCGAGCAGTTCGATACAGGGTTTCCTTCATGTCAATGTATGCCTGCTGACTGATGTGCCAAGTCGTCTTAACACATTTTATTCTTTTGTACAGTTCAACCTTTCAGTTTTACTCCTACTTATTGTATCTGACATACGGAGATTGTAATTAGTTTTCTTAGTCATAGTAAACTGGTTTGGCATTATGGGTCCAGTGACCAGACTCGTGTGATTATTTGCTAAAAACATAAAATGTTTCGTGTATATGCGACAAGATGGTGACCGCAGCAGGTTTTTCGAATGTTGAAAAGTAATCTGAGGACAATTATGAATTATGAAAACTTCAGATAAAAAGTGTACCCATATTTAATGATTTGTGGCAATATGTAGATGGCTCGGCCCCTAAAACTACACAAATATTTGGCGGAAAAGCTAAAACGGGACTAAAAAATGTTGGCATTGATAAACCTACCTATATCACAAGATCAGTTAAATCAAGTAAAAAAGGCTACTTCTTGTAAGTAAGCGTGGGATTGTATTAAAATAATTTTTGAATCTAGTGGACCGGTTAAGGAAAAAAACAGCTTTGTATAAACTACTGCTAAAAATGGAAAAGAAACAAAGTGCTACCTGTCAAAATATGTAACAGATTTGTCTCAGTAGGCAGAACAACTCCAAGAAGCAGGTACCGAAATACTCAACAAATTGTTGTCTATAATGTTGTTGGGGGTCACTGCCAGTAGAATTTGAAAATTTCTGTATTGCAACTGAAACGTGTGATCAAATATCTACATTTGAAAATTAAAAAGTCAAACTAATCGAAGAAGAAGCGCGACAAGGTGATAAAGATTTTAGAACAAAAGATAGTTGTAACGGGAATCGAAACAATTGTGCTATGCTTACTAAACGTCATTCCAAACCGTTGTTATTACAAAATATACTGGTAAATTTCGTTTTCAAAAAAAGTGTTATAGTAAACAAGTAAACAAGTATTTGTAAACAATGACAGCAATGAAAATCTGAAAACATGGAATCAAAGATATGGTCATCTAAATGTTAAAGATTTAAACATTTAAAGACATATGGTATGGTAAATGGTTTTAATTTCTCTACAAAACCAAGCAAATTATTTTGTGAAGTGTGTGCAAAAAAGAAAAATTCACCTTCAACCCTTTAAAATATCAACCACCCTTGAAAATGAGATTTTAGTAATAGTGTGTTCTGATATATGAGGCCTATTTAAAGTCGAATCCTTAGGTGGTGTAATATATTTCTTCACGTTTATCAATGATCATTCACTACAAAGATAGTTATGCATCAAAATAAATCGGATGGTTTTCAAGCATGTAAAATTTACAAAACGTGAGTTGAAAAACAAATGTAAATACCCAAAGAAATTTCATATATGTAATGCTAAAGAATATTTATCAAGTGAATTCAAGAATTTTTTAGAAAATGAGGGAATTGTACATCCATTAACTGTTGAATACACGTCACAACAGAATGGTGTAGTTGAAGGGGCAAACTGTCTGTCTTCACTGTGTGCAGAGATAATTAATACTGCTGCAAATTTACGGAATAGGTGTGCAACAAAGTGTCTCAAACACATCACACATCCCTAAATTTTTGTGAAAAATGCTCGCCCAACATTTTTCAAGCAGTGCCGGGATTTGAACCTGGGACCTTGGACTTAGTAGTCACATGCATAGCACCTGAGCAGCAGAGTCGCTGACAGCACCATGCCCCTAAAGCTTGGTCAGGGAGAAAATCTCACGTAGGTTCCTTAAAATTATTGGCAGTAAAACAATTGCGCAAATAAAAATCAAAGACACCGAAAATTTCAACCAAAAGATGATGAATATGTGCTAGTTGGTTATTCGGGCGAATCAAAAGCTTATAGATTACGGAAATCCAGCACAAAAACCGTAATTAAAGCATGCGATGTTAAATTTATAGAAAGCATCAGATCACACTCGGGAACGAATTCAAGTGAAATTTTTGTTTTGCCAGATCAGGTTAAAGTTGATGTTTCGTTTGAAATGCATAGCACATCATTGTCAAGAAGATGAAAGTGATTCTTATAAAGACAATGCACATCCGGTAAAAGAAGTAAGAAATACCCCACAAAGAGGACCAGGCCGTCCAAAATTTTAAGATTTGGTACACCAAATAGATCAGGAAAAATGTATAATTTAAGAAACCTCATTGATCCAGAGCCAGTTCCAGAAATTTTGCCGCGATGATGCATTATGACTAACTGCCATGAAGAAGGAATATGACATGCTGTTAGAAAACCTTACGTGGATTGTTGTACATAGGCCTGCACATAAGGGAATTATAACAAACAGATGGGTGTTTAAAACAAAAATAAATCAAATAAAAATAAAATTAAATAAAAACCCTTAACCACAAAAAATATTTAAATTACTAGATACGTATTTCGACCACTATGTGGTCATCATCAGTAGGAAACCCCTGTTAAAAATAAATAAAAAAAAAAAATAATAATTAGCTGTTGTTCTGGAACACTTCAGAGGATATTCTCCTCACCACTTAGGCTGAAGTGAACCTTCCCAACCTATAATTTACTATATTGTTGCTTTAAACACTATCGAGGATATTCTTCTCACCCGCAGGCTGGTGTTCTCAACAACAAACAAGTGAATTGTGACATTATAACTTAAATCTACTTAATTTATACTAATTCTAAAACTACTGAAGCGGAACCAATTTAATCTTGCTTTCTCATTGGTTCCTTACAGACCAATAGTCAAAAAACGTAAAAATGAAGTTCCTTTAAATAAAATGATTAAATCAACAGAGTCTGTTTTGAAAGAATGTCCAAACCTAATTTCGCCCACACTAAAATTAAAATTAACCATTTCAAATCCCGAAATGCCAAAACTTTACTGTTTACCAAAGATTCACAAAAATAATAAATCGATGAGAACAATAGTTTCAGGTATCAACTCACCGAGTTACTATTTATCATGGTGGCTATCAAATGAATTTAAGATTTTAAAGTTTAATAGTTTGTCTGTACAAAACTCTTTAGAGTTCATTAATAAAATTAAAAACATCACATTAGAAGAGAACGAAATCTTAATTTCATTTGATGTCAGTTCATTATTCCCTAGTGTTCCAATACCACGTACTTTAACATATTTAAAGGATGTTCTTATAGATAGTGATATTGATGATGATAAAGTTGAGGACTATATCAAGCTTGTTTCGCATTGCATGTCCCAGAACTGTTTTCAATTCAACAACAAGTTGTACGAACAACATGAAGGCACAGCAATGAGAAATAGCTTATCACCTTCATAGCAAATTTATTTATGTCTCGTTTTGAAACCGAGTTAAAAGAAAACTCCAAATACTTCCCAAAAATATGGTTAAGGTACGTGGATGATATTTTTGCAGTTTTGACACTTCTAAATCAAATGTTGATGATTTTCTTAAAGAAATGAATTCAAAATTTCAAAGCATAAAATTTACGTATGAACTAGAGAATAATGGACAATTACCCTTTTAGATACATTAGTAATTAGAAATGGTAATAAATTAGAATTTGACATTTATAGAAAAGAAACCAATGTAAATCGGTTTATTTTGTCTTCCTCTAATCATAGCATACAACATAAGTTGGCTTCATTTAACTTTTAATTAATAGATTATTGAATTTCCTTTAAATAAAAACAGATTTAATAAGGAATTTGCTCTTATTAAACAAATAGCGAATTACAATGGTTTCTCTTCTGATATTATAGATAATATTTTTAGAAAGTGTAAAAATAGGATCAACATCCGTAAATCAACGACTTTGCAATCAACCACCTCTAACGATAATGTTAAATATGTTAAACTTCCGTTTCACAAAACCACAAAGGGTCTTGATAAAATATTCAAACAGTGTAATTTCAAAATTGCTTTCACTAATACTAATAAAATTAAAGATTTGCTAGGTAATCCAAAAGACAAGGTAGAAAAATTGCAAAAGTCGGGGATTTATGAAATTAGTTGTGCAGGGCCAGGGTGTTTTCAAAATATATTGGTCAGACCAAGAGGAATATAACAACAAGATTTAAAGAACACATTGCTCACTTCAAATATGGTAAATATGAAAGGTCTCAGGCCGCCAAACATATATTTGAAACCAGCCATCCCGTTAAACTAGAAAATGTCAAATTGTTAAAAGCGGTACCAACGTTTTCCGCCTTAAATGCCTATGAATCAATTAAAATTGTTAAACATAAAGGACCCCTCTTAAACACCGATAAAGGGCCAATAGAATCATCTGCTTTGCTTTCCCTATTGGTCAACAACCAATGAGAAAGCAAGATTAAATTGGTTCCGCTTCAGTAGTTTTAGAATTAGTATAAATTAAGTAGATTTAAGTTATAATGTCACAATTCACTTGTTTGTTGTTGAGAACACCAGCCTGCGGGTGAGGAGAATATCCTCGATAGCGTTTAAAGCAACAATATAGTAAATTATAAGTTGGGAAGGTTCACTTCAGCCTAAGTGGTGAGGAGAATATCCTCTGAAGTGTTCCAGAACAACAGCTAATTATTATTATTATTATTATTTTTTAACAGGTTTCCTACTGATGATGACCACATAGTGGTCGAAATACGTATCTAGTAATTTAAATATTTTTTGTGGTTAAGGGTTTTCATTTAATTTTATTTAAATCGTGCCACAGTGTTCCTATAGATTATTAAAAATAAATCAGGATGGTGAAATCGAAAAATATAAAGCGAGATCAGTTGTACAGGGTCACACTCCATATGTAGTGAATTACAATGAAGTTTTTGCACCTATAGCAAGATACGAAACTATTCCTAAGTTACTTGCAGCAAATGCAATGAACGCGATACATGTACATCAAATGGGTATATTTTCAGTGTTAGTATAACGTAATTTAAGCAATTAACTGTATATTGAACAACGAGAAATACTTATAGAATGTGGATATTGTATGGTTTGAAAGAATCAGGCCACGAATGGTATAATAAACTGGATAGCTTTATTACAACTAACGGTTGTAAACATATGCTGGCGTATCCTTGTGTTTACATATTTGGCAACAATGATAATCGTGTTATAGTATTAATCTATGTTGATGATTTGATTTTAGCTGCAATAAGTATTGAAAACCTGGAATCAATCAAAGTAAAATTAAAATCAATGTTTAAAATGATAGATTTGGGTCAAACAAAAAACCACATTTTAGAAATTAATATACAACACGAAGGTGCCACTGGAAAAATTCATCTTTCACAGGAAAGGAATGTTGAAGGTTTTATTCAAAAATTTAGTATGCAGAACGCAAAATATCGACTCCAATCAAATGTAATTTTAAAATTACGGTCAGATATGTCCGAAAATTGAAAATCTGCAAGTGCATTGAATCATTTTTGTGTTGATCCAAGATATATTTGTTGGACAATTAATTGCATTATTTAAAGAATACATTCAATCGCATTACATACTCGAAAATGAACAAAATCTTGTAGCTTATATGGATTCAGAGAGACCACGAAAAATTAATGACCGAAAGTTGTGCACTGGTAATGTTTTAGTGGTATCGTGTGAGCCTATCAGTTGGTAATCAAAAAAAGCAATTGTTGCTTTATCAATGATAGAGGTAGAATAGGCAGTACACTTAGAAGTGTTATGTGAAATTATTTATATAAAAAGTCTTTTAATGCACATGGGTGTTGAAAAATATGTGAAATCTCTGATACAAGTGTTTTGTGATAACCAAAGTGTGATTGAGTTATCGTAAAATGCGGTGTTTCGCAAGTATAGTAAGCACGCTGATACTAGTTTTCATTTTACGTATTAATTATTTACAGGCAGATAGTATGCCTGTCAATATTCCTACAAAATCATTAAACAAATTTAAGTACAAAAATTGTACTGAAATGTTGAAATTGAATGTGTACACCCATACCTCGCTTTATAACGGCTTAGATACGTTCCATGAAACTTTGCCGCAAAAGGTAAAGCCGTATAAGGAATCAATTATTCTAATACAAATTCAATGGGATCGGTTCCAAATTTGTTAAATATGTAACATAGTTTATCATTCAAAATGCATTTTATCAACAATAATCTATAAACAAAAATGAAACAACTTCATGTTACATAAAATATGTGTATGTATACATACATAATTTTTTTAAAAATGGCTTTAATGTGAAGACGAAGACATGGTAACCTGCAGATAACTGTTGTAATTATGAGCACACACTGAATAACGCTTGTAAACAAGAGGAAATAGAAAGGACTGTTCATCGAGATTGCGATTTTGCAAATTAACAACATGTAGATATATCGACATCGAAAAAAAGTTTTTTTGCCATTATAGCGAAACGTTTTAGGCCGTAAATCAAAAATGTTCCTTAAATGAAGAGGGCCGTTATAGCAAAATGCCATATAAAGACCGGCCGTATAGCGAGGTATGACTATTTAAAATAATGTATCTTTATTAAAGCACAAAGCGATAGGAAGGCTAGATTATATAGATTAACCTTTGCTTTTGATTGTTAAACATATTCTAACCGCATGTAGCTCATGCACCTAGAACTGACTCGTGCTGTGATAATTTATAGTTCCAAGCAATTCGATAGAGTTCCTTTGTGTCAACGTGTGCCTAGCTGACGTACCGAGTAGTCTTAACACATATTATACTCTTTTTGTAAAATTCAACATTTCAGTTGCATTTAATATATACTTTACTCTGTTACTTATTGTATCTGACATAAGGAGATCATAATTAGTTTTCTTAAAGTCGTAGTAAACTAGTTTAACGTTAAACTTATTACTTACCATTGTACTTAATTCGAATTCATAAGCAAGTTTAACAAACCATGTTATCTCTATGTGAAATTACCAAATCTAAAAAAGTAGTGTGATTGTTTAGAGTTCGATTCAACTGATGCATATTTATATAAAAGAAGGTATCACAACTTGTTTTTGTGGAAGTATCGTCTTTAGCAGTAACATTCATCTTATTATCATATGCATATCATATAGCATATGGTAAATTATAGTCACCACAGATTACAAAGTCATTCATTGGAGAACTAATCTCCAACGGTTCCTGTACAACATACGTAGACTATGACAAATGAAGATGGCAGAATGTAGACCGCAAGTTACTTTTTCACTATCTTACTTTAATATAAACTTGTTCTACTTTATTAGTGTTATATTTTATCTGTACCCCAATTAAATGTTTACGGGTAGCAATATGAACTGGATTTTACACTAGTTAACGAAATCCTGTCGTAACAATAAACATTATAGTTTGTAAGCACTATTTCTTTTGGAACTATTAAATTCTGAAAAGATTTTAAAGAATTGCATTTGTTGTGACTGAGTTAAATCTTGTTTTATCTTATAATTAGTGTCATTTAAATAGTTTTTGTTACATAAACAGTTTTAGCAACTTCCTTGATAGGTCTTATTTTATCAACAAATTTTTCTAGCCGATAACACTTTAAGTGTCTGTATCTGTAATATTACATAGAACCTTTTTAACTAGATTCATATCAGACTCCATATCGAAAGTGAAAGATTAAACTGTTGCATTCTTCAACATTAAACACATAATTCAATTTTTCGATCGATCTCCGCACTCAATACTTTCAGAAATGAAAGAATCACAATCCTTTACACTGTTATCTTTTAATTTCAATTCTTCTAATTAGCAGTTGAGAGCATCTACTTTATTTTCTAATAGCAAAATTCGCTATGCTTCCTCTGTTCTAAGGCTTTTCATTTCATTTAAGCAGATTGACTCTTTTGAAGGTTATAGAATAAACTCATTAGCTATCTACTTTCTGATTCTCAAATATATTTCTATTTACATATAATTTAATATCTACTTTAGTAGCTTCAATATTTATAGAATAACAACTTACTTTTATATTTTTATAGGAATGTTTCCTTAACATAACCTCACTTTTGCATTTAACACATTTCCAATTATGATTTTTCGAAATTATAAACAATTTGTCAACCCTTAAGACACTGCATGTTTTGTATATCCATTGATTTCACTGCAGGCATTTTATAGCAACTGAATCACTTTTTAAATTCTCACAGCAAATAACACATTTGTACTTGCAGCCATCTTTATTTAACAACAGAATTAGATCCTGAAAACTTATTTTAAGTTCAAAATGCCCAAACTTTTCTGTAATTAACCAAAAAACTGTACTTTGTAAATGGGGCATCCTGTGTGTGTCAGAAATTTTCAGTGGCAACTTGTAAGCATACCTCCATTGATTTATATCCTAACCTACAAATTTCCCTGAAATTCCCACAACCTACATCTTTCACTATCTGTGTGCAACAGTATAATCTAGCTCTACCTTTAACTCTCTTTTTTTCCATTATTTAAAATGAGTGGTGTAAAAATGCAATTTTTTATTATTCTTCAATAAATCTTTACCATGGTACTTTTGACCAATTTTTTGGTCATCATCAGTGGTTTTTTGTTCTTCAAATAATATTAGGAAATTAAAAAATTGGTGATTATCACTTATGACTAATCGAAGCTAAACTAAAATTAAAACATTATTTAACAGCAACGATTTGAGAAAACTCCAATATAAATAAAGTCAAAAGCTATTTTACAGAAAACTTCATTAAATTAACTGATAAGCTTGTAACAAATTTTGTCTTAAAAAGTAGATGTTTTATCAACGACCACAAAAATTTTTTAAACGTACATCAAGCCTCCCACGTAATTTACTTTTCCCAAACCCACTACCATCCCGATTATATGGGCTACCCAAAATACATAAAATTGACAACCCAATATGCCCAATAGTTAGTTTCTTTAACACTCCGGTTGCCCTACTATCAAAATTTATTTTAAAACTTATAATCTCTCTCACTAATTTCAAAGGAAAATATTCAACAAAAAACAACATTGAACTAGTTAAAAAACTTCAAAACTCGGAACTATCAAAAAATAGTACTGTTATCATTAGACATAATAAATTTTTTCACTTCAATTCCGAAAATAGATACAATCCCATTGATCATGAACCTACTTCAAAAACAAAACATATCCACTGACAATATGAACAATATAATATCAGTTTTGAAATTTTGCTTAACACAAGATATTAATCGTCTTTTAACTATCCCATTAAACCTAACTAACTACCAAAAACAACTAAAAATTCTTAAACAACTGGTGTTAAAAAACAGTAAAACCAAAACATAATCAAAAAGTTAATACAAAAATTTCAAATAAAAAACAGAAATCAAGCATACACTCAAGATCCCAACACAGACAAAAACATTCATTTGCCTTACTTTACTAGAACATAACCTAAAAAATAAAATTTCAAAAACAAAATATTTTGAAGCAACAACAACATAGCCTTAAAAACTAGTAACATCCGTCAATCAGTTTTGGTTACCACAAAAGAATTGATAAGTTATCCCAAAGCGGAATCTAGAAATTATCCCGTGGCAGTTGTGAAGTCACATATATAGGACGTACATTTAGATCCTTACAAACTAGACTTCAAGAACACTTGATCCGCTGCGTTTTACTCAATTTTCGGGCATCACCTTAATTTTAACAGACATTATTTCAGCCCAAATAGCAATACCAAATTATACACAACATCAGCTCCAAAAACCTCGCCAGATTAAATTCCTTAGAAGATCTCGAGATACAAAAGGAACTTCTAAGAAATCCAATAACTTAATTACACAAACCAATCTAAATAAGAACTATATACCTCTTTTCCAACGTTTCTAATTACCTTGTAAACCTACTAATTCTATTATTGCTGTTTACTCTTTGTATAAGCTATGTGCTATACATCTACCCCTATAACTCATTCCAATCTTTTGAATATTTCGAACATTTTTTCAATTTTACATTGTCGAATGCTTTTTCCAGATTTACAAACCCTATAAACATGCTTCTCATTTTTTCTATTGTTTTCTGGATTATCGCCCTTGAAGCTAAAATGGCTCCCCGTATTCCCCTATTTATCCTAAACCCCAAATCTTTGTACAATTGTAGTTACTATTTTTAACGCATGTGCTGTTAAACTTATCGTTCTAAAATTTTCAAATCTATCTGCACTTCTCTTTTTTGGTACAGTGACTGTGGTGTACGTTTGAAATTTTTGAGTACCTTGCCTGTCTCAAGTTTGACAAGTTGGAAGAGACATTCTCTTACTTTTGCCAATTAGCGAAATATTTAAACAGGATCTTAATTAAACGGAATTTATCTAGATGAACAACTAAATTTGGAACGAAAATCATTTTTCATATTATTTTTAAATAGATGAAAATTTTTAGGACACGGTTTTGATTAAAACGGACTTTATATATTAAGAAGGAATATAGTTTGACTGATTTTTATTAGAATTCAACGTAACAATTGGTTCAGTGGCTTTTAGGGTTTCTACTTGCGCTTTATTTGTATCCAGCACATTATTTTTCACGTTCTTCACACTTGTCTCTAAGTACAGGATATTCCACTCAGCCTTTTCAATGTTTGTTTCCTGTTCTATACTTCTAGTTCCAATCCTGCAAATTCCCTATTCTTGCCATGTAACCACTTCATCTACATTATCTTCCTCCTGTGCTCCATATATTTTAGCTATAGGGTTTTATATCCCTGAAATTCATTCTAATTAATTTGTATACTTTGTCTGTCTCCGTCTTAGTTTGTACCTCTTTGCACTTTTCTTTAATGAATTGTTCTTTAGCTATGCCGCACCGCAGCTACAAATAATTTTCCATTTTATGGCTTTGTATCTGTTTCCTTGCATTTCTGGTATGCTTTTATATTTCCGCCTTTCTTCAATTACATTCAGAATATACTTTCTCATCCATGGTTTCTTATTTGCTTTTTGTTTATACTCTAGAACATCTCTTGCCGTTGTGTCTTAACTGAATTTAATGTTATTCCATTCTGCTTTGACTTCCTTAGTAACAAAAATTCTCCCGATATCTTTTAACAATGTTTGTTTTTTTCAATTCTTTTCTGGGTATCTTCATCATTTAGTTTCTCATGGACAAAATGTCTTTTTCTGTTCCTGTTTTCCAAATTTTTAAATTTAAGTGCGGGTTTCATAATTACTATGTTGTGGTCAGTGACTATATCTGCTTCCAGGTAGCTTATACAGTCTTTTATACTTGACACGAATACCGTTGTCTAAGAATGTAATTTATTTGATATCTCTCCATGTCTCCTGGCATCTTCCATGTATTTCGTATTCTAGCATGATGTTGAAATAGTGTATTTGAGGAGATTAACTTGTTTTTGTCGCAAAATTCTACCAACCTATTTCCCCCGTCGTTTCTCGATCCTAAACCAAATAAACCTACTACCGTTCATTCCCTACCATCACCTACCATAAATTTCGAGACAGCAAATTAGTACAAATAATTTTAATATATAAAATTGGATATTAACAAATTAAATACGCCACTTCTCGCGTAATATCTCATAATCAATTTTCTCTAGCCACATCGGCCTCACCTCTCATTATCATCTCTTAAACATAAGCGCTTTTGTTGAACTTGCGCTTATGACCAACCAGTCATTCCTACCAGCTAAAACTCTTGCAAGATAAGCAAACCAATAATAAATAATAATAAAATTGTACTATTACTGTATTTATAGGTTTAGATTCTAATCTAACCTTCAGATCTCTTTCAATTTTGTAAGTAGATTTCTACATAATGCCAACCCTTTTCCGGGCAACTATTCCCAGACCCACATATCCTTCCTCCGATTTTGAACTTGTTACATGCCGAAAATCGACATTTAAACATTTCTGTAAGTTTCTAATTTGCAAGTGAATTCGCGCTAATAATTTAAAAGACTTGTGCGTGCATTTCCGTCACTTTAGATAGTTGCGTCGGCGCCCAGGATTGCGCAGATGCAGAGTGGAACAAAGGTGGTGATTTCCAGCATATCGGGACTAGTCAACTAGACGTCAACAAGTGTGGTTATCTTGTCTTCTCTTTCAGATATGTAGGTTTCCTGCCTTGTACCTGTTATCGTACCTTTTACCTGTATCCCTTTATCGTTCCGCTACAAGGAAAAAGAAGACAAATTTAATCTGGTTCCGACGAGGGGACAAAAGGACGACCCACGCCCATACGCCCTACTGCCGCGAGAATAGCTGCCATGCTGTGAGGAGTCCTACAGTTTACGTGAGTACCTTTTGTCTTCTATTATAATCAAAATAAACATTTTTTGCATGTGATAATAATTTGATCATAAGTATGAAATAACCGCTTATTGCGCAACATTTTGCAAATATCTTTTGTGTTACCAACTGTCGTAGTGGCTCTCATACATTGTGCATCGAGACTTTAAAAGTATACCCTTGAGTTTAAACTTAAAGTATAACAAACTACCCTAAGGTCTGCACTCAAAAAATCCGCCGCCTCTGGCCACCGAACATTGGTAATCCCTACTATGTCTAATGCAAACCTATCCAGTTCAATTTTCAAATTCTCTACTTGCTTCATGCTTGCAGCAGTCCACACCCCCAATGTTCCCGGTTCTTCCTTTAAACTTGCCAACCACATCCTCTCGGATATCCAAATACGAGACTATTTCAACTCTGGAATCTCTTCATTGCCATTCATTTTAAAAAAACGTTTTTGGTACGCTGTATACTTGGGAGGTGCAGCTCCACGGCTTTGCATGTGACTACTAAGTCCAAAGCTCTGGGTTCGATTCTCAACATGGACACCTTGAAAAATGTTAGACAGGCATTTTTCGCAAAAAATACACCCTCATTCGGATGCGAGGGGTACAATTATGAAATTGCAATAAATATCACAGTTCAGAGAAATATCAACAAACTTTCATATCTAGATGCATTAGCAAAAAACTCAAAGGAAACTAATCCGTCTACAGGATATTTGTTTTATCTACTACATTTGTTCATGGAAAACTACAGCATCAAGAAATCAAAATGTTTTTACTTAATTTATAACAAAATGCAAAAACTGCATAATAATTTGAACGTCATAGTGCATTTTAAATACTTTCCTTCGAAAAATTGCAATTATTTCTATAAAAGAATTGCACCGCTGTTAGGAGTAATTTGATTTATTACACGTTTGTCAAAAAAACTTTACAACCATTTAGCTGTATCACCAAAATAAAAGTTAGACGTGCCATCGTCAAACCGGTTTTTGTAATGCTTATGTCTAAAAAGTGCTTGATGTGTAGAGAAGCACCTCTCCATCGTTACAAGATCTTTAAACAAAATCAACTCAGGCAAGAAAAATCTGTGTATAAATTGTTTGTTTCAAATTTTTCTTAAAAAATTACTTTAAAAGGGCATAACTTAAAAAACAAGGTTAATTATTTTCAAGCACCATTGTGCGTATCAGAAGGAATAGGTAAAGATTACTCCAATTTCACTTTATTTAGTTTTTGAAAATAAACAAACCATTCAATTATCTGAAGAATGATCAAAAGTAATAAAAAAGGTTAACGACATTTATTTATTTATAACCTACAGACCTTGTATTATTTTAACAAGGCATATTTAATTCTTCCCCAGCAAAAAGTAGTTCTGCCTTTCTACAAGTTAATCTATAGTTTTGCATATGATAAAGACAACTTCTAAGTGTATTTAAAAACACATTAAAGCCATTTATTTTGTCTACGTAAAAAGCCAGCTTTGCTTAGTTGTAAATACTTTCAATTAAACAGAAAATCGCTTTTGAGTGCCTTTTATAAGAGATTTGTATTTCTCATTAACGTTGCAAGTTTGACCATACAAAAGAATTCTTTCACTAGAAAGAACTATTTATTTTGCACATTGTTATACAAATATATTTAGATTCAAGCGCTGAACCTTGAATAATGCAGTTATTAACAGTTAACTGAATATGATTTTAGACAAGTTTTAAAAAATTACTTACAAATATGGGGCTCTGTTCGATAATATTACTTAATCGTTTAGAAGTATTGGTAATATCAGCCAAGCCTCCACTCTTTCGCCCTTTGTGACTTGGAGTAATAATAGGTGTTGACGTTTTCATTTTTAAATTACACTTTAGTGAAACTGAAATTTAAATTAATTATTGTAAAGCAACATATTCGAGAGCCATGCTCTTGCTTACCACTCAACGTATATTCTGAAAACTAACTAACCTATACTACCAAGGTTATGTGTCTTGCTAGCGATTAACCCTAATTTGTATTTACTTTGAAAATCAAGAATAAGTGGACGATCACAAATACGAATCTAAAGTGCAATATAATAAAAATATAAGATTATCATACTTCATAAATAAAGCAACCTCTTATTTCTCTATGAAAGGAACCTAATAAAACAAACTGAAACGGTAGGATCCAATGACATCAGTTTAAAGTTTTAAAATGAAGCTTATGATTGGTGTTCAAACTTACGTTAATATTCAGTTATAGCGAGTTCAAAAACTAGCTTTATGAATGATCGCATTCAGGATATGAATGTTCCAAAGATACAAGGGTACTACCGCGGAATTGACAATTACATTATATAAAGGAATTTTGTGTTAATTTTTAATATGATTTTGTTCACAACAGTTATAAATCCATTTATTAGATGTATAGAATTATTTTTTATCCTAAAATCAAATGCTACAAATATCTTGCGAGAACAGCTACATGGTTAAAATTATGAACTGTACTAACATGAATCAGGATTGATTATGCATAACTCAAAGTTAATTTAAATTAAATTAAAACTAATATAATTTGTGTAGCGTTATCATGTAAGTAGAGCTTATAATTTTAATGATATAGTTGTCCTTACAGCATATTTGTATTACATAATTAAGGAAAGAAAATAATCTGAAATCTCTGATCAATAAGTGGTTTTTAATTTCTAACTGTTTACAATAAAATCATCACAAAAATTAATACCAAATCCTTTCTAACTGTTGTCGTTCGTTAAAATTTTGGGTACTGAAATAAACGAACACCCGTCTCGGGACATAATTATTTTTGTCTGTTTCAAGGTCATGTTTGACGTATAAATGTTAACCTTTGCATTTTTCACAAATAATTTCCTCTTTCCATAATACTTATTAACAAAACTTATTATCTAATCCTAATTCTAATAATTCTATGCAAAGTTAAAACAAATAAAAATCAAATTTCAAACCTATATGGCGCGGTGCGATGATGTTTTATAATTATAATATTTATGCGAAAAGTATACGTTTTATTTTATGTACAGATTTATAAAATATAAGTGGAAGAGGCGTTTTAGCAGTTAGATTCCGTTACCGTTAAAATTAAATGATACTCTTATAGATAGTTAAGTTTAAACGGATAATTTAAATATGAGTTTAAACTGAAACGTCAAAGTTGAACTTGAAACAGTCAAAAATAATTGTGTTCAGAGACGCGTGTTATAAACGATAACAAAAGAAATGCATTGAAAACTAATACATATTCAACGTAACATAAATTCTATTCATTCTAAATCCGACCAAGAGCATTTCTCCAGCGTCTATTATAATTTAATACGAAATTCCAATTAAGAATTGCAGCTCAGTAAAAATTGCCTTATTACTAAACTAAAACAGAATCCGACCTTTATATTGTAACGGGCTACTACTACCGCGTTTCTCTAATTTAAAACAAGTAATAACAAGTGTCTTTATTACTCACTGTTCACAAGTCTAATTAACAGTATATGCCTTATTTGTAGATGTTTTCAGTCCAATTAACAATGAAGCACTATCACACTAATGAATTTACAAGCACTAATATCTTCTTAAACTAACTTCTTTAGGATTGGTCCATTAACAACACTAACACAACTATTATTTATTACACTTCTATATATTTATGTATACTACAAACTGCATGTACATTAGACACATAATATAATATTTATGTATACTCTTGGACTACCAAAAGCTCAACTACTTTTACTTTACACGATATAATTTATATTCGACATTCTGATAAAAACTAACTCTGTACTTCATCATTGGTGTTATTTATACCGTGAATTAAAAAGGATGACTCATCCTCCAGTAATTGCCAAAAGCTTTTCGGTCACTATAATATGCAGATCTTGCGGTGTTTGTGTATGTTTGACGGGTTGCCAATAGTAGCTCGCATCAATATTATAGAATTGACAGGTGTCAAGTAAATACTATCACCACAAAAACAATAAATCAATTAGCATTTATAGTAAACATATGTGACATTTTATAAATTAACTTTTTAATGAAAAACCTTCTATTGTGGTATTGTTACGAACTATTAGGCAACACGTCAATCACACAAGTTTCATAACCGAAGTGTATTCTACAGACGTCTAGAACATTTGAACAAACACTAGACTATGGATTATCTAGTTAATTTTAGGGTATATATAAGATCGATGTTGAGTGTACAATGTCGTATATAAATCATATCGTGTATAGTTAGTTGATCATTACGTTTTGAAGGTCCTATAGTAAATATAAATTTGCGTTATGTGAACGTCCATATTGTACCGCCAGCTAGTACATAAATAGACAAAAGAGTAATAAATAAATTAGGGTAGTGTTAGTGTTGTTAAGAAAACTTATGGTTAAGGATTTAGTTTAAATAGATATTAATGCTTGTCAATAGCATTAGTGCGATAGTGCTTCATTCTTAATTGGACTGAAAATATCTATAAATAAGGCATATACTGTATGATTCGTGCTATTTCTTTCAGTCAATTCTAATTGGTTGATAATTATTGCAAATATTATAGTGTATATATTGATATTCGAGAGTATTTTTGAACAGCATGGTAACCACTTCCAGGTTTCTAAACTCACTCCCTGACATCAGAATTTGGGGTTGTAGGGGCGTTCGATATTTGTTTACAGGCTTTTAACGGAAACTTTTGCTTTGCATTTCAAACATGGAAGGTCGAAAAAGCTTCACTGGCGGTTTTATTAAAGGTAATGTTTCAATTATATGCTATTTTAAAGTTATCTGATTGCATCAAAGTTTGATTAATTATTTAAAGTTAGTTGGTTGTGTTTTAAGATAGTAATTGAATAAACCAAAAAGTTGTTATGTTAATTTTTGTTTGTAAACTTAATGTCACGATGTGTTTAATTTTTAAAAGGCACGTTTTTAGCCGATGCAATCATAATAAATAATTCTTAACTTTTTACTAGATCAAACATTTTTAATAAACATTCATTTATATTGTAGCGGGCTACTACTAACACGTTTCACTAATTTAAAACAAGTAGTAATAAAAGTTTTTATAACTCACGATTCACAAGCCTAATTAACAGTATATGCTTTATTTATAGATGTTTTCAGTCCAATTAACAATGAAGCACTATTACACTAATGGTATTTACAAGCACTAATGTGTTTTTAAACTAAATTCTTAACCATAGGTCTATTAACAATACTAACACTACTATTTATTTATTGCATTTTTGTCTGTTTATGTATTCTACAAGCTCTCGGTACAATGTACACTTTCACATGATACAAATTTATGTTTAATCTTGGACTTCCAAAAGGTTAACTATTTAACTTTACACGATATAATTTATATTCAACATTCTGATGTAGACTAACTCTTACATTTATCAGCGGTCTTATATATACCCTGAATTAAAAGGGTGATTCACACACCAGTATATGCTAGAAAATTCAAGGCTTCTGTGGTATATACATTACTTACGGCGCTTGTGTGTTTAACGGGTTGTTTAATAGTAGCTTGTAACACTACTCCCTCTTTAAAACCGTCACGTCTCGTAACTGTAAATACATTTTGACGCCAATTCGATGACGGTATCGGCAGCTATTTCCTCTGGTGCATCCACTGCGTCGTTGGAAATAACAGTTTTTCTTGGTCTTGGCAGGCAACAGGTTGATAGCAACAAACAAGGACCTGGACGTTGGTTCCCTGGAAAATTACTTCTAGCATATTTCGGACTATTATCCAATCTAAGCGATCCAGTCCACTGCCTAGCTTGAACACCGCTAGTCTCGTTACTCCATTTTCTATCATCTGAACCTTAAGATTCAGCAAAGCTTCCCATAGATGTCCATAACTAGAAAGAATTTTTGGTGACCAGATAGTAAACATAACGATTTTTATCCCGAAGAACCAAAGCTTTTCCTACAGTTGGCTGCTGTTGTACTAATTCATCCACACATCCAAACTTTTTTTTGAAAACAATAGCTATCCCTCTTGACATTTGCAGGTCCTGAGCTACGCAATGTGAAAGGAAATACTCTTCTGGTGCTCTAAACAGATCTTGCTGTTTTTCAACAGCAACGCCAAATCTCGCCTTAGCGAACCACTATACACCGCCATGAAACTCTCAAAATCTACATTTGGCTCACGATTAATAACGCTTCGCACACCATTCTCATTACTCAAGTCCCCCTGGTTGTTGCCGGCATAAGATGTTAAACGGTCAAAGTTTACCACTTTCGGTTTACCACGGGGAGATCTTCTGATCCGGTACACTACATCATTAATTTTTTTAAACACTTTGTACGGGCATTCCCATTGTCTTTGTAGTTTTGGCGACAATCCACGTTTCCTTTGTGGATTGTACAACCACACTAAATCTCCAGGTAGGTAACCACCTTCTTGAGCTCTTGTGTCATATTGTGATTTCATTCGATGGCTTGCTGCCTGGATATTCTTTCGGACGTTTTCGTGAATGCTATTTGATCTTTCACGAAGCTTACTAATGTAATCTTCACCTGCGATTTCTTCTCCAGGTTTAAATCCAAACTGAAGATCACATGGTAGCCGCAATTCCCGTCCTAACATTATGCAAGCGGGCGAGTACTCTGTGCTGTTATGCACTGAAGATCGGTACGCCAAAAGAAACAAATGTAAATATTGATCCCAGTATCGTTGATGTTTAGAGACAAGTTTGGCTAGGTATTTTCCTAACGTACTGTTCAATATTTCAATCATTCCATCCTATTGGGAATGAAGTGGCGTGGTTCTAGTTCTTCCTGATTCCAAGATGCTTGCAGACGTTTTGAAACAACGCTGATTCGAAGTTCCGACCTTGATCAAACTCCAAAGCGACAAACAACTCCCTCAGTAGTACATCTGCAACCGCCTCGGCTTCTTGGCAGAGCGTCTGTATTCCGATGGCTAGTTCCTACACGATGTTCTGTGTCAAAGTCATATTCTTGCAGCCGCTCTATCCACCTTGCAACTTGCCCTTCAGGATTTCGAAACTGCAGTAACCATTTTAGTGCAGCATGGTCTGTTCTCAACAGGAATTTACGACCGTATAAATACTTATAATAGTGCTCTACAGATTTGACGACGGCCAGTAGCACCCTTCTTATTACATAATAGTTCCTTTCTGGCTGCGACAAGACCTTGCTGAAATACCCAATAACTTTTCTTGTCCGTCCTGCACCTGAGAAAGAACGCTTCCTATAGCTGTGTTACTGGCATCGGTATCCAACACCAATTTCCCCTCCATCCGTGGATAACTCAAAATTGGTACTGTAACTAGTAGCCGTTTCAGTTGTTCAAATGCGCTGTGGCAGTCGTCATTCCAATTATATTCTTGTCCATCTTTGGTTAATTTCGTTAACGGTTTGGCAATGTTCGCAAAGCCAAGTATTAATCGTCGCTAATATGTGCACAATCCTAGAAAACTGTGTAGTTGGTGTATATCTGCTGGTGTAGGCCACTCTTGTACCGTTTTTTTTGTCAGGGTCAGCTCTTATTCCGGTCTCCGAAACGACATGTCCTAGGTATTTCACCTCTTTTCCAAATAGGTGACACTTCTTGGGGCTCAATGTAAGGTTTGCCCCGCGTAATCTTTATTTCCTCTAGGTTCTTCAGGTGTTCTTCAAAAGGCCGGCCTAACACTATCACGTCGTCTAGGTACACCAGACATGTTTTTCAGGACAGTCCACGCAGTATCGACTCCGTTAAACGTTCAAAAGTAGCAGGCATGACCTTGAACTGCCATAATCCAGTTCCAATTGTAAACGCAGCTTTCTCTTTATTGTTTGGCTCCAAGCCTATCTGCCAGTATCTGCCTTTCAAGTCCAAGGTCGAAAAGAGTATCCAAGGTGTCATCTATTTTGGGCAAAGGATAGTTGTCTTTCTTTGTCACATTGTTAAGCCGCCGGTAGTTACACAAAACCTTGCTGACCCGTCCTTTTCTTGACAAGCACTACCGGGGATGCCCATGGACTATTCGAGGGTTCAATCACTCCCTGTTCTTCCATATCGGTGATAATTTGCTCGGCTTTCTTACGTTTTGCCAAAGGAAGCCGCCTAGGATGCTGTCTTATCCCTTGCGCATCTCCAGTATTTATCTTGTGTTGCACAACATTCGTTCTTCTTTTGTCATTATCATCCAGTGCAAACACACCTCGATATCGTCCGACCAGTTCTTTTACCTTGCCCAGTTGGTCGCCGTTTAATCCTTGACACGAAGGTATCAACATATCCAGCAATTTCTGTGAGCAACCGTTGGCTGGTTTATCTTTTGTGTCGTCCACACAACGTTTAATATGGCATACTGGAATGCAACTTCCCACAATAAAGTCTTTTTTCAGGGTCACCGTATGCGGATTAATGTTTAGCACCCTAACTGGTATCATATTTCGAGACTTTACCAGTGTTCTTCCAATCAGTAATCCCTTCTAACCCATTCCCGATTCAGTTGCTTCTATTATGCATACTTGTCCTTCCCGGAGCGTACCATTCGGGCGTTCCATTACGATCATTTCCGCCTTCTCGAGAAGTTTCATCATTCGAACTTGCATCGTCTGGTTACTCGCTCCTTGAAATGAAATCTCATCATCATCTACCTGTAGCACATTTTTTTTTCATGTTCACATGAAACCCATATTCTCTCAAGAGATCCATTCCCAAGATCACTTCTTCTGTAATTTCAGCTACCAACACCCGATGATTAATTAGTTTGTCTCCAATTCCCAACGTTACGGCAGTCTCTCCGTGAGTAGAAATTTTCTAATCACTTGCCGTTCGAAGACATGCCGATACAGGTAGCACTTTTCCACGACCTACCAAATCTGGTCTCACAATAGTCCTTGTCACTCCTGTATCCACGAGTAATCGGACAACCCTACCATTAATTATACCATCGATATAAATGCTGTCCAGACTTCCCATCGACGATGCAGCACGGATGATAATCTCCTGGGCACTACGTTGTGCTGTCGACGTTTTCCCCCTTACATTGACCAGTATATGCAATTAATTCTAGGCTTCTGTGGTATATACATTGCTTACTGCGCTTGTGTGTTTGACGAGTTGCCTAATAGTAGCTCGTAACAATATTTATTGTCTATTTCAGTTACACAAGTTTCGTGTGAAAAATCTTTCTCTAAATTGAAATTTATCAAAAATCGTCTGAGAAGTACATTATCTAATGACAATGTACAATCATATATGTTAATGGAATGTGAAAGAAACGTTTTAAATTGTATAGACTATGATTCTATTATTGACAAGTGTAACAGTTGATAAGGTCTCTCTGGAAATTTAAGTAAGAACGATTAAATGAGTACAACAGCTGAGGGTCATTCATGCACTCGTTTCAAGCAAGTGAACATTATACATAACCACAAGTTACACAAGGTGGCCGAAACAAGTAGTTTATTAAGAAGGAGCTTCTAGTTTGATTTGGTACAATTATTTACCTATGTATATCCACTTTATTTCGTGTAAGTATGATAAAAATTTAGTTTTATGTTTCTACGTTACCGTTATTCTTTGTATGCTTAATACACTATGTATGCTTTATTTGTAATTACGCTCTATTTAAAAACAAAATATTGACCGGGCGGGCCGGTTGATTTATTGATTTCCCGGTAGCATAAATGCTCCCAGTCCACCCCTGCTTAATACAATAAAAGATATGTATGAACTGCACTTGCTTACTAAGTCGATAGCCTCGATTTACTGGTGCAAGTACTAGAATAGCAGAGATCAGCTTTGTACTCGCGGTTTCCCAGTATACAGAGACGCATTTCGGAAGTATAATTTTCCATTTTCCAACAAAAGTTATAGACAGTCTTTTAATGGACAATATACATTATCTGTCATATAACAGTTTTTGAGTCGCATAGTTATATACCATTGCTTTTCGAATCCAAAAACCACGTTCTTTAATCAAACTAGATCTACATGTAGTGCATAATCAAGGACCCGAACAACAGATAAAAATTCACTATTTGATTCTCTATCTGTTTGCTATTGGTCGGACTGAGTGCTTGGTACATAATTGGCCGAAAATAAATATAAAGTTAATATTTCTTTACAAAATACCCAATCTATTAATAAAATCAGTCAAGTTCTCCTTCAGTATAATACATTTTCAAACAGTGTTTTGCATAGAATCGGAAAAAAAATTTATTAAAAAAATCTAAACCGGTAAACACAGTAATAATACAAGTATACACGCCCAGCTCTAGCTACAGTGACGAAGAGGTAGAAGCGATCTACAAAGATTCGAAGACATATTAAGATACGTAAAAGAACATGAAAATTTAATAATTACGGGGGATTTTAATGCAGTGGTAGGGAAGGAACGGTAGTAGGTTTATTTGGTTTAGGCACGAGGAGAGATAGAATGATAGGCCACATACTACGGCATAAGGGAATAGTGCGGAATATATTAGAAGCAGAGATAGGAAAAAAGAGAAGTAGAGAAGACTTAGGTAAGACTACTGAACATAGATAGTGAAAGATGTAGGCTGTAAGAATTTCAGGGAAATGTGTAGGCTAGCTCAGAACAGAAATTAATGGAGGTACGCATCCAACCAGTCCCAAGATAGATAAACTAATGACAAAAAAAGTAACTGTACTTAAACATGATCATTATTATAAGCAACTACAAATATTAGTTGGGCAATATTCTCGAATAATGTTAATTTTGTGAAAAGATTTACTGGAAAACTATTAATTCGGCAAATGTCTAAGTGTAGAGGGATCTTGGCAGCCACAGGCTGCTTAACCCCCTTTACCGAATCTCGGTGAAATAGGGCATAAAATTAGAAAACAACAGAAGGTGAACCGAGCTGTATTCAGGCTGTCTGAGAATTTCAGGGAGCTGTGCCGGCTAGCTCGGAATATAAATAAGTGCAGGTACATGTCCAACCAGTTTTGAGACGGAAAACCTAATGACGAAAAAATAAGCGCATGATTATTATAAACAGCTACAGGTGTTGGGTGTAAAATATCTGCAACTAATGTTGACTGTGCGAAAAGATATAGTGGAAAAAATATTAAATCGGCAAATGTTCAAGTGCTGGGGGAACTTGGCAGCCACAGGCTGTTTACCCCCCTTCACAACCACTGAATGTCGGAGAAATAGGGTATATAATTGTAAAGCAATAGAAGGGAACCGAACTGCATCTAACAAGAAAGAACAGCGCCTATGATGAAAGACAACAAACATAGAAACAAGAAGAAAATTGTTGAAAACATATGTGTGGAGCACAGCACAGTATGCCTATGAAATACGGGCAGCCCGAAAAGCAGACATAAAAATGGCCCTTTGGAATGTTGTGCTTCAGATGTGTGAAGATGATAGCATGGACAGACAAGGTTAATCACAAATAGGTTATAGAAATAGTAGGGGAAGAAAAATATTTGTGGAAAAAAAATAGGAGAAATAGAAGGGCAGAATACGTTCTAAGGCATTTTTAGGGAATAGTATTATGGGATATATTACAAGCAGAGATAAGAAAAAGGAGGTACATGTAGACCTAGATCAGATAGTGATAGATGCAGACTGTGTAAATTTCAAGGAAATTTGTAGGTTTGTTCAGAATAGGAAACAATAATGGTACACGTCTAACCGGTTCCAGGACTGAAGACCTAATGATGATGATGATGAAAAAAAATTCATAAAAATAGTCTTTAAAATGTAAATATATAAGAAATTTGACTTACGTCCGGGCATACGTCCAGGAGTTGGAGTAATTTTGAGTAATTTATGAAACGTTCTGTGCTCATTCTGTATGGAAATGCCATTATAATAAAATTTTTAGGAAACACTGTATGTAACAAATAATATGCATCTTTATTCCCATTTTCCTCTCCGCGTTAAAACATAGAAACACACGCCACAAATTCTTTATGTTTAATGCTCCTTGCTGTAACTTAAACACTTTAACTCTTATTTACCTCTACGAGTTCGTCTTCTACATCTTTTTTTCTAGTCTGTCGTTGGATATGTGCAGTATGTCTAAATTTTCGATATGCAAATATAACCGACTTTGTTCTCTAATTCCACCAATAAGAAGTTCTGTTGCCTCATCTATTCTCTTCAGCCAAAGATGGTGCATTGTCTTTATGGGTTGGTTTATTTTTGCATAACAATTTTTTTATTACAGAAGAATTTTGAATTATATAATAAATTCAATCGGGTTATAGCACTTTAACGGTTTCGACTCTTTCCAATTGCATTTTTAAGCAAATATTGGCTGCCGTTCTATTTCATCACATGCTGAAGGTTTTCCAACTCCTCCTATAAGAGTGAATTTTCCTTAGACCAATAGACGAAACACGCAGAATAAGATTTATATAGCCTCAGGTCCATTAAATTAAATCGAGTATACAATCAATATACAATTATTAGTAACGAATATTTTAATAAAATACTGTACTTATCCGTTACATAGCAGTAACCGTGAAGTGGGGGAACTTTCACAGTTATATTTTTAACATAAAATTTTACTCTTTTTATTGATTGTTTCAGGTTATTGATTGATTTGTTGAATCTTTTTTACATTCTACACTATTTTTGTTGATCACACAAATAATAATAATAACAATAACAATATTTGTCATTACTATGGTTATTAATATTATTTTGTTTTTGTTTTTCTTTATCCTAGCTTTTTTTTTGTTTCAGATTAGTTTTTTATAAAGATAATATCTCGTAGGTACGTGAAAAAGTTGGAAAGGAGACGTTGTCTCAACTATAACAATCAAAACATGAACATAGCCATCGATGCTGCTAAACATGGCATGTCGAAGCTAGAAGCGTGTAGAAAGTTTAAAGTCCCCAGAACAACCTTGATCTATAAAATTCATGGACATCATCCTTTAAAACCGGGACGTCCATGTGTGTTAACTAGTGATAAAGAACATTTAATAGCAAAAACACTTGGTACGGTAAACGATTGGGGCTTTCCAATGATACACCAAGATATTCGTCAAATGATAACAAAATTCGTTACCAAGCAGGGCAGGACCATTAAGGAATGGAAGAACAAACAACCTTGTATAGATTTTATACAAGCCTTTGCTTCAAGAAACAATCTGACTAGCCGCTTGGCTACCAACATAAAACGTCAACGAGCTGCTGTAGGTAAACCGGACCAAGGTCCCGGGTTCGAATCCCGACACGGTCCGCTTGAAAAATGTTAGGCGAGCATTTTTCGCAAAAATACACCCTCGTTCGGATGAGAGGTAAAATGGAGGTCCCGTGTGTGAGTGTTGTCACGCACGTTAAAGATCCCTACCTTACTTGGAACAGCAAGGATTCGGCAAAATTCAAAATTTTCCAGGTAAAAAAAACTCGCTTCCTGGCCAATGTAGTACCTTCGGGTGGAGCATTGGAAAAAAATCACATGTAATGTAGGTAAACCGGAGCTAACAGAATTTTTTAACAACATTAAAAGTGCCTTAGAAAATATTTTGCCCGATCATATCTATAATTACGATGAAACCAACATAACTGATAATCCTGGTGCAAAAAACGTGTTGGTTCCCAGAGGAGCTAAAAGAGTAGAGCGTGTTCAGGAGCACTCTAGAACATCTGTGAGTTTGATGGTATGCGGAACAGCTAAGAGCGACTTGTTGCCTCCCATGGTGGTTTACAAGGCACGGCACTTGTACAAAAATTGGACGTCTGGTGGTCCTGTGGGTACAGTGTATGATTTTACGCCAAGTGATTGGTTTGATATGATTACATTTGAGACGTGGCTTTTTCAAATTTTGATGTCCCACATAAACACTAAGAGCACCCCAGAGCAAAAAAAAAAGTTGTAATTGGAGATAAGCTCGCCTCACATTTTTCTCCCCGTGCCATTAAAGCAACATTAGCAAATAATATTTATATGACTCCATTACCAGCTAATTCAACTCACTTAATGCATCCCCTCGATGTGCGCTTCTTTGCTCTTATGAAACGGAAATGGCGAGACATCTTAGATTTATGGAGGAAGAAAAGTCGTCGAAAGGGGAGCATTCCCAAAAAGCAATTTCCAAATTTGCCAAATCGATTATGGTGTCACATAGAAGGAAATGTTGCTAAATATCTACAATCTGGTTTTCAGACAACAGGCCTAGGCCCCTTTAGTCCTGAAACGGTGTTAGTAAAAATTCCTAGCGAAACATCTAATTCCGAAAAGGACCTAGATTCAAGTCTACTAGAGTTTCTAAAGGAGTCAAGAGAATACAGCGAAAAATCTATAATGTCTTCTAAGAGAGGGAAAAAATCACAACCAGACCAAGCCAACCAATGCGAGTAACGTCATCTGAAACGAGCACTTCATCCTCCTTACAAAAAGCAGCACAGGAAGAAATTGATGATACGGTGATTTCTCATAGTGAAAAGATCAAGAAAAAAGAAAGAAAAAAGGTGAACAGCCGCTCTAAACCTAAAAGTAATAAGCCTGAACCTAAAATTAAAATGAAAGTTCATGAGCCTGGACCATCGACTGTTCGTGGAACAAGAAATAGAATTACAGACACTAATTGCGACTCTTTCTGCTCTGTATACACTTGTTCTTATGCAAATTATACTGACGACAAAGACTGGATTTGCTGTGTTTCTTGTTTGCTGTGGGTGTGTGGGGTTTGCAACCTGGGCTCGAATAACCTTCAGTATGAATGCCCTACTTGCAGTTCTTGTTTCATTTGTCTGATACAATTCTCAGAGTACACAAATCTGAATGCCTGGATCAAGTGCGTGACTTGTGGAAAATGGGTGTGTGGACATTGCAACGTGGGTGATCTACGAATGCGCCGCATGCTTCGACGACGAATAAAATACCTACATTTTTATGTTCTATTTTTATGTATACTTACGTAGTCAGGTAGATTATTTGTATAGATTGCTTCTAGGGTTTATAGTTATAGAAATATGATATTTAGTTTTGATAGGTACCTATTTTTATACTGTTTTTTATGACTTTATAATAAATAAGTTTATGAAAATATGATTTTTGTTGACACATTTGCTTTATTTAGACTTCAGACTGTTTATTAATATCTATCATTCGTTAACTATAATAATTTATACAATATTTTCATGTCGAAGATGCCCTAAAGCGACTTAACTTCGCATTCTTTCCTTAATTGCATTTTGTGTCGAAGTTACCCCTTGGCTGGGGTAACTTCGACACCCAAATATAACTTTAAAAAAAGAGTGAAGGAAGGAGGGGTGAGGAAAATACTTTTTGGTAATAAAGAGCCAAAACATCAATTGTTATGATGGTATATTAGCGACGGTTCTAAAGTGGTTAGTGTTCTGTGGAGAAAGCAAAATATGCTCAAAACATGTCAAAGTACCCCCATTTTACTGCACGTTTATAAATTTTTCTCTAATTACGTATCAAGTCGCAAGCTCCAAATAAGCGGGGAATTTCAATATCTGTACATTAATTTATTATTTTGGGTAAAAATATAGTGATTTTTATTATGTAGTACTGGAATCGTGATTAATTAAACAATCAAATAGGCACATTAACGAGACATGCTAACACAAAGTAAACAAATTTCACTCCAAAGACAATAGAACATATAAAGACCAAACAATTAATAAGTGTTTTATAGTAAAAGTATTCCATTTCGAATGGACCTGCACTTTGCGGAAGTTCTAGATTACTAAAACAGGTGAAATGGCTTGCGTGTTCTAATGAGCTAAAAAGCCAAACTACAGGTTCTACCAAAGTAGTAGGGTCGTTAGTGAAGAACCAAACTAACACAGGTCTACGAAAGAGGGCCGCGGCTCTTTCGGTACTTAGATTGACAGAGACTATAGGAGTCGGCATGGCAGTCTAAGACACACTACCGCGATGTGGAAGGCAACGGGGAACCACCACATTACCTCCCAAATACACAGCGTACCTAAATTATAATAAAATGATGGCATTCTCTGGAGTAAAAGATTCCGGAGTTAAAATAGTCCCCCATTCGGATCTTCGGGAGAAGACTACTTCGGATGATGCGATCGGAAAGTTAACAATAAAAGTCGGGAACATTTTGCGAGTCGGAGGGTGGAATGTTAGACGTATGAAGCAAGTAGGTGAGCTAGAGAACCTAAAAATTGAAATGAATAAGTTAGCACTAGACATGGTAGAAATCAGTGAGGTTTGGTGGCCAGAAAAGGGGGACTTTTGGAGTGGAGACTTCAGGGTAATTCATACAGGAGCAGAGGAAAGAAATTTGGGCGTGGGAATAGTTATGCGGAAAAAGATAGGATACTGTGTAGAAAATTACTTACAAAAGAACGAAAGAGTACTCATGTTTAGATTAGAATCTAAAACGGTAAACACAGTAATAATACAAGTATACACGCCCACCTCTAGCTACAGTGACAAAGATATCGAAGACATGTTAAGATACTGTTGCGAGCTACTATTAGGCAACCCGTCAAACACACAAGCGTTGTAGGGTCTGCATAGTCTTCAGGATTCTAGATGCTTCTAGCAATCAAACACACAAAACGCCGCCGGCACTGTTCATTCTTGCCAGACCGGGAAGCTTCTCGTAAGTACCAGAAGATGAGTCATAACTTTAAATCTGAGTATATATAAGACCGCTTTGAAATGCAAGGGTCAGTCTATACTAGAATGTCTAATATAAATTATAACGTTGTAAAATAATAGTAGTTTGAGCTTTTAGAAGTATACATAAATGTTATATGCTGTGTCTAACGTACATGCAGCTTGTAGTATACATAAATAAATAGAAGTGTATAAACAAATAGTTGTGTTAGTGTTGTTAATGGACCTATGGCAAAGAAGTTAGTTTAAGAAGAAATTAGAGCTTGTAAATTCATTAGTGTAATAGTGCTTCATTGTTAAGTGGACCGAAAACATATATAAATAAGGCATATACTGTTAATTAGACTTGTGGACAGTGAGTAATAAAGACCTTTATTATTACTTGTTTTAAATTAAAGAAACACGGTAGCAGTAGCTCGTTTCACTGGTGTCAGATGCGGGGTATATAGTAATTAATTTAAAACACAAGTCTAAAGACATTTAAGTAGTTTGTATATGCCAGTTACAAGAAATCAAAGTAAAATGGTGGCAGAAACTTTAATGAACTTCCTCAAGGATTTTAAATCCGGAATGGAGGAGAGGTCGGCTAAACTGGAAGTGACACTCAGTGAAAATTTAGTGAAGTCAGTTGAACTGGAATCGACCCTTAAAGAGTTTAAATACGGTATGGAAATGACACATAGTGAAATTGCTGAGATAATAGAAAAGTTAAGTGAAAATACAGCCACGTTAGAACAAAGATTAATGGAAAGCTACATTGCATTGAAAGAAGATTTCACTGAACAGGTAAAAACAGTTGAGCAAAAGTTGGACAGTAAATTGGTAAAAATGGAAGAAGATATGATGAGGCTGCAAGAACAGGTGATTTCACTAACAACACGGCCACTTGAAATAGCAAATCAAGTTGTAAATGAGGACATTCCAGAAATAAGAACCATGGAAAGAAGCGAGTCCATACCGTCTAAATTTAAAGTGAAACCACCCACATTTGATGGCAAAACACCTTGGCCCACATATTTGAAACAATTTGAAGCTGCGGCAATAGCCAACGGTTGGTGCAACAAAGAAAAGGCTATCTCATTAATAGTGGCCCTACGGGGGGAAGCTCTTAACATCTTACAAACGATTCCTGATCACCAGCAGAATGATTACGGCCTTTTAACATCGAAGCTTGAGATGAGATATGGAGATGCTCACCTTCAACAAGTTTACCACGCACAAGTTAAGAACCGCTCGCAAAATACAAGTGAAAGTCTGCAAGAATTCGAAGCTGACATCGCCAGATTAGTTAGATTGGTATATCCAACGGCACCAGATAGTTTCGTCGAACAACTGGCTGTACAAACATTTGTGGATGGCGTTAAAGATGGCAAAATACAGCAAGCGCTAAGATTAGCACGGCCAAAAATGTTAGATGACGCACTGGCTCATGCGCTTGAATTTGAAGCAGCTAAGCAGATATCACACAGAATGAATCACAAAGTTCGGTCTGCCTTAGAGGAACCTGATCAAGCGCAGAACAGCATAGATGAAATAATCAACCGTGTGGAAAAGCTTGAAAGACAACGACCGCGGAGATGGGGTCTGCGATGCTGGAACTGCGGCGAAGTTGGTCATATACAGAGACGCTGCACTCAACCAAAAAAACAACCGGTTGAGCAGCAGGAAAACTAAAGCAAGTCGACGTAAGGGGGCGAACGTCGACAGCACAACATAGTCTTCAGGATTCTAGATGCTTCTAGCAATCAAACACACAAAACGCCGCCGGCACTGTTCATTCTTGCCAGACCGGGAAGCTTCTCGTAAGTACCAGAAGATGAGTCATAACTTTAAATCTGAGTATATATAAGACCGCTTTGAAATGCAAGGGTCAGTCTATACTAGAATGTCTATTATAAATTATAACGTTGTAAAATAATAGTAGTTTGAGCTTTTAGAAGTATACATAAATGTTATATGCTGTGTCTAACGTACATGCAGCTTGTAGTATACATAAATAAATAGAAGTGTATAAACAAATAGTTGTGTTAGTGTTGTTAATGGACCTATGGTAAAGAAGTTAGTTTAAGAAGAAATTAGAGCTTGTAAATTCATTAGTGTAATAGTGCTTCATTGTTAAGTGGACCGAAAACATATATAAATAAGGCATATACTGTTAATTAGACTTGTGGACAGTGAGTAATAAAGACCTTTATTATTACTTGTTTTAAATTAAAGAAACACGGTAGCAGTAGTTGGTTTAATTACGTAAAAGGACATGAAAATTTAATAATTTCGGGTATTTTAATGCAGTGGTAGGTAAGGGTAGGGCAGGAGCGGTAGTAGGGGAAATAGACTGGTACAATTTTGCAACAAGAACAATTTAATCATCACAAACACGTTATATCAACATCATGCTAGAAGACGATATACGTGGAAGATGCCAGGAGATATAGGAAGATATCAAATAGATTACATTCTTGTTAGACAACGGTTTAGGAATCAAGTAAAAGACTGTAGAAGCTACTCAGAAGCAGATATAGACACTGACCACAACATCGTAATTATGAAGGCTGCACTTAAATTTAAAAATTTGAAAACAAGGAACGGAAAAGGGCATTTTGACTTAGAGAAACTGAAAGATAAAGATTTTCAAGAAAGATTAAAAAAAGTCAAATAAATTACTTAAAGATTTCTGGAAAATATCCTATACTAAGGAAGTAGAAACAGAATGGAATAACATTAAATCCAGCCTAGATATGGCGGTCAGATATATTCTGGAGTATAAACAAATTGAAAATAAGAAACCATGGATAACAAAGGATATCCTGAATTTAATAAAAGAAAGACGAAAATACAAAAATAAATCAGACGAAACAAGAAAACAGAGATACAAAGCCATAAAATGGGAAGCTATTCGCAAATGCATGAAAGCTAAAGAACAATAGATTGAGGAAAAGTGCAACGAGGTACAAACTAAGATGCAAATAGGAAAGACAAAGCATACAAACTAATTAGAATGATTTCTAGGGATATAAAAGCGTATAGCAAAAATATAAGGGATGCGGAAGGAAACGCCATTATAGAAAATGTAGAGAAAGTGGATAGATGGCAAGAATATATAGGGAATTTATATGCAGGTGAGGAACTAACTGCATTAGAACAGGAGTCAGACATTGAAAATAATGACTCGGGATATCCTATACTTAGAGATGAGTTTGAATTAGCATTAAAGAGTCTGAAAAATGGTAAGGCGCCGGGTACAGATAAGGTGCAAGCAGAAACGTTAAAAGCCGCTGGACAAGCAGTAACAGAACGTCTCTTCCACGTGTCAAAAATATTCACTAGAATTGTATAAAGACGAATGGAAAAACGGGCTAAAGTTCTAGGAGAACACCAATTTGGGTTTAGGCAAAACGGGGGAACACGGGAGACTATTTTAGCTCTGAGAGTGATAATGCAGAACACAATAGAAAAAGGGGAAATGTGTATATAGGGTTTGTAGATCTGGAAAAAGCATTCGACAATGTAAAATGGAAAAAAATGTTCGACATACTCAAAAAGATTGGAATAAGTTATAGGGATAGACGATTAATCAAAAACAAGAATACAAATACGTAACATGAACTTACAAGAGGTCAAGAATTTCTGCTACCTAGGAAGCCAAATAACGCAAGATAAGAAAAGCACAAAAGATATAAAGCAAAGATTAGCACAAAGTCGTGCTACATTTAACAAGAAAAAGCAATTACTGTGTTCAAAGACAACAAACATAGAAACAAGGAAAAAATTTCTTAAAACATATGTGTGAAGCACAGCATTGTACGGCTGTGAAGCCTGGACAGTAGGAGAAGCGGACAAGAGAAAGGTAGAAGCCTTTGAAATGTGATGCTACAGACTTATGATGAAGATATCATGGACAGACAAAGTTAAGAACGAAGAGGTACTAAAAATGGTAGGGGAAGAAAGAAATATGTGGAAAACGGTAAAAAATAGGAGAGATAGGATGATAGGTCACATACTACAACATGAGGGAATAGTGCGGAATATATTAGAAGCAGAGATAGGAAAAAAGAGAAGAAGAGGTAGACCTAGGTTAAATTACTATACACAGATAGTGAAAGATGTAGGCTGTAGAAGTTTCAGGAAGATGTGTAGGCTAGCTCAGAATAGAAATCAATAGAGGTACGCATTCAACCAGTCCCAAGATGGATAAATTAATGACGAAGAAAGTAACTGTACTTAATCATGATAATTATTATAAGCAACTGTAAGTATCGGTTAGGCAATATTCTCGATATAATTGTGTGAAAGGATTTACTAGAAACCTATTATTTTGGCAAATGTCTAAGTGTTGGGCGATCTTGGCAGCCACAGGCTGCTTAATCCCCTTCACTGAATCTCAGTGAAATAGGGCATAAAATTAGAAATATTAGAAATAGGCAAACCGAGCTATATACATGCTGTGTGAGAATTTCAAGGAACTGTGTAGGCTAGCTCAGAATATAAATAAGTGCAGGTACGTGTTCAACCAGTTTTGAGACGGAAAACCTAATGACGAAAAGATAAGAGCACATAAATCTGATGATTATTATAAACAACTACAAGTGTTGGTTGTGAAATATCTGCAACTAATGAAGACAGTGCGAAAAGATATATTAAAAAAAAAATTAAATCGGTAAATGGTTAAGTGATAGGGGAACTTGGCAGCCATAGGTTGCTTACCCCCCTTCACTGAATCTCGGTGAAATAAGGCATAAAATTAGAAAACAATAAGAGGGGAACCGAGCTCTATATGGGCTGTGGGAAAATTTCAGGGAACTGTGTAGACTAGCTCAAAATATAAATAAGTGCAGGTACGTGTCCAACCAGTTTTGAGACGGAAAACCTAATGACGAAAAAATAAACGCAGATAAATCTGATGATTACTATAAGCAACTACAGGTGTTGGTTGTGAAATATCTGCAACTTATGTTGACTGTGCGAAAAGATATATTGGAAAATATTGTTGCGATCCACTATTAGGCAACCCGTCAAACATACAAACGCCCGGGGCACAGCGTATTCTTCAGCATTCGAGAATCCTTCTAGAAAGTACTGGAGCATGAGTCATCCTTTTAATCCAGAGTATATATAAGACCGCTAATGAATGCAAGAGTCAGTCTATTCTTGAATGTCTAATATAAATTATATCGTTGTAAAGTAAACGTAGTTGAGTTTTTAGAATATATACATAAATGATATGCTGTGTCTAATGTGCATGCAGCTTGCAGTATACATAAATAAATAGAAGTGTATAAACAAATAGTTGTGTTAGTGTTGTTAATGAACTTATGGTAAAGGAGTTAATTTAAGAAGATATTAGTGCTTGTAAATTCATTAGTGTAATAGTGCTTCATTGTTAAGTGGACTGAAAACATCTATAAATAAGGCATATACTGTAAATTAGACTTGTGAACAGTGAGTAATAAAGACCATTATTATTACTTGTTTTAAATTAAAGAAACGCGGAAGTAGTAGCCCGTTACACTGGTGTCAGGCATTTGTGGGGTATATAGTGATTAATTTAAAACACAAGTCTAAAGACATTTAAGTAGTTTATATATGCCAGTTACAAGGAGTCAAAATAAGATGGAGGCAGAAAGTTTAATGAATTTCCTTAAGGATTTTAAATCCGAAATGCAAGTGACACTTAGTGAAAATGCTGAGAAAATGGAGGAGAGGTTGGCTAAACTGGAAGTGACACTAAATGAAAAGTTTACTGAAAATGCTGCAAAAATAGATGAAAAGTTTACTGAAAACGCTGAGAAAATGGAAAGGTTAAGTGAAAATGCTGCCAAAATGGAAGAAAAGTTGAATGAAAGTACAGCCACGTTAGAACAAAGATTAATAGCAAGCTCCATTGCATTGAAAGAAGATGTCACTGAACAGGTAAAAACAGTTGAGCAAAAGTTGGACAGTAAATTGGTAAAAATGGAAGAAAATATGATGAGGCTGCAAGAACAAGTGATTTCACTAACAACACAGCCACTTGAAATACCAAGCCAAGTTGTTAATCAGAACATTCCAGAAATAAGAACCATGGAAAGAAGCGAGTCAATTCCGTCTAAATTTAAAGTAAAACCACCTACATTCGATGGTAAAACACCTTGGCCCACATATTTGAAACAATTTGAAGCTGCTGCAATAGCCAACGGTTGGTGCAACAAAGAGAAGGCTATCTCTCTAATAGTGGCCCTACGGGGGGAAGCTCTTAACATCTTACAAACGATTCCCGATCACCAGCAGAATGATTACGGCCTCTTAACATCAAAGCTTGAGATGAGATATGGAGATGCTCACCTTCAACAGGTTTACCACGCACAAGTTAAGAACCGCTCGCAAAAGACAAGTGAAAGCCTGCAAGAATTCGAAGCTGACATCGCCAGATTAGTTAGATTGGCATATCCAACGGCACCAGATAGCTTCCTCGAACAACTTGCTGTACAAACATTTGTGGATGGCGTTAAAGATGGCGAAATACAGCAAGCGCTAAGATTAGCACGGCCAAAAATGTTGGATGACGCACTGGCCCATGCGCTTGAATTTGAAGCAGCTAAGCAGACATCACACAGGATGGGTCACAAAGTTCGGTCTGCCTTAGAGGAACCTGGTCAAGCTCAGAACAGCATAGATGAAATAGTAAACCGTGTGTTTGAAAAGCGAAAAGCGGAAAGGCTGAAAAGATTACGACCGCGGAGATGGCGTCTGCGATGCTGGAGCTGCGGTGAAGTTGGTCATATGCAGAGACGCTGTACTCAACCAAAGAAAGAACCGGTTGAGTTAAAGCAGGCCAATGTAAGGGGGCGAACGTCGACAGCACAGCGTAGTGCCCCGAAGATTATCATCCGTGCTGCATCGTCGATGGGGAGTCTGGACAGCATTTATATCGATGGAAGAATTAATGGTAGGGGTGTCCGATTACTCGTGGATACAGGAGCGACAAGGACTATTGTGAGACCAGATTTAGTTGGTCGTGGAAAAGTGCTACCTGTATCGGTGTGTCTTCGAACGGCAAGTGGTGAGAAAATTTGTACTCACGGAGAGACTGCCGTTATGTTGACAATTGGGGACAAATTAATTAATCATCGAGTGTTGGTAGCTGAAATTACAGAAGAAGTGATCTTGGGAATGGATCTAATGAGAGAATATGGGTTTCATGTAAACATGAAAGAAAATGTGCTTCGGATAGATGATGATGAGATTCCATTTCAAGGTAGGAGTAACCAGACGATGCAAGTTCGAATGATTTGCGATATGAAAATACCGGAGAAGGCGGAAATGATAGTAATGGGACGCCCGGATGGTACGCTCCGGGAAGGACAAGTATGCATGATGGAAGCAACTGAATCGGGAATGGGTCAGGAGGGACTTCTGATTGGAAGAACGCTGGTAAAGTCTCGAAATATGGTACCAGTAAGGGTGCTGAACATTAATCCCCATACAGTGACCCTGAAGAAAGGCATGATTGTGGGAAGTTGCATTCCAGTATGTCATATTAAACGTTGTGTGGACGACACGAAAAATAAACCAACCAACGGTTGCTCACAGAAATTGCTGGATATGTTGATACCCTCGTGTCAAGGATTAAATGGCGATCAACTGGGCAAGGTAAAAGAACTGGTCGGACGATATCGAGGTGTGTTTGCACTGGATGATAGTGAGAAGGAAGGACGAATGTTGTGCAACACAAGATCAATACTGGAGATGCGCAACCGATAAGACAACACCCAGGCGGCTTCCTTTGGCAAAACGTAAGGAAGCCGAGCAAATTATCACCGATATGGAAGAACAGGGAGTGATTGAACCCTCGAATAGTCCATGGGCATCCCCGGTAGTGCTTGTCAAGAAAAAGGACGGGTCGACAAGGTTTTGTGTAGACTACCGGCGGCTTAATAATGTGACAAAGAAAGACAGCTATCCTTTGCCCAGAATTGATGACACCTTAGATACTCTATCCGGATCTAAATGGTTTTCGACCTTGGACTTGAAAAGCGGATACTGGCAGGTAGGCTTGGAGCCAAACGATAAAGAAAAGACTGCGTTTACAATTGGAACTGGATTATGGCAGTTCAAGGTCATGCCATTTGGATTATGCAATGCTCCTGCTACTTTTGAACGATTGATGGAGTCGGTACTGCGTGGACTGTCCTGGAAGACATGTCTGGTGTACCTGGACGACGTGATAGTGTTAGGCCGGTCTTTTGAAGAACATCTTAAGAACCTAGAGGAGATATTCCAAAGATTACGCGGGCAAACCTTACATTAAGCCCCAAGAAGTGCCACCTATTTGGAAAAGAGGTGAAATACCTAGGACATGTCGTCTCAGAGACCGGAATAAGAGCTGACCCTGACAAAATAAAAACGGTACAAGAGTGGCCTACACCAGCAGATATACACCAACTACGCAGTTTTCTAGGATTGTGCACATATTACCGACGTTTTATACTTGGGTTTGCGAACATTGCCAAACCGTTAACAAAATTAACCGAAGATGGACAAGAATATGATTGGAATGACGACTGCCACAAAGCATTTGAACAACTGAAACGGCTACTAGTTACAGCACCAATTTTGAGTTATCCGCGGATGGAGGGAAAGTTTGTGTTGGATACCGATGCCAGTAACACAGCTATAGGAGGCGTTCTTTCTCAAGTGCAGGACGGACAAGAAAAAGTTATTGGGTATTTCAGCAAGGTCTTGTCGCGGCCAGAAAGGAACTATTGTGTGACAAGAAGGGAGCTGTTGGCCGTCGTCAAATCCGTAGAGCACTTTTATAAGTACTTATACGGCCGTAAATTCCTGTTGAGAACAGACCATGCCGCACTGAAATGGTTACTGCAGTTTCGAAATCCTGAAGGGCAAGTGGCAAGGTGGATAGAGCGGCTGCAGGAATATGACTTTGATACGGAACATCGTGTAGGAACTAGCCATCGGAATGCAGACGCTCTATCAAGGAGACCTTGTCCGATGGACTGCAATCATTGCTCCAAGATGGAAGAGAAAATAAGTGTCATCCATAGAATGACGGTAACCGATGATACTTGGCAACTCGAAAGAATACGAGAAGACCAGGAGTATGACGCCGAATTGGGACGTATTATTGAGTGGAAAAATAGAGGACAACGACCAGCTTGGGAAGAAATTAGTATTTCAAGTAGGAGCCTGAAGGCATACTGGTCACAGTGGGACTCCTTGATGATGGAAAATAGAATCTTGAAACGACGCCTGGAATTTGAAGATGGCACTGAGAGACTTCAAGTGATAGTGCCGAGAAGCAGAGTGCCGGAAGTGTTGCAGCACTTGCACGATGGTATTTCCGGAGGGCACTTTGGCGTGAAAAGAACTCTCGAAAGAGTGAGAGAAAGATTCTATTGGGTGAACTGCAAAGAAGATGTGAAGGAGTGGTGCCGGAAATGTGAATTGTGTGCCTCTGCAAATGGCCCGGTCTCAAAACGGAAAGCCCCAATGAGACAGTATAACGTGGGGAATCCTTTTGAAAGGGTAGCCATTGATATAGCTGGTCCGTTTCCTGAATCAGAGAAAGGAATAAATACATCTTGGTTGCAATGGATTATTTTACCAAATGGCCGGAGGCATATGCTATACCTAACCAAGAAGCCGAGACGGTTGCAGATGTACTAGTGAGGAGTTGTTTTGTCGCTTTGGAGTTCCGTTGGAATTACACTCCGATCAAGGTCGGAACTTCGAATCAGCGTTGTTTCAAAACGTCTGCAAGCATCTTGGAATCAGGAAAACTAGAACCACGCCACTTCATCCTCAATCGGATGGAATGGTTGAAAGAATGAACAGAACGTTAGGAAAGTACCTGGCCAAAGTTGTCTCTGAACATCAACGGACTGGGACCAATATCTACATTTGTTCCTACTGGCGTACCGATCTTCGGTACATGACAGCACAGGATACTCGCCCGCTTGCGTAATGCTAGGACGTGAATTGCGGCTACCATGTGATCTTCAGTTTGGATTTAAACCTGGAGAAGAGATCGCCGGTGAAGATTACGTTAGTAAGCTTCGTGAAAGATCAAATAGTATTCACGAAAACGTCCGAAAGAATATACAGGCAGCAAGCGATCGAATGAAATCACAATATGACACGAGAGCACAAGAAGGTGGTTATCAACCTGGAGATTTAGTGTGGTTGTACAATCCACAAAGAAAACGTGGATTGTCGCCAAAACTACAAAGACAATGGGAAGGGCCGTACGAAGTGTTAAAAGGATTAATGATGTAGTGTACCGGATCAGAAGATCCCCTCGTGGTAAACCGAAAGTGGTACACTTTGACCGTTTAACACCCTACACTGGCAACAACCAGGAAGACTCGAATAATGATAATGGTGTTCGGCAAGTTATTAATCATGAACCAAATGTAGATTTTGAGAGCTTTATGGCGGCGTATGGTGGTTCCGCTAAAGCGAGATTTGGCGTTGTTGTTGAAAAACAGCAAGATCTGTTTAGAGCACCAGAAGAGTATTCCCTTGCACATTGCGTAGCTCAAGATTTGGCAATGTCAAGGGGAATAGCTGTTGTTTTTAAGAAAAAGTTTGGATGTGTAGATGAATTAGTACAACAGCAGCCAACTGTAGGAAAAGCTTTGGTTCTTCAAGATAAGAATCGTTATGTTTACTATCTGGTCACCAAAAATTCTTCATGGCAGAGACCTAGTTATGGACATCTATGGGAGGCTTTGCTGAATCTTAAAGCTCAGATGATGGAAAATGGAGTAACGAAACTAGCGGTTCCCAAGCTAGGTTGTGGACTGGATCGCTTAGATTGGAGGATAGTCCGAAATATGCTAGAAGTAGTTTTCCAGGAAACCAACGTCCAGGTTCTTGTTTGTTGTTATCAACCGGTTGCCTACCAAGACCAAGAAAAGAGTGTTGACTGTTACTTCCAACGACGCGGTGGATGCACCAGAGGAGATAACTGCCGATATCGTCACCAGTCATCGAATTGGCGTCAAGATGGATTTACAGTTACGAGACGTAACGGTTTTAAAGAGGGGGCAGTGTTGCGATCCACTATTAGGCAACCCGTCAAACATACAAACGCCCGGGGCACAGCGTATTCTTCAGCATTCGAGAATCCTTCTAGAAAGTACTGGAGCATGAGTCATCCTTTTAATCCAGAGTATATATAAGACCGCTAATGAATGCAAGAGTCAGTCTATTCTTGAATGTCTAATATAAATTATATCGTTGTAAAGTAAACGTAGTTGAGTTTTTAGAATATATACATAAATGATATGCTGTGTCTAATGTGCATGCAGCTTGCAGTATACATAAATAAATAGAAGTGTATAAACAAATAGTTGTGTTAGTGTTGTTAATGAACTTATGGTAAAGGAGTTAATTTAAGAAGATATTAGTGCTTGTAAATTCATTAGTGTAATAGTGTTTCATTGTTAAGTGGACTGAAAACATCTATAAATAAGGCATATACTGTAAATTAGACTTGTGAACAGTGAGTAATAAAGACCATTATTATTACTTGTTTTAAATTAAAGAAACGCGGAAGTAGTAGCCCGTTACAATATATTAAATCGGCAAATGTTCAAGTGCTGGGAGCTTGGCAGCCACTGGCTGCTTAACCCCCTTCACTGAATCAAGGTGAAATAGGGCATAAAATTAGAAAGCAATAGAAGGGGAACCGAGCTGTATATGGGCTGTGTGAGAATTTCAGGGAACTGTGTAGGTTAGCTCAGAATATAAATAAGTGCAGGTACGTGTCCAACCAGATTTGAGACGGAAAATCTAATGACGAAAAAATAAGCGCAGATAAATCTGATGATTACTATAAACAGCTACAGGTGTTGGTTGTGAAATATCTGCAACTAATGTTGACTGTGCGAAAAGATATATTGGAAAAAATATTAAATCGGTAAATGTTCAAGTGCTAGGGAAACTTGGTAACCACAGGCTGCTTACCCCACTTCACAACCACTGAATGTCGCAGAAATACAGCATATAATTGTAAAACTATAGAAGGGGACCGAACTGCATCTAACAAGAAAGAACATCGCTTATTATGAAAGAAAACAAACATAGAACAAGAAGAAAATTGCTGAAAGCATATGTGGTGGAGCACAGCACAGAATGCCTATGAAATACGGACAGTCTGAAAAGCAGACAGAAAAACGGTAGCAGCCTTTTGAGATGCTGTGCTTCAGATGTATGAAGATGATAGCATGGACAGACAAAGTTAATAACAAATAGGTTATAGAAATAGTAGGGAAACAAGAATATCTGTAGACAAAATAGGAGAAATAGAAGGGCTGAATACGTTCTAAGGCATTTTTGGGGAATAGTATGGGATATATAACAAGCAGAGATAGGAAAAAAGAGGTAAAGGTAAATCTAGATCAGATAGTGATATAATGCAGACTTTGCAAATTTCAGGGAAATCTGTAGGTTAGTTCAGAATAGGAAACAATGATGGTACGCGTCTAACCAGTTCCAGGACTGAAGACCTGATGATGATGAGTAAGAGTATTAGGAAGTGTTGGTGATGTCCCATACTCGCTAAAAAGACACTTACTGTCATAGTACTATTACTATGGAGTGTTCACGAGTGGGCCCTTTATAGTGGAGCAATCGTTGAGGCAGCTATACGTTTAGTACTTTTAAGTTGGATGGTACCTAAACAATAAAGCACGTTTCTCAATGAGTAAGTATCCATCCATATCTCTATAAGAAGTGGAGATATTTAAAAAAAAGTCTTTTAAAAATGTGTCACGTAGCCGTGGTTAAGGTACTTTAGTATTTTATTTATATTACTTACGGGTTCTTGAATTTTCATTATAATTAACAACTAAAGAATTAAAAATCAGTTTTCTAAATTGCACTATCTCGGATACTCTTCTTTTTTGCAAATACTTTCAGTCTACCTAAGTACCTGCTAAAATTAGAACTACCTTTCAATAGTAATGATTACATTTTCATATTAAATGTATGCGTAAGTAAACTATAAAGAGAACAAATCGTCAAGGAAATTTATAGAAACATTTTGGCATTTTGCCCTAAGTTTAGTTGTTAACTGGAGGTGTGCAACGTCGGGACGCCTCCAGAATTTAGTGCGGGTTTAGAGCAGTCTCGTCGCACTCGTGTAATTTGTTCTTGGTTTTTATTAGTTTTAAGTTTATTTAATTGACAGGAATTGTCTAAATTGTGAAACATCAACATAAAAATGGCAGAAGCACCTTGGAGGTAAGTGATATTCCATTTTATTCTCGAAAATTGTGAGGCATGATCTAAAAGAATTTTAGAGATTTAAAGATGATTTTGTGTGTAATGGAAGTCGTGCCAAATTTGCGATTAATAATAGCGATTCAATATTTCGACATGATGTTCGTAGTCATTTTTTGATTCAAAAATTTTAATAAATTTAGGAAATATGACACAATCTGTGCCTCTTTCGTAGTTGCTTTGATTTGCGAAAGTAGTTTGAGTCATAACTAAAATTGGGTCGTGGCAACCTATTTAAAAAGTTGTTTGTTCTGCGTTTCATCACAGTTTACTCGGAAACAGACTATTTCATAAACTAATTATATATTATACGTATTGCGGTAAATGCAAGCGCTACATTTTTGTTTTAAGAATGCACTTTTCATACGTCATATAAATATTTGAAATTGTCGGTTAGCAACTTCATAAGTTTCTAATTTAAAAGCTTACGTTTAAACGCACATAATTTAAAGAAAAATAATTTTGTAGAAACTTTTGAAGTTCAATGAAACTGGATTTCATCGCGCCCAAGATGTGTCCAAAATTAAACTGTACACTTTTAAGAACTAAAAATAATAAAAAATAAAGTTAGTTGATACCTACATCGCGCTCTTAGTATCAACGTACTTGAAAAAGCAAGATTATCAAAATTTTTTTCTTCAGTTTTGTTCCGTTGCAAGGAAGCTCAAAAGCATGTAAATGCATCCAGAGTTGAGGTCCTAAATATAAAAAAGAATAGGAAATAAACACATTAAGGAGGTTTGTGCTGGCTCTACATTTAACACCATAATATCTAAAGTTTGAAGATAGTCACCGTTTTTTAAGATTCTTGTTGTAGATAAAATTTCCAATCATGCTTGAATCAAAACAAAAAGTTATAAACGATTTAATGTGATTGATGTCCACCTTACACTCGGCAAGTACAAAGCACATCGAAATTGTTTCTAAATTTTTTGTAATGTTGCACTTTAAATACCTTCGACGTTCGACATGCACAATTTCTAACACTTAAAACAGAAGAAAATTATAAAGACATTAAGAAGACTAGGGGCATCTAGTTCATCCTACGCTATTTGAAATATTGTTGTCACAATTTCTTGTATTCTTTCATTTTGAATAGGGTAATAATTTCACGCTGAGCCAACACCAAACATATTACATATTAAGTTACTGCAAAATTTCTTTTTACTATCTTGTAGGGTCAATAATGTCCCTTAAGAATAAAATTTAAACCCAAGCACACTTACGTCAATTTCATACCATATGAATTCCACAAAGAAGGCGAATTGAAATATTGTTTCCTCGCCGTTTTGTACCGTACAAAACCTTTCTTATGTTTAATCCCTAAAGTAGAAACAAGAACCAAAATCCCTAACGAAAAAACATAAATAAAATATCGATATTGCAATATTAACCAATCAAAACTTACCTCTACCTTTTAAAAGCAAATATTTCTGCAATCCGCAGTTTAAGTTAATTAAAAATAACATAAGATGTATCTGTAAATCCTTTCTCATGAAAATCATAAATGCGAATTTACTTACACCAATCGAACTAGTATTTGCAAAGTCATTAACAAAACAAATATTTGATTGTTTCATAAGAAGAAAAAACATTCATTGCTCTGGTTTTCGCCATTTGGACTTCGTCAAAATAGAGTAGTTTTTTACCCTAACGAAACTATCAAAGCAATCATCAATATAAGCTCGAAGGCACTTCTGTATAGTGGCAAAAGTGTAATTAAACCGCCATCAGGTGGCTAAAACCAGGACTAAGGCTGAAATAGTGCAGAAGTTGATTCGAATCTATACCGCAATTTCATATATTGCCATACAAATACGTTCTGCCCTTTGTGATATGCATAATCTATCCCAAAAGGCAGAACGTATTTGTATGGCCATCTATAAAATTACAGTATAGCTTCAAATTAACTTCTGTAGATAATGCTACAAACATAATTTAAGGCATATAAATAACATACATCTTGTGGCGTCGTTCACTTCCTGCCGTTAAGACAATAAATATAAAAATAAGAAGCAAATATTGTCGGAGGCTTTCACGGCCAGAGTTATTATACATATATTTATGGTTCCGGGTTGGGACCATGCCATTTTATAAATTAAGGTCGACGTTTTGCTCACTTTTGTAAGAAGCTTCATCGGGACAAGAAAAGAAAAGAAAAAATAAAAATATTAAAAATAAAAATAATAATAAAGATAAGAATGATAATATTAAGTAGACACTTTAATACAGAGGAGTTGGAAGGAACAAACTAAGTTAAATATCTTGAGGTCCATGTTGAAAGGTAGTGCGGAAATTTTGCTATGGCTGATTGAAAGCGAGTTGAGCTCATTCAAAGATTGCGAGATTAAATTTTTGAAGCATTTCTGGGGGGACAACCCGCAATTTAAAGTTACCGATAATTTACTTATGGACAAGTATAGTAGTGATTCAGGCATGACAAGAGAGTTGTATGCTATAAGGAAATTTAGCGTTTCAAAACAATTTGATCCTCCTTTAGAGGACAATAAAATTATAAAATATTTTGAATAGTTAAATCTTGACTGTGTACACGAAATTTTCAATAAAATCTAAAAGAGGGTATTCTCGTGTAAAACAATATAATATTTAAAATTTTTTTATAAAAATTACAACAGAGCGCTTTCGACATTAGCCATCTTCGGTGCCATGTCAACTTAAAAATATATAATCCATCAAACTATTGCATTAGATATAGGACATTTTACTTATAAAACTAATATCACATCAATAAAGACTAGTTAAATAATTGATTGTTCCAATAAATATGGATTACATCTTGTCTGCGTCGCTGATGAAGTCGAAAATCTTCAACGATATGATGAGATGGGTCAACCAAGGAGGATGGACACCAGACCAAGGAGCCAGCCCATGAATGCATTTAGGTTTCAAAGGAATAATGGACAGGAGAGGTACCAAGCCAAGACATTTGCAAGGGGGAATACTCAGAGAAGTAATTGGAGTCGAGGAAATGACATCAGGAGTGACGGGGAAGGGAGAACAATAAATCCCGTACCATTGAGAATAGGGAAAATGTGACAAATGTACAAAGAGATGGCATAATGGTAATATAATAGTAAGATAAGCGTATTTTCTAAGCACATAAAATCAAATTCCATGAAAAGTAGAACATTCTATAATGTTGCGACGTACCATTTAAAAACAAACCCCAATCAAGCATTCATTGATTTAAAATCCGTGTGTAAATATTTATTCTCTTTAAGATTACTAAATAATTTCTGTCAAGTGATATTATTAAAAATATATTATTTAGAACTAGTTCCAGCCGACAAAAATATAAATTATTCCGTACTTTTCTAAAATGTAAATTTATTCATCGTCTTTAGAAATATCAGTCAATATATGTTATTTAATACAGCACTTATTCGCATTTTTTCTAGAGCGTTTTAAAAGCTATAAATCCTTTGTGAATAGGCAAAGAATGGCTAATTATTTTCTGTCAATGAATACACCTCGATTCGTTGAACGAGATAACATCGAGAAAAACCATAAACTCAATAAGATAACGAGTTTTAATGGTTGTAATTATTACAGAAGCTTATAAGGGAAAGATATAGCGGCTGTTCGTTTCATTCTTTAATAAAGGAGGGAAAACCTTTAAGACTGCCATAAACTCTAAGCTGTCAGCTCATTAGAGATAATAAAACGCGAAATCGCGGTGGATTGTTACATCATGAAGATGGCTCATACCTACAGAAAGTAATCATGAGGTTAGAGACCTATGACGTATTTAGAATTTTATTATATAAAGACGCAATTTAATGAGGGGTGGCATTCATTCATTCATTTGGCATGCAAGATTTAGCATAGAAGTTTTGAACTTAAGTCAGTCGACATTCGATCATTGATAAATTGCTCTTTGATGGAGTGCAACCAAAATTTATTGCTCAAATATATATATATATATATATATATATATATATATATATATACTATTCAGTTTTTCTTTTATGGGTTATAGGTCCTGTTTAAAAAATAATAAAAGGCGTACTCTTTTTATTCCATCTGAATTTTCGAGTATATTTGTACTCTTGGTCACAGATTACTAAAAATTACACGTTGTATAAACACAGTTATTGCAAATGAATATATACTTACAATAGTTGAGATTGTGTAATTACTGGCATGTATAACAGGAAAACATTTTTAAAAAACTATTTAGAACAATTACAAAATTGACAGTTTCTGACAAATGACATATAAATTAAAACATTTGTATATAAACATGCAAACTAAACTAGAGTGGAACTAAAAATAAATTATGAATATGCTTTATGGTAAATGATTATGAGTGGGGTGTACTAGTAAATGATATCTGGTTTGCAGGTGAATGTGTTTATCTATGTGCAGTGTCTGTATATTGTATATTTGTGTATGTTATGTATGTGTGTGTCTGGTAAGCTTTGCTTTGTTGTGTAAAGTTGTATATGTGCGTGTGTTTGTGTGTGTGTGGGTACGTGTATGTATGTGTAAGTGTGTATATTGAGTGTAACTACATTATTTTTCTCATTAGAACCTAAGTTTCTTCTTTTTTTTTTTTAATTTTTATTTTATATAATATATTTTATTATTTTATGTATATTTGCTATTTGGGTGACTTGAAATTGAGCAAGTAAGTGTATATCGAACTTAGATTGGAAATATCTGTTTTTTTATTTATACTATTTGGACAGTTATATATGTGACACATTTCTTTGAAAATGCGTTTAGATGTTACTTTTTCGGTTTCTAATATTTTAGCGTCATTGAAATTCATATTATGACCTTTCGTTAAGACATGTGTAGACAAAGCACATGCCTGAGGTTTTATTTTAATATCGCTTTTGTGTTGCGTTATTCGCTGTTTTAAACTTTGAGCAGTTTGGCCTATATAGGACGCATCACAATCCGAGCAGTTAATTTTGTATATGGTATTCCGTTGATTTAAACAGGGAGTTTTATCTTTTATTTTAGAAAATAATTTTTTTATTGAGATTAAGTTTTGTTTCGCGATTTTTATGTTTTCTTTTTTAAATACTTGTATTAATTTAGGTGTTAAGCGTTCTATATAAGGTAATGTTTTATACGAAGTGTTTATAAGGTCTTTATTGTTTTTATTGGAGAATGTACTGCTATTTAGTGTTGTTTTTATTACAGTTGAAGGATAACCGTTTTCTCTTAAAATTTTAGAAAATAATTTAATATTCTTATTGTATAATGATGGATGGGAAATTCTTTTTATGCGATTTTTGAAAAATATATATATATATATATATATATATATATAATGAGTTGTCTTGGTGCAAGGTCGCCGGCTATTTTTAATCTATTAAAAATAAATGTATTTATGTAAACGGATACTTCGACGTATGAAAATTGATTAAAAATGGAAATCTAAAAATCGAACTGGAGATTTTTCAATGCAGTTAATTCGAATGGAAACGATTTTTAGATAGCGATAGAGATAAGAATACCAGGAAGAAATTGATCATCCACGACGCAAGTATACCTTTGTTTTAAACCTACAAACACAATTCGTGTACTATTAGGTTGATTAGGCTAGTATAAGTTTTTATTTTGCTTATAGAAAATCATTTGTGAATGGATGGTTTATTTTAGCAATTTTGAGCGCAGAGCTCCAAGTGTTTTGACTCATACAAAAATTTCTGCTTAAGGATGATCAACTACACTAAGAGACGGGGTAATACAAGAATATTTAAATTATCCGGAAAAATTTTAAATAAATTTTGTGAAACATATGAAGTGTTCTGAGGTTTTCTAAAGGTTTAAGTGAAGATAGTATCAATACGTAAGTAGTTATAAAGTGTTGTTTCTTTCTAAACTTAAGCTCTAAAATTGTATTTTAAGCTTTCTTTATATCTGTGCGTATAAGTAGATTTTTTAGATAATGCGTATAAAAAAAATATGTTTTTGAATGTATTGAGATTGTTCATAAATGTTTCTTGAGATTTCTTTGTTTCACTTCATTTTCGTAAGGTTAACGGCATATTTGTCACTGAGCTAGAAAAAGAGGAAACGGGCAAAAATAAGGTAAGAATCCACACTATATCACTTAATCTTTTCAATTAATAGTCATTGCATATTTATAATAAGGGGTGGTTGTACCCCAATATTTATAGCAATATATATATATATATATATAAATATATAAAAGTCTAAGTTATTATTTCATTTTATTAATCGTAATGCGTTAGTATTTATCAACTAACGTATTACAATTAATAGAATGAAATAATAACTTACACTTTTATGCAACGTCCAAATGATCATTTCAAATCCTAATAATTGAAAGAAGGAAAATATAAGATCTTGGACAGGATTTGAACCTGTATCTTAGTCTTTCCGGTACCATGCGTTTACCAATTACGCCACCAAGACCGGTGACTATAATTGGAAAATTTACAAATCTAAATCGTGTACACAACTATATATAAGCGAAGTGAGTAAGTGAAATGAAGCAACTTGAAAATAGTACGATAGCTTTCGTTTACGTAGCTACGTTTAACTCTTTGTTGAAATTAAGTATTATTTTCTGCTTTGCTAGGGCACCAATTGCGTTCATTTGCACTAATCGACTTAGTGTCATTTTAATTGAAAATATTTAACGATTTGTATTACTAAAATTTATGAGTATTGACAAATCCCATTTGTTTTCGTTTGAACACTAAATTGTGGTTCGATGTAAATTGGGACATAAATATTCGTATGCGAATCGCATTATAAATTCGAGAATGCAGCCGCACTAAAGCCGTTCGAAAAAGTGGCTGTTCCGTATACGAATTATTTCAAAAATCGCGCTACAGATAGATACAAATTTTATGAGAGTGGTCTACTATTAGTACCGCATACTGTTACATCATATTGTAACAGTTTTTAAAAAATTAGGATCCGTGCTAATTATACGGTTATTCTGCTAAAATTAAAAATGCCTTACGATACGGCGCTAGTGAAACAACTTTCAATTAATTAAAGCGGACTCAATCACCACTATTGCACGCGAGACGGATAGTACTGAACATTAAAGAAAATTAAAGTTTTTACGTGTACTAGATGGAAGGACTAAAAACTGTTTTGCCGACGGCTAACTTAGCTATCACCCCAAGGGAGATTTGAGATAGGCTGGGTTGAAATTTTCATAGTTTAACTAAAACAATTTAAATCTGCGTTGGACGCCATTGAATCTAGCAAGTATTAATCAAAAAAAAAAGTATAATTTTAGGGTACATACAGAAATCCTTTTGGAGTTGATAATTCTAAAATTTTCTATTTAAATTCAGGGAGAATTGATCAGACTTCCTTAATATAGAGAAAATTACCAGAATGAGAATACATCTATTCTATAATAAATAATTTGCATCAAATAATAACGATATTTAACAAATGAATAATATTACAGACTTTAGTTTTTTTTAATAATTGAACAGAGATTCGTTACATGACAGTTAAGTCCTTGAATAACTGTCAGTTCTGGCAGTCACGTACAAATAAAAAAGCTGTAATTTTAACCAATCTTAATATAAATCTAATTTCGTTATTAGTGAGCTTGAATTCCTCTACTAAGCTTCTCGTATGGGAGAGCTTCATACATAACAAAATTTAAAGAAAGATTTTTCTGTCACACAATAATATACGGTCATGAAAAATTAACAATATTAAGTGAGATTACTACAATTGAATAACGGACTTACAAACTAAAACGATGGGGGTTTTCACGGCTAGGAACTTAACCATTCGTGAGAAAAGTGGTTGTTGAACAGAGCCATTTAAAAATTCAGCAAATATAGACTCACCCTTAACCACTGGCCACCGACTGCTACCCTTGCGTTGGTTGTGCCCAGCTTCCACGTGGACGCCAGCTGTTTGCTTGCAAGTGCAAAATGCAATGAACTCAAACTAATTTCAAATTAGGGGACTTATCGGCTTCATTGATCTGTGGGTGTTTTCATTGTTTTGATGTTATTTCTTGACTAGAGGGTATTTCTTAACCAGCAGATATTCCTTGACTATAGAGTATTTCTTGACTAGAGAGTATTTGCGCTTCAACGAATATAAATTAAGTTACTTGATTTTTCACCCATAATTATCACCATCAACAACACCCATCTTGCTTGGATTGAAGATTACGTGGAAGTGAGTGGATTGAAAAAACAACTCATGAAAACAATTCTTATCAGAACAAATGATTGGTGACCACTTGTCGTGTTTGTAAAACAAGTTGAAACCTCGAAATATATTGTGAACAATAAGTTGTTTATACAGACTTTGAAAGATTAAAGTGCTATTTACGACTTTCTAAGCAAGGTTCAAAACACCTGAATTATTTTCTATATTATTGTGGGTATAAAATGTGGAACTTAGCCTTGCAATTTAAATAATAGGAAACAACAGATCGTATGTTGTTTTCCATATAGGACCAAGGACTTATTAAGAAGGTGAAAACCTATTTGGGTTTGTAAATAAATATATTTTGACGTTTTTTTCATTTCTTCTAATGCCTTAATACAGTTTTTCCGTAGAGAAATTTTATTTATTTATTTATTTATTGGAAATATACAGGCGTACGCCTAGTTACATATTTCCACTAAGCTAATTATAAATAATATGGTTTATTCATTTTTATATAATCCTTCCATGTAAGGAAATTATGCTTAATTGTAATGAATATTTTATAAATAAACATGACTTATATTTACAAATTATATGTGTGTGTGTGTGTGTGTGTGTGTGTGTGTGTGTGTGTGTGTAGTGTGTGTGTGTGTGTGTGTGTGTGTGTGTATGTGCCTGTATTACGCAAGTACTTTTAAATTAATTGATAACTTCATACATCGTTTTCTTGAAATTTCGCAATGATTATTCAAATAAAGGTATATTTGAGCTTTGTTGTAAATTATTGTATTGAGATAACATTTTATGATAGGAGAATTTTTCCTAAGCTCTGTGTGATACTGTGGAATATGAAATAACTTTTTTAGTCTACCAGAATGGAAGGGTACATAGAACCCAATCTTACTCAAAATAACGGAGCAGTCAATGAGATTGTTGATTATTTTATACAAAAAAGTGAGTTTTATCACGATCCTTCGCTGTTCCAACTTAGTAACATTTAGCATTGACCTCGCAGAAGCATATGGATTGAAACCGATGAATGTTTTATATTTTTTAAAGTACATGTACGAAATAAATTTATTTTGCACCGTTTCTATCATTTGTGAGTGCTTAAGAGTCCCTGGATCCCAGACAGTGATTGCAAACTCAAGCTTTGATCTGACTAAGGTATCAAACAACACTTTAATACTTTCTGTATTCTGAAATTGCCGTGTGTTACGGATGATAAATCCCAGTGTTTTGTACGCAGATGAGCAAACTGTTTCGATGTGGTCGCCAAAATGTAAATTGCTACTAAATATAACTCCTAGATCTTTGATGTTATTCACTTCAGTTAATGTACTATTTAGCAATGTATAATTATAGTTAATCTTGTTTGTTTTAAGCGAATAACTCATTTTAAAACATTTTGTAACATTTAAGTGTAACTTGTTTCTTTCACACCATTGTTGGACTTTGTTTAGTTCAGCCTGCATAGTTTTACAGCTATTCATATCTATCACTTCCTTAAATAGTTTTAGATCATCTGCATACAGTAAATACCTGCAATTATTTAAAGCAAGTGGAGATCATTGATGAATATCAAAACATTAATGGCCCTAAATTACTCCCCTGCGGTACTCCAGATTCCACATCAAACTGTTTGGATATTGTGTTCCTATAGCAAACATATGCCTGTCTTTCTTGCAGGTATGACCTAAAAAATTGTATCATAGTCTCAGAAAACCCAATCGATGCTAACTTTTCGAGCAAGACATCATGACAAACTTTGTCAAAGGCTTTTGTAAAGTCAGTATAGATAACGTCTACTTGTCCCCCGTTGTCTAGTACCTCGCTCACATAATCTACAAAAACGGTTAAATTAGTTTGAATTGATCGTTTGGGGATAAAGCCGTGTTGACTAGTATTTAATACAGACGACACATGATGGAAAATCTTTATGTACAGTATATGTTCGAAAATTTTTGCTGGCGTGGATAGAATAGAAATTGGCCTGTAATTAAGAATATTATTTACGGTACCCGATTTATGTATGGGAGTCACTTTTGCCAATTTCCACTTAGAGGGAAATATACCTGTTTCTAATGACAGATTAAATAAAGTAGTAAGAGGTTGCATGAATATTTCCATACAGCCTTTAAATATGTAAGCTGGAATCCCGTCTGGTCCTGCTGACCTCTTGGCTTTCAATCTTTTTATGGCAATTTTACGTCGTCTTCGGTTATTAATTTTAAATTAAAAGTATCTGAAATACTACTGTTTAATTCCGGCTCATACTTTACTTTGTAACTTGATTTTTCAGTATATACAGAGGAAAAATATTCAAAAAAACCATTCACGATTGCACCTAAATTTTCAAGGTTTTTGTTTTCATATATAAAACTTTGAGCTTCGTTATTGTTTTTTTTCTTATTAGACACGTATGTCCAGAAAGACATAGGATCTGACACAACTCCCTCCTCTACTTGACTGATGTATTTTTGGTAGGCCACGGCTGTATCTTTTTATTTTTGTCTTAATTGCCGAAACTCTTTATTATGGTAAGCTAATGAATGTTTATATTTATGGTGAAAGTTTTTGAGTTCAATATCTTTAATGATATTCCGAGTAAACCATACTGGATAGTAGTGTATTTAGTTACGAATCACCCCCACATTTCCTCCAGAATCCCACATTTCCTCACACATCTGGACCAAATTTACATGTAAATTCGCACTATAAAGTCTTATTTTTAAGAATCTCCACCTGCTCTCTCCTGTGGAGATGAATCTCCTCCTTGTGGAATTTTTTACCCCAACCATTTTGATTACATCACACCCGCATTCTTTCCACCCGCGAGATAAATCTTTCTCCACATTTCCACCCACAAGATAAACCTATCTTGTTTGGTATCAATTAATATTAGAATTTTCTCAGCTACCTGAATCTCTAGGAATTTTTCAGATTGCATCATCCCCAAGGGAGCTACCCTCATTTTAAGATTTCTTACCTGTAGCGACTTTTGAGCGTTCTTATAAATTTTTTTATACATGCGATACATCTTGTTAGTCTAAAATTTTACCAGAATTCAAATCTGTAAACAGATTTGAAATCGGACCATGCCCTGCAAAGTTATACCCCTTTAAAGTCCTGATCTTCTAAATTTTGCTCTTTGCTTTATAAGCAAACCTAACAAATAGTTTTCTTCGTCTGACCAATGCATCTTTTGAGATAAACCTATCTTGTTTGGTATCAATCAATATTAGAATTTTCTCAGCTACCCAAATCTCTAGGAATTTTTCAGATTGCACCATCCCCAAGGGAGCTACCCTAATTTTAAGATTTCTTACCTGTAGCGACTTTTGAGCGTTCTTATAAATTTTCTTAGTCATGGATACATCTTGTTAGTCTAAAATTTTACACAGAATTTGAATCTGCAAACAGATTTGAAATCGGACAACGCCCTGCAAAGTTATACTTTAAGCCCTCAAACCTCTTTAAAAATTTTGCTCGTATATATTTAACTCCATTTTTTAAAACCTTTTTCGCTACCCAAGACATATGCTTTAACCAAACAGTTAGAGGTAGTAACACAAAATTAAGAACACAAAATTTTAATAATTTATTTATCCAACTTACAGTTTAATAAACTTATAGAATGCAATTTTTACAAAGTATAACATTATTTCCTGTGCGTAGCCGAAAGTTTAACCTGTAACAAAAGGAAATTAATGTGTTGTTTAAATAGACCTGTAATAAAAAGAGATTAATGTAAAAAAAGGAGACATGTTTTCGGTTAATAAGACATATTATCGTTAATCTAACAATATGTTTTACCGTCCAGCGACATCACGTGGAGGTAAACACATTCCAATGTAATGGGTTTTAAATAGGAAAGTACGCTAAATACAAATCAATTAACAGCAATTAAATATTGCTTACTGACCTACCTTAATTAGGTTGCTGTGCTATTAGGAATGATGTTTAAGACTTCGTACGTATTTTCCGGATTATATGTTGTATTCTTTTTTTATTAAGTAATCGAATAAATCGTTCCTTCTGCTTCCAAAGAAACTCGGACACTCCATTGTCGACGCTGGCGTTATTTATGCGATAGCTAGCCATGCAGTTGTTAAACGCTGTGCTAATCATTTCTACACCATCTTCGTTAGTAGCGGTAACTGATGCATTTTTATGTTTGTTGCTCCTTGTGCGGTATATGTATTCTTTTCCATTTCTAAATCGCATACTTTACACATAATTCTTGGTTGTTTCGTACAAGACCCTTTAACAGCTGGCGGAGCTGAACGTTTAAGGCTTAATGACATACCGTGCTGTTTTTCCTTGTGTCGCAGTAAGTTGTCCATTCGCGTAAAAGCGAAACCGCAAGTCCCACAGTTTAAGTACTTTGCTGCGGACGGCTTAACCCTGGGCGATGTTACACTACGACATTTGTTCTGGTGCCGTTTGAGAGCATTTTTCCAGGTATAGGAAGCACCGCAAGGTTGCACTTATAAACGTTTGCAGGTACCATTTTAGTACAAAACAAAACCCGCACTATAGCACTTGGTTAAACTTGTAATCTAGCTAACTAAAAGCTTTACTCGAGCATACCTGATTTATGTTCCTTATAGAATGCAAACCGAAGGTTTCCGAAGACGACCGAACGATGTTGAGGATTCGGCGGGAACTAAATGATGTCATAATTCCTTGCTGCTCGTCCAATACATTTAGCGCTAATGCATGCACCTGCTTCGCTTCGTCGATGGTGTGAATGCCGTTAGTAGAAACACCGGAAAACATCTTCCATGTTATACGGATCGCATGCATATTAAAAATCCAAAAGGGTGGTAGCACACGCACACAAATTGTGTGCAAGTCGTGCTGTAGAAGATGCAATGCTACTATAACCAAAAACACTTTAAACCATTACTAAGAAAATACCAACTTGTTGTCTACAGGATACTTACAACAATTTAATTTTAAATAACTTCTACGTCATATTTTAGGAAATGGGGGGCTTGAATATTTTTCCAAATGAATCACCAAGCGAAAGTATATGCTTAACGGTATTAGAATTACCCATTAATTTCCTATTTTTACGACCGTGGTTAATTATAGATTGAAATTTAATTTGTGCACGCTCGAGCTTCTCGTAAACTAACATATTTTAGAGCAACAATGCGCTGTATAATACATGCATACCCCTTCGCCGCGCTACTGCTATTCTTGTAATTGCTAGAAAAGTCACTCTCCTTTTACTGTTAGGAGCGATGCAAAGCACCATTTTTATACTTTCTATAGCACATCGCACCTTTTTCGTCTGATAATTAAATTTTGCTTCTGTAGGCTTTACACTTTCGCATAGCGGTCGGCCGCACGTATTGATTTCTAGAACCGGTAAGTACTGATATCCTCCAAATAGAGAATTAGATGCTCGATGTCTGTCAACTTCCAATTCCCTCGTAAAAGGTAGAAAACTCAGTCAATCATCCATTAAACTTCGACCCGCTCCTGTTCTGATAATTTACAAACATTTTTCAAACGACAATGGGCCGAGAATTTTAAACCTCCGAGGAATCTTTAAGTCGTGATCAATTACACATCCGAGCTAGCGTAAACTAACATATTTTGCAGCAACTGTATAATACATGCATACCCCTTCTCTGCGCTACTGCTATTCTTGTAGTTGCTTGGAAAAGTCAGTCGCCCTTTTTATTGTTAGGACCGATGCAAAGCACCATTCCATACTTTCTTTATAAGTGCAGCAATCGCGCACTTTTTGTCGGATAATTAAATTTTGTTTATGTAGGCCTTTACACTTTCGCTTATTTAAACATCTAATACGATCAATTAACCACTTTAGATTATTCTAACGGAGACAACCATACATTCCGCCATATCGTTCTTTTTAATTCCAACGATCCTATGGGCTTCCACGCACTAACACCTGACGTATCTTTCCTACTATTTGTTAAACAAAACTACCGGTATCGCCATTGTGGACGTAAGCAGATGTTTGTGGATGTGTACGAGAATATGTAACCATATACATTAATTAGTCTAAGCTATTTTATTTAGTCCACGAAAACTACTATTTTCTAATCCACAATTAATAATCGCCTTTATAGGTTTAACATTTCTACCATTACCCAATGACTGGTGCTACGTACATGGAAACTTTAATTTCTTATTAAATTTTTCTCCCGCGCACTGCTGCGTAGTTGCATGTCTACCCCTTTTGGAGGTATATGCTCGTTATAGGTTGTAAGACCCTCGGTTTTACTTAACTACAATTCGTGAGACCCCTTTAATCTTTTTAATCGTATCTTTCTCGCCTACAATACAGTAGGACTTAACATTACTACCAACAAATTCTAATACTGGACCCCCATTAAATACTCTTTAAATTTCCTACAACTTTTTGTTGACAAGTGTTATATTGTATTTATTATACGCGGGTAGTCACTCTTTTAAGATAAATATATTTTGCTAGGTATCAACTAATATTAAATTTTTCTAGGGACCCCAAATCTGTAAACAGATTTTAAATAGGACCACCCCATACAAAGTTATGCGTTTTAAAGACTAATTTTTGCTCATCTTTATTTAACACCATCTTGAGAACCCTTTTTTTCCGCTAACCAAGACATATGCTTTAACCAACCGTTTCCCTAGAAATCTAAAACCGCAGTGTCCCGCGAATACCACGTGGAGATAACACGTATCCTCTGTCAACCAGGATAGAAGCCGGAAGGATTTGGAAGGTGGGAGAAGAACTTAAAAATTATGGAATCTTAAAACTAATATATACAAATCTAAACAACTATCTTATATCTTTACACCCCCATGCGTAGATTGTTGTACTATTAGGAATGATGTACCTTTTGTCATCTTCCCTCGATAAACTAATTTTATTAATAAGCTGCGTATGCAAATCGTATTCTTTTACTCCGGATACATACGCAGACAAGTACTCCACACCAAATAAAGAATTGGATGCTTGGTGACTGTTAACATCCGCTTCCCTCGTGTACGCCCAGACAATCCCAGCCCATGAGCACCCCTGCGCATGCACACCTGCCCATGCGCGCCCATGCGCGTACACCCTGCCCATGCGTGCTGCCCATGCGCACCCCTCTCTGTGCGACTGCTATTTCAGGGTAACGTCACAGCCTTTTATAAATAAAGAACAATGTTATATACTATTATAAAATGTTTATTCTGACATTATACATAACAAATTTAAAAATATTTAATGCCAAGCATGGATCCATTTAAACTTAATTTTAATACAAAGTTATACACAGAAGACAGTCCTTTCTTTATGCTTGTTTGGAGTGGCTTTAATTTTATCTAATTTTATTCGCAGCTTAAAATTTAAATCGATACCCAAGTCCTCTATCTCCTTTTCTAACCAATAGTTTGATACATAGAGACCGTCTAGGTTTTCGAATTGTAAAATGTACCGAAGATTGCCTCTATATTTAAAGTCTTTGATTCCGCCGACAACCAGATCCATTCCTTCGTGTAATTCTTCCAGCTTGTGACAATCTTTTAATCGCAGCTTTCCCACTATATCCTGCATACGTATCTTGTTAGCTTGATCGACTTCTTCTTGTCGGTATTGGAGGAAATCCTTTTTCTCCCACACACCGTTGTGTAGTTGCATATTCACCACTTTTGGGAATATATGGTTGTTATAGGTTGTAAGACCCTCGGTTTTAAATGATCCGAAAGGTTCTTTACTAGGCAAATATACAATGTTTAACGGACCCCCTTTGCGTGTGGTGTACGCAAAGATTACGAAACCCGCATTCCTTAGTTCGTCTTTGTTATCTGCTATTTTGATAAATACGTTTTTAGAATAACCTTTAAAAAGTATACGGATTTAGTACCATCCTTTTCTGCAAGAACGCCTACATAACTAAAAGAGTCTTTCTTACTAACCGCAAATGCATACAACTTGTAGAAACCAGATGTATCTAAGTCAGTCCATCGGCACATAAAATAATCTTTTAATTCTTCCTCATTTTCTTAATAAGATGTTCTTTGTCTAACACATCTTTGTATTGATCGCGTATTGTCGCAGTGTTTTCCATGTAGTCCAATTTTCGCCTTTTTGCATCCATTTCCTCTAATTCCAGTTGTCTTTTCCTTCCACTTACAGCGTATGGTATACATAATGGGGCAATTTCCTTTAGCGTAAACGGATAGAGTTTACTACCAATATTTACGCGTTGTCGTACAACCTCTGGACGAATGTTAGGCGTATCTATCAATCCCAAGTCCGAAATTACTATTTCTTTTGGAATTGTAGAATATGGTGTGCAGATTGTGTAAAATATGTACTACCTGCTTTAATGTAGCACTTGTGTAAGATTTTTATTTTATCTTGGACATCTTCCTCTACTATCTCCAAATAATTTACAGGTAAATAGTTAAAACTAAAAGCCGAAAGCACATACTTTATCAATTTTTCCTTTTCCTCTGGTTTTTTGGACAACTTAATTTGCAAGCCCGTCAATTTCTTTGTATTGCCATTCCCCCAATACACGTACTGTAGCAGGTTATTATACACTAAACAGCAGCTATTTTGTAGCTTGTCCGATAGCTTACTCCACATTTTGGAAGTGGTACCGAGTACATTGGTGCCTTTAGGAAGTATAACTTACTATCTTCCAATAAGGTTAAACAGTCTTTTAAGGGTTTATACACCCGTTCCGCACTGACATAGCTTCCAATTGCACAGTTGTATATTGTCGCTTCCAATCGCGTAATACCATCTTCTTTGGCCAAAGTAGACGCAAATGTTTCCCTTAAACGTACATCTGGACAACGTAAAAAATCTAGTATATGATTGCCAAGTTGTTTATTAACACCAGGACTTGTTATCTGGCACACAAATTTGTTGTAAATCTTAATTCTTGCATTGGTTGTTAGCCATGTTAAACAATCAATCCCCGCAGTTTTATCGTTGTCAACTATAATATTGCACTTTTTCGTATTCGCCCTTATAGCAAAAGTTATGGTTTGTAGTTAAATAATTACACATCTCCATCTTGCTAAATATGCCTGCAAAATCTTGGGTTACATCCATGTCAAAAAGATAGAAATAATCTTTTCGACTTCGTCTAATATATCTGGTAGTTCCTCCAATAAAGTTTCCAACTTAACATCTGCTAGTTCCACTTTGTATGGAACACATATAGGATTTTGGAATTTTTATTAATGCATTCGATGTCTTCTTTTCCGATAATTTCTTTTACTCTCTGGCCTATCTTGTTACTGCTTTCCAGAGAAAACGGAAGCTTAGCTTTAACACCATGCCTAGCGAAAACAAATCGGTTGAACTTTCTTCGTAGATAGCTGTTAAATGCACCACAAATTTCTTTTTAGGATAAACATCCGTTTGTTTGCAGATGCTTGTTCGGTGTCAGAAAGGTCACAAATTTTAACCAACATTATATTGTCACAAAATGGTTCTGTAATTGGTGTGTGTAGTCCGCCAGTCAGCATCTTTTCGCCTTCGACATAACAAATATTACCAATATCTGTCACCAGATTATTGTTGCACATATTTTCTGCCAACAGCCATAATCCAAATCGCTCATTTGTCGGTTTCACTTTATTCCCAAGAAGTTGAGAAACGTTAATCACCTTGGAGACGCTCATGTTTACCGTTCTAGCTACCTTCAAATACTAAATTGAATACGAAAATCTGTTCCCTTATGTATCCTACAGAGTGGGGCGTATATTACCGAAAATAGTCGAATATGTCGGACACCACCATATCGCTTACATTTTCTGGTTTAGGAACTGTTTTGTTATCCGACCCAGGTCGGCAGGGTTGCGCATCAACACATGTCCGGATATATGTAGGTTCCTTATATACCAAATTTAATCTCCTGCTCACATAACCACATGACCATATGACCATATGACCACATGACCACATGACCATATGACCATATGACCACATGACCACATGGATATGACCATATGACCACATGACCACATGACCACATGACCATATGACCATATGACCACATGACCATATGACCACATGACCACATGACCATATGACCATATGACCACATGACCTAATTGCTTTTAATGAGTTTTCTCATTAAAACCCATTAGCACTAATTGCTTTTAATGAGTTTTTCCATTAAAAACAAGTGTGGACCTAGGTTAGATAAAGGAAAATTTAATAGGTTCCAGCGCCCGGCGCTGGCCTAACCTATTAAATTTTCCTTTTTACCAAAATGTGGAGTAAGCTATCGGACAAGCTACAAATAGCTGCTGTTTAGTGTATAATAACCTGCTACAGTACGTGTATTGGGGGAATGGCAATACAAAGAAATTGACGGGCTTGCAAATTAAGTTGTCCAAAAACCAGAGGAAAAGGAAAAATTGATAAAGTATGTGCTTTCGGCTTTTAGTTTTAACTATTTACCTGTAAATTATTTGGAGATAGTAGAGGAAGATGTCCAAGATAAAATAAAAATCTTACACAAGTGCTACATTAAAGCAGGTAGTACATATTTTACACAATCTGCCAACACCATATTCTACAATTCCAAAAGAAATAGTAATTTCGGACTTGGGATTGATAGATACGCCTAACATTCGTCCAGAGGTTGTACGACAACGCGTAAATATTGGTAGTAAACTCTATCCGTTTACGCTAAAGGAAATTGCCCCATTATGTATACCATACGCTGTAAGTGGAAGGAAAAGACAACTGGAATTAGAGGAAATGGATGCAAAAGGCGAAAATTGGACTAATGGAAAACACTGCGACAATACGCGATCAATACAAAGATGTGTTAGACAAAGAACATCTTATTAGAGAAAATGAGGAAGAATTAAAAGATTATTTTATGTGCCGATGGACTGACTTAGATACATCTGGTTTCTACAAGTTGTATGCATTTGCGGTTAGTAAGAAAGACTCTTTTAGTTATGTAGGCGTTCTTGCAGAAAAGGATGGTACTAAATCCGTATACTTTTTAAAAGGTTATTCTAAAACGTATTTATCAAAATGGCAGATAACAAAGACGAACTAAGGAATGGGGTTTCGTAATCTTTGCGTACACCACACGCAAAGGGGTCCGTTAAACATTGTATATTTGCCTAGTAAAGAACCTTTCGGATCATTTAAAACCGAGGGTCTTACAACCTATAACAACCATATATTCCCAAAAGTGGTGAATATGCAACTACACAACGGTGTGTGGGAGAAAAAGGATTTCCTCCAATACCGACAAGAAGAAGTCGATCAAGCTAACAAGATACGTATGCAGGATATAGTGGGAAAGCTGCGATTAAAAGATTGTCACAAGCTGGAAGAATTACACGAAGGAATGGATCTGGTTGTCGGCGGAATCAAAGACTTTAAATATAGAGGCAAACTTCGGTACATTTTACAATTCGAAAACCTAGACGGTCTCTATGTATCAAACTATTGGTTAGAAAAGGAGATAGAGGACTTGGGTATCGATTTAAATTTTAAGCTGCGAATAAAATTAGATAAAATTAAAGCCACTCCAAACAAGCATAAAGAAAGGACTGTCTTCTGTGTATAACTTTGTATTAAAATTAAGTTTAAATGGATCCATGCTTGGCATTAAATATTTTTAAATTTGTTATGTATAATGTCAGAATAAACATTTTATAATAGTATATAACATTGTTCTTTATTTATAAAAGGCTGTGACGTTACCCTGAAATAGCAGTCGCACAGAGAGGGGGGGCGCCGCATGGGCAGGGTGTGACGCGCATGGGCGCGCATGGGCAAGGGTGTGCATGCGCAGGGTGCTCATGGGCTGGGATGTGTCTGGGCGTACACGAGGGAAGCGGATGTTAACAGTCACCAAGCATCCAATTCTTTATTTGGTGTGGAGTACTTGTCTGCGTATGTATCCGGAGTAAAGAATACGATTTGCATACGCAGCTTATTAATAAAATTAGTTTATCGAGGAAGATGACAAAAGGTACATCATTCCTAATAGTACAACAATCTACGCATGGGGGTGTAAAGATATAAGATAGTTGTTTAGATTTGTATATATTAGTTTTAAGATTCCATAATTTTAAGTTCTTTCCCACCTTCCAAATCCTTCCGGCTTCTATCCTGGTTGACAGAGGATACGTGTTATCTCCACGTGGTATTCGCGGGACACTGCGGTTTTAGATTTCTGGGAGAGGTTGGTTAAAGCATATGTCTTGGTTAGGAAAAAGGGTTTTAAAGATGGTGTTAAATAAAGATGAGCAAAATTAGTCTTTAAAACGCATAACTTTGTATGGGTGGTCCTATTTAAAATCTGTTTACAGATTTGGGGTCCCTAGAAAATTTAATATTAGTTGATACCTAGCAAAATATATTTATCTTAAAAGAGTGACTACCGCGTATAATAAATACAATATAACACTTGTCAACAAAAAAAGTTGTAGGGAAATTTAAAGACGTATTTAATGGGGGGGGGTCCAGTATTAGAATTTGTTGGTAGTAATGTTAAGTCCTACTGTATTGTAGGCGAGAAAGATACGATTAAAAAGATTAAAGGGGTCTCACGAATTGTAGTTAAGTAAAACCGAGGGTCTTACAACCTATAACGAGCATATACCTCCAAAAGGGGTAGCATGCAACTACGCAGCAGTGCGCGGGAGAATAAAATTCTCCAATAAGAAATTAAAGTTTCCATGTACGTAGCACCAGTCATTGGGTAATGGTAGAAATGTTAAACCTATAAAGGCGATTATTAATTGTGGATTAGAAAAATAGTAGTTTTCGTGGACTAAATAAAATAGCTTAGACTAATTAATGTATATGGTTACATATTCTCGTACACATCCACAAACATCTGCTTACGTCCACAATGGCGATACCGGTAGTTTTTGTTTAACAAATAGTAGGAAAGATACGTCAGGTGTTAGTGCGTGGAAGCCCATAGGATCGTTGGAATTAAAAAGAACGATATGGCGGAATGTATGGTTGTCTCCGTTAGAATAATCAAAGTGGTTAATTGATCGTATTAGATGTTTAAATAAGCGAAAGTGTAAAGGCCTACATAAACAAAAATTTAATTATCCGACAAAAAGTGCGCGATGTGCTACACTTATAAAGAAAGTAGGAATGGTGCTTTGCATCGGTCCTAAAATAAAAAGGGCGACTGACTTTTCCAAGCAACTACAAGAATAGCAGTAGCGCAGAGAAGGGGTATGCATGTATTATACAGTTGCTGCAAAATATGTTAGTTTACGCATAGCTCGGATTGTAATTGATCACGACTTAAAGATCCTCGGAGGTTTAAAATTCTCGGCCCATTGTCGTTTGAAAATGTTTGTAAATTATCAGAACAGGAGCGGGTCGAAGTTTAATGGATGATTGACTGAGTTTTTCTACCTTTACGAGGGAATTGGAAGTTGACAGACATCGAGCATCTAATTCTCTATTTGGAGGATATCGAGTACTTACCGGTTCTAGAAATCAATACGTGCGGCCGACCGCTATGCGAAAGTGTAAAAGCCTACAGAAGCAAAATTTAATTATCAGACGAAAAGTGTGCGATGTGCTATAGAAAGTATAAAAATGGTGCTTTGCATCGCTCCTAACAGTAAAAAGGAGAGTGACTTTTCTAGCAATTACAAGAATAGCAGTAGCGCGGCGAAGGGTATGCATGTATTATACAGCGCATTGTTGCTCTAAAATATGTTAGTTTACGAGAAGCTCGAACGTGCACAAATTAAATTTCAATCTATAATTAACCACGGTCGTAAAAATAGGAAATTAATGGGTAATTTTAATACCGTTAAGCATATACTTTCGCTTGGTGATTCATTTGGAAAATATTCAAGCCCCCATTTCCTAAAATATGACGTAGAAGTTATTTAAAATTAAATTGTTGTAAGTATCCTGTAGACAACAAGTTGGTATTTTCTTAGTAATGGTTTAAAGTGTTTTTGGTTATAGTAGCATTGCATCTTCTACAGCACGACTTGCACACAATTTGTGTGCGTGTGCTACCACCCTTTTGGATTTTTAATATGCAGCGATCCGTATAACATGGAAGAGTTTTCCGGTGTTTCTACTTACGGCATTCACACCATCGACGAAGCGAAGCAGGTGCATGCATTAGCGCTAAATGTATTGGACGAGCAGCAAGGAATATGACATCATTTAGTTCCCCGCCGAATCCTCAACATCGTTCGGTCGTCTTCGGAAACCTTCGGTATGCATTCTATAAGGAACATAAATCAGGTATGCTCGAGTAAGCTTTTTAGTTAGCTAGATTACAAGTTTAACCAAAGTGCTATAGTGCGGGTTTTGTTTTGTACTAAAATGGTACCTGCAAACGTTTATAAGTGCAACCCTTGCGGTGCTTCCTATACCTGGAAAATGCTCTCAAACGGCACCAGAACAAATGTCGTAGTGTAACATCGCCCAGGGTTAAGCCGTCCGCAGCAAAGTACTTAAACTGTGGGACTTGCGGTTTCGCTTTTACGCGAATGGACAACTTACTGCGACACAAGGAAAAACAGCACGGTATGTCATTAAGCCTTAAACGTTCAGCTCCGCCAGCTGTTAAAGGGTCTTGTACGAAACAACCACGAATTATGTGTACAGTATGCGATTTCGAAATGGAAAAGAATACATATACCGCACACTTAAGGAGCAACAAACATAAAAATGCATCAGTTACCGCTACTAACGAAGATGGTGTAGAAATGATTAGCACAGCGTTTAACAACTGCATGGCTAGCTATCGCATAAATAACGCCAGCGTCGACAATGGAGTGTCCGAGTTTCTTTGGAAGCAGAAGGAACGATTTATTCGATTACTTAATAAAAAGAATACAACATATAATCCGGAAAATACGTACGAAGTCTTAAACATCATTCCTAATAGCACAGCAACCTAATTAAGGTAGGTCAGTAAGCAATATTTAATTGCTGTTAATTGATTTGTATTTAGCGTACTTTCCTATTTAAAACCCATTACATTGGAATGTGTTTACCTCCACGTGATGTCGCTGGACGGTAAAACATATTGTTAGATTAACGATAATATGTCTTATTAACCGAAAACATGTCTCCTTTTTACATTAATCTCTTTTATTACAGGTCTATTTAAACAACACATTAATTTCCTTTTGTTACAGGTTAAACTTTCGGCTACGCACAGGAAATAATGTTATACTTTGTAAAAATTGCATTCTATAAGTTTATTAAACTGTAAGTTGGATAAATAAATTATTAAAATTTTGTGTTCTTAATTTTGTGTTACTACCTCTAACTGTTTGGTTAAAGCATATGTCTTGGTAGCGAAAAGGTTTTAAAAATGGAGTTAAATATATACGAGCAAAATTTTTAAAGAGGTTTGAGGGCTTAAAGTATAACTTTGCAGGGCGTTGTCCGATTTCAAATCTGTTTGCAGATTCAAATTCTGTTAAAATTTTAGACTAACAAGATGTATCGCATGACTAAGAAAATTTATAAGAACGCTCAAAAGTCGCTACAGGTAAGAAATCTTAAAATTAGGGTAGCTCCTTGGGGATGGTGCAATCTGAAAAATTCCTAGAGATTTGGGTAGCTGAGAAAATTCTAATATTGATTGATACCAAACAAGATAGGTTTATCTCAAAAGATGCATTGGTCAGACGAAGAAAACTATTTGTTAGGTTTGCTTATAAAGCAAAGAGCAAAATTTAGAAGATCAGGACTTTAAAGGGTATAACTTTGCAGGGCATGGTCCGATTTCAAATCTGTTTACAGATTTGAATTCTGTGTAAAATTTTAGACTAACAAGATGTATCGCATGTATAAAAAATTTATAAGAACGCTCAAAAGTCGCTACAGGTAAGAAATCTTAAAATGAGGGTAGCTCCTTGGGGATGATGCAATCTGAAAAATTCCTAGAGATTCAGGTAGCTGAGAAAATTCTAATATTAATTGATACCAAACAAGATAGGTTTATCTCGTGGGTGGAAATGTGGAGAAAGATTTATCTCGCGGGTGGAAAGAATGCGGGTGTGATGTAATCAAAATGGTTGGGGTAAAAAATTCCACAAGGAGGAGATTCATCTCCACAGGGAGAGAGCAGGTGGAGATTCTTAAAAAATAAGACTTTATAGTGCGAATTTACATGTAAATTTGGTCCAGAGAGGAAATGTGGGATTCTGGAGGAAATGTGGGGGTGATTCGTAACTAAATACACTACTCTGGATAGTGATGATGGAATCTAGTGTTACGCGGAACACATTTTCTAAACACAGCATAAATAATGTTATAAAAAGCATCAACTGCTTTATTTACATCAGTGAAATTATTAAGAAAAGCAAAATCCGTATTATTTAATAATCTGTACATTACAACAAAATCAGATTTCTTAAAATTAAAATTAAATTGGCTGATAGAATTGCACGTTGAATGTACATATTTGTTTATGTTTAATTTAATAAGTAATGGAGGATGGTACGGATCAGATAGGATAAGACTTTCGTCTGATAAAACTACATTGACAGTCATAGTTGACAACACTAAATCTAATGTTTTCATTGAGTTATTGGCTATATTATTGTATGAGACTAAACCACAAAGATCAATAAATTCTCCAATATTTTTGTAAACTGGCGGAGTATTTGTTTTAAAATTAAATTTTCTACCACTGACCAATGGCAAGTTAAAATCACCTAATAGTAATAACTGGGCTTCATGTGATATATACAGATCGGTAAATATTCTAATATACTCTTGGTATATTTCAGTTTTCGAACCTGGCGGAAAATAATTCACACTTATATAATAATTGGATCCTCCAATAGTAGTTTTGACTAAAACTAGGTCCAAGTCAGTTTTAAAATTCAGCTGAACCGATAAATATTTTTTGTTAATTGCTATAAGAACTCCACCGCCCCACCGTTTATTTTCAGTTTCTCTATCTTTTCTATATACATTGTACCTATTATCAAATATCTCCGAGTTATATATTCCGGCATGCAACCACGTTTCACTAAGACATATAATATCAAAGTTGTTATTTAAAACATTTAAAGAGAAAAATTGTGTTTTGGTTCGTAGTCCCCTTACATTCTGATAATAAATTTCAATCTCTTTCATGCGTTACAACATTTTGAGATATTACTACTTTGGGTATAAAAATCTTAACTGAGTTTTTGATGTAGTGCGTAATATCAATACAAATATTTAGGTAGTTATGAATGAGATGCGCGTGTTTGCCAATACTTGTGTTACTTGTAAGTGTATGTATGTGAAAATGTATTAGTATTTTGTGTATGTTGTATGTTGTGTGTGAGAGCTTATTTGCGTGTTGATGTGTGTGCAAGAATGTATAGTTGGGCGTTTTTTAAAGTGTTAGAATGAAAAACAAATATTTCTAAAAAGTAGAGATAATTCCTGAAAGAATTCCTAAAAATTAACCGTATCTCATTATAAGGCCATCCACAAAAATCCTCAATAAATTACTAAAGGTATATGGTACTAGCGTTAAGAGCAGTATAATTAATGTTACCAAGAGAGCGTCGTTAAAGAATATTACACCTGTGAGTTTTGTGTCGAAGCACTATTGCTGTGACTGCGAGTCCAGTAACCTTTAGATGACATCGCCTTTGTTTGAACTATCTGGGTATCCTGAACAGTTTCATTGCTCTGGGCTGCTAGTGGCTTCGGAACACCATCTTCGTCATTTAACTTAACATCCTCTATGTTCCTGACGACCATTTTCTTGTTATTGGGTAAAATACAGAAAATTTTCCCGTCTAAACTCCATACTTTTCTTTTACCAACTAAGGTTTGTAATTGTTTTAATAATAAGAACTTTTTTTTGGTAAGAGACTCAGTTATAAATAGTTTTGTATCTTTCAATTTGTGTTTTTGTGACAATATTATATTTCTATAACGATATGAACAAAATTTTACTATTACTGGTCTATGTCGATATTTTGACAATTTACCAAGCCTATGGCATCTGTCGACCATAATTTCTATATTAAAGTTTTCGATACCCAATGATCGTGTAAATATATTTACCAAAGTATGCTCTAGGTTTTCATTATCCTCTTCTCGTATTCCGTGAATAATTAGCATGTTACGCCTCCCGTACTGTTCCAAATCGTCAATTTTGATATTCACATTTTCTATTAAATTTCTCAACGATGCAATGCTATTAATAATAACCTCTTTAAATGCATAAAATTCGGCTTCTACACCTGCTACACTTTCACGATCTGCAACATTTGTCGTATTCTTAAGTTTTGCTTCAAAATCTGCCATTTTTGTTTCGAATTGTTCTTGCTACGAACTTAGAGACAAACTTATATTGCTTCTATCCATAATTATTTTATTTGATACAAACAAACAAATAAATATAAATATAACCTTTATACACTATGGATACACACGTGTAGTCTGAACGATAACGATAACACGACTTACGAGGAGAATTGTATTAGTTGAACTAGCTAATTTTTCTGAATTTTTACATAAATTTCACTTTAATTTAAAAATTTTTAGTTGCACGGCAGTCTCAGGGTAACCTTTATTACCGACGCACTCAAACGAAAAATAATATACGTTTAATACCACTAATATTTGTAATTCTTGCGGAGTGACAAATATGTTGTCTACACGGTCATAATTCGACGCGATTATACACTAGAAAAAAATTGTTACAATATCAAACGTATAACTGACCAAAGTTATTCGACTGTTAACAACACATTTAAAAAAACCTAATACCGTAAAAATAATTTTTTGAAGCTAACTGTATCATTATAAACCTGCGTGTGACTATCAACAAAAAAATTTCAAAAAATTTATTTCTATCGATAAGGGTACACATTAATATTGAAAAGTGGTCTAAGCTCATTCCACGTTATAGCATATTTTTATTATAGTCATGATAGTTATTGAATAAAACATTACCTTCGAGTCATTCCGCGGCGATCTACGACATAATGTTCGAGTTACTTGATGTAAAGTTTGAGTTTCTTGGTTTTGGTCTAATCTCTTGACCTTTGTGTCTGGTAATACCTTTAGCAAGTCAAGTATTTTTCCGTTTCGACGTTTTAACATCTGAAAACAAAAAATAATATTTAATATTATCCGGAGCTAAAAATTATAAAATCACTTGCAGTGTATTTAGAGAGTTCTCCAAACTTTTAATAGAAAATTAAGACGTACGTCGACTTTTACTACCTTTGTTGGTAATATTTCATTTTCCAAAACTGATACGCGTTTGTTTAGATTCAAATCGTGGCTCCTTGTGCTTGGTGGTATATCTAACAGCTCAAGATTTCTATCATTCTGACGCTTTGACATCTGAAAACAAGAAATAATAACTTAAAAGCTTCTGATGGCTGAAAATTATAAGAACACAGCTGTGTACTTAAATAATTTTTTTAAGTCCAAATAGAATAACTCCCTGTTTATCCAAAGACAATTAAAAACCCTATCACAACACTTATCCTACCATCAAAATAACAATTATAAGGTTAAAAACAGTTTTCTGGGAATATATCGATTGTAAAAAGTCTGCCAGTGTAAAGTCTTATTGATGTAAAGAATAAAATTTTCTACCACTTCCGCGAAAACATTTTTCTTATGATTAATAGCTGACAAGTTAGAGCCCTATAATGCGAGGGGTTGCATTATTTCAATATATACAATTGTTACGTGAAAAGGAGATAGTTGAAATATTTTAATCAGACCATTACTTGTGAGAATTTTAGAATTTTTGACAAAATATTCAATTTTAAATTGCCAGGGCCAATCATATGATAATCCCTAAAATATGTCTGGGTGCTATATAGTTTACAAGCACAAATATGTTAACTAAAAAAATTCAGTTGTTGCGCCTCTCGAGCTGAACACAGTCATACAAAATACACAAATTATTGATTTTTCTAACCCTGAAAGTTATATAAAGAGGGGTTAATGGAATTCGGGGTCATTAATTTGTTAATTACTGATTCTAATTCATTATTGTTCATCAATCGTTCTATTATCGAATATAATTTACTGCCATTTTTAATTTATTAGAACGAGTGAAAATTATTATTGAAGTTTATTAAGACTGTCTCGCGGAATAGCTTCCATATAGTTAGTTAATGAGAATAGTACTGCTTTAACCGACGTCACTATCAAAAAAATGCATGCTCAATAAAATATTACCTCTGATATAAACTTAGACCGGATGTTTTGAGATCGAGCAGGTTTTATTGTATCGGACTACTTGTTTGAGCATTAGCAAGAAATGTTAATGACGTTTATTACTTACTAATAAAATTTTTGCGTTATGTAACAGCTGTATCGAAAGATTAGAATAAGCTTCTTAATGTGCAAAGGACATTTTTGAATAATTTATTGTGTTAAGTTTAGATTAGAAAACTTTTTATCCCTAAAAATTAAATATTTTTGTCTTTGTAAATTCTAATGTGACCTAAACCAGATAAAGCCTAACTCTGTGGGCTGACTTACACAAAACCAAAATATCAATGCACAGAAAGAAAATATATATACATACACCAGTGGGATGGTGCTTTCAAAAGGTGTACTTTCCGACATTCCGTCCTCATCCTTTAAAAATTCTACGACGCCGGAACCATTTTCAAAGGAATTTAACAAAACAAACAATACCATTTCTACCATATGGTCGCCCATATTCTATCATATGTTTCGAAACCATGATCACCGATGTGCTCAGGGACAGCTTTAAAATTTGTAGTTGCAAGAAAAACCTCGTGTCTGTAAGTCATTAATAATTAATAATCAAAACAGTTTGTGATGATTATATTATTAGATAATTTGTATATAGCGATATTCACGTTTACTTACAATCGCGTTAACATTATTTTAACCGGTATTATAATATACCCAAATAATTGCTTGTAAAATTGTAGAAGTTCAATACGGTATTTGTATGTATACAAACTGATACGAAGTGCATTTAAAGTATATACGTGAATTTCATTAAAAATATTTCGTAATTCTTACCGTGACAAGTTATAGGATAGAACTTCACGTTTGAAACGCATTACAAAACTTATTAATATTTGGAATGGCGCGAATTGCATTACTTGTATCACTTAAACTAATAGTCAGACAACAATAAATCGAATCGTAATAATAGGACACTCAGAACGAACTACAACACTATATCACGTAACAACACTCCTTTTTATAACGAAAAGCAATTGTTTTTCGTTCAAGCAAGGAAAGCAAATATAATTCCATTTCATTTTGTAACTTTCATCCAAAACATCAATGTGTAGATAATCGCATCAATAATGTTTTCCTCAAAACAACTACATATATTTATAAGATAACAAAAAAACTAATTGAACAACGCGTTTGTGGAAATACCTTCGGTAATCTTGTAACACTTCATGCTATGTGGGTTGCTGGAATCTAGGCGATAGAAGCATAGTCAACGTATTTGAAAATCCGCACAGACGTGAACTAGATGCTCATGCACATCGAACAGAATAGAAAAGGATTATTCTTGTCGTGGCATGTAGTCGATAAACACGTGCTTTTAAAAAAGCTTAGAGTTCTTCGAGTTAACATGGGTTGTAGAAGGCTCCACTCATGGCAGTTACACATGGCTTGGGATTAGGACAATAGCACCGGACTATGCTAGCGAAGAAGAATTGTTTTATACTGAATATTCATAGAACGCAAGCAGTTTAAATGGTAAAATTTGTGACTTCCAAGTATGCACGAGGAAATCGACTTCAAAATAAAAACAGTTATTGATTAATCAAGGAATAAGTGTTAACTTTTGGGAAGAAATTTTTGTTTTTCGTGACGAAGATGGCGGACTCGCGATGTGTGAAACGACAGGCGTTCAGTATTTTTTGTTGCACTTAATGTCGTCAAGCTAGGGTGAGTACAATTCCTTTATAACGAACAAGAAGTATCAACTCGTACGGGATCAACGTTTTATTAGAAAAGTTCACTTTGCTAAGCTGAAAAGTAATTAGTTAGCAAATACGAGATTCAGAATTTTTTATTTATAAGTTCCAAGGGTATCTTATTAAGACAAATCATATTTTTATTTGTTGTAGTTAAAATGATTTGGCAATTTTTTATGTAGCCGTATTCTTATGTTAAATATTCGTTAAGAACCACACTTTAAAACAGCATATGTAATGATAAGAATCTAGTTTTCCATGTTTGTTTAAAACAGATGACACTTATGTTTCTAAGTAAGTTTTATATTGAGATAATTCATGATATGGAGGAAATACAGTAAAACGTTAGAAAGACTAAAATATAAACTAAAGTCAATTTTGTGAGCTACATCAAAGATATCTGATTACAGCATGTGACTAATGTAATAAGATATTGAGTAATTTTTTATGACAGGCCTAGCCTGTTAGTAACTGTGATTTTTGCCTACTTAACATTTTCATCAGCATTCACTTTCGTGCAATCGTATTTACACTGTAAATTTTTTAATTTTTTGGACAAAGATGAAGAGAAACAAATTTTATTAGATACTAGTCAAAACTCACAATCGTTTTATTTCTAACAGTTCAATAAAAGAAATAAGTAAACTATCCATTTTGATTGAGATAATAAAAAGTAAAGAAATTATGTTACTACATATTTAAATTCAGGTAGAAATCATTCCCTTAAGGTTTATCTGCGTCTATCCTTAGGATGATTTTTTGTATTAGCTTTATTGACGCAGTGGCGCCTAAGTTTATTTAGATTTCAGGTTTAGTCTCAAAAAATACCTCGACCATCTCGTGCCTCCGCAGGAATATACCCAGAGTTTAGATCGAGAGCATCTTACTTTTTTCTCGCAACACCGTTTGACCCTACTACGTCCTCAATAAAGGCCATCCTCAAAAAATCTATATTTAGCGAAACAAAAAGTTTACACTGTCACCACCAACGTGGGGCACGATTGATTACGTGGGCTTGATAACATTGACGCCACCTTTGTGGGCTTCGATTGTAACGCTGTCACCAAAGAGTAGGCCTCGATCGAATTTTGACTTGTCTTTGTTAGTTCGATTTTAGTGATGTAAGTTTGGTTACAAAATTTTTTATTAGAGCTGTATTTTCGAGCTGGAATATTTTGTCGATATTGCTGAATTTGTTTGCAGTCATAAGTGAAGTTCTGTCTTTTTGTAAAGACCGATTATAATTTTATTTAAGTATTAAATTTAAAAATGGCAGATATTTATCAGATTGTATACTTGCACAAAGAAGAACTAGAATATGAACTAAATATTCGTGGTATAAAAAGGACTAGGTCTGTTTGTGAGAAAAGAAAATTTTTAGGTCGTTTATTGGCAAAGGAAATTGGAAAATCTGATTGTTTAATTGATCTTTTAGAATATACAGTGGAATTTTCTCTGGAATGCGCAGAAATTTATGCTACTATTGAGTCAATAAAAATATTTTGCCCGAGTTTGAAAGAAATTCTATAGATTCTGTTCTTAAAAGAGTTCACTCGAGGTTGACTCATTTGTCTGGTCGTGTTAGGAGAATGCAAATTCCCTAAAAAACTTCAGAAGATACTATCACATTTAAAGTGAAACGATTACTACTGTTATTATGTTAGAGGCCGAATTATATGAAAGGGCGAATAAAATTTCAGAATCTATCACCCATAATGAAACAATTAATACGTCTTCTTCAACAGTTGGTGTGCATATGCACACAGTAACGTATCTTTCAGCGCCAATACCGCTTGGTTCCTGGTCAGTAAAATTTAATGGAGATCATAAGGAACTGTATACATTTTTAGCTAGGGTGAGTGAATTGGCACAGTTTCGTAAAGTGTCTGAGCTAGAATTATTCAATAGTTCCGTTGAGCTTTTTGAAAAAGAAGGGCTCCTTTGGTATAGAAGTGTGAAAAATTTTTTGAGTGACTGGAATTCTTTAGTGCATCGTAGAAAGAAATTCAATATTGTTCCCGATTGTTTGAGTCGAGCTCTTCCTGTAGAAAATGATGCTGTTAATTTAGTTCAAATTAATCTAGATAATTTAGATCCGTGGTATGTCTCGTTGCGCAAAAAAAATTTAGTTGAAGCCTGGAAAGTTGAAAGTTGAAAATAATTTTGTATTTAAATTTTACCTTCTAATTTACCTCTTTCATCGAATAGTGTGGAATGGAAGTATCTAGTTCCTAAATCACAACGAGAGGAAATAATTCGTTCACGCCATAATCCGGCTATTGTAGCCACTTCGTTTTTTCAAGAACTATGGCACGAATACAAGAACATTTTTATTGGCCCAAAATAAACATAGATGTGTTAAAATTTTGTCGCATGTGTTTAACGTGTGGTGCGCAAAAATCTTCTAATTTGAGTCCTCTTGGTCTGATGGGAAAAAAAGAAGTGAAATTTTCATTTCAGACTATTACTGTGGATCTATGGGGTCCATTACCTCGTTCCTAGGCAGGACATAAATGGTTGCTGGTCGTTGGAGATTGGTTTTCAAAATTCACCATATTGCAACCCTTACGAAATGCCAGAGCGCATCTCATAGTACGTTTCTTAGAGAAAAAGTTTTTCTTACATATGGAGATCCGCATTCATTATTTGTGACAATGGTCTGCAGTTATATGGTAGAATTTTTAAGTCTTTGTGTGACAAATATAAAGTTTCAAAGATTTGGTTCACTGTTGTATATTTTTTTTTCCCCAGTGTAATTTTGTAGAAAGGTTTTATAGAACTGTTGGTACTTTACATTTGATTTTCCAATGCTACACCCGAAGATACTACATTGGCCAGGAAGCGAGTTTTTTATACCTGGAAATTTTGAATTTTGCCGAACCCTTGCTGTTCCAAGCAAGGTAGGGATCTTTAACGTGCGTGACAACACTCACACACGGGACCTCCATTTTACCTCTCATCCGAACGAAGGTGTATTTTTGTGAAAAATGCTCGCCTAACATTTTTCAAGCGGACCGTATCGGGATTTGAACCCGGGACCTTGGGCATAGTAGTCATACAAGTACCAACTACACCACGGAGCCGCCTGAAATGTTGGTACCGTGCATTTATATTTCCAATGCTCTACCAGAAGGTACTACATTGGCCAGGAGGCGAGTTTTTTGTTACCTGGAAATTTAGAATTTTGCCGAACCCTTGCCGTTCCAGGCAAGGTAGGGATCTTTAACGTGCGTGACAAAACTCACACACGGGACCTCCATTTAACCTCTCATCCGAACGAGGGCGTAATTTTTGTGAAAAATGCTCACCTGTCATTTTTCAAGCAGTCTGCCGTGTCGGGACGAACTGTTGGTACCACTATCCGTTCGTATTTTGATGAGCATGACTCGTGGAATCTTGAGTTACAACAGATTCAATATGCGATAAATTCTGCTAAACATGAGTCTACTGGTAACTCCCCAAATTTTTTAGTTTTCGGACGACATGTTCCAGTAAGTGATTTTTTTTTTGGTGATGGTCTTACTCCTGACGAAAATATTGAAGTCGTACCTGATAATCGTCCTTCATATGTTTCGGACCGTCTAGGTCTACTTAAGATATTTAAAGATGTTCGTGCCAAATTACATTTAGCGTATGGACATTCGTGTAAAAGATATAGTTTGAGAAAGCGTGATATCTCTTTTAGAGTTGGTGATAGAGTGTGGAGAGTGAACAAAATACTCTCTAGTGCTGGTAATAAGTTTACAGGTAAACTTGCTCCAAAGTTTGGATTAAGTATCATCAAAAAGAAATGCTCAGATGTTGTATATTTGAAGCCCTTTCCTACTGTGGATCCTCCTGACGTTTCGGAAAATTAAGTGATACTCCTGTTGTTCTAGTTAGAAATAATAAACACTTTTACCTTTCTATTGTTTGTTCTAGTTAGAGTATTTTTTTGGTCTTATAGAATATTTTTGGTGATTTAAAATTTTCACATTTAGTTGCAGTATTTAATGGATACTTGCATGTTTTGGCTTTATACCTTTAGAAGATAGTTCGTAAGGAAAAACTTTTGGATCGTTTTTTTTATAGGTTTTCTTGTGATTCAACCTTGTCACGTTCTTTTGCTGTAATTTATACCATAATAATGGTGAAGATGTAGTGTTGATTATAGAAGTGTTCGTAGTAGGGGAGTGCATCTGAGTGAACGCATATTTTTAAGCTTGCGTTATATAAATATTAGTATATATTTTTTGTTCTTTTATCGATTAGCATATCTTCGTTAGATAAGCTGCTTTACAGTAGTTCAGTTATATAAATATCAGTATATATCTTTTTTATTCTTTTAATTCAGCGTTGTTATGGAAATTGATGGTATGAACGTTATAGATTAGGAATACCTATTAGTGGGTATACTTTTTGGGTCTTTAGTATATTTGAACGTAGTATCACATTTGGATATAAAGATTATACAATAATATTAATGTATGAGTGGTTTACAGTGGTGTTTTGCTTTGACACTGATAGGTAGAATTTTTTGAAAGCGGGATGCTTCATTATAATGTTGATGCTCTGTGGTGGTGTCTATGAGAAACTAAACTATCACAGAGTTTGGTGATTTAAATTTGATTAGGGAGAGTTCTGTTCTGAGTAGTAATTCTGACCTCAATATATCATTATTCTTCAGCATTTGGTGATTTCTTTATTTAGTAAGCTGACGAATACATTTGTGCTTATGTATATAGAATTTATTATAAAGTTAGTATTAGTAGAATTAAAAAATACTGTAAATTTCTTTTGATATTAGTATCAACATCTATTGTACAAGTTTGGGCAATTTTTTTATTTTTTTTGGTATTTGTACAAGAATTTTCGACTAGCACTTTTAATTCATTTTAGCCCTTTTGTAACTTTTGAGTGTTAGACCTACTTAAATGACATTTTCCGATTGTGTATTCTCAACGATGGCTCCTCACGGACGTGTAATACGCGTAGTTACCGCAGCACTCAATTGGTTATTTTCTTTTATGTTTTTTTTTCGTGTATATTAGTTGTCGTCTAATATACTCTTCCCAATTTAATTCCTTACGTTTTTTAATTTTTTTTTGAAGTCAAGTTATGCGTCGAGTTAAGCTTTATTTTTTTGTTTTTATAGGACTATTAAATAAAGCAATAGAAAAAAAGTGTCGGTTTCGGCTGTTTATATTTTGTTAACTTCTCATTTTTTCTTTTTGAAAAGAGGCAGTGTAACACTTCAATTGTAGACAAATACAAAATGCACTTCATGCTATGTGGGTTGCCAGAATCTAGCCGAGAAAAGCTTAGCCAAAGTATTTGAAAATCCGCGCAGCCGGGGTCCGGATGCTCATGCGCATGGAGCAGAATAGAAAAGGATTATTCTTGTCGTGGAATGTAGTCGATAAACACGTGCTTTTAAAAAACCTGAGAGCTCTTCGAGTTAATATTGGTGGCAGAAGGCTCCACTCGTTACACATTGCTTGGAACTGGGACAATAGCACCGGGCTATGCTAGTGAAGAAGAATTGTTTAATACTGGATCTTTATAGAACGCAGGCAGTTTAAATGGTAAAATTTGTGGATTCCAAGCATGCACGAGGAAATCGATTTCAAAATAAAAACAGTTGTTGTCTAATTAAGAAATAATTGTTAACTTTTGGTAAGTAATTCTTGTTTTTTGTGACGAAGATGGCGGACTCACGATGCTGTGAATAGACAGGTGTTCAGTAATTTTTGTTGCATTTAATTTCGTCGAGCTGTGGTAGAACAATTCCTTTATAACGAACAAGAAGCATCAGGTCGTACGGGATGAATGTTTTATTAGAAAAGTTAACTTTGCTAAACTGAAAAGTAATCAGTTAGCAAATACGAGATTCAGAATTTTTGATTTATAAGTTCAAAGGTTACAGAATATGTAATGATAAAAATCTAGTTTTCTATGTTTGTTTAAAACAGATGACACTTATGTTACTAAGTTTTATGTTGAGATAATTCATTATATGGAGGAAATTCAGTAAATCTTAGAAAGATTATAGTATAAACTAAAGACAATTTTGTGAGCTATATCAAAGATCTCCGATTTACAGCATGTGACTAATGTAAGAAGGTATTGAATAATTTGTTTAGGACAGGCCTGTGTTTTTTACCTACTTAACATTTTCATCAGCATTCACTTTCGTACAATCGTATTTACACTGTAAATTTTTAATTTTTTGTACAACGATGAAGAGAAACAAATGTTATTAGATACTAGTCAAAACTCACAATCGTTTTATTTCTAACAGTTCAATAAAAGAAATAAGTAATCTATCCATTTTGATTGAGATAATGAAAAGTAAAGAAATTATGTTACTGCATATCTAAATTCAAGTAGATATCATTCCATTAAGGTTTATCTGCGTCTATCTTTGGAATGATTTTTTGTGTTAGCTTTATTGACGCAGTGGCGCCTAAGTTTATTTAGATTTCAGGTTTAGTCTCAAAAAATACCTCGACCATCTCGTGCCTCCGCAGGAATAGAAGCCAAGTTTAGACCGAGAGCATCTGACTTTTTTTCGCAACACCGTTTGGCCCTACTACATCTTCAATAAAGGCCATCCTCAAAAAATCTATATCTAGCGAAAGAAAAAAAGTTCACAATCTTGTACATCAAAACTCATTTTATGACTTTAACAAACGACCCACGACCAACAAATGGGAAACTCAGCCAAAGTTCTAAACTACAACGTGTCTAGATACATGACAAAAAACACATGCAACCAACATCACAGAAATCACGAAGGACACGTAAGATGTCTTGCCTAACTTTCCGCATTAAAACTATAGAAAAATGTACATAAACTTAATGTAAATATTTAGGATAGTGAACGTTGTTTGATAACAGAAACCATGCATTTTTAAAGCCATAACAAAATAGGATAAATTGCAGTGTTATAAATTATAATTTGAAGCATTTAACGTAATTTGAAGTAACTAAATAGCAGCCGATTAAACTGAAAAGGCAGTTGAAATTGTTAATAAATATTCAAATTTAGGAACTGCACGGAACACTCTTGAACACAACCTCTTGCCTCTAACTTCTGAAGATGCTCCCTCGACATAGGGCGATCGCGCACATCTCATTAAAAAGACGTTCCGCTGAATGAAATCGTTTCTACATTCACCGATTATTAAGACAGCTGCTACTTTGTTAGATACAGCACGTACCATTTTGCCTATGTAGATACTTAAACGTCTCGTTAAACAATAATTAAACTAAATATTCAAGGTATAAAACACTTTTGCAAAACTTGGCAAAGTAAAAAACGGGAGAATTAAAAACGTCAACTTTTTTGACAAATAACCAGAGGCGGACTTTAGAATCTTTATTAATTAAATGCCAAACCATAATTTTAATATTTATTTAATTTATCCATTCAAATCATATTACACCCAAACAAAATTAGTATGACTGAAAAGTATCCTAAATTCATTTTAAACGAGATGTCACTTGCCCTAAAGTTCTATTAAAAATGAATCACAGTGGTGCTGTGATTTCATCTGTGACTATGACGTTACTGTTACGACTAACTGAAAAGCCTACGTCCGTCTATTTTCACCCCCAAATTTCATTAGTATAAAAATACGAGGGAGGAGTGAGGAGGATTTTTGACTAGTACGGTATATAATTTGATAATCACTATTTTTGTACAAAAAATAAAAAAACGAGTAATTCCCAAAAAATCTGTTTTCAACCAATTAAAAATTAATATGGGGGTTGTATACACAGATATTCTCTATGTATAATAATCCTTGAATTTTTAAAAAGAGAGAGTAATCGAACAAAATATTAAAAATTCGTTACCACCAAAAAATACGAGGATAGCTCAACAGAAACACGTTTGATCACTGTGGCCATGATTTCGTTGCTATAACAACTGTTACGTTTATTTTCAACGAAAGATTTACTCTGATATACAGTGTGTATTTCTTTTGTCACAATGATTACGTGAGGGGTTGCATGTAAATAGGCTGTTAAAACCCGAACTCCAATATGAGTTATCTTCTCGAGGATTTGACTCTGACATTAAAGTCGAGGGGTTGCGTAAAGCCGTCTGCAACACGATTCAAGTGGAAATAAATCAGTCTTTTACTCCTAGCCCTTATACAAATGCGTTTACAGAGGATCATGAGGCGATTAAACGCGCGCTTACTGATAGCAAGTTTGCTCGTTTAGGCTCCTTATGGGTACACATTCAGCGACGTTGTGAATTGATGTTGGCTAGCTCTGAGGAGGAAGCTCTTATGAAAAATAAATTATTATTCACTTTACAGATCATTCGTTCGGATGTTGAGGCGACTGTTAGAAAATTCAAACGTTTTCTTTTGCTGATTTTACTCAACAGCCTTCTTCCGGTCCTCAAACTCTTAATGTAGCTACCGCCGTTACCAAAGAAGTTTCTTATCTTCCTTCTGACTCCGAGGAAGAATTGGATTCTTCCACTGCTGCCACTACTATGACACCTACTAAAGGATACCCGCTCGCTAAATAGAATGTCTCTTTTTCAGGTAAAGGTTCTCTACCGGAATCCTTGTTTGGTATTAAGAAACTCAGTGTTTCGCGTAATATTTCTGCTCGGCAACTTTTTCGTTTTACTCTGGAATTACTTAGCGGCAAGGCTTTACTTCTTTTCCGCGCACATCAGCGTTCCCTCAAATGTTGGGACAACGTTGTTACTTTATTAAACACAAAATTCCTACCCCTGGATTTGCTTATAAGTTTGCTACTATTGAGGAAAATACTTTTACTTCACATGACCGAGTTGTTAAGGTTCCTCCTACGACTCCGGGTAGGTCAGATACTTCCTCCGTACTTTCTGCTGTTCTTCCTTCTAGTTCTACTTTTACTCGTCAGGTCGTATGCTTTAATTGCGACAAACCTGGTCATGTTTCGACCCGTTGTTTTCGTCCTATAGTACTCCATTGCTATGGTTGTGGATATAAGGGAGTTACTCGCTACAACTGTCCACACTGTCATCCTATTCCTAATAGGTTTTCAAATAATCCTTCATATTCTATCCTTACCTCTAGATGCCTAATATCTTCTGCTTCTCACTCTACGTCCTTTTCTGTATCTCATCCAGGTAGGTCATCCTGCTACTACTATCAAAACATACCCTTCTTCGGTAAATATAGCTTCGAACAAAATTTCTTCCGTCTCTAGTTCTACATCCTGTTCTACTCCTCCTTCTGCTCGCCCTACTTATTCACTCTCATCCCAAACTGTGCCTTCACCACCATTACAACCCATGCTTCGAATTAGTGACTTGCAAATAGCTTCTCAAGAGTTTGTTCCTGCTTTCTTAAATTGTTCTACTCAAGAAATTTCTGTCATGTCTACAATAGCAGCTGTAGCTGAAGTGACGATAACTTCTAATTTAATCACCGAAGGCCCTGTTGAAGTTCATGAACTTGTATCTTTAATGTCGGTTGCTATTGCGGTCAAAATTTTACCTGTTCCTGCTTTCTTAAATTGCTCTACTCAAGAACTTGTTGTCGCGTCTACAATAACAGCTGTAGAAGTGACAATAACTTCTAATTCAGTCTGCGAAGGCCCTGTTGAAGTTAGCGAACCCGTAGCTGTGATGCCTGTTGCTGTTGTCGTCAAAGTTTTACCTGATCCTGTTTCGTTATCTACTATTGTTAAGGAATCAGTTCCTATTATGGCCGAAGTTTTATCTGTTCCAACTCCGTTGTCTATCAGTGACGAAGCCTTACTTAATTCTACTCCTTTATCGGACGTTGATGAAACGTTACCTACTGTTACTCATTTTTCACATGTTGACAAAATGCTACTTGCTTCTGTTCTTTTAAGTAAGGTTGGTGGAATCCTAGCTGATGTGCTGTTATCTAATGTTGACGAAGGTCGACCTGATTCTGCTTTCTTATTTATCGTGGATGATGTTCTTCCTGATACTGTTTGTTCTTGTAACGTTGATGAACTTCTACCTGATTCTGTTCCTTTATGTAATATGGTTGAAGACTTATCGGATTCGATTCCTTTTCCTAAGGTGGATACTTCTAAAGCCAATGCTGTTTTCGTTCTTAACTGTGATATTTCTAGTCCTTCATCTAACGTCGTTGAAATTTTATCTACTTCTGCTCCTCTAGCTAACATAACTGAAGTGTGCACTGCTTGTGTTTCTTTGCGTAAGGTTGATTTTCGTATAGCTCATACTTTTTCCTTTTCTACCGTTGACTTTCTTACCGACAATTCTAAAAACAAACAACTTTCCTCCATGACGCGTTTTAAGTTTTCTAAACTACCCTTGCCAACTTCTAAAACGGGTGCTACCACTACTACACCCCTGCTGCCCCTGTTTGACGGAAAACTGTCCATAAGGGACAGAAATTTGTTTATGCTCCTTGATCTCGTTTCGTTCTCCTTCTGGCGGCGCAAACGCCTTAAGCTCAATACCTAGTCCTCGCGTCCCAGATTCTTATGCCAATTTTGCTCTCCTTAGGTTTTGATTTCTGGACTTTAAGTTTTCTTTTTGTTTTACTTCCCTGTTTTGCTGGGTTTTCTTTCTTTTTCCTTCAACCCGTGTGGGTCCGGGAATTGAATAGTCCCACGGTACAACCTGCCTGTCGTAAGAGGCGACTACAGCGGTCCAACACATACACACACGCACAGTTTATACGCGTCCAATCCATACCCACACACTTCATACACACACATACACCCATTCATAAATACACAGTTCTATTTGGTTCTCCTTTCTTTCGTTTTCTCCTTGTACTCCTTGAACCCGTGTGAGTCTGGGGATAAAATAGCCCCATGATACGACCTGTCTGTCGTGAGAGGCGACTACAGCGGTCCAACACAGCACACATATACACACGCACACTTTATACACGCACAACACACACACACGCACACTTTATACACGCACAACACACACACACACCCACACTTTATACACGCATAACACCTACACACACACACTTCTTACACACCCACACACACACATATACACAAACGCACGCACACGCACACACCTACTCATACATAACTACACTGGGATTCTGTTTTATTTTCTTTTGTACGATTCTTAGTTTTTTTTTGGTTTTGTACTTGGTGCTTAGTGTTATTCTTTTTGGATTTTTTTTCTTTTTTGTTCTCGTTCCTTTCGTTCCACATTCCTCTCCTTTTTCCTTAGCTGGTCTTCTTTGCTGTCGGTTTCTAGCCCGATTGTGTTTCGTCCATCCGCTCCTGTGGTAGGTTCTTTCTAGTTCGTTCTTTTCTTTGGAAACCACGACTTAGTCGACTTTAGGTCTAGTTAGCATTTCTTTTCTTTGGTTCTTCGGTTTTGGTTACCGCAGTTAGTAGTACATCGTTTCCTTTTACCAGCGCTCTTCCTCTCTTCCTCTCGTTCTCCATAGTTGTCCCTTTTGTTTACTTGAGGCTTGACCCTTGGGTCCTGTTGTGGTTATTACTGCTCGTTTTTTCTTTTGCTTTTTTTGGTTTCTTTGCGGGAACCAATCCTGTTCTGGAGATTGATAACTTTACTTTTTCTTCTGAGTAACTTTCGTCCGTTGACGACTCTGCAGTGTCGATGCCGTTCCCTCTTAGTTCTCGTTGCTTGCTTCTTACCCGTCTTCCCTTCCTTCTTTTTTTCTCTTTCTCCGTTGTCCTAGTACTCGGTTGACTCTAGTGAGTGTCTTCAGTCGCTTTTTCGGGTAGTCCGATCGTTACCTGTATTGGTCCTTCGAGCCGGATGAGAGTTCTTTTTTTTAATTTTTAATTTTGAAGTGTCCCTTTTTTTCCTTTTTCTGGTTTCTTATGTTGTTTTGGTAACTTTGCTGGGAGGGGGGGGGATTTGTTACGTTTATTGTCGACGATAGATTCAAATACATCTTTTTTTGTGGTAATTCGTTTTTCATTCACCTAGCTTCTGTTTTTATTCAAAACCTCATCCTGTATTTTTACCTGGCTACAATAGTACGCGCAATCATAACATTTCTTTCAAATCCATTCATTCTGAAACGAAAACTTATTCGATAAATTAAATAGTCAATACCGTGTTTTTATCTGTTAATTTGTTAAACATTCCGATACCGGATAATTGTTTTCTCTTGTTTTCCCATCTAAAGACGTCGAAATAATAGATCCTACTATTATTTGATAGCGTGTTTTCCGTTTGCTAATCGCGCTTTGATAACGCGAGGCTTGCAGTTTGAACTCGTGTTATTTAAACCCATGTTGAATTTGATTCTGCAGCTTGTGCGTTGAAATATTTTCTACATTAATCGTGACAGTACTTCAAAAGCAATGCACGTTTTTTGTTCGACAAGTAGGAGGTATCTTGCGTGTAATGATGAGTTTTCCCGCGCTTACCCATTCTAATCAGATTCTCTTTTTAGCCCTTAGCTGGTGGCCAAATGGGTTCTTTCTTTATGTAGGCCCAACTGTTCGTTGGCGTAGACCAACTGCTTTTGTCTGTAGACCGCTGCTGCAGTTGCGGTGGCAGGGCGAATAAATCCTGATTACCGTGGCCTTGCTGTGTTGACTCACCCCGACGACTTGCAAGATAAGCATCCCGACGCATAGAGGTATGTAACTCGTTTTCTTTTATGCACATCGAGGATTATTATTTATCCGCGGTTGATGTTGTGAAACCAGTTCACCATACATGTTTAAAAGCTAGCTACGCTAGTGCTTCTGGTTATACTTTTTAATTCTTACTACACCTTGGTCTACATTTAATACTTTAATTTAACACACTTGCTATTGAGAAAATCTAAGCATTACTTTTTTTCCAATAAGTTTTATTACATGTTAGCTACGAAATGCGCGCTTCATGGATCCATTTAATACTTTTCTGTGTCCATGTGAATTAAGAAATTTTAATTAATTTTTATTGTTAATATATAATCGTGCGCAGTGTTTTTTTGTTCTTTTTTGGTATGTAGGCGAATCTCCCCACTCTTCGCGGTTGGTAGTTAGCCTGGTATTTACTTTTCTTCCGGCTATGTTTAGGTACGTAGCACAACAGAATTCATTTCTGCACATTGTTTGTGTAAGTAGTACTGACGCATTTGCAAAAAATATTTGCAACTTACTTCTTTTCTAAGTGCCAACGATAGAAAATCCGTCGAAAGATAATCTGCGTGCCATTATTCAGGTTTTGGCCGCTGAGGGGTGTAAACTAATGGAAATTTATAAGAGAATGAAAGCCGTATATGGCGACTATAGTTATTTCCAAACGGAGTGGTTGAAAGGTACAATAAATTTCAACAAGTAAGAAAATCCACTAAAGATTTGGCTCGTCTCGGACGTGCACGTATTGCAGCCTCAGATGAAAATGTGAAACAGCTGGAAAGTGTATTGCGGGCAAATAGACATATCATTTATAGTCTTGGCTATAGCAAAGTTGCCGTTCAGTGGATTTTACGATTGCTTACTAATGAACAGAAGAATATGCGTTTGGTGTTATCAATACAACATTTGATACGCTATCAACAACTATGTAATGCTTTTTTACATAAATTGTTGCTGGTAATGAGTCTTGATGTTATTGCTACGAATCCGAATCTAAACGTCAGAGTATGCAGTGAAAGCGTGCATGATCTCCAAAGGCAAAAAAATTTTGATCTCAACCTTCGGTAGGAAAGGTAATGTTGGCCGTATGTTTTAATTACGAGGATGTGATGTTCTTCAATTTTAAAACCCATTGTCAACATTAATGTTGAGCACTATGCAGTCACCTAAAAGGGTTTATGTGCCAGCATCAAGAATAATCGTCTCCGGATGCTCACAAATGGTGACATTCTTCTGCATGATAATGCTCGACCCCATGTAGAGCAGACGATAAAAGATCTACTTCGTCATATAAAATGGGAAGTTTTGCAACATCCAGCTTATAGGCCCGTCTTGTTCCTATATGATTTTCATGTGCTTAACCCATTAAAACAATCATTAAAAGGATGGCGCTGCGGTTAAATTCGGATGATGAGGTAGATATTGCTATTATAGAAAGGTTCCGCAAACAACTGCAACAGGGAATCTGAAGTAGGCCACCAGTGGTGCTCATGCCTGTATTTTAGTAAAGACTTCTTTTAAATTCATTGAACAAACACTACATCACAGCTTATAAACGTGTTTCCTCTGAACTAGCGTCGTATTTTTATTGACAAATACATATATTATTAGGCGATAAAATAAGCATTCATTTATGTTATCTAAGTAGGCTAACAATAGTCAAAGTAAGCATTTAAATAGAAAACGATTAAGAACAGTAGATCAAAATTACATAAGTTTGCAGCTATTTATAAGCAAATGGAATATTACATAGGAATTTATTACTTACCTTATTTATGTTTATACAACTTGGAACGCAAACGCACTGACGAAACACTAAAAACAATTGCGAATACTATACGCGCTTTCTTAATGCGTAAAACAGGTGAACGAGGACGGGCATTGACGAACCTCTTATCGGGCCGATTATGCCATAACAGTTTAATATTGTTTGAACGAGGATAAGCGATAAATAACTATGTATACACCTCGAATAAATATATACATTATATGCAACTAGTGTCGTGCTTCCTTATAGATATACACGCGGACGTAGCCGGTGGTTCATATGGCAAGTACAAGATAGTAGTAAATAAAAGTACCTGCAGAAAAATTGCTGGTAATAGGAATTTGTGTAGAAACTAGAGACCAGCTAATGTTGTGTATGCAATGTTAATGTATTTAGATTAATTATGACTTAGAAAGTTAACGTTACTAGCAGTACTGACGTCATAAGGTCAGCGGGTTTCTGCCATCATATTAATAAATATTTTAATATTACATATTGTTAGATATCTAAATTAGCCATATGTATTCACATGGGAAGAAGATTTCAGATTACATTTGTATTCGAAGTATAGCGTAATAGAAGTGTAGCAAGTTACATAACGAATATGCGCTCCAAAGGAATTAATATCTCGAACTTTGCTACTCTTACTTTTAGGCGTACTGCTTTCGCTAAGAAAAACTCTATTTCGTATGATAGTCTAAATGTTTGTCACCAGGGGGTAGTCACTCTATAAGCGGTTTTAAAATAAAGTTTTTGACGCCACCAACCTCATTAAAACTGAGTAAAAATTGAAAATTTTACAGATATCTGTAACTGTCAATCAAACTGAGCTGCGCGTCTCACAAAATGACAATGACTACACCGACCAACGTTTGTTTCAATTCCGTATCTATTTTTGGTACAGTAGCAATAATGTTAGACGAAAACTATTATAATATCACAGTTTAGAAAGTGTGCAATTTTCTATTGTGAAAACAGGGATGTAATTCGCCATAGATTTCCCAATCCAAAGAAATTTTTGTATGTTTATTACCAGTGGATGGATATAATTGGAACAGCTTCTCTAAAAACAATGGATCCTGCATGGTTCTACAAAAATTTTCGAGTATCATGCTCATTTTGTTCCAGAGGATATTTGTCGAAATACGTTTGTAGTTTCTAATAAGCATCTTTATATTTTTATTTTACCAATATTTAAATTTAAATATATACTTGTGAAACTTAAGTTTGTATTGATTTGATTACATTTTAACATAAAAGCATAAATCTTTCTTAAGGAAGCCACAGGATTATCTACCCCTTTTAATGAATGGAATGATAGGTGATTTGATAGATCTTTCTTATAACAATTTTGAATATACAGTTAGCAAAATGTAAAATGTAGTACAGATATGTAATACATTGAACAAAGTGAGTATTTAACCTAAACAAGTCTAGTACTTAACAGCAGTGTTCAATGAATTACAATATGATATTACATTTTATATTTACCTAATTTGTATACATTTCCAAGCAATACATTTGAAATTCCTGCTAAATACGCATTTAGTGTCATATTTTCCACCAGATGGCGCTCATTACTAGTTAAGCTTCAATCTGCATGGTGGCGCTAAACTTAATTGTAATTGTTTACGTACAGTGACGCATCTCTTGTATTATTGGTCTGTGGTTTGTCACAGTCCACGATAATCCTCGCAGAACCGACAACTTGACGGCGTAAATTAACGGCATACAAAAAAAAAGATGCAATGGCTAGCACCAATCATAGATTGGGGCAAAGAGAATAAGAATACCCAAAAACAACAATTCGTACAGCTGAAAAGAAAATTATTAGTACAAAAATATATAAAATAATGGTATAACATTAGTCTGCGCAATCAAAGAATAAATCAAGTAGTAAAAATACAATAACGAAAACAAATAATTTGGTAGTAATAAATAGAAGGTAATCTAATTCCTCGACGAAGTAATATTAATTTGTACTTGAGGTTCATAACTAACGTGACCATACGTACCGCTTTGGGCGGGACAGTCCCGCTTTCACACTGTCTGTCCCGCTGTCCCCAGTAAGAGCAAAAATGTCCCTCTTTAGCTTTAGGCTAAATGAATGCCATATTGATCATCAAGACAAATATCAACAAATCATGTAATCAGCTCCATTCTTACTTGAAAACGAGACCCGATATTTTGAAAAGATTTGCTCCGCCGTCAAATATAAAACAAGTCTCTAGAGACGTTATATTATTCGTTCACTTTCTTATTATTAATAAATAAAAAGCAGTTAACAGCAATGTTTTTGTTTTGTTAAAAATTCTGCAGGCGTCCCGCTCTGACGAAAAATATAAATGGTCACTTTATTCATAACCCAAAATAAAAATAAATGATTTCATAAAATTAATTTAATAATAAACGTGTAGGTAAATTTACTATGTACAATAAAAAAGATAAAGGAAATATATAAGGAATTACCAAAAGCAAAAGATTTAATAATATCTAGTGTAGTACGAAAATAATTAATGCTACAGGTGATTTAAGCATTAACCTGATCTAATAAATCATAAAGAAAATATTGAGAAGTACAACATGTGTAGAGAGCAAATCGCGAATCGGCAGACCTACTTTATCAGGTACAAAGAAAGCTGAAGACCAAACAAAAATTCAACAGGATCTACTACTAAATTTTTAAATTGTAATTCTACTTTTAAATTTTGTTCATTTTTCTTTTAAGTATTAAATATTAAGAGCGAAATTTTCTGATACAGTAGTGTCTGAAAGGACTAACATTGTTACGCTTTTTTTGAAAAGCTTTAAGGTTTACTGTATTAGTTAAATTGGGGGACTTTTAAAAACCTCGCACAGGGAAATTCCCTACTTATAATGTTGTAAAGTTCTCACGGAGAGTCCAGTCATCGGTTTATCTTTGTGGTCTGAGAAATGCAACATTGGCATTTTTCACGCCTTGTATGTCGTTGTACCTTTCAATGTGCGGCAAAGAACTTCTACTACGCCCAACCCGGGTTCGAATCCCGATACGGTCCGCTTGAAAAATGTTAAGCGAGCTTTTTTCACCAAAATACACCCTCGTTCGGATGAGAGGTAAAATGGAGGTCCCGGTGTGACTGTTGTTACGCACGTTAAAGATATCTACCTTGCTTGGAACAGCAAGGGTTCGGCAAAATTCCAAATTTTCCAGGTAAAAAAAACTCGTTTCCTGACCAATGTAGTACCTTCGGGCGGAGCATTGGAAAATCACATGTAAGGCAAAAAACTTTACCTTTCCTGGAGGATAAACATTAGCGTAGGAAGTGAATGTATCGAAACCGATGACTTGACTACTGACTTCCCCCGAATGTTGACGGTGTTTTAGTGCTTCGACTTATCGACAAGTGATTCCTCCCTTCCGTAACTATCTTATCGTTCATATCGTATTGACATTTCGTCACAGAAGGCTACAGCCTACACTAGGATAACACGACGCCACCGTGAAGTCTCTCCAATATCTAAATGATTATGAACCCTTTAATTTACAAGTTTTTCAAACCTTGTTATGCCATATGTAGTTTTCTGATTTCAAAAGATACACCTCTCATACCTAGTTAATTATTTTTCAAATGTCATTACCTGCAAATCAACCAATTTTTCTTTTAAATTTGTATTTTTTATTTGGTTATTATTCGACAACCTAATAAAGTCACTTATCATGGTTGACAAGTGTTTCGTCTGAACAAGCGAGCGAATCTTTACGACTTGTCCTAGCTGATGTACAGGGCTGATGTGTTGCTCTTCGGATGCCCATAGGATCGCAACCTATGTCTCTGTAGTAAAAATCAGTTTTTACAGTTGCGAATACAAAAATTTCTATTCGGTGTGTTTTCTTACCCATATATTTTAATCATTTTTTTATAATTTTTGTTATCAATTATTTTATATTCTAGGAATGCTAGTGCGCCTTTTTGTTTTTCCTAAGCGTGTTGGTACGAGGCTATCGCCTTGAAGTTTCAAACATTATTCCTTATGTTGTTGCTGTATCAAAATTCCCTATCTTTAATTAACAGTCTATTATACAATTACTGCTGTGTCCATGGCAATCATGTCTTTGAAATTATCGTGTGGGTATATTTAAGTTGTTTACGTTACCTTTGTTTGATTTTCTTATCGTAGTCGATGTGCTCGGTAGGAAGATTTGTCCTGGTCTCACTTGGAACCTAGTTGTCTTTAAGTATCTACGTGGTGGTATAAGTTTTACCTTATCGTTAGCATTATAGGTGGTCCTTTAGACCAATCTGCTTTAATAAGGATGTTTCTACACTCTACTTCTTTTCTAGGATGTTTAGTTTAAAACTATACTTTTTCTTATCCCTCTATTTCCGTTTTAAATCTAAAGTTTTCCTTTGGTGGCCTGTATTAAGTCCGAGACAACCATCTATCACATAAGAGTGGTGTTCCCCTAATTCGGGCTACTGACTACACTTAATATATACGTACTTTACTAACATAAATTCTTTCCCTGCTAATGATAAAAGTAGTGTGAAACCAGACTTTCTGTGACCTCATTTACTCCAGCATCCTCAATTGCTCCCTCATCTGGACCAAATTTACATGTAAATTCCCAAAAGGAGCAAATATGGAGATGAATCTCATCCTTGCTCCCTCCTTGTGGACCTTCTTGTGGAATTTTTACCCTAACCATCCCTACTCTAAAAAATCGGTAATCTAACCCCTGAAATTTTCGAGATACCTCTCGGTGCCAATTGGCACCGCACCCACGAGATAAATCTATATTGTTTGGTATCAATTAATATTAGATTTTTCTCAGCTACTTCAATTTCTAGGAATTTTTTTAATAGCATCATCCCCCAGGGAGCTAGCCCAATTTTAAGATTTTTTACCGCTACCATTCTGAACCAAATAGTTTTCTTTGACTAACCATTTCCACCCACGAGATAAATCTATCTTGTTTGGTATCAATTAATATTAGATTTTTCTCAGCTATCTGAATTTTTAGGAATTTTTCAGATTGCATCATCTCCCAGAGAGCTACCCTCATTTTAATATTTTTTGCTGGTAGCGATTTTTGGCCGTCTGCATAATTTTTTTTAGCCAGGCGATACATTATATTAGTCTAGAATTTTACGCACAATCCGAATCTGTAAACAGATTTAAAATCGGAGCACCTCTTACAAAGTTACACATATACCCTCTGCGAGATAAATCTTTCTCCACATTTCCACCCACGAGATAAATGTACCTTGTTTGGTATCAATTAATATTAGATTTTTTTCAGCTACATGAATTTCTAGGAATTTTTTAGATTGCATCATCCCCCAGGAAACTATCTTCATTTTAAGATTTTTTACCAATGTCGATTTCTGATCGTCCTTATAAATTTTTTAGCCATGCATTACATCAAATTTGTCCAGAATTTCACGCAGAATCCAAATACGCAAACAGATTTAAAATCGGACTACTCCTTACCGTTTTACACATATACCATCTAAATTATAACTTTCCTGCAGCTCATACCTAAAAGAGAATCTAAAAACCATTTTTAAAACTTTTTATTACAGGCAATTTTTACTAATACAGTTTATATTTTGTAAACCACATTTCTAAATACATATTCACAACTTTTATTCTTAACCTAGAACTCCACACATCGACTTATACTTATTAATATTTATTTCTGAATAGAGCACTTTTTCCAAAGACCAACCGGCCCCACGTGTTTAAAATTCCTTTGATTTTGTTCTCATGGTTTCGCTTAAGACCTCGTACATATTTTCCAGATTACTAGAAGATGTTATAACCATATTTTTTGTGTTAAAGGATTTCACATCGGTAGTCTCTTCTACCATTTTGGTGTAGATGCTGTAGAGTTCGCAATTAACTTTTATTGCTATATGTTGTGTTCTTTTTTCATTAATTAATCGAATAAACCGCTCTTTCTGCTTCCAAAAACTCGGACACTCCATCGTTGACATTGGCGTTCTTTGTGCGATAGCTAGCCATACGGTTGTTAAACGCTGTGCTAACCATTTTTACGCCATCGTCGCTAGTAGCGGTAACTGTTACATTTTTATGTCTGTTGCTCCTCAAGTGTGCGGCATACGTAATCTTTTCCATTTCGAAATCGCATACTTTACACATAATTCGTGGTTGTTTCGTACAAGACCCTTTAACAGCTGGTGGAGCTGAGCGTTTACGGCTTAATTACTGGACAGGGGTGCGCATCGACATATGTCCGAATATATGTCGGATATATGTAGGATGTTAGGTTAGGGTGAAATTGCTTCATAGGGTGAAATTGCCTCATAGGGAGAAATTGCCTCATAGGGTGAAATTGCCTTCGACCTAGGTTGGATGTGGACTTGTCAAGAATTAGGTTAGCTAGTGTTGTCCGGAGTTAGGTTAGGTTAGTTGGACTTGTGTGGACTTAGGTTAGATAAAAGGAAAAATTGATAGGTTAGGTCAGCGCGGCGGCGCTGGAAACTATGTCAGTGCGGAAAGGGTGTATAATCTCTTAAAAGACTGTTTAACCTTATTGGAAGATAGTAAGTTATACTTCCTAAAGGCGCCAATGTACTCGGTACCACTTGCCAAAATGTAGCTGACTGTCATCAATCATAAGACCTAACCAACCGCATGCCTGCTCATCTCGTGCTTGCCAATTTGCAGTTTCTGCAGCACGTAAGCTATCCGCCTTTAATTCTGGTTTGTCAGTATTTGCCTCATCCCACAGTTTTTCTTTCATTATGATAATTTCTATTTTATATTTCCAAACAAAGTTATTTTCTCCATTCAATTTGAAAATGCTAACTTTACTGGATTCTGCCATATTCCTATTTTTCTTAAACTTCTTTAAACTTCAACACACTGGGCCCATAACCTATCGGAACTTTACTGGAAAATGTACGGTGGGTTATGCCCCTACGTTGGTGTGCGATTTTTATTTGCTATGCTATAGCTTTATTAAGCCCCTACGATGGGTGCCATTTTTACTGCTGTGCTATAGCCCTTACGTTGGTGTGCCCTTTTTATTTGTTATTCTAGCCCATTTACAAGCCCCACGATTGGTGCATCATTTTTATTGCTATGATTTGCCCTTATTATTTATTGCTGTGATATTTTTATTTGATATGAATTTTTATTTTATATGACATTTACTTTATTTTCTTTAAGACCCAATGTTGTACGTTATATTTTATTTGTATGTTTACCACGACTAGCTCACCGAATACTCGACTTCCTAATAAATTTTATTTTACCCTTTAAATGGATTCAAATAAAGAAGTTCAAAATCACACAATATAATAATTGATAATATGTACAATGTTGTGTAACTTCAAAATTTTCCCTTGTATAGAATATTTACATTTACCAAATTTATGCTTTCTTGCAAGCCAACAAAAACATCTTTTAATTACTCCCAAGTACCTTCGAACGTTCTAAGATGATTTTCACTGTTTTCGTATTTTCAAATGATCGTTTTGATGACTTTTACAAATACATAATGTATAACAAATATTAAATTTGAAACAGTCTTTAAATAATAAAATGTTTAAAAATCGCTAACCTGGAATGGTCACTGGAATTCCCTCATAATGTATGTGGTCTGCATCCCTTGTAAACGCTTTACTTATTAGCCAAAATTATCCACTTTTGACCTCTTCAGACGTATTATTAGATTTGCGTTAGGGCTTAAATCTCGACATCAACATCGACTCAACAAAAACCGTCACAGCTAAAATGGCATCAACAAAATGCCGTCTCGATAAGATGGCATCAGCAAAAGCCGTCCCAATAAAAGAAGCCACCTCAACAAAAGCCGTCCCAATAAAAGAAACCGTCTATTTGTAAATCGGCTAATTTTCGTCGCACATTTTCTTACTTTGAAACTTTAATTATTTTGAATTTTGTTTCACTAATTAAATACGTAACTTTCTACTGCATTTCAGCATAGTTTGTGCCTGGTTGAAATTGAACTAATCGTTTTCATTGGCGTGTTTATTGATCAAGGCTTGTACTTTGCCTTATGCCTGGCAGACTTCGGTATTTTTAAAAATTCCCTAGTTCAATTCTTCGACGAAATGTTTTCTCAGTCAAGTAAGCGTTCTACTATATTACAGTATTTAGTTAGGATTTTCAATTATTGCTTTTATCCAGTCACGTATTTAATGTTTGTCAATTAAAAGTTCAAGATTTATTATATAATTGAACCGCCTGTTGTTTATTTGTTTGTTACAGAATGTTGGTTTTCTGAACAAATGTATTCCTTCTAGTCACGTATTTAGCGACGTATTAAGATGCGTTTGCATATAGATGCGTTGATATTTTCGACATAATTATTAAATATTTGGAATGCCAATTTATCTATGTTTCCCGATAATTTATTTTGATGCAATTAGTTGCTTCTAAAATCTTATCTTTACTCGTAAATTATACTTAAACATATACGACGCACACATTACTATTCTAATTAAATGGTATCCGATTATTACTAAAGGAGCTTCTTTTTCATGCATTTAATCAAATATCTTTTATATACAGTATCCTCGCAATTGACTTTTTGTAGAATAGTCGATTTATTCCTGTAATTGATGGAATTATTTGATTTTCTTAAAGTTAAAGTTATTTATATCTATCCTACGACTCCTATGACTTAATCTACCCTTAAACTACCCTCTTATCATAGCAATATATATGTCACCTTAACAACTGTACATAAACTACACAGCAAACTGTTCTATTGAAACATTTTCATTATATTTCTGTTATTAAACAGTGAAAAAAATTAAGTAAGATAGTTATTCTGAATAATCAAAATGTTAAAATCAGTTGGTGTATTAAATTTGGGCTCTTTTAAACATTTGAATTTTTACAAAGTTAATTCAAGAAATTTCATATTCATCCGACAGATGACAGTTTACTTTTTAAAATTTTTTATTACATCTAATAAACTACTGGTTTCCAAATATGGAAGATCAACTAGAAAAAAACTTTAATAATGCTTTAGAAACTCTACTTCAAGTTACTACAAAAAGTGGTAACTTACGGAATGATGACTTATAAAATCAGTAAGTACCTTGAGAAGTTAAATAGAAAACTATTTGGCAATCTAATTGTTTTAAACATGGATTTAAACTTAAAATTATGTCATGCCACCAAAAAAGATTAAACCCTCCCCTGTTCCTGTCTACTACGCCTGTCAGTAATTAGACAATAGGCCTACAAATGATCCAGTGCGATTCTTGCTCCCAGTAGTTTCATGTAGAGTGCGTAAAACTTCCCCAGAATGAAGCAAGAAGAATTGGAAACTTAAACTTACTTGAAACTGCGCTGACTGCTTGAACAAATTCAAGCTGAGTAGAACAACGGAGCCCCCCAAACACCCAAGAAGTCACCATCCCAGCTGACCGTGTGAAGTTCCCATTTTGTTCAGCAGATTCAGATAGAACATTTCAGTTCCCTAACAGAATTAAAACCACTATGCACACGCCCACAAAACTGAAAACTTTAACAATTACCTCCCCTCACATTCTAATTTGGATCAAGATTTTCTTTCAATTATCAGTAACCTAAAGAACAATTCACCTGTCCTGGAGTGAATTCCTAAAAGAGCCAGGAATATTATCGTCAACGAATTTTCCAGCATTATCGAACAATGCCTCGTAGAGAATTCACCAGTCTCCTGAAAACTCCTACTAACTTTCACTTATAAGATTAATGTTGCGGAAATCTACAATTTTTTTGGTCAAGGTGCTCAAAACCGAGTAACCTAATCCATGACAGCAAGATTATTCCCTCTCAAGTTGGAGCCCAGCAAGGTGACCCCGCAGAGCGTTTGGCTTTCAGCATGACCATCCATACAATTGTGAAATCGAATCCCAATTTATGGTACTTGGATGACGGTACGTTATGTAATTCAGTTCTTACTGTCCTAGAAGATCTTCAAAAAAAAAATATCCTAGGCTAAACCGGTAACATTATGTTTTTACTGTTACAAATTTAGAGGTAGGCAGCTTTGTTTACACCTTGTAGTGACGCGTATAGGCAAGAGACTGCAGCACTTTCATGTTTTGTCACGTTTCAATTACGAAAAAGCTGAACAAGGACAAGATAGCAAGTTTGTTTGCACGACCCGGGCTCCTCCGCTTTAACAATCAACCAGCTAAGATGTCTTTTCTTGATGTCTAGTTCTTAATCTGGAAAGTAATTTTACTCGAGAGGTTTCATGTTGAGAATAAATTAGCGAATAGAGCAATTTTGTTCTTTAGCGAGTGGAAAGTCATTCACGCAAGCTTTTCTAATTTAATCAATTGATGGAATTAATAATTTTAGCTTCATCTGGGAGGCAGTATTTATTTTGTTGTGTATGCAGTGTTTTGCACGTAGCGGAACCTAATTCCTTAGCGTTGGATCGTAGAAAAGCAGCGCTCAAATATTAATCAAGATTTAATTAAAATTTGTTACGGTATTCAGTGCAGACAAGAAAGAAAACAGCAAAGTAAGTAGAGAAAATCGCCTACACCAAATACCGCAACAAAACAGGGACAGAATGGTAGAATCGAACTCCAAAAGAATTAGAGTTCGGGCTAGCTCAAAAACGTCTTAGAGTGGGGTGACTGATATCGTAAGAAGAAAAATTGGAAATCTCAGTAAAAAAGCTATATTACAACGTGTGAGTATAACATACACTCCCAAAAGAATATCTACAAACGTCAAAAACACATTTACATAATTTTTCACTATAACGTGAAGTACACAAAGCGTCAATTTACATATAGTACAGTATAAATCTGAACATATCAAAATGTCGAAAATAAAATCTTGTTATCTAAATAATAGGTACACATATACATGCAAGAATACTTACAACATGTACAAGAAATAAAGAAATAATACAGCAACATCTGCTTTGGGAAGTGCACCTCGTAAAATTTAAGAACGTAGCATTAAATTTTAAATGGTAAGTTGTTAACATTAATTTATACAGAAAAGTAAACAGTAGAAAGGGCTCTAACGCAAGCTTTAAGAATAATGTATATGATCGTTCGTGCTGTGAGCGTGCATTTAGTAACGTACAGTCTGCAATTTATTGCGGAATCAACCAAAAAAAAGTGTCTATCTTCCAAAACAGCAACACAAATAAAGCAAACAGAAAAATTCACTGTACTTTGAGCTATCGGCTTTTTTCTGGTACCATCTTTGGATAAGGTAATGCAGGCTGCAATTGTCTACAGATGGGTGCTGGAACCACCAACTAAATTCACTAGCACACTATGTACAAAACACATTTTAAAATCGTATACAGAAGAGTCGAATAATAAGAGGACGAATAAGTAAGAAAGCCTTTCAAAGGTTGAACTCTTATTTATACAGCTTGAGAATGACAGAGGTAAGTAACATAAAACCATCCCCAGCAATAGAATGTTAAATCTTTTACGAAAGCAAGCAAAAATATAGATTCCAGACAACAACTGCGAAACATTCGTAGAATGCAAGCAATAAAGAAGGCAAATACGATAATTAATTCCATTGAATTTCGTTGTTACATGGGAAAGCAAAACATATATTAAAACATAACCGATTTATGCAACCGAGGACACGGCCAAAAACAGTCCATTTACCTAACTTTTAGGAAAGCATATAGGTTTGTATTATTATCGAGTCACGCTACGAAGATACCACGGATGACTTTAATCAGGAGGAACAATTTTATTACCCATAAAACGTGAGCGAGCTTGAACGCCTGCAAATATAACAAAGCTTTTACACAAAGCAGTTTTTTCGAACATGTAGAATACCGTATTGGAAATAGCTAGCGTATTTCAAGGATGGAGATACTATTAAGGTGGTTAGGAAAAGCAAGCGCTTGCTCATTTTAACAAATTTAGCAAAGTTAACTAGTCTTTTAGAAGTGGTTTAACGATAGCGTTTCCGAGAATTTATAAACGCGGTTAAAGATATATTCCATGTACTCAGGGAAATTTGTTTACAGGACGGTTTAACACGTATTTACTGAACTTATTAAACTTGTATAATTTAAGAATAACATAAAAAGGGTTTAGATTAGCGTTTTTAATTAAGGTAGTTGCAAATTAATGCAGAATCACTCAATTTCAAAAAGTTAACGTAACAAATTTGTTCTAATGGTTTCTATTAGAGTATGATTGAATAAGGAAGCATGCCTGTAATGGTTCAAGGGTTTGATTTTAACACACTTGGGTGAAGATAACATTTATGTCCAGAGAGAAGTTCATTCACTCCACCAAGGTTGTTTCTTGGTTACACGTTATCAGCTGTTATTCTGCCTGTCGAGAGATGATCACATCAACGAGGTCAACATATGGTACAGTTCTGGTTTAGTGTATTTTCCAGGCATTTATGCTATCTTTACATTCCTAATGAAGAAGGGCGAGTGTTAATCGAATATTCATTGACAACTTGTATAACCTTAAAAATTTTATTGTTAGTAAATCTTTTGACTTTTGTAAACACTACAAAATTTTTTTTTGTATTCAGGGTTAATGATTTAATTCTGGAAGGATAGCTTCTTATTAAACTGCAAGTTTGTGTAGCAATCTATAAATTTCTTTAACTTTTAAATGCTTATAATTTTTGTTGAACTAAAATTTTTAATTTAATGCTTACCCAAATCTTGTTTTAATAATTTTATTCAAACAGTTGTTGATGAATTGAATCATCAGTTTACAGTATTTAAATTCTGAATTATAGTTTTTATTTGCCCTGGTGTGTGAGCTCATTCACTATGGCGTAGATGTCATTTAATTAAATTAAAACAATTTTGCTTATTTATTTATTTAACTACAATTCAATTATTTAACTACAAACTTAGACGTTGTATATTGTCGGAGGCTTTCACGGCCGGAGTCATTATAAATATTTATGGTTCTGCGTTGGGACCGTGTCATTTTATAAACTAAGGTCGACGTTTCGTCCACTTTTGTAAGTGGCTCATCAGAATAAAAGCCAAATCAAATATAAATATAAAATAATAATGATAAAAATAATAATGATAAAAATAAAAATGATAAAATGTTAATTAGACAAGTGTAAAAAGTATGAAGAGTTACTTCTGAACTAGCAGACTCACCAGCCCAGTTGAGCCAAAAGGTGTCTTGTGGCAAAACAACTGGTAAAAGTAGCGAAAGTGGTGGTTTATATAGGGTGAGAACTTGATGCTTGAGTGATCATGAATAGAGAGGAATGTGTAACGGATTAGTGAACGTTACGGTTCTGCTTTTGTGAACATAGGCTCGTTTTCCAAATGGGAGAAAGGTAGCAGCTATCGTCTTTACTTAAATTGTTAGGATTTTAATGATTTCGATGGATTCTCTAATTTTTCTATTGTAGAGAAATATAATTTTGGCAATTAGTTTCGTCTTTTCAAACTTAATGGTATGGCCTGTTTCATGTTGGTATTCGGCCACTGCTGAGCGATTGTATTGACTTGTTCTTAAGCATCGCTTATGCTCGTTTAGTCTAGTCTGCACTGACCGTCCTGTTTCTCTTATGTACACTAAACAAAACAAAAACTTTCAGTAACCTAAGGCACTTATTAGCAAAATTACTTTGTACGCTCACCTTTTTGTTACGGTGTCGTAACTCTGACGTAGTTTCCAATTCCCTTAAAATAAAATACCACATTAACACATATTCCAATTGAAAAATTCTTCACCGTGTAGAACTCTCACTACTTCGCGAACGAATTTCCAACACTTGAAAAGAAATAGACAGTATGTCTAAACAACTCCTACAGCTCCATCTAACATTATCCACCACTCTCAGCTACAATGACTGGACTCTGACCAAATTTTATACTTGCAAGCCCAAAAGACCACCGAACTACCACAAAACCCACTTACGCAAATTCTTGCAACTTTCCAAGAACCTTCCACACCCTGAAAAAACATCTTACCAGAAAACTCTGTTCTCAAACACCGCCATAAGCCGATCAGAACATATCCTATTCGAAAACGAACTACGTATCCTTTCCAAAGAACTAAACTGCTCAATTGCACCCAGAAAAATTCCCATAGAGGAAATTAATAACTCTGTAGAATCAGCGATCCGATCTCTACCCCAAGACGATGCCAACCTAAATTCGCTTTGAAACAACAAAATGTCTCTGACATGCCAAGATTCCCAACAAAAACGTGACAAAGCAAGAAATGACGTCCTTAAAACGCCTACGAACGAACAAGCAAATTGTTATACTTCCTGCAGACAAAGATAATGCGACTGTATAGTAGTATTATTATCTCATGGCGGGTGACCTTGAAAAAACCTGCGCGAGGAGGAGCTATATTAATAATCAAAATAAAAAAGTGAGACTAGAAAACATCGACTGCGTGCACGTTCAGTGTTGCCAGAGCAAAAAATGTCGAGCAACCAAGGAATGTGTTATAAATAGTTTTATGTTGATTTTTGCTCTTCTATAAAAATGATCTGAGCTTATTGTTGGATGTGATACCCCAGATTATTGATTGATTGGATCAGTGTACACAAAATATTTTATCACTTATAGTCAGTAGTAGAACAAAAACTATTTGGTAGTACTACAAATTCGTTTTTTTCAAATCAATAGACGTTTTTGTTTTAAACACAAACTATAAACTATAAACACTATAAAAAAGTCAAATGCCCACCTCGAAAATATTACTAAGATTTATTACAAAAACGTTTTAAGAATATGTTTACACAATGACCAACTCATGGTGTTGTAACTAACAAAAACAAAACAAAAACAATTTTTAATTAATACCAAAAGGTTTTTATATCATTTGTTATATTAATATTATTATAATTTGCATATATCTCGTGCTTTATTTTAATGGATCATAGAATTAACAATTCAGTGCTGTAGAATTGAAGGAAGAGGAACAGTTATAGTATGAAAAGAAAGGTAATTAAGGTTTGCATCTTGTCAGGTTATATATATATATATATATATATATATATATATATATATATATATATACATAACCTCATTTATAGTTTAGAAGTATTTGCTAAATTAATATATTTTTTACGCACTTCATCGATAATCTAGCTATAAAATAATTCCTTGAATAATTAATAATCTTAACCTTTCTAACTAAACAAAAGCAATGTTGCTTATACGACTGAAGTTAGATATACTACACCGGCCTGATCAGGTGCTGTTGATATTATAATCATAGATTATTTAAATTGTCAAGCCTGCATAATGTCGTCGAATGCGGAATTCAGATCCGATCGAGTAGTACAATCCACTTGTTTTAATGGATTGACTGGAGACGCTGCATCGGATTGAAAACTGGTTGATGTTGCCAAACTGAAGCGGATTAACACAATCGGATAGAAGCGCCAAGATAAATACAGTCAATAAAAATTTCTTTTGGAGACAAAGAATGGACATGCTTAACAGAACTGATTATGATGGGATTAAAATGAAAGCCAATCATTGATTGTTTCAGCTTAAAAAGTGATCGATTGTCACAGCACTACTGAACATAATTTAATATAAAGACTGCTTCCCTCTTTAAGCAAGTTTTATTTCAACACCTCAGTAATAAACAATAATGTACAAACAAATGTATTTATGACACATATGTTCTACAACGCTAAATAAAGACCATCATTCAACTATTTTACATAAATTATATTTTAAATGGGTTCACATCCTAAACTTTCATCCTCATCATCAGACTCATCGCCTGAGGATAAGTATTCATCTGAATTATCGCTATTATCATCAACCCGTATAATTAGGTCTTAAACCTCGTCTATTAAAGTTTCTCGTTCCATATAATCCTGTTCAATTTTCTCTACGTGCAGACATACTTTAGTCCACTTGTTGATTCCAATATTTTTTATATGTTCTTCTGCCAACTTCCATACATCATCTATTTTGAAGGTTACATTACATGCAGCGACACGGTTTTTAAGTAACGCCCAAATCATCTCGATAGGATTTAGTTCTGGGTGATATGGAGATAAACGTAATACTACATGACCATGTTCTGCCAGTAGCTGGTCAATTACAAACAGCTGATGAACAGGTTTATGTGCCTTAATTTTGAATATAATTCAGGCTTGGTTTCCTTACATTCAAAGAGGATATTTCGTTCCTTCAACCATTTCTGCATATCTGTTTCTTCCAACTTGAAGTAGGATTAGGATGCACAAGAACATTATGATATGACGCATTGTCTATCACAAACACTGAATTTGATTCCAAATTTGGTATTAACTTTTCTTGCAGCCACTTTTTATAATTGCGATGATTCATGTCATCGTGATAATCTTCAGTTTTCAAACCAGACTTAAATATCAATTTTGCATTTGGAACGAACCCATTTTTCCACCTGCATGAACAATTATCAAACGCTTCCCTTTGAAACTGGCGATTTCAAACCCTTGGTGGTGCCGTCATCCCAACACTTTGATACACTGTGAGAACTGTACAGATATGTTTCATCGTTATACACAATGCTTCTGCCCTCTTCTTTATACTTACTAAGATTTTTCAAAAATATGGTGCGCTTTGCCCTTATATTGCTTTGTTCAACAAGAATTTTCCTGTTATCTACAGTTCTTTCCAACGAAACCCTGCTCTTACAACAATTTTTCTGAACGAACCTAAATTTCCGTGTAATGAGGGCAATCATTTTTAAATTCGTCAAACACTAACTTCAAAGTCGGTCCACGTTTATGTATTGCTGCAAACAGATACATAACGGTTCTTAGAATCTCTTTGTCAAATCCATTCACTGTTGACTTAGGGCTTGGTTTATTTACGGTTTTCCTTGGTGAACTGAACTTGCTGCAGGGTGGTTTGCTTGTGCCTTCCTTTACAATTCTTTGCACCGTCCGCAATCACACACCTGTTGCTTCAGCCACGCACTCTTGCAAATTGTTCAGGTTGGAGGCGCCCGAATCTTTTATGCGTTTTAAATATTGAAACACATTAAAAACAATCTGTCGTCCTTGACTATAAATCACCTCCTTCTTATTCATAATATTACTCTAAAAAATATCATAATTAATCATTGAACAAACATTCTTTTTAAATACTTACATTGCAGAAGTTAACTATCAGTTAGTTTTGAAAAAAACTGTTTTGATGACTATTATTTGATACAAATATTAAAACGGAAAACTGGAAACAATAAGACCTTGATAAGAGCGAAAATGACAATGACAGTTACGGTTCACATTCGGTATATACAGTATTGGGATCCGCTGAGTATGTGCACGTTGCCATAGCAAATATTTACGGATAAAGAAACTACGAACCTAGAATTGTTTATAAGTAAAAACAAGTAAAAGCTCCGATATTATATGGAGGTCTGGATTTATTTCATATATTTATGAATTTCTAGATACCACCAGCACGAACGGGGTTCTTACAAACAATATTTTACTTAACGTAATAAATGGGATATTCGTGACGACGTATTAAAGCCACATTGCTAGCAAGATGTTTGTGGGTTGTTTAAGTTTAAATTGAACCTATTGCGCATGTGACGTCACCCGCCATGAGATAATAATACTACTCTAATTCTAAACCGTACAGAATACAAAGAAAAAACTAACCAATTATTACAAGACGATTCCTACACTCCTCTAACCAAAGACCCCACTTCAAATTTCGAACGGGAAATTTCAGCACTTATCAAATCCTCTAATATTTCCAATGCTATCCAATAACGCACAATATCTCGCGAATTTAAACCACCTCGCTTGTACGGCATTCCTAAAGTCCATAAACCTGATGTCCCCCCTCCGTCCGATAGTGAGCACAATTGATTCACCAACATACCATCTGGCAAAATACCTGGCAAATTTCTTAAAACCGTATTCCGGCATCAGCCCTACTAACGCTTTACGCTCCACTCATTTTATAGAACTAATTGCAAATATTGAAGTAGGCCCAATGATATACTGGTCAGTTTTGACGTAACATCCCTATTTACTAACGTACCTGTCATAGACACTGTCTCCTTTATTAAACAACTCCTACGTCAAGAAAACGAATTTGAGTACCTGGCCACGCTCATTGAAAAATGTTTAACTTCTACCTATTTTGTCTTCGACGGAGAAACTTCTGACACACACATGGGCTCACCTCTATCCCCTATTGTGGCCAATATATTCATGGAGTCTTTGGAATCGATGGCTCTAGAATCCGCAGACCTTAAACCAAAAACTTGGCTCCGTTATTTAGATGACATTTTTGTAATCTGGCACCATGGATACCAAACGCTCAATAATTTTCTAGACCACATAAACAATCAACATAAAGATATTAAGTTTACTATAGAAATTGAAAAGAACGGAACTCTGCCATTTATTGACGTTCTGGTGAAGCATCAACCCAACGGACGACTAGGTCATTCCGTATACAGAAAACCAATACACAGGTACCTACATGCGTCGTCACATCATTATCCGTCACAAAATCATCGGTAATCAACTCTTTAGTACACCGTGCAAATAAGATTTTACAACTAGAACATTTATCTAATGAACTGACCAATCTGAAAACCAGTCTTATAAAAAACGGCTATCGCAACTCAGTTATCGGCAGAGTAATAAGCCGACATCTGCATCCAACACGAACCCCCAAAATATGCTGTAATTCAGACAAACGATCTTTAGCAATCCTTTCATATATACACAGAGTAACAGACTGAATTGGCAAAATTCTACGTAAACACAACATCAAAACAATCTCTAAGCCCGCAAATAAAATTTCACAAATATTACCAACTCCAAAAGATTCAGAAAGCCCCACTTGTATATAGTATACCTTGCGGTTGTGGTTTAGTGTACATAGGAAAAACAGGACGGTCAGTACAGACTAGACTAAACAAGCATAAGCGATGGTTAAGAACAAGTCAGCACAATCGCTCAGCAGTGGCCGAACACCAACATGAAACAGGCCATACCATTAACTTAGACAAAACGAAACTAATTGCCAGAATTACATTTATCTACAATAGAAAAATCAGAGAATCCATAGAAATCATTAAAATCCTAACAATTTAAGTAAAGACGATAGCTACTATCTTTCTCCCATTTGGAAAACAAGCCTATGTTCACAAAAGCAGAACCGTAACGTTCATTGATTCGTTACACATTCCTCTCTATTCATGATCACTCAAGCATCAAGTTCTCGCCCTATATAAACCACCACTTTCGCTACTTTTACCAGTTATTTTGCCACAAGACACTTTTTGGCTTAAATGGGCTGGTGAGTATGCTAGTTCAGAAGTAACTCTTCATACTTTTTATACTTGTCTAATTAACATTTATCATTCTTATTTTTATTATTATTATTTTATATTTCATTTGTTTTGTTGTCCTGATAAAGCCCCTTACAAAAGTGGGCGAAACGTCAACCTTAGTTAATAAAATAACACGGTCCCAACCCGAAACCATAAATATTTATTAGACGTTGAATATTTGTATTTGTATAACCTTTTACATTTAGCTATGTATAGATAGGGCTAGCTACTGTAGATAATTTAATTCAAGAGTATGTTAATAGAAATTTAACATTACCTAAGTTTTCGTTTCGTTTGTTACCTGAAGTGACTTCACAGTTTTAGAAAAGAATCTTGAGGACCTTTGATTACTGGTACAAAGCGTTAAAAGACGAACCCATCCAAATCTCATGAGAAGAACGCTCATTGCTCTTTATAACTTTTTTGAATCCTTAATGTTTCAAATTTTGTTAACTTCCTATTGTAGAAAGATACAGTTGTACAGTGTGAGATACGGAAGTTGGTAAACCAAGTAAATGCGAGTTATTTTTCTGCAATAATACACCTAACGCAGAAATTAACGGATAGTTAGAAAAAATTGCTTAAAATTAGAGTAACAGATTGCCATAACTTTGAACTTTCGGGATCTCCCTTAGGATTAGTTGAATCCATTAACAAAAAGTTTAAGACGTATGCATTTGAATAGACTGCCTGAAGTTCAGAAAGAAGGCAGAAGGGTTCCGCATGCACTGTTCGAAGACAACAAAAATCGATGGCGTGACACCGCACGCACTTTGCCTTCAAGGTTCCGGAAAAAGGATTTTCTGTACGAAATCATTACAGGCGATGAAAAGTGGATATTTTATAATAACCCGAAGCGTAAAAAATCATGGATTGACCGTGGTCCACCTTCGACATCGATTCCAAAACCCAATTTCCACGGCAAGAAAGTTTTGCTCTGCATATGGTGGGATTGGAAAGGTGTATTGTATTACGAGTTGTTACAGCCGGGTGAAACAATTACGGCAGACCGCTATCAGCAACAATTGACCAATTTGAGCGATTCGTTTGAAGAAAAGAGGCCATTTACTGGCAAAGAACGTCGTAAAGTGATACTGCTTCATGACACGTGTTACGAAAGTTACTCAGGACCGATATGGTCCTGAGTTAGGCTGGGAACTTTTCCTGCATGCGGCGTATAGCCCAGACATGGCATGGCGTCTTCCGATTATTACCTATTCCGTTCGCTGCAGCATCACTTGGCTGATACACACTTTGTGACATTTGAAGAGGTACGAAAATGCATTGATGACTTTATCGCCTCGAAGCCAGTGAGCCTCAATCATCAGGGAATTCGCAAGCTGCCCGAAAGATGGCAAAAGGTCATCGATGCAAACGGGGAATGTTTCGTTGATTAATATCTTTTTGTTTGTTTTTAAATAAATATTGAGTTTTGCAAGAAAAAGCTCAGAACTTTTTTGTACACCTAATACTGCCATTCTTCAACTTCTATTAAATTAAAACACATAATCACACACTAAAAACGGTCTTCATGGACTATTATAATTATTTTGTATAAAAGCATTATCCAAGAGTAAGTCCCGTATGTGAGTGTTATCACGCACGCTAAAGATCCCTATTTTGCTTTGAACAGCAAGGGTTCGACAAAATTCAAAATTTCCAGGTAAAAACACTAGCTTTTTGACTGGTAGTACCTTTAGATGGAGCATTGGAAAAAACTCAAATACACTGCTTCAAGTATGTACGTTATAATGGAAACAAAGGTGATATAACTATCAGGAAATTAGTACTGGAATAACCTTATATACGTTTACACGTCAAAATTAAATCACTTTTGCAATATGCACTGGTGGTAAGGTAAATAAATGATAATAAACACAATATGATACTTACCACTACTTCCGGTTCGAGAAGTCTTAACCTCAATCCTGGTGACATCTTTAATCTGATTAGAGTTAAATCCGTAAATGTTTCAAAAATTTTTGCATTTTAAATTGCAACTTCCCATTTGTACTAACAGTGAGTTAACTTACAGGCACTACTGTTTATTTTTGTATAAAAAAGGTAAGCGTAAATGAACTTAACTCAGTGTATCACAATCACGGTATAAAATAAAGAAACTACTGTAAAAGTACGAAAACGTCAAAACTTCTAATTCAAACAGGCTTGAAAAATTTTCCGCAGCTGTCAAAATATAGAACTGTCTTGTTGCTAGATTAATCCAACATCTTGACGGGATGACAAACTAGGGTGCCGGTTTACATTACATGACCTGTCAAAAATAATTAAAAATTATTAGAAACCATACAAAAATATGTACATTTTCAAATACTAATGAAAAATTTGCGGGTTTTTCAGTAAATTTGGTTTAATTAAATTCCAAAACCTTGAACTACTTCTTACTGAAATGTCACGCGACCGTAGATCGCGAATGAATATACAAAGCGCGCTTGATACTATTATAAGAATAACCTCGCCTTGTTTAAGTTTTGACGGTTGGAAGAGCTTTTGACACTATTTGAGACAGAACAATAACATATTCCTTGCAGTATGAAATTGTAATTTAAATATCAATGCGTGTCACAACAACGAAGGCTCCCAAAAATTGATTCATAAACATACATAGAATAGCTATAACCCTTAAACACAGATTGTCAGTTTCCAAACAGATCATTGGCGTAGCATAATTTGTGAAAAAATAATGGCTGCATTCAGTTCAATCTTTCGTTCTGAAATTGTCGATCTTATTTCGCTAATGATAATACGATTGAAGTTTTGCGGGTTATTGAATGGAATCACAGACCACGCCTAAAACTGAAAACTAATACAGCAGACCATAAAATGAAATGCTAATTAAAAGCAGATTTTATACATGTATGGTTTTTTCTTTAAAATAAATACGTACTTTTTAATCCAACAATAGTGTTACTAATGTAACGTCAACAACCAGACGAATGTAACAAACTTCACAGTAATTAAATGTCAAACGTATGAATTGGCACTGCTTCCTAATTGTGTTGCAATTGTTCTGGTATAATGATGTATCTTTTGCAATTGCTTTTTTTATGTTTTCATTCGATATTCACTTATTGTATTAACTATTTCGAACTCTTACAAAACAAATCAATTGCCGACCGTTACCTTCGTCGGTGCGTGTGCAAGTTCTCTTTGACATTGACATATATGAGTATGTTCGACACGACAAAGCCGCTATCGTCGAGGATTTGCAACGAGAGGGCTTTATACAGCATAATCGTAGATGTAATGCTGGGTTATGCTGCGGTACCATGCAGTTAGTGTTGAACCCATCTTGGATTTTGCCTTGTAGTAAAATGTTCTGCCTAGTCACCTATATTGAAATCACAACAGTATTCTCACACATGTACCAAATTCATCATTTCAACTTAGTAGTAAAACGTTATGACTACTAAACTAAGTACACACCTCAACACTATTTTCACCTTGGCACTATCTATGCCTCAACACTATACTCGTTTATGCACATATTCGGCTACTATATCGACTACTAACCTAAGTTGAAACCTCAACACTATTTTCGTTCCAGCACTGTATATACCTGAACACTATTTCCGCCCTACACCCGTCCGATTATTTTGTCTTAGTAGTAAGATATTTCAACTACTAACCTAAGTTGCAACCTCAACACTATTTTAGCTCCTAAACCCGCCCAATTATTTTGTCTTAGTAGTGAAACATTTCGACTACTAACCTAAGTTCAAACCTCAACACTATTTTCGCTTCAGCACTGTTTATACCTCAACACTATTTCTGCGCATGCACCCGTCCGATTATTTTGTCTTAGTAGTCAAACATTTCAACTACTAACCTAAATTGAAACCTCAACACCATTTTCGCTCCAGCACTGTATATACCTCAACAATATTTCCATTCATACACTCGTCCGATTATTTTTTTTTAGTAGTAAAACATTTCAACTACTAACCTAAGTTGAAACCTTAACACTATTTTCGCTTCAGCACTGTTTATACCTCAACACTATTTCTGCGCCCGCACCCGTTTAATTATTTTTTCTTAGTAGTCAAACATTTTAACTACTAACCTAAGTTGAAACCTCAACACTATTTTCGCTCCAGCACTGTATATACGTCAACTCTATTTCCGCCCATATATCCGTCCGATTATTTTGTCTTAATAGTAAAACATTTCGACTACTAACCTAAGTTGAAACCTCAACATTATTTTCGCTTCAGCACTATTTATACCTCAACACTATTTCTGCGCATGCACCCGTCCTATTATTTTGTTTTAGTAGTAAAACATTTCAACTACTATCCTACGTTGAAACTTCAACACTATTTTCGCTTCAGCACTGTATACACCTCAACACTATTTCCGCTCATATACTCTCCCGATTATTTTGTCTTAGTAGTAAAACATTTCGACTACTAACCTAAGTTGAAACCTCAACACTATTTTCGCTTCAGCACTATTTATACCTCAACACTATTTCTGCGCATGAACCCGTCCTATTATTTTGTTTTAGTAGTAAAACATTTCAACTACTAACCTAAGTTGAAACCTCAACACTATTTTCGCTCCAGCACTGTATACACCTCAACACTATTTCCGCTCATATAACCGTCCGATTATTTTGTCTTAGTAGTAAAACATTTCGACTACTAACCTAAGTTAAAACCTCAACACTATTTTCGCTCCAGCACTGTATACACATCAACACTATTTCCGTTCATATACTCGTCCGATTATTTTGTCTTAGTAGTAAAACATTTCGACTACTAATTTTAGTTAAAACCTCAACACTATTTTCACTTCAGCACTATTTATACCTCAACACTATTTCTGCGCCCGCACCCGTCCGATTATTTTGTCTTAGTAGTAAAACATTTCGACTACTAACCTAAGTTGAAACCTCTCACTGTTTTCGCCTCAGCACTATTTATACCTTAACACTATTTCCGGCCATGCACCCGTTCGATCATTTTGTTTTAGTAGTAAAACATTTCAACTACTAACCTAAGTTAAAACCTCAACACTGTTTTCGCTTTAGCACTATTTATACCTTAATACGATTTCCGGCCATGCACCCGTTCGATCATTTTCTCTTAGTAGTAAAACATTTCAACTACTAACCTAAGTTGAAACCTCTACACTGTTTTCGCTTCAGCACTATTTATACCTTAACACTATTTCCGGCCATGCACCCGTTCGATCATTTTGTTTTAGTCGTAAAACATTTCAACTACTAACCTAAGTTAAAACCTCTACAATATTTTCACTCCAGCACTGTATATACCTCAACACTATTTCCGCTCATATACCCGTCCGATTATTTTGTCTTAATAGTAAAACATTTCAACTACTAACCTAAGTTAAAACCTCAACACTGTTTTCGCCTTAGCACTATTTATACTTTAATACGATTTCCGGCCATTCACCTGTTCGATCATTTTGACTTAGTAGTAAAACATTTGAACTACTAACCTAAGTTAAAAACCTCAACACTGTTTACGCCTTAGCACTATTTATACCTTAACACTATTTCCGGCCATGCACCCGTTCGATCATTTTGTTTTAGTCGTAAAACATTTCAACTACTAACCTAGGTAGAAGCCTCAACACTGTTTTCGCCTCAGCACTATTTATATCTTAACACTATTTCCGCCCATGCAGCCGTTTGATTATTTTGTATTAGTAGTAAAACATTTCGACTACTAACCCAAGCTGACACCACAACACTATTTTTGCCTCAGCACTATTTATGCCTCAAGACTATCGCCCAAGCAACCGTTCGATTATTTGTGGTAAAACGTTTCGACTACTAACCTAAGTTGACACCTCAACTCTATTTTCGCCTCAGCAGTATCTAGGCCTCAACACTATGTCCGCTCACGCACTCTTTCGATTGTGTCTTAGTAGTAAAACATTTCGACTACTAACCTAAGTTTAAACCACAGCACTCTTTTCGCTTCAGCACTATTTATGCTTCAACGCTATATGTTCTCTCATGCACTCGTTTAATGATAATGTCTTACTAATAAAACGTTTCGACTACTATCCTAAGTTGAAACATCAGCACTATTTTTGCCTCAGTACTGTTCATACCTCAACACTAATTCCGTTCATGCACCCGTTCCATGATTTCGTCTTAGTAGTAAAACATTTCGACTAATAATATAAGCTGAAACCTCAATTTTCGCCTCAGCATTATTTATACTTAACACTATTTGCACTCACGCACCCGTTCGATTATCTCAAATAGTAGAATTTATTTAAGAAGAGCCCTTACGTCATCATGCGCACACGGCTAAAACGGTGTCAGATTAGTTCCTTATTTATAAATAATCGTTTTCGTGCAGCATATCAGTAACATAGATAATTTGCTACTAAATGTCAATTGATATTTGTGACTTTGATATTCTATATGTATTTCTTACGCTTTCATAGTTTTCTTTCTATTTTTTTGCGTTTTATGCTTTGTTTATTCGCGTATTCGTCATGCAAATTTAAACTACCAACAAAATAAAACTTGATTTTAGAATATTTACTCTATGGAGTTTGATAAAAATTATTAAATCCGCTACGCCACTGACTTTCAAGGTTTGCGCATATGTCAAATGACGTACAGGCTCTTCTTAAATAAATTCTGCTCCGAATAATATTAATGCAACTATTAAAACATTAACAGAATCTCTTCTAATTATTACAGAAACCTAACCCCGCCTCATTTTAACCGTGTTTATATTGTTTCGTTGACAGTCAGCATCGAATAACCTTAATGATACCACAGATAATTTGTGATGATACCATCAGCAACTAATAATATTAGTGAAGTAATATTCAACAACGTTTTGCCTAATCATTGCACATCCTTGTTATTCTTATGCACTAACATCTCAGAATGGGACAATAATTATAAAATATGCTTTAAACCTTCACAAAATAAAAATAAAATTTAATTCTTATAAATGGTAATGAGCTATAATAGTAACCGAAAACGTAAGTATTTAATAGTTTAATGGTGTGTATTTGTGATAAAAATAAAACAGTCAAAATAACTAAGTTATACGCCTAACATATTCTTAGAAAAGGTTAAGCAATATTTTTTTGGCAAATATTCCAACCTTGTGTGAGTTGTATTCAAAACAGATTATCAGAAATAACTACCCAAATGTGTTCGCCCTTTTATTATATCACAATTAATACTCTAAACATAAATAAAGCAAAATTAAAATAACACGTAATCCGGTTACATAACCTCAAAATTGGGTACAAAAATCTCGTTTTTTAGGCATAAATCGCAAAAACCCGCATTTTTTTCTGTTGATTTGTTATTTTAGACGTATTTGAAAGTATTTACCGCAAAGTAGAAGTCTCTATCTGAGGTCACGTAATGTAAACCGTGTCCCAAACTAGTTTTGACAAAGTGCTGCTCCAAAACCAAACCCTGCGTTCAATACAACGTTTCACTTACAAACCATACTCAATTATTTAGCCAAACAGAAAAAATTATTCTACTAACGTTCACAAGTTAAAATAAAAGTTAACTTAATTGGTCAAATTTCACCTGCTGAACGATAATTTAAATAAGTTTCAAAATTTTACATTTTAAAATTATAACTAGTTTCATATTTACACCAACTTTGTATTTTGCAACTACATAGACCCTGTTAAAACGATTATAATGTTATCTTGGAGGAAGAGTCACGAATGTAAAAATAATTTTTCTTTAAATGCCCAATTTGGAGGAGATATTGTATCAACTAATACTTTCTTTCTAGTTTGTTACGTTAAGTACCGGAATTAATTTTAGTCTACAAAAGCGAAACGTAGCAGTAAATAATGTTCCGGCTTGCTTTCGGTGGTGCGGGGTGAATTCTATAAAAGCAAATGCAAATTTTTTAAGGATGTATAGATTGTAACACTTTCACTAAACACTTTTACACCTACCTTGAAAGGTTTTTGAACTCTCTGTCTAATAAAACCATAGACCTCCAACCCACCTGCATAACACCTACCCTGAAGGTGGGGTATCCCGGGACAGTTTGCGGTTTCCACTGCTGTTTGAAGTTGGTGGAGCTTTGTGTATACGTCTCTGCCTTCTATCAATTTAATATAATAACAAAAACTTCAATTCTGGTTCACCTAACCTATATTATTAAACACGGATATCACAGTATATAACAAACAAAAAACTAAGCTTTATTCCTAATGGCTAAACATACGTCTATCTAAAACAAAGGAACAACCTAAACTTGCCAATGATAGAAATTCAACCAATTTAATTTTTACATATGAATTATGCGGATACAATTATCGTGCTTTTCTATATAAGAATTTCCGTGGTTACAATTCCTTTAAATAAGCGTTCACCAATGTAAAAGGTCCTCTTAATAATAAGTTTTATTCATTCGTATTATTACAACTAATGACAATTATTAAATATACAACAGCATGAAAAGAAAAAATTTGATAATTTATAGGTCCTTTTAATGCAGGATTCTTTTGGTTGTAGGTAATCCAATATTCCAACCTACCGTTGAATGAAAGCTTCCAACACAGAGGCACTTTTACTTACAACGGGGGTTTTTAATTCCGCGTTTTCACTCGCGTTTGGAAACCTGTTTCTCATAATCCCGGAGTTTAATACTGTACTTGAATTACTCGTTTAATCAACCTCACTCCGTTCCGACATGGTAGGAATGTCAATCGAATTTGAAGTTCTATAACTGAAAATGAAAGATTGAACACCTCCATCTATTATTATCCGTAGGTTTTTAAAAGTTACAGCGTTAAATAGTGTTACCCGATTTTGCCGCTTTCCCGGATTGTGTGTTTAAAACTGTCCTATTATCGAGCTCAATGTCATTTTGTATATGTTTGAAGTCATCTAGTTCTCACATTTTTGAAAATGGTGTGTTTCTTTACCTTCGTATCATATTCTCATGACTGTAAATTTATGAGTATATGACTATTACGGTAATCTACCTAGGTGGTGCTTTCTTTGAATTCCTGTGAGCTCTTAATTTATCCCACGGTTTACATGTAGCGCTTCAGTTTGCTATGACGGGTTTTATGACTATTGATATTATGGAGTGCGTCGATGCAATTCCATAATTAAATGGTTTGTTTTGAACTCGTGTGAATGTTTACAAATCAACTTTCATAGGCCGGTTGTTTACCGAAATGTCTGTATTTTTCTAAATTAATACGAAGAGTGTATAGTCTCGATCTTTATTATTGGTTTTATTTAATACACGTTAGGTGCTGTTATATTTATTTGCTATGAACTGGAATTCTCGATCCCCTTCGTTGTGCGCCTTATTAATTTACTATGTACTCTAAATTATTGGACGACCATTTTAAATATTACTATGAATAAACAAGATTGTAATTATCTCCTCCTCCGGCTGTCTTATTAATATTGCTATCAACTTAACTGGATTTTATCTTGAACCTTGTCTACCAATAGCAAAATTCGATACGGTACCGCCTTGCGTGTTATCAATTTCCTATTTATACTCGTAGCTCCTCCTTGAACTAAATATGACCTCGGCTAGCATTTATTTGAAATTATAAAATTCAGTTAATTTCTATCTTATATAATGAAACCAATATGTTATGTACAGCTTTTGAAATTATTTGAAATACACTTTTCAATTAGCTCATTTATTAACAATCATCTACTATTTACCCAAAACCCAAAGTCACCAAAAAAAAACCTATTATCTTTATCAACGAAGTGTAGAATATTCTAAACCTGTTATCATATTACTCATTGTATGCAACTTCCTTTTGTTGACTTTTCACAAGCATATTATATCAAGCAAATTCAATAAAAATAAAAATATATAGTAAAACAAAATGTCTTATAACTAAAAAATCTGACCTGGTTTATTTCTTCACCTCGACGCTTCCAATAAAAATTATCTTCCCGAATTCATTTAAATTATTGCCATTACACTATGGACTAAGATTATTCATTTATGCACCCCAATTTATTGTCGTTCCATTTCGGAATTATTATTTCTTATCAATCAATTTTCTAACTTCGAATTGTATTATCCTTCCCCAGACTTAAAATTGTATTACTCTTCCTTGAAATTTCTGAGATTTAAATGGGACGAGTGAAAATTCGTAAAAATCGACGCGCGAGCGACAGACTGGGAACATAGAATGAGGAATTCTTTAGAATTACCCGTTTTGAGGACAAAAGCGACGTGCCGGCTTTTTGCTATATATACCGAGATGAATATAAACAAGCCCTCTTAGACTTTTGACGATTCGATGCGTTAAAAGCTCGTACATACGCGACTTGATTGAAGATGTTAAACCGTGCATTTTAGTTTGATTAAATAATTTAAAGTTTTCTAGTATATTTAGTGATTCAAAATAGCTTGTTATTTACGTGCTAACATGAATGTACTTCAGTGCACTTAGATACAAGGTAATAAAATTTAGTTTCACTGTACCAATTAGCAAAATTTACAACGACGAATGTATACACAAAAGTAGGCAGTTTTGGCGTATTTTGGTGACAGAAGCATGAATTTCTTTGCTATTTTTCGGGGGTGTTAATAATTAAATGGTTCAAATACGTGTCTGGATCCATGAAACAAGGGTCAGATAAACACAGATGAGTTCCGGAAAGGCCCAGAAACGACTTTGAATGGATGGTGATGGAGAAAATTTAAAAGCGTGAGAATCAGAAGCCGTAAATATAATCCTGTTGAATGGTGTTAACTAAAGAAACGATACTTTAAGTAGAGACAAACCTTCGGTAAATTATACTATTTTTTTGACATTTTTGTGTGTATGAATGACTTTAATTTTCTTAAATGGACATTAGTGAAATTGTTCAACCATAAAAGTTAATTTAAGATGAATTTGTTGTTTATAAAAGGGTATTTTTTTGATGTTCAGGAAATGTGAAACTTTGGGTATGTATTTGAGTCAATTAACAAACCGGTTAATTAACGTAAAGGTGGTAGATGTCCTTTATACCATCCGGTTGTTAATTGTTAATTAATTAGTGGATCCAAAAGGACTTTAATTCTGGATGCACGTTAAAGTGATAATAAAATTAATTTTGAAATTTTTTAAAACTGAATTTTATGCTGAAATTTAATTTGAAATTTAATATTTGAATATTGAGAAATAGATAATTATGTTTTGGTAGGAATTTTTTTGTATGGGTGAAAGCTATAGAGATTCCGAGGGATTAACAGAAAAATAACGACAGGTATTCAAAGGTTTACAGATAATTTGGGCGTCCAATAAGGGTGAATGTTTTTGAAAGGGCCAAGTATGAGATTGGGAATAGCAAATTTGGAGACAAACTGAGTAGCCAAATAAAATTTTGTGTTTTATTCCAGGAAACTGGATCTGAGAGAGTAATTATTGTGGTAAAATTTAATTTTTGATGTGTAGTATTAAACTTAAAAATTTAAAGGAATTGAGTGAAATTGTAATAAAGTTAATTTTGAAAAATTTGTAAAATGAAGAAGTGGATGTTTGATGTCAGGAGGAATAGGATAGAAGATGATATTAGAAGTTAGACGGTGATTAAGAACAATGAAAATTAGAACCGTACAGAATCAATGGCTGGGAAATTGAACTGGAAGTTATGAAAGGCAGAAATGGTGAGAATGAATAATTTAAGCAAATTAGCAAAAATAGATAAGAAGAATAAAATTTAGAATTTAAATAGTTACCTAAAGATGGGGAATTGAAATAGGGTTGAAAAAATGAGGATTTTAAGGTTTGAGGAATGGGACATTTAAGGTCCGAAGACGCATTTTTGGAGAAGAGATTAATTGAAAGTGACGAAGTGCGATTGTAGGATATTAGGAGGGAGAACGGAGGCTAGTAGTTCAAAACAAATGCAAATTAAGGGGAGGTCCCAATTTTAAATTTGGCGATCATTGGACCAACCATGAAATTTTATGGCGATAACAGGGTAAATCCACAAATTTTTAAAGTGAAGAAATCTAGTGGGAAATTTATTTGAGAAAGATAAATAAATGTATAAGGCTTTAGTAAAGGACAAGAGAAGGTAAATTTAGTAGGAAAGGAATAGAACGATAGGATTTGAAAAAATTTTAAAATTAGGAGCTGATCAAAGGATCAGTTGGGACGGAATTAGACAGAAAATTTAAGGATGTTTGCAGGTTAGGAGAATATGCATCCCAAATAAGTTGGCCAAACAATGAATCCACCATAGACGGAAAGAAATCAAGACTACAGACATTTAACAAATTAGAAACGTGCCTTAAAAACAGACAGAAGGAGACTTTGGAATTTCAGATATACAGTAGTGCGATCTAAAATAGGAAGAAACTAACAATTAGGTTTGCAACAGGACCGAATTATCCGAAGGCCTATACAAAGAAATTTTCGCCGAATTGGGAAGAAGGAAGGAATAAGGCAAGTGCAGGGGACCCAAGACTAGTTAGGCAAACAGTTTACCGGAATAAACAGGACTGTACACAGCGGATAAGAGGGAACAGGTTTAGACATGGGCCACGCAAGGTTTAGAGAAACCAGAACACATGAAAACAGGAGGAAAGGTATTTATAACGCACGACACTAGATTTGAAATGTATAGAACATCCCTAATTTTTCAAAATGAGAGGAAGTAGACCAAATGTAGAAAATTATGTTTCCAAGATTAATAACAAATTTTAACATTATGGAAGTATTACTGAACAGGGACAAGGATTTAATCGGAGGAATTCCAGAAATTTAGGGATTAGGTTTGGATAGAATTATGCCATAAAACGTAGCCATTTAGTGATCCAACCAAACAGAAGTTCAGTAGTAAAATGTTTGGATGGAAGATATAGGACTTTAAGCGTGAACAGGATTTACTGACCGGATGATTTAACATTTTAGGAGTTGACGTTATAAGTTAGGACTTAAGAGGAAAGGAAGGTAGAAGGTTAAAGATAGGGTATGACATGGAAGGATATGAAGTCACGAGGATAACGGGTTTAGATAATGTAGAGAGGAAGGAATATAAATAGATCAACAGGATAAGATGTCCAGAGAAAGGAAAAGGTTTAACGTTTAATACAAAACAGCGAAGTATGGGGAGATCAGAATCAGGGCAGGTAAGGCGAAGATATAAGATGAAGTTTGTTTTAATAAATGATTTAAAGGAATTTGCTGGCGGATCATTAAAAAATTCTAAGGTACATAGGGTTTCCTGTGAGGAAAAATCGATAATTGTACTAAATTGTTTGGTTGTGGCAGAAAGGAAAAAGAATAAATGAAAAGTATGTAGGATAAGAAGAAGTAATTTAAAGTAGGATACAGGGAGAAAGTTTATTGAGTGAAAATGAGTAAGTTAGATATAGAAGGGAGAGATAGGGATAAAATTAGGATGTAAGAAGGAAGATTGGAGGAAGAAGGAGTTAGATTTAAATACTTAATAAAAAGAAAGAAGTGATTAACAGATATGAAAGGATGAATGGTATAAGAAAATAGGAAGTAATGTTTATGAAATAAAGTAGGATTAAGATAATGGGAGGAAATTAGAAAGGTTTAGGATGGAATAAAGAGTAAGGTAGGAAGAAAAAAGATGATTAAGTGTAGATATTTATGAAGAGTAGTGGAGATTAGGAATAAATTAGAAACAGGATAGTAGATGAAGGAAGGTAATGAAGTTAAGTAAGTGAAATATGTAAATAGTGGAATAGGAGGGATATAGGATAGGTGAAAATTAGTGAAGTTGGAGAAAAGTAGGAAGTTAGATAGATAAGGGAGAGAGAGATAGGCAATTTTTTTAAATATTTTAGAAGTAAATGGTTTATTTTGAATTAAATAGGGATAATTTGTATTAAATAGGGAAAATATAATTTAGACAGGGTAAAATAAATAACATAAAAATTTTAATGACGTGATAAGGAATTTATTAAATAAGTTAATAAAACTTGAAGAAAATAAAGGTGTTTAAGTAAAATAAGAAAGTAAATAGTTGAAGGTTTAGGTTAAAAGAAAAATGGAAGGATTAGGAAAAGTTATTTAATTAACTTATTAAATAACGGTATGAAAATAGGTAAGATAGATATGAAAGTGTAAAACTATAATGAAAACTAGAAGTTAGTAGTTAAGTAGGAGTTTTAAAGGCAATTTAGTTAAATTTTTAGAAAATTGGTTAAGAATTGAAAGGTGGATTTTAGCAGAAATAAGAAACTGGTATTTTAAAAGGTTGTTCAGAGTAAAATTCAGATAATAAATGGTTTAAAGAATTTGGAGAAACGGGGTTAATATTAAGAAGTCTAAGGTTATAAACCCAGGATAAGAATGAAAAATTATAATTAAAAAGAATTAATTTAGAAAAAGGAGTTAGAAAGGAATGAAATTTGTAAATTCACAATTAAAGGTGATTTAACAATACGTGGGAAATTTGATTAAAAAAATGCAAATCAGAGGTGAAAAAAATTTTATAAGAATCAATTAATTTTACAGTTGGCCATGTCTTGAAATTTAGATTTAAAGGCGTGAAATCGAAATAGAACCCGGATAAGGGAATTATAGAATTTTTAGAATTACGTTTAGGACAAATGGAAACGGTTTTTATTTACCATGAATATACGAAGCACTAAACGATTAACATCAATGCTTAAAACTTACATAAGATATTAAGTGTTAAACGTACATTGTTTATAAAAATTTAATTTTTAGATATAACTATTCAAAGTGTTATTTAAGTCAACGGAATTACTTCTGAATAGATACAAGGTATAAATTATTTCCTGTACAATTAGCAAAATTTAAAGATTCGAATCTAGAGTAGCCGGTGTTGATTTCTGGAAATGGACGATTTTTATTTACGGGGTAAAGTACATGGTAAATAAATCGGATCCATAAAAAGGTATTTAAAACAAGAGTCGGAAAGGCCAGAAAACTTGAATGGATAGTAAGAGAAAATTTAAAACGTACGATGACGTTAAAAACTTAATGGATTAATAAAAAACGATTTTAAGTAAGAATTAACTTTTCAGGTAAATTTACTTTTTTAAATTTTTGTTTATGAACATGAAATTGTTACTTTAAGGCATTAAAATGGTAATAACATAAAGTTTATTAAATTAAATTTTAGGTTAAAAAAGTGCTGTTTTTTGCTATTGGATAGAGAATTGTATGCTTTAGCTATTAGACAAACTGGTTAATTAACGTAAAGGCTGGTGATGACCTTTTATAACCGGTTGTTTATTTAATTAATTTAGTAGGATCTAGGATAAAATCTTAGTAAGTGATAAAATAATTTTAAATTCTTTAAAAGGTGAATTTATATGAAATATATTTAAAATTTAAGACGAATTAGTAAATAAGTACTTGTTTGCTTTTGTGGAATGTGAATTTTTTATTATTGGTAAATTAATGGAATTAGCAATGTTAACATAAGAAATAAACGACAGGATTCAAGAGGTTAAAAGATTTTTATTAAATATGATGATATTGATATTTATAAGTAAATTCAAACCGTTAATTAACAAAGAATTGTTTGAATAAGATGTATGTAAACAAACTTTATATAATTATAGCATTAAAGATTAATCGGTGATAAGTTAATATAATTTAACAAAATAATTTTATTAATTATTGAATGAATTCATTTGAAAAGGTTTTGTGTTTGGTGGAATGATTTCTAATGAGTAACTATTAGAGAACAGTTAAGAGAAATAACGCGATAAAGTTTACACATATGGTAAATAGTATAATAAAAGCATTTACGTATTTTTCGAAATATATCATTATAATGCTATGTTACTCATAGGTTCTTGGGAAATTCACTGACAGGCTAAAAGCCGAAACCATGGTAGTGGATGTTTCTCATGAATAATTAAAGCATGTTATGTTAATGGGCTATATAATACCAGCCTGATTTGATTCCAATGGCTTTTTATATTTTCATAAAAGTTTGTTTAAGATAATTTATAATATACAATTTTTTAATTGAGACTGAAATAACTTGTCTTTGTTTATTTGAATTGCCTTGGGATGAACCGTGTCGCCAGAGAAGGTTTTGTTAGTATGAAATAAATTTGCTAACATTCCAAATAAAGGCAGACGTATTTTATAGTATTTATAAAATTTAGATGTAGTTTCGGTTCAATTTGTACTTAATTCTGTAGTGGTTTTTATCCCTATCGGAAGGTTTGTTAGTTCAATAATTTTGCAGTAAATCCGCAATTAAAGGCCAACATTTTATAGTCATTATAAAATTTATTTATTTCGGTTCAATTTGTACTTCCAACTTTAGTAGTGTTGTTTTTATCCCTGATGGCGGTTTATTTACTTTTGCCATAGACAGTGTTGTTTGAAATTATTCATTCAATGTTGATTACTTCATAGGTTCTTGGGAATTTACACTCTGAAGGCTAACAAGCCAAACCATGGTCAGGGATTTTCTCCCTAAGATAAATATTTTTAATGGATATAACTACCACCTGTTTATTTCAATGCTTTTATTATTTTATAAGATTTGTTTACAGATACTTACCAGTATATAACTCATATTTAGACCAGGGTAGAAAATTAAATAATCACATCAAATAATTTTAATCACCGTGTATAAGGAATTTCATTAAATAATACGCGTTATTAAAACCATGAAGCATAAATAAACTCGGTTGTTTCAGTAAAAATAAGAAATTTAAATTATTTATAAGACGAAGCAGTAGTGAAAAGCTCTGCGTGTAATGTAATTATTCCTAAACAAAGAGAAATTACGTGCAAAGTTTATATTAATTAACTCTATTTAAGTAACCGGTAGTAAAACAAAGTGTACCTATAATAATTAATATTTAAGTTGTATTCGCTAAAAATGAAAAGGATAGAAATCAATTTTAATTGGAGTTAATTAAACCGTTAATAACATATAATACCTATAGAAACTTGTAAAAACCCAAGATTAAAATACCACGGATTAAAGCTCTGAGAATTAATATTATGTTGAACACCTGCGTAGTTTAAATAACACATTCGGCGTAAATTTTGCAGATAATTAATGTTTCAAAGAATCTTGGGAAAACGTCGCATAATAGTTACGAGAATTGCTAAAGCTTGGTATTTCACACTCCATGTGGACTAAAATAATCGATAATAAAGTATATCAAGTTGCACCAATAAGAACACGGTAGAGAAGGAAAGAGAAAATGCGTCAAGCAAAGACACATATTGTAAAAGGCGGGATTTAAGCAACGTCACGGGGGTCACAATTGGTTAAAAATAGGATGCAAATATCAGAGGTAGAACAACAATTTCTGTACAAAATCAATTAGTTTTTCTCGGACATGCTTGCGTGCCGTGTGGAAATTTTCTGAGATTCAAATGGGGCGAGTGAGAATTCGTAAAAATCGACGCGTGAGCGGCAGACTGGGAACATGGCATGAGAAATTCTTTAGAATTACCCGTTTTGGGGAACAGACCGATAGACAGGCTTTTTGCTATATATACCGAGATGAATATAAACAAGCTCTCTTAGACTCTTAGACTTTTGACGATTCGATGCGTTAAAAGCTCGTACATACGCGACTTGATTAAAGATGGTAAACCGTGCATTTTAGTTTGATTAAATAATTTAAAGTTTGCTAGTATATTTTAGTGATTCAAAATAGCTTGTTATTTACGTGCTAACATGAATGTACTTCAGTGCACTTAGATACAAGGTAATAAAATTAAGTTTCACTGTACCAATCAGCAAAATTTACAACGACGAATGTATACACAAAAGTAGGCAGTTTTGGCGTATATTGGTGACATAAGCATGAATTCTTTGCTATTTTTCGGGGGTGTTAATAATTAAATGGTTCAAATACGTGTCTGGATCCATGAAACAAGGGTCAGATAAACACAGATGAGTTCCGGAAAGGCCCAGAAACGAATTTGAATGGATGGTGATGGAGAAAATTTAAAAGCGTAGAGAATCAGAAGCCGTAAATATAATCCTGGTGAATGGTGTGATTAACTAAAGAAACGATACTTTGAAGCTACGAGGACAGTAACCTTCAGGTAAATTATACTATTTTGTTTGACATTTTTTGTGTGTATTGAATGACTTTATAATTGATTTACTTTAAATGGACATTAGTGAAATTGTTCTAACCATAAAAGTTTAATTTTAAGATGAAATTTGCTTGTTTAAGTAAAAAGGGGTATTTTGTTTTGATGTTCGGGAATATGATGAAACTTTGGGTATGTCTTTGAGCTCAATTAGACAAACCTGGTTAATTAACGTAAAGGGGTGGTAGATGCTCCCTTTATACTCAGACTCCGGTCTGCTTATATTGTTATATTAATTAGTAGGCATCCAACAAGGACTTTAATTTTGGATGCACAGTAAAATGATAATAAAATTAATCCTGAAATTCTTTTAAAACTGTATTTTATGCTGAATTTTAATTTTGAAATTTTTATGTATTCTGAATATTGATGTAAATAGAGTTAATGTTGATGTTTTTGGTAGGAATGTGTTGTTTTTTTTTATGAATGAGGAGGTTTATAACATTAGGTGAGCAGCCGAGGCGAAAAGCGTAGTTCACGGATTTTAAAGGAAACACAGCATTCTTGACGCCCAAACTGTGGGGCTCGAATGTTTTTTTTTAAAGGGCCAGTACCTGCAGATAATGAGAAGATTCACAGCAATATATATATATATATATATATATATATATATATACCGAGTGATCTTGAGTTTGGATGTAAGCGCAGAAATGACATCGCGGGTGACGCCGAGAAGCTCAATCGTAGGATGCACGACACCCAAGGTGACGTTAGGATAAATATCCATATCGCAAACGAACGAATTAATACCAAACACCACTTCTAGGCACAGGAAGCTAGCTTTCAAGTGATCGACCACGCGTGGCTGTACAACCCCAGATAAAGGTTTGGATTGTCGCCAAAATTACAAAGGCACTGGAAGAGTTCGTATGAGGTTGTAAGAATGATTAACGGACGTGTTACGTTGGATTCGTCAGCTCCCACAAGGAAGAACAATAATGGTGCACGTTAACAGTTAGCACCCTACGATAGTATGACGCCGGTAGTGCCGAAAAACGGTACGCAGAAAGACAAACAAAAGCAGCTCCGTGGCGTAGTTGGTATGCGTGTGACTACTACGCCCAAGGTCACGGGTTCGAATTCTGACACGGTCCGCTTGAAAAATGTTAAGTAAGCACTTTTCACAAAAATACGCCCTCGTTCGGATGAGAGGTAAAATGGAGGTCCCGTGTGTGAGTGTTGTCACGCACGTTAAAGATCCCTACCTTGCTTGAAACAGTAAGGGTTCGGCAAAATTCAAAATTTTTCAGGTAAAAACAAACTCGCTTCCTGGCCAATGTAACATCTTCGGGTGGAGCATTGGAAAATAGTATGTAAAGTAAGACAAATAAACAATTATGCTCGTGGTGATGACCGAAGGTCTAAACCGAGCTATGATTGGTTTATGTCTCTGTAAAGCGGCACAGGCAAAGCGAAATTTGGAGTCGCGGGTGAGATTCAAGGTAATACAATCGATGTGCCATCGGGGTACTTCCTGGCACATTGCGTAGCGGTAAACCTTGATATCTCCAGAGGTGTAGCTTGAGTATTTAAAAATAAATTTTGTGGTCTTGATCAACTTTGTTGACAACAACCAGAAGTTGGAAAGACTATACGACTAATAGACCGACATTGTGGTATCTACTACTTGATGACTAAGCAACAGCCTACTGATAAAACAGATTACCAGGATCTGTGAAAGGTGTTAGTGGACCCAAGTGGACCCAAAATCGGTTGTAGGCTTAATGATTTGAAGTAGAAGGCAGTACGAAATACACTAGAAGAACTCTTCAAGGAAACTGAGGTCCAGATTTTGTGTGTGGTTACAATGCAAATGGTACAGCGCCTGCTATAAAAAGTGTTAACTGCTACTTTTATCAAAATGGAAACTGCTGAACTGGTTACGACAGTCCTTACCACTACAAGGACTTCCAACGTCCGGGTCATAGGATGTTCTGGGATAGAACAGCTTTAAGAGGGGCGCAGTGTGGCGCCAATTGATTTGCTCCCGAGTACAATAATTACATTAGAACGCATACAAAAAGTTTGAATACAAAAGACAATTAATGGCTACCCGTGGCGTTATACCTTTCGAATGAATTTTGACTGACGTTTACAAAACTTTGCATTTAAAGATTACAATAGATACATTCGATATGTTATTTAAAGTACAGTTAAATATCTCAAAAATGTGCTTTGAATAATTTTAGTATGTTGTAGAGTAATCGAAAACAGTTGAAATGTATATAAATTTGCGGGCATAGTTATTGATCGTCAGTTCAAATTACCGCTTTGATAACGATGTTGGTTATGAAGTTAAGTTGATGTAAGTTATTGCAATGATCATATAAATTAATATAATTTAATCATATAGTATTTTGATAATAAGTAATTAAAAAGATCGTAATGGTACTGTTAAGAAAATAATACTTGTACAGTTAGCGATTAGTTTGGAAAGTGAATAAAGCGATAGTAGAACTTTTAGGAATTTTGTTGTAGCTACGAGTTGTTGAAGAGGTTCGTGTAATCTGTATGAAAATAAAGAACTGTGCTTGTGTAAATAGAGTTTTAGTTACAATACTTTCAGTAAATGATTCAATCATAGGGGCATCTCTATATACAGCAACATCTTCCTCTTCCTCCACGACGTATGCGCCTGCTCTTTGAATATTGGCTACTTCGTCAATAAACCCTTTAAAAAAATAACGTACAGACTAAGCACAATACGGCATCTGCCAGCGCTGACAGTCCGATTGTCAAATGTAAAATAACATGTAATTACATTACAGTTTTTATAAAATATAAAGTCTATTTCTTTTTAGAAGAGGAAGTGAAGATTTAAATACTTGCTGATAAAAATCAATTCAATATATATTTCTTATCATCCTGATATTTAACACTGGGTTTAAATACACAAAGAACACAGTCAAAGCTTCAAAAATAAGGAATTCTAACAAACGCGTGTAAACAACTATAACACGTGCGCGCGCGCGTGTGTGTGCGTGAACGTGCGCGTGCGCATACGCGTGCGGATGCGTCCGTGCATGCGTTAGCGCGCGCGTGTGTGAATGCGTATTTTACTTTCCTTTAATTATATATCGCAGATGCGATGTAAAGAAATATACTTTTATTAACGTTTATATTTGTAAGTATATGCGGCAATGTCTTTTTATGCGAATATACAATCGACACTCGCTTTCTATTCAGAATTTTTCTAACGAATTAATTGAACTTTTCACCAATTTGTGAAATGGATGTCAATTTTTTAACTATAAATAAATTTTATTTAATTTTTTTATTGGAAAAAATCGTAAATTTTTAATTTTAAATGCACTCGTTTAGAAAAAGGGTGCAATTATTATAGGATGAAGTGAAGGAGTGGTTCAATGGCATGATGATGGTTTCGCCTTCAGAACCGCGAAAAGGTTAGGGTATAATATAAACATTTTACCTATTATAGTAAAGGGTGCATGAGTTAATTTGGCCTAGGGTGCACCGACCACGATTTAATCAAAGATGAAAGCCCTTGAACTTTATTGAGATCGACGTTCTATTTAAAAATACGATTACATTAAACCATATTATTGGATTGGTAGCTTGAATATTAAATTGGAATAATGAATGGCTGACTAATTTATTGCAACTTAGAACCGTAGTGTAGGAAAATATTAGGTGGGTTTATAAAAAAAAGATTACAAAATTTACAGTGGGTGTGATTGATTAAATAAAAGCACTGAATTTATATAAAAATATTATATATAGAAAACTTAATGGTGACCTTAAACTATTTTTGTTTATAATATTCAAACGTTGGAAATTAATATCTTCCTGATGGTCTTCTAAACCTTGCAGAAAAATTATCAGAATGAATAAATACATCAATCAAGTATATAAACCCTATAATTTCAAAATTCAAAATACACTACCACCCAAGTTAATTTTAACATGTAATGCTACGACAGCATGTGAAAATTAATCCTATGCAAACAATCAATTTAACAGTACGCTTTTTGAAACGAGTATGTTTACATAAATTAAAAGGTGAATTATGGGGTACAGTGCAGAAAAAAGATTTAGTACACCCATCTTTTATAAATTTAGAAGCCAACAACCTTTAGGCTATAGGCCAATGTCGATTTAGTTATTTTGGTTGAGATTTAGTGGCCACGTGCCTTTTATGCGTTGCTTTGACATCTTTACCTACGATACTGTTCATGCAATTTGGCAAGATTATATTTAATCGAGTTGATCAGAATTTTATATTTTGAGGATTGTAGAAATAGTTTCTGTATGTCGTAGGTTTGTACAAACCCACTAAGCTGTCAGATTGATATTATATTGATAATTGAAATAACGGCAATTGCATAAGACTGCCAAAAGCGATTCGTATAAATGTTTTTTCTTACGTTATTCGAATGAAGAATGATAGTTTTGCCATATTTTATTGATAACCTTATAATAAGCTTTTTTCAAACCGGTAATTTTACAAAGTTTTATGTGTTGTTTCAGGCAACACTGCCACTATATACGCTATAATTTTAAATATGAAAATTAACCTGTAGGACTCTTGTTGCAGTGGCACCTTCTTATGGAAAAACCTGAGCGTGCAACATCAGTAATTGGCTAACTAAAAAACTAGACGAAAATAAAATTTATCTTGTCAAGTTAAGTTTCTATTATATATATATATATATATATATATATATATATATATATATATATATATTGCTATGATAAGAGGGTAGTTTAAGGGTAGATTAAGTCATAGGGGTCGTAGGATAGATATAAATAACTTTAACTTTAAGAAAATCAAATAATTCCATCAATTATAGCAGTAAATCGACTATTCTACGAAAAGTCAATTGCGAGGACACTGTATATAAAGAATATTTGATCTAATGCATGAGAAAGAAGCTCATTTAGCAATAATCCGATACCATTTAATTAGAATAGTAATGTGTACGTCGTATAATATGTTGTAACGAATTTTCCTGGCCAATCCCCACATGGGTGCCAGTGAAATGTTTTCCTATATTTCTCTGGCCGACACTACTTTATTATCACCATGCTCCAAGTCAGGTGTCTGCAAAACAAAGTCTTCCGACGTAACTAGGGTCTATTCCTTGGGTAGAGCTATGAGCAATGGGGGTAAGTCGAAATCTGTAGGGGGTCACACTCAAACTAAAACAAACAGGCGCCACCAAGTCCAGATTGATTTATGTTAATGGCATGGCAAATTTCTAAGGGCGGACGTGGAGACCCAAAGAAAAAAGATCGCCTTCGCTGACACAAAACTTGTCTTAACAGAATAAGACGCTGTTCCTGTAAGGAAAAATAATAATTAAGTCACATAGAAAATGGGAACACAATTTGCGTCCCTCAAATATACCTAAAATGCATAGAGAATATTTTCTACATAAGGGTGTCATAAAATTTAACTCTTATTGCTTTTTGTTTATCAGGTCTGATCAAACTAGATCAGAATAAAAGACTTTAAGCGTGGATTATAAATTTACTAGAGAGAATTTTTCCGTTTCTGTAAATAAAATTCAATGCTATAAAATAAAATGAATACTTGAAATACTTGCAAAGTTAATGTAAGGTTTATCAACTTGATCCTTACTCAAATATATTACAATCCAGTGTGACTGGTTATACTAAGGTTTCATAACCCAATCAGATCTGTGTAGGTCATTTACAAATTAATATACAAAATTTTCTTTTAAGTTAACGGTATTAAAATCAATTTGAAGTCAAAATATTCACAAAGATATTCTCTAATTTTATCAAAGGTGGTAGTAATGTAATACTAAACATCTGTTAGCAATTGTGCAATTGTTGACGGCATATTTCAAACAAACAGGTGACGTAACCGCAGCTGTTAATTTATGTTGAAGCCACGTGTAGTCACATATCTACGAAACTAAGTGAAATTAAATTTGATACTGGGAAAACCAGCTTAGCTACAGATAAACTGAATAACAAATTTGTACTTCTATAAAACGAAACGAAATAATGTGCTTTCAGAATGAAGTACTGAGGAAGTTCTTAAATCTACTACGAACCAAATCCCGGGCTGCTGTCCTTGGTTAGATTGGGAACTGCATCGCCGTGCGGAATCTGCAGCTAATTATTCCTGCTTTCCATGCTTCAAATACAGGTGTTGCAGCGAAGTGTGTTTCTTACTTTGATTCAAGGCTGCATAACTTTTGTAGCGTAATCTTCCGTTGTCTAATCTTAGTTACAAATGTAATTTTTCATTGCGTAGTCTATGAGTTAGAGTTTCTAAATTGTAGATTCTAAGTTGTCGTTGCGCTAAACAAATTGTTAAATTAGGTACTATGATAACGAATATACAATACCAACCGTTACTCAGGAAGTGTGTCACATAAATAATGCGACCCGGAGGTCACTCGCCATTAATTTCAAATGCCTGCTGTCGCTGCTCTTACCTATCGACGAGTGCTTTTGCCGCGTTCTTCTATCGTGGGAGGGTCCCGCGTGGGGTTGTCAAACCTCTCACGCGCGCGCCAGTGGCTGTGGAATACACCGAACTCCGAAACAAATAGACTAACGACTCTAGATACTGTATTAATGTAAGGATTTGATTGTTACACGTATTATTACTTTAGTTAATAAAGGTGTTTTAACATTCGTTGTACCTTTCATGAATAGATTTTTTACTGCGAAAATAAAATTGTTACACTACCTCTTTCCTAAAAGAAAAAAAATTTTTTTTTAAGGAATAAACTTTAAATATAACAAATACAAAAAATTTTTATCTTAATAATACTAGCTTTTCTACTTTCCTAACTAACTATGCAATTTTATGAATTTATTCAAATGGGGGAGACAAATAATTACAAATGCGAGTGTGTTGGTAACTACGTGTACCTGACGTCCATTGGGAGACAAAATCGGGGAGTCACAATCGGTATTAATCAAAATTGGGAGGGTCAAATTAGAAAGTCAAACACTCCACGGGACAAAAGATTAAATTCACAATGATTTTTTTTTTTTAACCTGGGGTCCTTATTCCTAACAAGGCTAATATTTATTACCTATAACCAAACATTTACAATTTATTTCTAATTCCAAAAAACTTCACTTCCAGGAGCTCAATTAGCTCTATCTACAAAAAAGGAATGCTTCCTCATCAAAACAGCATAACTATCCAAAGTATCATCACTATAAGGTGACAATCAATAGGAAGACCTTACTAATAGGTCTAAATTTAAAACACTATTATCACAAAGTGATAATCAAAACAAAAGTGACCTAACCAAAAGGTTACTTATCAAATCCAAATACAAAGTATTATCACTTTATTACAAAGAGATAATCAAAACGAAGGTAACCTAACCATAAGGTTACTTAACAAATTCAAATACAAAATATTATCACTTTATTACAAAGAGATAATCAAAACGAAGGTAACCTAACCATAAGGTTACTTAACAAATTCAAATACAAAATCGAACCAGTCATTGCTGTAATATCCTACACCCTACTGAATATCCTATCACTAAGTTCCAACAAACAACAGATCTCATTAGTGATGGACCAAATGGTGAGACTCACCAAGCCAACCTTGACCTTATCAAACCAAAGAATTTCGAACGGTCAAAAAAACAAGGAAAGAATAATCTAATATTCTCTCTACCTAGATATGTAGAAATCAGGACCAACAATCAAATAGCCCACTTACTTCTACATTGTAAAGATATCTGTTAAAGACATCTTCTAAACACATCTCTGAGTAACGCGCGAGCAAAATGACCAGCGTGCACACCAAGGCACACCTCAAACTTACAAAATCTACAAAATCTACAAAATCTCTAACCACTTATTTCACTTCTCAAACAAAATACTCAAAATTAGTGAAACGACACTAAATCAAAAATCTGGACAAAACAAAGCAAACCACTACTGCATTACTTAACATCAAAGAGATGACCGGACCGGAACTAATCGTCAGGATCATCATTTTCCTTTGGATACGACGCTTCAACTGGTTTCAAGTCCTTACGTGCCATTTCCTGCTCTTGTCCCATCTTCGTTCTCTAACTCATACACTAAATTGGAATTTTTTTCGAACTTTACTCATAACGAACTTTGGAGCTAACTTAGCGGAAAACTTATCACTAGCACTCGAGAGGACCTTATTAGCTCTCCAAACACACTCTCCGACTCGGAATGAAATGTCTCTTCTCCTAAGATTGTAGCGTTTACTCGAACGTTGATAAGCTACATGCAAATTTTCACGGACATTTCCAAAAATATCAAACAAAGGTTGACGATCCAAAACATAAGAAGGTCTACTACTGGAGACGACATCAACATCCTCACCAGGTATAAAATTATCATTATAAGCTTTTCCACTTAAAGGTACCTGACGACCAAAAACTAAAAATTTGGCGAATAGTTGGTGGACTCATGTTTTGCTGAGTTGATTGCGTATTGGATCTTTGATATCTCAATATCCCACGTATCATGTTCTTCTACGTATGAACGGATTGCTGTACCAACTGTCTTATTGATTCTTTCCACAAAATTGCATTGGGGAGCATAAACAGCATTATACCAAATCTTTTGAATTTCGTACCTTGCACACAAAGCTTTAAAAATACGTCCAATTAATTGTGGACCATTATCACAAATAACAAACTGTGGTACTCCGTAGACAAGAAATACTTTTCCTCCAAAATTTCTCGATCAAATGTGCCGTGGCACTACGCAAAGGTTGCAAAATCGAATACTTCGAGAACCAATCACCAACAACTAAGAGCCATTTATGTCCGCGTTTGGAACGAGGAAACGGACCCATCAAATCTAACGCAATGGTTTGGAACGGTAGTCCAACCTCTTTCTCCTTTCCCATCATCCCAAGGGGACCTTTATTGGGTGGTTTTGAGCACCACAAATCAAACATTTCCTACAAAATTTACGTACGTCAAAGATCATCTTTGGCCAATAATATAATTCTTGAACACGAGACAAAGTTTTAAGGAACCAAAATGTCCTGCTGAAGGGGGTCATGACATGATTTAATGACATCTATACGCTGAGATTTTGGCACTAAGTACTTCCACTCTACAACATTCGCCGAATGCGGTAATAGGAAGGTATAAACTTATAAATAAACCCATCTTCCACTTTCCATTGTGGGTAGCTTCTGGGTGACAACAAAATTTTCTTTCTCAAAGATTCATACCACAAGTCTACGCCATCAAGTTTAATCTCTACTAAATTAACTTCTGGATTTTCTAAAGGAACACCACGACTAAGACAATCTGGGACTATATTAAACTTTCCTTTCTATGCACCAAATCAAATGAATGTTGCCTTAATCGAACAGACCATCTGGCGAGTTTTCCAGTTGGATTCTGAAGATTACTCAACCAAAGTAACGAAAATGATCGGTGACAACTGTGAAGCGAACTCCTTCTACCCACGGACGAAATTTCTCAATTGCAAAAATAACTGCTAAACACTCTCTCTGTGGTGGAATAATTGCGCTCAGTACGGCTCAGGGTTTTACTTGCGTACGAAATTACACGCTCTTCTCCTTTTACATTTTGAATCAACACAGCTCCTAACCCAGTGTTGCTTGCGTCACACTCAACAATAAAGGGTGCCGAGTAGTCTGGCTGCGAAAGAAGAGGTGCAGAAACTAATGCTTGCTTGATCAACACAAATGAATTTTCTGCTTCCGCACTCCAGTTTACAGTTTGACCTTTTTTCTTACTCTTAATGAGGTCATTAATAGGCGAAACTAAAGACGAAAAATTCTTTATAAAGCGACGGTACCAGCTGCACATTCCTATAAACCTTTTAATCTCCGTTGTGGTTTTCGGACGAGGAAAGTTAACCATTGCCGACACCTTATCGGGATCTGTACGAAGTGAGTTAGAACCTACTATATAACCCAAAAATTTAAGTGTCTCTTTTAAAAAATTCGCATTTACTTATGTTTATAGTAAGGTTAGCTTCTTTTAAACGTTGCTTAACCTCCACCAATAACTTTAGGTGTTCTTCAAAAGATGACGAACATAATATTATGTCGTCCAAATAGCAAAATACATGGGGTTCAAAACGTGGACCAAAAATCGCATCTACTAAACGCTGTTGTGTCTGCGCAGCATTCTTCAACCCAAATGGCATGCATGTAAATCTAAATTGTCCTCGTGAAATAACACTGAAGGCAGTCTTATCTTTAGACGACTCACAAGAGGATTTGCCAAAACGATTTTCTCAAATCCAGAGACGAAATGTAGTTCGCACCTCTCAACATATTGAGAATTCTATCTACGTTCGCAAGGGGTACGAATCATGAACAGTTAAGTCGTTCAGGGTTCTACCATCAAACAGAAACGATATTCTCCATCTGCTTTCTTAACCAACAAAACTGGAGAGGACCACGGACTAGTACACGGTTCTATAACTTTAAGTCTAAGCATGTCGTCCAACTCCTCATTCAATATCTTACCCATATATGGTGACATGACATATGGTTTCTTGTGGAAGGGTTTGGCATTGCCTGTGTCTATGTCCATTTCGATTAGGTGAGTTCGTCCTAATCTATCGTCGCTGCTAATCTCACTAAATGAATTTATTAACTCTTGTGCTTGCACACTTGAGCATCTGAAAGGTCATGTAAACCAAATAAAGAATCTTCAGTGTTCAAAGGGATGGAAGACGAACCTATATACCCAATGTCGTTCCCAATGTTACTTTGGATAAACCAATTATTACTTCTAAAGTCAGCAACTACACCAAATAATTTTGCAAAGTCACTACCGAAGATAAATGTATGCGGTAGGACGGAACCACTAATGCATTAAGGATGCGGCAGTCATTACCTATACAAATTGGCAAATCTACTGAGCCTACAACAGACTTTATTGAACCATCAGCTGTAGTGATACCTGTTTTTGCTGAACTAAAAATTTTCAAGTCTAATTTTCTAACAATTGAAAGGGCTAAAGATCCTACCACTGAGGTAGTGCATCCCGAATCTAGAAGACCGGTAATGTCTCTATCCATTAATTTCACCATAATGTAAGGTCGATTATCACACTGCTTCTCAATGAACAAAGTATTATTCTTAGGCTTCGGAGAGTCCTGACAAAAATTTTTAACAACTGTAAGCCATCTTGACCACTCGTCTTTACAAAAGTATTTTTCTTGTTTACAAATCATAACCATGGCCTTATTACGCGGAACAGGATGCCGACCACTATGCGCCTGCCGCCTTACTGGTTTTTTGAGCATTGTGGGCATGACGTAGCCTTAACGCCTTTTCGACCACATCCAAAACAAAAAATCTTTTTAGTTGCTCTACAATCTCTGAACCAATGTCCACTACGGAGCAATTCCAACAAACAAAATTATTTCTCTTATCGGGACTAAAGGAATTACAAACTGAGGACTCCAAAGAGCTCTTATCCGCTACTGTTACTTGGGGATTAACTAATTTATTCTGAAACACCCTACTCTTAACAGCACAAACTTTTCATTCAACCCAGGAGTTTGTTCTCAAATTGATGCTTAGAGGGTTGCAAATCTTGTTAGGTTTACTAGAAGATGCTGAAACCAAGTTTAGTTTCATCAAAGAAGCTTCTTCTAACCTTTTACACAAATTTACTAAGGTAGACAAATCTTGAATGTCCGACAATGCAAGTGCTGAAATATATTCAGGAACCAAATTTCTTCTTATCATCTTAACTTTAGTAACTTCTGCTGGTTCGTTGGTCAGTCTACTAAACAGGGTTTGCATATGCGCGACAAATAAAATAATCCTTTCGTCTTTACCTTGACGACGATTTCTGATCTTTTCCCAAATGTCATCATCTGAAGAACCAGGTAGAAATCTTCCCTTAAACGTTCTAACAAGGAGTTCCAGTCTCTCAATGAACTTTTCACTGTTCTAAACCAAACTAAAGCGTCACCCACAAAAAGTTCACATGCTGATCCAAATAAATCAGCTTCGGATACCTTACGAGATTGTGCTAAATCACTAACTCTATCTAAAATGAATATAGTTGTTTGGGATCACCTGAGAATTTTACAGGCCATGAACCTATAGGTACGGAAGGCGTTACATACGAAGTCGAATGAATAGGTGCACTAGCAACTGAAGGAGATACTACAACGGACCGATCCAAATAGGTGGACTCTGTACTTTTATTGATTTTATCGTATAAGTCAGCTTCAAGGGTTAATATCGTTGCTACTGTCTCATTTCTGAACTTAATTGCTTCCTCGGAATTTACTTGAAGGATTTTCATGCGCTTAACTCGCCCCGAAAGGTGGTTTAACCTTGAACAAGCTCTCCTAAAAATTGAGTCTGATGAGTCACCTTCAAATTCGGACACAACATTACGAACTGACTCGACTGAAACTGAAATTTCTTTACTTTCCGTTGCAAAGTCTACTTCATAACACGAAAGATCAATCAAACAACCAGGCTTATCTATTTCTTTAGCCAACAATCTACCTAAAATTTTCCTTTCTCCAACACTTGTCTCTCACTCACCACTCCTCTGATTCTTAGTTCATACTCCAATTCTTCTTTAAGTAGACAAACAATTTGGAATTTTTCCGACATGATTACTCAAGCCTAATGGAATCAAACCGATAAATCTAACTGATCCGAACCTTACAAAAGTTATCAAAACAAATTCGTACTACTAAAGGTAAAAATCAAAAGATGTTTTTGGTAAAATTATTTTGCCAAAACAATATCAAAAAAATTATAAGGGGTCAAAGTAGAATGAAAGTCAAAAGTAAATTTGACCAAATTAATTAATTGACTGTATGGGGATTAACATTACAACCAATCTTTTATCAAAAGCGAACAAACAAATCTAAATGTCAAATAGACTTTAAGCAAACAAATTTCGGAGCAAAATAATTTTTGGACAAATGGACTTCAAAGCAAAATAAATTTTGAGCTAACAAATTTCGAAGCAAATTAAATTTTGAACAAATAAATTTCGAAGTAAATCAAATTATGAACAAACAAATTTCGAGGCCCCAAACGTTGCCGGCGCCAGTGTAACGAATTTTCCTGGCCAATCCCACACATGGGTGCCAGTGAAATGTTTTCCTATATTTCTCTGGCCGACACTACTTTATTATCACCATGCTCCAAGTCAGGTGTCTGCAAAACAAAGTCTTCCGACGTAACTAGGGTCTATTCCTTGGGTAGAGCTATGAGCAATGGGGGGTAAGTCGAAATCTGTAGGGGGTCACACTCAAACTAAAACAAACAGGCGCCACCAAGTCCAGATTGATTTATGTTAATGGCATGGCAAATTTCTAAGGGCGGACGTGGAGACCCAAAGAAAAAAGATCGCCTTCGCTGACACAAAACTTGTCTTAACAGAATAAGACGCTGTTCCTGTAAGGAAAAATAATAATTAAGTCACATAGAAAATGGGAACACAATTTGCGTCCCTCAAATATACCTAAAATGCATAGAGAATATTTTCTACATAAGGGTGTCATAAAATTTAACTCTTATTGCTTTTTGTTTATCAGGTCTGATCAAACTAGATCAGAATAAAAGACTTTAAGCGTGGATTATAAATTTACTAGAGAATTTTTCCGTTTCTGTAAATAAAATTCAATGCTATAAAATAAAATGAATACTTGAAATACTTGCAAAGTTAATGTAAGGTTTATCAACTTGATCCTTACTCAAATATATTACAATCCAGTGTGACTGGTTATACTAAGGTTTCATAACCCAATCAGATCTGTGTAGGTCATTTACAAATTAATATACAAAATTTTCTCTTTAAGTTAACGGTATTAAAATCAATTTGAAGTCAAAATATTCACAAAGATATTCTCTAATTTTATCAAAGGTGGTAGTAATGTAATACTAAACATCTGTTAGCAATTGTGCAATTGTTGACGGCATATTTCAAACAAACAGGTGACGTAACCGCAGCTGTTAATTTATGTTGAAGCCACGTGTAGTCACATATCTACGAAACTAAGTGAAATTAAATTTGATACTGGAGAAAACCAGCTTAGCTACAGATAAACTGAATAACAAATTTGTACTTCTATAAAACGAAACGAAATAATGTGCTTTCAGAATGAAGTACTGAGGAAGTTCTTAAATCTACTACGAACCAAATCCCGGCTGCTGTCCTTGGTTAGATTGGGAACTGCATCCCCGTGCGGAATCTGCAGCTAATTATTCCTGCTTTCCATGCTTCAAATACAGGTGTTGCAGCGAAGTGTGTTTCTTACTTTGATTCAAGGCTGCATAACTTTGTAGCGTAATCTTCCGTTGTCTAATCTTAGTTACAAATGTAATTTTTCATTGCGTAGTCTATGAGTTAGAGTTTCTAAATTGTAGATTCTAAGTTGTCGTTGCGCTAAACAAATTGTTAAATTAGGTACTATGATAACGAATATACAATACCAACCGTTACTCAGGAAGTGTGTCACATAAATAATGCGACCCGGAGGTCACTCGCCATTAATTTCAAATGCCTGCTGTCGCTGCTCTTACCTATCGACGAGTGCTTTTGCCGCGTTCTTCTATCGTGAGAGGGTCCCGAGTGGGGTTGTCAAACCTCTCACGCGCGCGCCAGTGGCTGTGGAATACACCGAACTCCGAAACAAATAGACTAACGACTCTAGATACTGTATTAATGTAAGGATTTGATTGTTACACGTATTATTACTTTAGTTAATAAAGGTGTTTTAACATTCGTTGTACCTTTCATGAATAGATTTTTTACTGCGAAAATAAAATTGTTACAATGTTTAAGTATAATTTACGAGTAAAGATAAGGTTTTAGAAGCAACTAATTGCATCAAAATAAATTATCAGGAAACATAGATAAAGTGGCATTCCAAATATTTAATAATTATGTCGAAAATATCAACACATGTATAAGAAAACGCATTCTAATACGTCACTAAATACGTGACTAGAAAGAATACATTTGTTCAGAAAACTAATATTATGTAACAAACAAATAAACACCAGGCGGTTCATTATATGATAAGTTTTGGACTTTTAAACTACAAACATAAAATTACGTGATTGAATATGGGTAATAATTGGGAATCCCAAGAAATAACTATATAATACAGAACGCTTACGTGACTGATAAAGCATTGTCACCAAGAATTCGACAGGGATTTTGAGAAATACCGAGTCCTGCCAGAGATAAGGCAAAGTACAAGCCTTGATCAATAAACACGCCAATGGAAACGATTGGTGTGAAGGGCTTATAAATACGATAGGAAGAATAAATAGGTGAGTTCATATTCAACCAAGCACAAACTATGCTCGAATGCAGTAGAAATTTACGTGATAAAATTAATTAGTGAAACGATAAATTTCGGAATAAGTAAAGTTTGAAAGTGTAAAAATTGTGCGATGAAAAATAAGCCGATCTACAAATAGACGCAAGTTAAACAATTAATTAAATTAATTTTAATATTTAACAAAACAGGGCTTTTTGTTGAGACGGCTTTTGTTGATGCCACTTTCGTTGATGCCACTTTTGTAGATGCCACTTTCGTTGATGTCAGTTTCGTTGATTTCATATGTACTAAGTTGATATTTAAGTTTATATGCAAGTCGATGTTCATGTCGAGATCTAAGCCTTAACACAAATCTAAAAATACGTCTGAAAGTGCGATCAAAAAGGTACTCAAAGTTAATTCAAGGAAAAATACCAGAAATCAAAAATGGATAATTCTGGCCAATAAGTAGAGCGGACATGGCAAGGGATGCAGGCCATAGACACTATGAGGTAACTCCAGCGACCGTTCCAGGTAAGCGATTTTTAAACATTTATTATTTAAAGACTGTTTCAAATTTAATATTTGCTATACATTATATATTTGTAAGAGTCATCAAAAAGGTCATTTGAGAATTTGAAAACTGGGAAATCATCTTAGAACGTTGGAAGATACTTGAGAGTAATTAAAAGATATTTTTGCTGGCTTTCAGGAAAGCATCAATTCTGTCCAGGGGATAATTTTGTGGTTACACAACATTTTACATATTATCAATTATTATATTGTGTGATCTTTAAACTGCCTTATTTGAATCCATTTAAAGGGTTAAATAATATTTATTATTAGGAAGTCGAGCATTCAGTGAGCTAGTCGTGGTAAACAGGAAAGTATAGAAACGCTGCACGTCGATGTAATTATTCAAATAGTTCTTTTCTGATCACCACCGCTCTGTGTATTTTAATCTCCTGAAATTTTGAATCTGCCTCAGCTAGCCCAGTTTAATTCACACAGAGTGCACAACGTTACGATAATCAAATAGTTTACCCCTTTTTCCCTAAAACTTTATTTGATTTGAATGATAAAACGAAGTCGATTAATATTTGTATAATGAGAAGAAAAAATGATTTACACTTCACAGCTTAATGTGTTTGACTGTATGATAAAATTAGCCCCTGAATCAAATAACAATAAATTTTATATTAATTATCTCCAAAATTTATAGCTCTTTTTTTATTTTAAAGCCAGCAAAACGTCGTTTGTACTCTATTGGAATTTCTCTGAACGTTCAAGGTTTTTTCTTGTTTATGAAATTTTTCACGTATCAAAATAAATTTTTGTTGACTCCTTACATAAATTATTCAAGTTTAAAATACGTTCAAAAATAGTAAATAAGAAATAATGCCTAAATATGATCAATGTTCAAATATAATAAATAGTAAATAAAGTCTTATGCAAGATAATTCTGACCTGTAGTTTTTCTTGAGCGTCTTTTAGCTGCGTGCCGTGGATCAGTACCCCAATATTGCTTTTAATTGAGTTTCTTAGTCTCCAAGTTCTACCCCGTTTAATGTGATCTGCCTTAGATTTTCATAACATCGTAATGTCCTTTGATTTATTCTTGGATTTATTCTTAGAGTGTCCTTAAATTTATCCTTAGAATTGTTTTTAGACTATCCTTACTTAGAGCCCTGACTTATAAATATTTTAGCTAAATTAATTAATAAATTTTTACTTACGTTTTCTAACAAGCGGTCAAGCATGTTTCATATATTTTCACTATATAATTAATTCAAAATATTTTATAACATCACTCTTCACAAAATTTTCATTGTTTAATTCGAATATTTACTCGACGCGTAAATTCTTAAGTATCAGTGATTCAGCTTGTACGTGATTCAAACTAAGACTGCCCGCTTATCAAACCTGCCACATTTTATAGCCTAGGCCCCATTTAAATTTATTGGTTTATCTGAGCTGTTGTTCAAAGTGTATGACCAACCATCAGTTGTTTCGAATATTTGTGGTATTTTACAGGTTTATCACTGATATTGCCTTATAGAAACGATACGTTGATCACGTAGGTTTATTTATATTTCTGGTTTGTATTTAATTTATAGCGTCTGTTTTGATGTTGTTGCAGAAATCTCTAATTCGTTTTGGCATGGTATTTCACTTATGGCGTTGTTTGTCAAGTTAATACGTTTGAGATCTGCATTAACTTCATGTAGAAAATCAAGTAGGCAAAGTGACGAAAATTAACATATTTCTGTTTACATTTTTGCGTTTTCGAAGCGTATTTATTTTAAAGAATGCGTTTCTTATCAGGACACTATGCTATCTGCTTTCATTATCACTTGTTTAATGTGAATTGTATTATGATTTTTCTAGGTTTTTACTGCATTTCACGAGTATTAATTTTACAATCTATGAATATTTTTGGTTTAGGACAATTTTGATTGAGTGTAGAGTTATTTCTTTTGTTGAACGAGTGTGTATTATTGAATGATTTGCTACTCGGCATCAATTAAAGTCAATTGCGATCCTTATACAGGGTGTTAAATGTTTGCTCTTTGCATAATATATAAATTACGTATTCCTAATGCTAAAAAAACATTTTAATTATAAAAAGTACAAAATTCGCCAATTATGCAAAAAGCAAATATTAAACCCACTGTATAAAATTTACAATTAACTTTAATCATTGAAAGGATGCTCATTCTTCAAAGGTTCAATCACAGTCAGTAAGATAAATAATTTTGTACGCCATCCAATTCATTTTAATACAGTAATGCATGCATAAACTTTAAATAAATACGCATGAGGAACATCTATAAGTAAGACAAACACGCAATAAATACTATTCAAAACCAACGCATTGGTGTAAAGAAAATAAACAAAAATACTCTCAATAAACAGATTTTTCAGATCAAACATGTTTTATAAACGCAGGAAGTAAACAAACGCATTCAATTACGTCATTATAAAATTTGCCTACGTGATCTTCATGTAAAATTAACACAAAACCCAAACAGATAAACAAAACAAAAAAACATACGGTTGGCTTCGTGCGAGTTAAAAATTGCTTAATAAAATAGAAATACGTGATTTGAAAAGGTTCAATGTATCAAAATCCCCAATATAAAACCAGATGTCTACGTGATGGATTAAAGCATTGCGATGAGAAATTGGGATAGTGACTACATGGAAATCCAAAGGCTGGCGCGATAAGTCAAAGTACAACGCCTCAATCAACAAAATAAACTGGATAAGCCGATTGTACAGGTGATAGGCGGGTCTATAAATAGCTCACGAGCTGATAAACGAGGCAGTCTTTCTACGACCAAGGCACGCTCATACTTACATGAAAATAACACGCGAAGTTAAAATATCAAATTAAATAATAATCTAAGTGAAAGTTGGTGATTGAAAAATTTCAATAATAGTACAAGTGCAAATATACGACAGGATTTTGCCGTTTAATAGTTAAAACGTAAATCCAAAATTTTAATTAAACCTAATTTTAATATTTATTAACTTAGGACTCTAAGAACTTATTCAAGCGGCTATCTGAAAATATATTTGAGAATATACCTAAGAACTTATTTTAGAGTTGAGTTAAGAATTTATCTAAGCGCTAAAATAAGCATTGATCTAAGGATCTACCAAGAACTAAATTAAAAGATTAACCAAACTGTACTACGCAATTAATTAAGCAACTACCAAACAAAATCAATACGAAACTGAAAACAATCCAAAGACACTGGTCAACAGCACGCAATGGCAGTTCTAAGAATTGGAGCACGCAGAGACACACAAGGAAAAACAACAAGTCAGAGTTAAAAATATTCTTTAATAGCATAAAGCATTATTTTCTTTTTGAACATTTTAATTTTTGCACGTACTGAAATATCTATGTAAAGGGTCATGAAAAATTTTATTGATACGAAAATTACGTAAAGGGAAAAGAAAGTCATTGAACGTTCAACGTACTTTAAGTAGTATACAGAGTTATTTTTGCTGACTTTAAACTGATTAAAGGTTGTTATAAGTTGGGGACAAATCGATTTATATTGTCACTTTGATTCAGGGATTTTCCTAATTAAGGGAATATTATTATAGAGCTACAAATTATATATATATTTTTGGTTATTAAATTTTGATTAATTTTGTTTATCTCGTTCAAATAGGAAGTGTTAGAGAAAAGGGAGGTAAAACTTCTCTGTTATCGTGTTGTTGTACACTCTGTGTTGGGTTGAGCTGAGCTAGTCGAGGCACAACAAAATCAACTGTGTGAAATTTAAAATTTACCCTAGGTTATTTAGAGACAGAGCGGTGGCGAGTAGTAGGCAACTGAACGTTAAATACTTCGGAGTAGCGATATCATAGCAATATATATTGCTATGCTATAGCCCTTTTGGGTTTTAAGCCCCTACGATGGGTGCCATTATATTGCTGTGATATCCCTTATAAATCCCCACGATTTGTACGTTATATTTTATTTGTTTACCACGACTAACTCACTGAATGCTCGACTTCCTAATAATAAATCTTATTTTACCCTTTATATGGATTCAAATAAAGCAGTTCAAAATCACACAATATAATAATTGATAATATGTACAATGTTGTGTAACCTCAAAATTTTCCCCGGTATAGAATATTTACATCGACCAAATTTATGTTTTCCTGAAAGCCAGCAAAAATATCTTTTAAATACTCTGAAGTATCTTCGAACGTTCTAAGATGCTTTCCTTGTTTTCATCTTTTCAAAAGATCTATTTGATGACTCTTACAAATACATAATGTATAGCAAATATTAAATTTGAAACATTCTTTAAATAATAAAATGTTTAAAAATCGCTAACCTGGAACAGTCACTGGAATTGCCTCTGTGGTCTGCATCCCTTGCTATGTCCGCTGTACTTATTGGTCAGAATTATCCATTTTGGATTTCTGGTATTTTTCCTTGAATTAACTTTGAGTACCCTTTTGATCGCACTTTCAGACGTATTTTTAGATTTGTGTTGAGGCTTTGATCTCGACATGAACATCGACTTGCATATAAGCTTAAATATCAACTTATTACATATGACATCAATGAAACTGACATCAGCAAAAGTGGCATCAACAAAAGCCGTCTCAACAAAAGTCCTGTTTTGTTAAATATTAAAAATAAATTTAATTAATTGTTTTACCTGCGTCTATTTGTAGATCGGCTTAGTTTTCGTCGCACAATTTTTGCACTTTCAAATTTAACTTATTCTGAATTTTAACGTTTCACTGATTAATTTAATCACGTAAATTTCTACTGCATTTCAGCATAGTTTGTGCTTGGTTGAATATGAACTGAACTCTTTATTTATTTCCTACCAATCGTTTCCATTGGCGTGTTCGTCGATTAAGGCTTGTACTTTGCCTTATCTCTGGCAGAACTCAGTATTTTCTCAAATTCCCTGGTTTAATTCTTCGACGAAATGCTCCATCAATCACGTAAGCGTTACAGTATTTTGTTAGAATTTCCGATTATTGCTTTTATTCAGTGACGTATTTAATGTTTGTCGTTTAAAAGTCCAGAGCTTATCATATAGTGACCCGCCTGGTGTTTATTTGTTTGTTACAGAATGTTGGTTTTCTGAACAAATGTATTCTTTCTAGTAACGTATTTAGTGACGTATTAGAATGCATTTTCTTATACATGCATTGATATTTTTGACGAAATTATTAAATATCCAGAATGCCAGTTTATCTATTTTTACCGATAATGTATTTATATTGATGCAATTAGTTGCGTTTAAAACATTATCTTCACTTATACATTATACTTAAAACATATTACACGACGTACATATTATTATTTTAGCTAAATGGTATAGGATTATTGCAGAATGAGTTTCTTTCTTATGCATTAAATCAAATATAATATGTATATAGTGTCCTCGCAATTGACTTTTTGTAGAATAGTCGATTTAATCCTATAATTGATGGAATTCTTTGATTTTCTTAAAGTTAAAGTTATTTATATCTATCCTACGACCTCTATGACTTAATCTACCTTTAAACTACTCATATCATATATATATATATATATATATATATATATATATATATATATATATTTTAAAATAAGTAAGTTTAACGAGTCTTAAATTAATACAAAGTAAAAAGGATTATTGGCAAGTGACTCAAATTTAGCCACGAGGGCATATATATTGTTGTGGATTTATAGGGTAAATAGGTGTAGACAATAAAATTTTAGCAACCGTGTATATAGAAATAGGAGCAAATTATTTACGCGCCAAATTAATTAATTTATATAGTGAAAACCGACGGGTATTAAGGAATTTTTCTATATTTAAAGTGGAATGTTAAAATTACATAAAGGAAGAAAAGATTTAAAGTACATAAAAGCTCAAGGATACGCATAAGAAATTATAATAATTTAATAAAACGCATGGAAGCAAAGTGGGAGCGTGCATGCATTAGAAAATCAATAATTTCAAACGCAAATGTATTCAATTATAAAAGCCAACGTTCGTTATACAAATACTAAGAAAGGAAGAAACCAAAAATTGTTATTTTATAAACGGTCGGTTGTTTCAAGAAACACCTGTTGTTAAATGTCACATTCAGGGAACTTAAATAAACGTTAAGACAAAATTCCATAGAAATTGTTGGCAACGGTCGATTTGTATAAACTGGTAAATATCAAATGCCTTAAGGAGTGAGTGGAATAAACGATCGATAATACAAAACAGACAAAGAAACGTATAAATAAAGCGTTGGATAGAAGTCACGTAAGATATACACGGGTATTTGTGATGGACGACTACGATATCGATTTTCTGTAACTTAAGAGGGGTTCTAAAGAAGAAAACAGATATGTGTAGAACGGAGATAGATAGCTGAGGGGCGGAGCGTCTGAACGGGGGAAAATTCTATCATTGGTCGATGGCCAGCAGTTTTCAAGAAGTGCGCGTTCGTGACGGTGGTAAACTAAAATTCTAGATAACAACATGACGAAAGTGGGAATTTTAAAGAAGTCAGTGTTCGTTACATTAAAAATTTTAGGAAGCGGCTTCGAAATTAAGCTATTTAAGCGAAACAGGTTTCAATGGGGGTGGAATAATATAAATAAACGAACGAAGATATTAAAGCTCTCTTTCTTTTGAATTAGATCTGAATACGGGTTCAGACCTACAAGAATAGTAGTAAATGCTATTACCGTTGTCAATTATTGTGTGTGTTCAGTAAAGTTGCATTAAACATCCTGTTTAAAAATGATGAAAGCTGTAGTAGCGTACCGCTTGTTATAAAAGTGATATTGCACGAGTTTGTGCTTGTTAGATAAAAGATGCCTCTGCTACAACAAGGCTATTACATTAAGGGGTAATATTTGGGGTAAGCGAAGCCGAGAACGTAATTTGTATGCACGAAATATTTGGTATGGAATGTTACTTTTGAGACGAAGCTAAAATCTGGGGAGAAGAACAGTCATGGTAGTGGAGGTTTGCATAGTGGGAATCTGTGGATCCAGGCATCAGCGTAGTAGATGGACACAACGACGAGGGTTTCTGGTAATCATCTTCAGTGGTGACGAGGAACGTAGGTGACTCCAGGTAACGACTTTAAATTTCTGTTTTTGTATAAACATTTGTGCTGATATTTTGGTGTTTGTGTTTGACTTATTGGTGGCGTATTTATTAGCTTTAAAACTTGTTAAAAAAGGTCCATGTACAGGACAATTAATTTTGATTATTAAGAAAGGGTTTATTGATGTTATATTAAAGGTTTATTCATGCTATAAATTGTGGTTGTAAGAGGTAAACGGATCTGTAAATTTGTTTTCAATAAAGTGTAAAGTTAAAAAACATTTACAAAAACTGGGTTATAATAAGCTCACAATAGAACCAGTATGAAGTCACACTAGGGTTGAATGTGGGGCCCATCTACTCATATTATGTAGAATTTTTGTTAAAATAATTTAAAAATCAAGGACTTCAAGCATTTAAAAATTGAGCTGGGAACAATTGTACCAAACCGTTTGTACCCAAGTGTAAATATTTTATCTGTTAATATGTGTAAATAAAAGGTTGTATGGTTGTTGTATTATTTTGGTAATTTCATTTGACGGTATGTGTGTGTGACAGAGGTATGTACTTAAAATGATAGGTATTCAAGAAGAGGCCGATTGCTGAGGTAGCCAGGATGAGCAGAGAAATCCGAAGACGTCCAAAAGGGTAAGGACGTTTTTTAAAATTTTTCGAAAATTTTTATGTTGACACAGGAGTGGGCACGAATTTTACTGAGGTTCCACGGCATATATATATATATATATATATATATATATATATATATATATATTGCAGTGGAAGTCGGGATTTAGCTTTAACATCGAGCCCCACTTATTGGGCCAACATAAAATTTAAAAAAAAATTTCAAATTTAAATTCCTTACCTTTTTATTAAGACGCCTTCGAATTTCTTCTGCTTCCCTGGCTAGCTCAGCAATCGGCCTATTCTTGAATACCTAATTTTACGTACACACCTCTTTCACACTCACACACCATCAAATAAAATTACCAAAATAATACAACAACCATACAACCTTTTATTTACACCTATTAACAGATAAAATACATTTACACATGTGTACAAACAGTTTGACACAATAATTACCAGCTCAATTTATTGTAAGTTTTAAAGTCCTTGATTTTAAAATGATTTTAAACAAATTAGATTAGATATGAGTAGATGAGCCCCACATGTAACCCTAAATTGACTTCGCACTGGAGTATTGTGAGCTCATTATAACCCAGTTTTGTTTGTATATGCCTTTTAAGCCTTGCATTAATGAAATCAAATTTACAGACCCGTTTACCCTTTACAACTCAATTTATATCCTGAATAAATTTTTGATATATTCTAAATACACCCTTTTGCAATACTCAAAATTAGTAAATTGTCCAGTACATGTATCTTTTAAAACAAGTTTCTAAAACCATAAATATGCCACCAAAAAGTCAACCACACAACACAAAATTTCCACAAATGTTTATATAACAACAGAAATTTTAAAGTAATTACCTGGAGACACCTTAATTCTTCATTCCCGTCGGAGATGGTTACCAGAAACTCCTCGGCTTTGTTTCCATTTACTATACTGCTTGCCGGATCCACAGCCCTCTACTATCTGATATCTCTGCAAGATAGTCGCTTCGTCTCATAGTACCATTCCATAGCCATATATCACGCATATAAAATTGATTACCAGTTCTGCTTACCCCCATATATCATGCATCCATTTAATAATTTTTGTCGTAGTAGCCGGGCCTTTTATTTAAATACGCACTAACTCGTACATCACGTTAATAACTTGAGGTCCGCTACTACAGTTTTATACTTTCAACTACAATATTAAAGGTAACTTTACTACACACAAACTACTAACCAAAAGCTTTATTATTATGGTGGTCTGAATCAGTATTCAGCACTTGATGGAAGTAAAAGAGAAGCGAGCTTTAATATTTTCGCTCGGGTATTTATATCATTATTTCATCCCCCTATCGGACCCGTTTCATTCGAAAAGCTTATTTTCCAAAGCGACTTCTAAAAATTTTGAGCGTAACCGTCTCTAAATTCCGCAAAATTTCTCCCGTTCTACGTGCTATATACTTAGAATTTGTTTTCTACCTTCCCGTGTGCATTCTTTTCAAAAACTGTCGACTCTCAACCAATTACAAAGTTTTCTGTCGTCACCAAACTCCGCCTAACCGCTATTTATCTTTGTTCTATACATGTTTGCTGTCTTTTTTCAAACCCCACAGAAACTCGATATTGTTGACGTCCCTCATCAACTCCACGTGTATATCTTACGTGACTTTCAATCTAACGCTTACTCTATACTTGTCTCTATCTGTTGTATATTACCGATTGTCCATTCCACTCGCTCCTTAAGATATTTGTTACCCTAGCTGTTTATACAAATTGACGGTTGAAAACAATTTCTATGAAATCTTATATTAACGTACGTTCAAATTCTCTGAACGTAACATTTAACAAGCAGGTGTTTCTGGTAATTATTGACCGTTTGAAAATAACAATTCCTCGATTTTCTGCTTCTTAGTATCTGATAAAACTGAGCGTTGGCTTTTGAAACGTATATATTTGCGTTTGAAATTATTGATTTTCTTATGCAAGCCGCTTCCCTATTTGCTTTGGTGCGTTTGCTTAAAAAAATTATGATTAATTATGCGAATCCTTGAACTTCTATATGCTTTGAAGCTTTCTTCCTTCATGTAATTCTAACATTCTAATTATTAAATATAAAAATACCTTAATACTTGTCCGTTTACACTAAATGAATTAAATTAATTTGGCGTGTAAATAAGTTGCTCTTTTCTATATACATGGTTGCTGAAATTTTATTGTATACACCTATTTCCCCCTTTAAATCCACAACAATATATATATATATATATATATATATATATTGTTATAACAATATATATGTATATATATTTATATATATATATATATATATAAATATATATATTGTTGTGGTAAGGCCTCGTTTTGAGGCGTTAGAAAAGAGTGCAGTAATAAAATACTGCAATTTGTAGAGTTGAAATTATTCACTTACCATCGTTTTTAACTTTGTCTGACTAGCTCAACGGAATTTACGCATTTTTCAAAATAAAATAAAACGCAGCACTATCACAAAGCATTTATACAATATGAAATATTTTCTTTCATACAAAAGCATTTACAACATCGTTTCTTTCAAACATAAAATAATTTCTAAGAAGTAAAAATATTGTTTCTTACCTTACATTTTATTTACAGAATTAAAATTACTCTTTTCGAGGATCGTTTTACCTCGTTATAAATTATTCCCACGCTGATAAGATTTGTTATGGCCAGAAAAAATCCTTACCATATAATTTATTAAAGGTCAGAATATTTCGAACTCTGAACACAAACTCCTGGTAAAAAAAGTCCCTCACACAAAAAAAATTATTAGGGCTATCTTAAACTCTATATCTAAATACTCTGATATCAGTCTAGATTAAATCTAAAATAATACTTCCAGAATCCACAAAAACACTTCGTAATTAAAATCTTCTTATTTTAAAATAATGTCTAATATGCTTACAAGTTCTTCAAATTAAAATTCCTGACTTCCAACAGTAATTATCAAAGTACCTTTTTGGTTAGCCCTTTTTTCGATTATTTATTAAAATTGTTAAAGTAGCGTTGTCTTGAAGAATTTTTCTTGTGCATTGTAATTTATAATTTCATTTTCTTATGTAATTTAAAAACACAGCGTTTTATTCATTGGCAGCCTTGCAATTATAAAACTACAATATGTTTACTACATATTTCTATTGCTATCTTCGCATAGCAACAGCACGCTTTTTAATTAAAATAACATTTCGGATGAATGAAATCAAATGAATGAATTTGAATGAATCCCCTCTTTGATAAGCGCTTCCTTATATACAAATTGGTTCTTTTCGAAAATTTACCTCAATAATCTCGAACATTATGATGTAATCTTTTCAAGGAATGCCCAATTAACGTGTAAATTTGTCGAGTTTAATGACCCTCTTACCTCATTCCAGGTACTGTGATGCGTTCTATATGTCCTTGTCTTACCTATACACTATTGTTGTGCTTCGCATGCTAATGCAAAAAGATAATCGATTAATCCAGGGATTGTACGAGTTATTTTCAATGTTCAAGCTGCTTCTTGAAAAAAAATGTTTACCTATTAATACGAATTTGACGTATTTAGATATCTTGATGACTCGTCTTCTAGAAAGTTTTTAGAATCAATTGCTACAATTCACGGGTTAATTAATTTACTTTGATTGCTTTTTAATGCAAAGGGGTTTGTGCTTTATAGAAAATATTTGCTTTCACTACACAAAATTATTTATTAATTTTGGATTTTTAAATACACGTTGATTTTAGTTTCTCAAACTAAATGTCCATTTTGAACGAAACTGCGCCTTGACGACGTTCTAAAATACTAGAACAGGTAGAATGGCTTGCACGTTTCAATGAGCTAAAAGCCGAACTATAGGTTTAACCAAATTAGTGGGGTCTTTAATGAGGAACCAGACTAAGACAGGTTCCCGAAAGAGGGTAGCAGCTTTTTCAGTACTTAGAGTGGCAGAGACCATAGGGGTCGGTATGACGTGCTAAGACACACTACTGCGATGTAGAAGGAAACGGAAAACCATCACATTACCTCCCAAGTACACTGTGTACAGAAATTGTTAAACATGATGGCACCCTCTGGGTAAAAAATTCCGAAGGTAAAATAATCTCAAATTTGGATCTTCGGGAGCGGACTACTTCGGGGGATGGGATCCCAAAGAATAGACAAAGATCCGTGAACATTCTGCAATTCGGAGCATGGAATGTCAGAAGTATGAAGCAAGTAGGTAAGCTAAAGAACCTGAAACTCGAAATAGATAGGTTAGCACTAGACATAGTAGGAATTAGCGAAGTCCGCTGGTCAGAGGCGGGGATTTTGGAGTAGAAATTTCAGGGTGATTCATACAGGGTCAGAGGAAGGAAATTCGGGTGTAGGGATAGTTATGCGAAAAAAGATAGGACTGGGTGTAGAAAACTACTTACAAAAGAACGAAAGAGTACTCATAGTTAGATTTGAATCTAAACCAGTAAATACAGTAATAATACAAGTATACATGTCCACCTCCAGCTACAGTGAGGAAGAGGTAGAGGCGATTTACCAAGATATCGAAGACATACTAAGATACGTAAAAGGACATGAAAATTTAATAATTACGAAAATTTTAATGCAGTGGTAGGTGAGGCTGGGAAGGAGCGATAGTAGATTTATTTGGTTTATGCACAAGAAATGACAGGGGAAATAGGCTGGTAGAATTTTGCGACAAGAACAACTCAACCATCACAAATACATTATTTCAACATTATGCTAGAAGACGATACACGTGGAAGATGCCAGGAGATATAGGAAGATATCAAATAGATAACATTATTATTAGACAACGGTTTAGAAATCAAGTAAAAGACTGTAGAAGCTATCCGGAAGCAGATATGGACACTGATCACAATATGAAAGATATCGGGGAAATTTCTGATACGAAGGAAGTAGAAACAGAATGAAATAACATTAAATCCAGCTTAGACATGGCGGCCAGAGATATTCTAGTGTATACACATAAACAAAAAAAAGAAACCATGGACAACAAAGGATATCCTGAATTTAATAGAAGAAAGACGAAAATACAAAAATAGATCAGACGAAACAGGAAAACAGAGATACAAAGCCATAAAATGGGAAATTATTTGCAAATGCAGAAAAGCTAAAGAACAATAGATTGATGAAAAGTGAAAAGAGGTACAAACTAAGGTGGAAATAGGAAAGACAGACGAAGCATACAAATTAATTAGAATGAATTTTAGTGATATAAAACCATATAGTAAAAATATAAGGGACGCAGGAGGAAACATCATTATAGAAAATGTAGAAAAAGTAGGTAGATGGCAGGAATATATAGGGAATTTATATTCAGTAGAGGAATTAACAGCATTAGAACAGAAATATACATTGAAAATGATGACCTGGGATATCCTACACTTAGAGATAAGTTTGAATTAGCATTAAAGAGTCTGAAAAATAGTAAAGCGCCGGGTACAGATAAGGTGCAAGCAGAAACTCTAAAAGCCGCTGGACAAGCAGTAACAGAACGTCTCTTCCGATTTGTAACCTATATGTATGAGACAGGCGAGATACCTAAAGATTTCAAACGTACCATTATAGTAACTATATCAGAAAAAAGAGGCGCGGATAGATGGGAAAATTTTCGAACAATAAGCTTGACAGCACACGTTGTAAAAATATTAACTAGAATTGTACAAAGGCGAATGGAAAAACGAGCTGAAGAAATACTGGGAGAAGATCAATTTGGGTTTAAGCGAAACAGGGGAACACGGGAGGCTATTTTAGCTCTGAGGGTGATAATGGAGAAAACAATAGAGAAGGGGGAAAGTGTGTATATATATATATATATATATATATATATATATATATAAGGTTTGTAGATCTGGAAAAAGCATTCGACAATGTAAAATGGAAAAAAATGTTCGAATTACTCAATAAGATTAGAATGAGTTTTAGGGATAGACGGATAGTACATGAGCAACTCCTATAACTCTACCATATCCAACGGGTAGAGGCCCTTACTGCTCCGGATTATCAAGCGAGAATGACTTTCTGTGAGTGGTTTTAGCGAACAGCTGCTGATCAGTAATATTTCGCTGATAACATCCTTTTCACTGATGAAGCTGATTTTACTAAAAATGGAATATTTAATTTCCACAACAATCACGCTTGGTGTGACAAGAATCCTCATGCTATCGTTGAAGCCAGATACCAACAACGTCTCTTTAAACATCTGGTTAGGCCTGATAGAGGATTGGTTGTTAGGACCGATTGTTTTGCCACAACGCTTTTCAGGTCTTGCATACCTCGAGTTCTTGGAAAATACTTTACCTGAACTTTTATATTATTTACCTCTAAATCTGAGACTGAACCTCTAGTTTGTGCAAGATAGTTATAATTATAATCTATTTTATGTTAAAATGCAATAACATCTTAATAAAGCAAACTTATTCTTCAATTGCGATAAACTTGCTGTTATCTCGTAAACAGTTAATTTGCGGACATATGTTTATTATGACTTTCAACCTTATTTTCAATCGTACTACATGCCCTTAAAATCTTTAAACGAGGTTTCAAAACACCCTGTATAACATACTGCAGGTTTTAAAACTCAAAAATTTCTGGTAAAGCATAGCATTCTCTCTTAAGCTCTCAAGGAGGTCAAAGCTGACTTTGTTCCCGGACGCTAAATATAACGATTTAAGCTCATAATTAATATGACTCACTTTTTGAACAAACACCTTAGCAGTCGGTTTTTATATAAACTAAATTAACAAAATAAACGTGAAAACGACCACAAATAACTTAAACCGACATCTTAATAACAGATAATGCTAAAAAAATGCAATGACTGTATAGAGTTGCCGATTTCAGGTATACATATAACATTCTTCGCGTTCTTTAGCAACTAATTTATGTGAGAAACATCATAGAATTTGAATTAGAGGTTATTTATTTGTGAAAAAAAATTTAACAAGTCCAAAAAACTGAAATATCGTTTCGATTAAAAATAAATTTTAAATGGGGGCAAAATTGTTTGAAATTAATTTACTGGTGACTAAAATATCCGTTAAGTAGTACAACATTATAAATAAGATATTTCCTTTTTGATAAGTGCCAATTAACATTCTTCTGTAACAAAATCGCAATGATTTGAGTAGATTTAAAAAGTCTTAATTGAATGAAATAAAATACTAAATACCTTTCGCGATATCAATCAAATTAATCGAAGAGTTTCTTAAACACCTTTAGTGGATAGTTTTCTCACTACCACATCGACCGCGTTGTAAAATGGTTGAAAAATCAGGAAGTCTGAAAATATTATAATTTTAATTTTGAGTATTGTAATGTAAGGGTGGAAAATCTAATGACGAAAAAAATAATTGCACTTAAATCTGATGATTATTATAAAGAAGTCCAAGTGTTGATTTTTAAATATTTTCAACTAATGTTGATTATACGAAAGGGTTTATTGGTAAACTATTAATTCGGCAAATGTTCAAGTGTTAGGGGAACTTGGCCTCAGGCTGCTTAATCCCCTTCACACTATGGAGAAATATGTTATATATTTGTAAACTATAGAATCCATTCTGTTGTTTACAAATGTATAACATGAATAGGTTAGCACTAGACATAGTAGGGATCAGCGAAGTTCGGTGGCCAGAGGCGGGGGACTTTTGGAGTGGAGACTTCAAGGTAATTCATACAGGAGCAGACGAAGGAAATTTGGGTGTGGGGATAGTTATGCTGAAAAAGATAGGATACTGTGTAGAAAATTACTTACAAAAGAACGAAAGAGTACTCATGGTTAGATTAGAATCTAAACTGGGAAACAGTAATAATACAAGTATACATATACATGCCCACCTCTAGCTACATGGACAAAGAGGTAGAAGCGATCTACAAAGATATCGAAGACATATTAAGATACGTAAAAGGACATGAAAATTTAATAATTACGGGGGATTTTAATGCAGTGGTAGGTGAGGGTGGGGAAGGAGCGGTAGTAGGTTTATTTGGTTTAGGCACAAGAAACGACAGGGGAAATAGGCTGGTGGAATTTTGCGACAAGAAGAATTTAATCATCACAAACACATTATTTCAACATCATGCTAGAAGACGATATACGTGGAAGATGCCAGGAGATATAGGAAGATATCAAATAGATTACATTTTTGTTAGACAATTAGGAATCAAGAAAAAGACCTTAGAAGCTACCCAGAAGCAGATATAGACACTGACCACAACATGAGGATGTAGCATGGACAGACAAAGTTAATAACAAATAGGTTATAGAAATAGTAGGAGAACATGAATATCTGTGGAAAAAGAAATAGGAGAAATAGAAGAGCAGACTACGTTCTAAGGCATTTTTGGGGAATAGTGGGATATATTACAAGCAGAGATAGGAAAAGAGGAGTAGATGTAGACCTAGATCAGATAGTGATAGATGCAGACTGCAAATTTCAGGGAAATCTGTAGGTTAGTTCAAAATAGGAAACAATGAAGATACGCGTCTAACCAGTTCCAGGACTGAAGACCTAATCAGGGCCGGCCCAATGCGGTAGCAAAATAGGCAACTGCCTAGGGCGGCAAATTTTAGGGGCGGCATAAATAATTTAAGTGCGAAAGAATTTGTATAAAACATTTTATAAAATATTTTATATTAAGTGCATAAAACAATATTTAGTGTCGAACTTATGATTTCTGCTATTATAGTATTATGTATGGAATGTAATTCCCCGGGGATGTATATACAAGTTATTCAGTCAGTTCCGAATTGTTACTCGGTCGTGTATAACGTACGTGACGTTATTAACGTTGTTTTTTAATTTTGTGTACTGTTTACGTATATTATAATAAAATGTCAGAGTCGAAACGCATTAAATTATCTGGTGCTGCATACCGAAAAAAAAAACTTATGCGAGACGAAGAGATTAAAAAAAATGCTGGTGCTATTGACAAATATATGACAAAAAAGGAAGAAATATTATTAATTAATCCAGTTCCAGAACAAAAAAAAGAATTACAAATATCTGAAAATGTTAAAGAAACGTTAGAAAAAATTGACGATAACGATAGTATTTCCTACGATAAATCTGAAAATGAAAATGTATCTGATCCCGGAACATGGCCAGAAGTTATTACAGATTCTTTACGAATTAAGATAGTAAAAAAAGGTCCAATTAAACCTAGTAAAAATTTTAAGTATCCTAGGGACACATTAAATCGTCGATTTCCAGTTTCAGTTTTAAATACAACATTAAGAAATGGAGAAGTAACTGAACGTACTTGGTTAATTTATTCTGTTTCTAAAGATGTCGTATATTGTTTTTGTTGTAAATTATTTAGTTGCACAAATTCTGCACTTACTAAATTTGGCTGTAACGATTGGAAAAATGTTCATAATATTATAAAGGAACACGAAACAAGTAAAATACACTTTCATTCTTTAAAAATGTTAATGGAATTATCAGTAAGGTTAAGTACAAATAAAACGATTGATGCTGCACATCAACGTGCATTAAATATAGAAACACAACATTGGCAAAATGTTCTTGAACGTTTATTTGCAATTGTCGAATTTCTCAGTCAACAATGTCTATCTTTTCGTGGATCTAGTGATGTTCTGTACGAAAATAATAACGGAAATTTTCTTGGATTAGTACAACTGCTGGCAAGATTTGATAGTGTATTAATGGAACATGAACGAAGAATTCAAAATAAAGAAATTCATAATCATTATCTTGGTAAGACAATTCAAAATGAAATGGTACATTTACTTTCTCGATCAATTCGAAATGAAATATTGGAAAAATTAAATAATTCTAAGTATTACTCTATAACTGTAGATTGTACTCCGGATAAAAGTAGAGTAGAACAAATGTCAATAATTTTACGATTTGTTGATATAAATTACGACACAAAAATAACTAATATATGTGAACATTTCCTTGGATTTATCCCAGTTGATATAACTACAGGTCATGAATTAACTCAAGTTATATTGTCAGAATTAAGTAAAAATAAAATTCCTTTACAAAATATAAGTGGCAAGGTTATGATAATGGTTCGAATATAAAAGGCCGTCATTCTGGAGTACAGAAAAAAATTTTAGATTTAAATAATCGTCCTTTTTCGTACCGTGTCATGCTCATACTCTTAATTTAGTTGTAAATGATGCCGCTAAATCGTCATCTGAAGCGACTAAATTTTTTATGTTGGTTCATGCCATATATGTATTTTTGAGTGGTTCTACTCGCCGTTGGTCTGTTTTAAAAAAACATATAACCCAATTAACTGTAAAACCATTAAGTGATACGAGATGGGAAAGTCGAGTAGACGCAATTAGACCATTAAGATATAATATTGGTGAAATATACGATATATTATATGAAATAAGTCAAGACGTATCATTTGATAAAATCACTCGTTTAGAAGATGAATCATTCGCCAAAAAAATTAAAAATTTTAATTTTATATGTTTTATTGTAATATAGCACTCAATTTTAAATCAAGTTAATTTAGCGAGTAAAGTATTACAAAAAAATTCATTAGACATATCTGGCGCAGAAAATGTATTATCTGAAACAATAACTTTTTAAAAAAAAATCCGCTCTGACAATGGTTTCAATGAGCTATTAGGAGAAGCAGAAGCTATAGCTGCCGAAATAGATGTTGAAGCATCTTTCGCACAACACGTTTCGATTCGTCCCCGAAAAAAGAAAACAGTATTTTTTTCTTATGAAGAGCCTGATGAACCTATAGTTGATTTAAAAATTAAATTTAAAGTTGAATTATATTTTTATATATTGGATGTAGCAATCAATTCTCTTGAAGAAAGATTTGAACAAATGCATGCCCACTGTGATAATTTTAAGTTTTTGTATGATATAAGTATTTTAAGAAATATGTCAAAAAATGATATTATGAAAAATTGTAAGGATCTTCAAATTTTACTCTCAGAAAATGGTAATACAAATAATGCAGATATTGATGCAATAGAAATGACAGATGAATTAGTAGCAGTATCTGAATTATTAAAAATAAATAGTACTCCATTAGAAGTATTACAATTTATAGTAAATAATAATAATTTTACTCCAAACGTAGCTATAGCGCTACGTATTCTTTTAACAATAACAGTATCGGTTGCATCAGGCGAAAGAAGCTTTTCGAAATTGAAGATAATAAAAAACTATTTAAGAACTACAATGAATCAAGAAAGACTAAGCGATCTTGCTACAATTTCAATCGAGAGACACGTAATAAAAAATATTAAATTCAAAAATTTATTGACAGAATTTGCACCTGAAAAGGCGCGCAAAATTAATTTCATGTAATATACAATTTTAATTTTTTATATTTTTATATTTTACTTTTTTTAAATAATAATAATAATTATATGTCGATAATATAAAATATTACAATTAACAGGTATACCTATATATTTAAATGAATTTTGTCTAAATAAAATAATACAATAAAATATAATTTTTATGTAATCTAAAGTTTGTATTTATATGTAGTATCCTTCAATATTACACATACTACATTTAAACAAAATTATTTTCATTTATGATGTTGATGAGTGAAATTAGGGGCGGCTAAACAAATATTTGCCTAGGGTAGCAAGATACCTTGGGCCGGCCCTGGACCTAATGATGAAGATGAATTGATATTTAAGCATAAAGGTTAACTGTATTAAGAATGGACTGCTATTGAATTTTACTCATTTTTGTTTAATGTATGTATTTTGTTACAGGGTAATTTTAAGCTACTAACCCGACTATTAATGTAAGTACATTTTAAACTTTGCTTTATGCCTATTTGTTCACCGAAATGTTTTTGTGGAATAGATTTAAGTCTGGATAGCGGAAAGTAGTTTTATTTGTTAAAACGGACAGGTAATGGTGTGTAAGAAAATCAATTCCACCAAGAGAATTAATAATTCCATGGTTTACACGTCGGTCAGCGGAATTCCTATTACCCCAGACATTGTTGGCGCCCTTTTAAACTTGACGAATTGAAAACCTAACAGGGTAAGTGTTAGTATTAACGTAGCTTGAAATCACACCGAAATAAAACTTCGATTATTGTGCAAATTTGTTTGATATTCAGCCAATTAGTACTATAGGAACCAACTCCAGCACCAATGTACGTGGCCGGTGTATGCTTAATTTCTTATGGAATTTTCGGCTCTTTTGGATACATCCAAATTAAAAAAATTAATACTTCAAAAACCCGTAACATAAATTTTTGTCGCCCAACTTTTGGAGCGCTATTTTTGATTTTAAATTGTTTTTTTTATAATTTTTACACTCTAAGTGCGAGTTTTGTAACTTAATTTTTAATTGTTATTTTTTATTGGGTATATAAAACGTAAATTTTGATTGTAACAACTTTGTTGTATAACAATTATCTTGTAGGGTTTTTAAAAAATTCATCAATTGTGACGAAAAAAATTTATGTTACGGGTGTTTGAATTATTAAGTTTTTAAATTTAGAAGTGCCCAAAAGGGGCGGAAATCGTGTATCAAAATAAGGATGCACCGGTCAACTACAGTGGTGCGGGAATGGGTTCCTATAGTACTAAATGTCAGAAAATTAAACAAATTTGCATAATGATCGAAATTTCACTTCGGTGCGGTTTCAAACTCCGTTAATACTTTACATGTGATTTCCCAATGCTCCACCCGAAGGTACTACATTGGTCAGCAAGCGAGTTCTTTTTACCTGAAAATTTTTTTATTTTGCCGAACCCTTGCTGTTCCAAGCAAGGTAGGGATCTTTAACGTGCGTGACAACACTCACACACAGAACCTCCATTTTACCTTTCATTCGAACGAGGGTGCATTTTTGTGAAAAATGCTCGCCTAACATTTTTCAAACGGACCGTGTCGGGATTCGAACCCGGGACTTTGGACTCCGTTAATACTACCACTTACCCTGTCAGGTTTTTAATTTGTCAAGTTTAGAAGGTTGCAAACGATGTCTGGAGCAATAGAAATTTCGCTGGCCGACGAGTAAACCAAGGGATTGTTAATTCTCTTGATGGAATGGATTTTCTTACACACTGTTGCCTGTCCATTTTAACATATAAAACTACTCTACGTTCATCTGACTTAAATCTATTCTACAAAAACATTAAAACTTTTCGGTGCACAAATAGATATAAAAAAAAGTTTAAAATGTACTTAGATTAATAGTTGGGTTAAGTAGCCTATAATTATCTATATAACAAAGTACTTACATTAAACAAAAATTGGTAAAATTCAATAGCAGACCATTCTTAAAACAGTTAACCTTTATTGTTAAATATCAATTATTTATTGTTAAATTTACAATAATGTCCAAATCTTATATTCCTAAAAAAATGTAGTGCTACTCCTGAGGAAAGTACACGGTTATTTTTCTAACAATGATGCCTTATAGGTATTAAATTGTAAATTCCATTTAAGCAAACGATCATCTCCTCCTTTGGGGCCTTGAATTCCAAAATATTCTGCTGGGAAACAAACCGTACCAATCCCAATTTGTTTGCTAGTTATTTCTAAAATTCGTGATCAATCAAGCAAACCCTCATTTTTTCTAACCCCACATCTGCTCGTATTGATGACTAGGAAGGAATTGTATCCGTTTGTTCAGCAACTGACTCCTCACTTCTCTGTTTTAGGGAGGTAAGCTATTAATATGTATACCTGACATGTGTAAAATTGCCCGCTGTCATGGTTAATTCTGTTTTTATTTTGTCTTGCAGACATCGTAACTACCTGAAATTATGCTAATATCATCATCATTAAGTCTTCAGTCCTAGAACTGGTTGGACGCGTACCCTCATTGTTTCCTAGTCTGAACGAACCTACACATTTCTCTGAAATTTGCAGTCTGCATCTATCTGTGTGCGAAAGTTTGGTCTCTGTCTACCTCTATCTATCTTTTCCTATCTCTGCTTGTAATATATCCCGTACTATTCCCCAGAAATGCCTTAGAACGTATCCTGTCCTTCTATTTCTCCTATTTTTTTCGCTTTCCACAGATATCTTTATTCCTCTACTATTTCTACAACCTATTTGTTATTAACTTTGTCTGTCCATGCTACCATCCTCATACATCTGCAGCACAACATTCCAATAGGCTTCTATCTCTTTCTGTCTGCTTTTCCTACTACCCCTATTTCATAGATGTACTGTGCTGTGCTCCACGCTATGCTTTGAACAGTTTTCTTCTTGTATCTATGTTCGTTGTCTTTGAACATAGCTGCTGTTCTTTCTTGTTTGATGCAGTTAGGTCACCTTCTATTGTTTTACAGTTATATACCCTACTTCCCCGATATTCAGTTGTATGTGAAAGGGGGGTAAGCAGATTTTGGCTGCCAAGTTCCCCCAGCACTTGACTCTTTGTCGAATTAATAGTTTTCCCAATTTATCATTTCGAAGAATCAACATTAGCTGAAAATATTTCACAACCAATACCTGTAGTTGTTTATAATTATCAGATTTAAGAGCAATTATTTTTTCGTCATTGGGTTTTACGTCTTGAAACTGGTTGGACTTATACCTCAGCTTATTTAAGTTCTGAAGCTACACAGTTCCCTGCAATTCTCCTAACAGCCTATATACAATACATTTGATTTTTCAATGCTCCACCCGAAGGTACTACATTGGCCAGGAAGCAAGTTTTTTTACCTGGGAAATTTGGAATTTTGCCGAACCCTTGATGTTCCAAGCAAGGTAGGGATCTTTAACGTGCGTGACAACACTCACACACGGGACCTCCATTTTACCTCTCATCCGAACGAGGGTGTATTTTTGTGAAAAATGCTCGCCTAACATTTTTCAAGCGAACCGTGTCGAGATTTGAACCCGATACCTTGGGCGTAGTAGTCACACACATACCAACTACGCCACGGAGCCGCCACAGCCTATATACAGCTCGATTCTCTTCTATTGTTTTCTAATTATATGTCCTATTTCACGAGTGGTATGTGAAGGGGGTTCAGCAGCCTGTGGATGCCAAGGATCCACAAACACTTAGACATTTGCCGTATTAATAGTTTTCCAGTAAATCCTTTCGCACAATTAACATTAGTTGAGAGTATTGTAAAACCAATATCTGTAGTTGTTTATAATAATCACCATGTTTAAGTGCAGTAATTATTATTGTCATTAATTTTTCCATCTTGCAACTGGCTGGAAGCGTACCTCCATTGATTTCTATTCTGAGCTAGCCTAGCCTACACATTTCCCTGAAATTCTCACAGCCTACATCTTTCAGTATCTGTGTGCAGTAGTTTAACCTAAGTCTACCTCTACTCCTCTTTTTCCTATCTCTGCTTCTATTATATTCCGCACTATTCCCTCATGTCTTAGTATGTGGCCTATTATCCTATCTCTCCTATTTTTTACTGTTTTCCACATATTTCTTTCTTCCCCTATCATTTGTTCTTAACAACTTTGTCTGTCCATGATATCTTCATCATACGTCTGTAGCATCACATTTCAAAGGTTTTCTACCTTTTTCTTATCTGCTTCTCCTACTGTCCAGGCTTCACAGCCGTACAGTGCTGTGCTCCACACATATGTTTTACGCAATCTTTTCCTTGTTTCTATGTTTGTTGTCTTTGACCACAGTAGTTGCCTTTTCTTGTTAAATGTAGCACGATCTTTGTTTTATATCTTTTGCGCTTTTCCTATCTTGCGTTATTTGACTTCTTAGGTAGCAGAAATCCTTAACCTCTTGTAAGTTCTCGTTAGCTATTTGTATTCTTGTTTTTGATTTATTTTCCCCTCTTTTGCATACTAGAACTTTAGTTTTTTTTTTTGTTAATTTTCATACCATATCTCACCGTTAGAACTGTTTCCATTTCATTAAGAGCAGCTTCTAACTCTTCTTTGCTAGATGCTATACCGTTATATCATCTGTTATGTAGACGTATTATTAAATGGAATATTTTAAATGTACAAAAGCTTCTCTAATATGTTGTTAGTAATGAATTGAACTTTGTTATCCTTTCTAGTGGTTTTTAAAATAATTAATAAATTGGAGTTTTATATCAAATGTACTGTACTAAAATAAAATGCTGCTGTAGAGATTTCTAAATTTATGATTTTTATAGAACTCCTATTGTAGTATTATGTATTTAGGTTAATATTCATAGAATACTTATGTTGTAGTAGGCCTATAAAAAAAGAACTGTTATATCAGTTCTATTGTCATTATAAATAACTTGCATTCCTATCAAATAACTTCTGAATAAAATACAGAATCTTGACAGAAACTACTTTCATTTCATCACACCTCTTTATTCCAATAGCTTTTAAACAATATTATACTGAAATTAAAACTACACGGAGCGCTTTTCAATAACAGGCTGTCGGTTTTAAATTTCTTGTCCCCTATCTCATCTGATTTTTTTTCTCGTAACGCCCACACGTTACAAGATGCAATACATTTGATTTTCTAATGCTCCAAACTGAGGTCCTATATTGGTCTGGAAGCGAGTTTTTTTACCTGTAAATTTTGAATTTTGCCGAACCTTTGCTGTTCCAAGCAAGATAGGGATCTTTACGGTGCGTTCAGGACTCGCATACAGAACTTATATTTTACCTTTCATCCAAACGAGGGCGTATTTTTGTGAAAAATGTTCGCCTAACATTTTCCAAGTAGACCGTGTCGGAATTCGGATCCAGGATCTTGGGCTTAGTAGTTGCCCTAATACCTACTAAGCCACAGAGCCTCCTAAATACAGAAGTACTATATTTGTTTTCCAATGCTGTACCTGAAGGTACTACACCGGCCAGGAAGCGAGTTTTTTCCTGAAAATTTTTAATTTTGTCAAACTCTTGCTATTCCAAGCAATATAGGGATCTTTAATGTGCGTTCAACACTCACATGGGACCTACATTTTATCTCCCATCCCGAGGGGGTATTTTGGTGGAAAATGCTCGCCTAACGTTTTTCAAGCAGACCATGTCGAAATTCGAACCTGGGACCTTGGATTTAATAGTCAAACGTATACCAACTAAGCCACGAAACCGCCTAAATGCTGATGTAGTAGAATCACTAAATTTGGAAAAGGAATTTTGGGAACTCACAACCAGCGAAAAACTGAAAGTACAATTCAAAAATGGATACCAGACATTCTGACTTCTAAATCAATACCATTTCTTACCTGGATTGTGGGCAAGAGAAGAGACCTTTTTAATTTCATTCCCTTTATTTTATTTGGTCGAGTGTGAGTTCAGTGCAGTAGCAAATTTACCATCTAAGAAACGGAAAAGAAACATACGGTACATCAGTAAACGTTGCGATTTGAGATATTAACGAAATCGGAGCCCAATATGAACAAATTGTTAAAACTTCACCAGCTTCAACTATATCATTTACTTTGTTTTCTTATTGATTTCGTGTTTACCTTTAAATTTTTAACAAACAATTTTTTACTACATTTGATGGCCGCTTTCATTAATTTCTGCTTTGTGATTTTTAATAAAGCGATGAAACATGTATAGATAATGTGCAACAATATTTTAATATTTGGTGTAATAAACTACTATGGGAAAGGGGACATTGGAATTTTTTTTCTAGAAAGGGGTGCGGTGACCTAAAAAATATTAGAAACCTATGGGTTAGTTTATAATACCTACCTTCGTAAAATAAGTAGAGATGAAAGATGTGTTCAATCAAAGATACAAATTATAAGATATAACAAATATAAATGTAACAATTAGTAATACCACTAATTGTTAAGAAAAGTCTTTTTATACAAAATTAAAATTAAGAATAAAAACACAAATGTAATTGAATAAAAATATAAAATCAAATAAAAAATGATATGTTGTTCATTAGATATACTTAGTGTCTCTATAACCTGAAAATATAAAACAGCATTTTAATATCAGTATACGAACATAAAATAAATATTAAATATTTACATATATAACCCATACATTAGGTTGTAATAAAACGCCAGAACGTTAAAAGTACCTTCACAAATTTAAGTGTTATAATTTTAAGTTGTAATTCTAATACTTCAAGGTACACGAACGGTTAAGGATTTTAATTCTGGATCTATCTTGTCAAAATCATTTAATTTATTATTTTGTAAATAATCTGAGAAAGCAATAAGCGGAATTTTTGTTGACTTGTACGGTATTTCTTTTTCACACAACAGCCGGAAATTGTATTAGAACTAAGTCTAACTGTAATGTTAGTTATTTAGAATCCGATTTAATCGAAAGACATAGAATATGATTTTATAAAATTTCAATTTTAAACACCTTATTAATTTTCAAATGGAATAAAATAGTTAAAATAATTGTCACCGTTAATCTGAAGTAATATGGAAATTATACGGTTTTTTTAATAAAGCACGGATAAATATTACTTTATTTTGTAAAAAGTATTGTATCAACAATTTTATATATTTCATTTTTGTCAATACATATATGCGCCGCTAAAAGAGTGCTGTAATACACATACAACAAATTGTAAAATTTAAAATTGTTAACTTACCTTCCTTTCTAACTATACTTTGACTGGCTAGCTCGACCAATTAATGGAATTTTCAAAATAAAACCAAACACTGCAATATCATAAAGCATTTATACAATCTAAAATATTTTTTCTGATACAAAATCATATAGAACATTTACAGCATAGCTTCTTTCAAACATCAAATTAATTCTAACAAGTACTTATTTACTTAATTATCAAAATGTCTCTTACCTTATTTAGGTTTAAATTTACAGAACTAAATTGCTTCTCTTATGGATAGTTTACCTGGCTTTAATTCCCACGCTTGTAAGGTTTGTTTGGCCAAAAAATCCTCGACAGAAAATCTATTAAAAGTCAGAGTGTTTTGAACTCTAATTATAATCTTCCTGGTAAATACCCTTACAAAAAAAAATTATTTAATTATGAAACCTATTCTACTTTAAATTTAAATGACAAATACTCAAATATCAGGTACAAACAATGTTTTAAAAGTAATACTTGCAAAAATCCACGAAGCGCTTTTCCAATTCGTAATTAGCAGTATTAAATATCTTCGGTTTCTGGACTTTATTTTAAATTGACGTTCGAATCTCAGTTTACAAAATCATGCATATTTGCTTAAATCTTCTTTCCAACTATTTAATTAAATTTTTAAAGTAGCTTTTTGTATCTCAAAGAATTTTCCCTCTTCATTGTATATTACAAATTCAAATAACTGCATTTTTAAGAATGGCTTCTATATTCACTGTTACATTGAAATTATTAAATTAAGGTATGCGTACCGCATACTCAAAACAACAGCTTCCACATTTTTTTTTAAAAGTAACATTTTCGGGATCGAATTTGCTTGTTTGACGCGAATTTATCAATTAATTCTTTTTCATAAAAGCTCCCGTTTATTTATAAAATTATCCCTTTTTAGAATATACGAGTTTTGTATGGAGTTCCATAACAACACACCTATCTGACGTTAGGTTCTGAGAATTCCTCATTAGCGTTCAAAATCGCTGCGTTTTGTTACGTCGTTAGTGTGCGCTGTCCTTTCTAATCTATATCCCAAGGTTATTGTTTCGCTTCGCATCTTTCCTACAGTGATTGCGAAAGCTAATAAATAATTCTTATCAATTTTATGGATTTCTTAGTGTTCCAGTCGCTTCTTGGACTAAACGTTTCTGTATTAATTCCTCTCAAAATTTCGAGAACATGTTTTATTTAAAATGTTTTTATGCTATACACAGGGTAATTAATTTAAGTTTTAATTGTCTTATCCACAGGTTTTGCACATGTAGAAAGACCCGCATCTTCATAATTGTAATAAAAAACTTAGTTTTAATACACAATTAATATTAAAGCGTTATTTTTTAACAAGATTGACATAGTTCATACGCTAACTAGAACGAATGTTTTATATGCAACGGGAAATGTATTTTTTTATGATAATTGATAGCTATGTATTTACGCTTGAAATTGATTGATTTTCATAAAGCATAAGGTCTGCATTTAATGCATTTTTATATTATTTCTTAACGATTAATTATTTTTACTTATTCTGCTTACATTATGTGCTATGTATTTTCAATATGCTTGTATCCTACAGGGTGAGTATTTATACACGCGCAATTGCATTTTTGCTAGGCACTTTAATGAATAAAAGTACGCTTGTATTATACAGGCCGTAACCATGAATTTTCTGAAATTTCTATTTTTTCCAGATTCTTTTATATCTTGGTGGGATTTATTTATAGAATTTGGGTTTCAATGACCTCTCGTTACCTTTTTGTCACGTCATTATGTATATATATATATATATATATATATATATATATAATGATATATTATTAATGGGTTTGAGGTCAGCTGTAGGAAAGTAAACTCTTTTTTAAGGCCTAAATTTTCGAATTTTATTTAAATTCTTGATCACAGGCTTTCTAAAATTTTACAATTAACTAGGCTAACATATAAATGAATTGATAATAACTTACAAGACGAGGTTAAACATTAAATTAACATGAAAATTAAATCGAAATCTTATTTTAAATGATTTTGCTTCAATTTGTTATAAGAAAATTGTATAAATTGTATAAAAATAAAATAAAAATGAAAATGTCAAATTTTGAAACCATTCAGTTTCACTTTTTTATTATTTGACGATTTAAATATAGAATGCCTATGTGTGCATGTATGCATGTGTGTATGTGTTTGTGTGTGTATAAGTGTGGGTGCGTGTACATGTTATATTTATGTGAGCGTCTATGAATATTTGTGATTATGTATATTAATCTGTTTGTTTGTTAGTACGTGTATGTATGAATGTGATAGAATGTGTATGTATGTAATGCTAATCACTACAATATCGATTATTGCATTAGGTATATGTTACTTCTGAAGACTAAGTATGTATGTGTAAATCGAACTTAGACCACCAATATCTGTTTTTTTATTTATACAATTTTTTGGCGAAATATATGATACATTTCAGAAATAGTCTTTTTGTGTATCTCTTTCTAGTTCTAAAATTTTAGGATGTTTAAAATCAATTTTGTGATCTAAATCAATTGAGTGTCTTGATAAAGGACAGGAATTTGGTTTGATTCTAATGTCACTTTTGTGTTGGGTTATACGTTGTTTTAAAGTTTGTGACGTTTGCCCAATGTAAGGATTATCACAATCTATACAATTAATTTGGTATACAAGGTTTCTTTGAAATAAATCTAGTGTCTTATCTTTTAATTTTGAAAAATGCTTCTTAATGTTAAAATGTTTTTTAGCGTATTTGAAATTGTAATTTTAAATACTTTAATTAATTTATTAGTTAGGTGGTCATCTATATTTGGTAGTGTTTTATATAGCTGTATAGTTCTGTTATTTTCGTTAGTTGTATTATTATTACCTATATCACCATCGTTATTGTTTATATTATTGTATTTTTTGTGTTATATAATAATTTTGTTATCAGGTGTATAGGATAGTTATTATTTTTAGAATCTTTGAAAGCTTTTCATGTTTTATTATAAAAGAGGATGGGATATCTTTTTATTCGATCTTTTAATCCCAAAATAAAATTTAATTTTGTTTTAAATGGATGATAAGAATAATAATTTAAATATCTGTTAGAATGTGTAGGCTTCTGATACCAATCTAAAATAATTTCATTTTATAATTTCTAATTAATAAAGTGTCTAGGAATGGTACAGAGTTATTTGATTCCGTTTCTATTGTAAATTGAATGTGGGTATTGTATTTATTAAAAATGTTAAGAGTTTCATCTATTTTATCTTTCGGAATAGCTGTCACTATATCATCAACAAATTTTTTAATAAATGGAGGATTAAATGGAAGTTGTGGAATAACTGAATTCAACAGTTCGTCCATAACTATTTGAGCAATAATGGGACTGAGATTTGATCCCATCGGACATCCAAAATTTGTAGATAAAATTTATTGTTGAAGGAAAAATAACAATTGTCAAATAAAATTCAATTGTTAGTAAAAACATTGTTTTTGATAACTTACAATTTGGTTCAATTTCAGTCCAAATTTTATTAATGTTATTGATAACTAAATTTTAGATATATTTGTAAAAGGAAATAACGTCTAAACTGATTAATACATAATTTTTTGGTATACGAAAATTATTTATTTGTTCAGAAAATTCAAAAGAATCTTTTATATTAAAATCGTTTTTACGGACGGATTTTGTTAAAATTTCAGAAACGAATTTCGAAAGTTTTTCAGTGGCAGCATTATTTGTGGCAACAATAGGACGGTATGGACAATTAGCTTTATGTATCTTAGGTAAACCATAAAGTTTAGGGATTGTGCTACTATAATTGTTTAATGATTTTGCTTCTAAATCGTTAATCATTTTTTATTTTTAATTGCTTTATAAGGTCTAATGTTTGCTTTTGAAGTTTTGCTGTTGGGTCTGTTTTAATTTCTTTGTATACTGTATTATCTTTTAGTAAGTCTGACATTTTTTCTAAATAACTAGTTTTTGATATAGCAACTGTTAGATTACCTTTATCAGCATTAACTATTAGTAAATCTTCATGTTCTCTCAGAAATTTTTTGCATTGATGATAGTCGTATAAGAATTTTGATTTCATTTTTGAATTTTGATGATAAAAGTTTGTTACAATATTAGTTATGTAAGTTCGTTTTAGGTTTCTATCTTCTTCTTTAGTGTCTAAAATTATGTTTTCTAAATCAGCTATTAATTTTATGAGTATAGTGCTATTAATTGATGGTTGTATACTAAATTTTGGACCTAATGCAAGAATTGTCTGTATGTGATTTGGTATATCTACTGTGCTAATATTTTTAAACCAACTTGAAGTCTGAAGGAATTCAATCTTATTTAAATTTGAAAGCTTGTCAAACTTTTTTAGATTGACAAGTTTGACTTTATGAAATTTTTTATTATATAAAACTTCTTGTCTGTGATTATATTCGTTGAATATGTGATTAGGAATTATACTAGCAACAGTATGTTTATAAATTGAACCAAATTGTAAGTTATCAAAAACAATGTTTTTACTAACAATTGAATTTTTATTTGACAATTGTTATTTTTCCTTCAACAATAAATTTTATCTACAAATTTTTGGATGTCCGATGGGATCAAATCTCAGTCCCATTATTGCTCAAATAGTTATGGACGAACTGTTGAATTCAGTTATTCCACAACTTCCATTTAATCCTCCATTTATTAAAAAATTTGTTGATGATATAGTGACAGCTATTCCGAAAGATAAAATAGATGAAACTCTTAACATTTTTAATAAATACAATACCCACATTCAATTTACAATAGAAACGGAATCAAATAACTCTGTACCATTCCTAGACACTTTATTAATTAGAAATGATAAAAATGAAATTATTTTAGATTGGTATCAGAAGCCTACACATTCTAACAGATATTTAAATTATTATTCTTATCATCCATTTAAACAAAATTAAATTTTATTTTGGGATTAAAAGATCGAATAAAAGATATCCCATCCCTCTTTTATAATAAAAACATGAAAAGCTTTCAAAGATTCTAAAAATAATAACTATCCTATACACCTGATAACAAAATTATTATATAACACAAAAAATACAATAATATAAACAATAACGATGGTGATATAGATAATAATAATACAACTAACGAAAATAACAGAACTATACAGCTATATAAAACACTACCAAATATAGATGACCACCTAACTAATAAATTAATTAAAGTATTTAAAATTACAATTTCAAATACGCTAAAAAACATTTTAACATTAAGAAGCATTTTTCAAAATTAAAAGATAAGACACTAGATTTATTTCAAAGAAACCTTGTATACCAAATTAATTGTATAGATTGTGATAATCCTTACATTGGGCAAACGTCACAAACTTTAAAACAACGTATAACCCAACACAAAGTGACATTAGAATCAAACCAAATTCCTGTGCTTTATCAAGACACTCAATTGATTTAGATCACAAAATTGATTTTAAACATCCTAAAATTTTAGAACTAGAAAGAGATACACAAAAGACTATTTCTGGAAATGTATCATATATTTCGCCAAAAATTGTATAAATAAAAAACAGATATTGGTGGTCTAAGTTCGATTTACATACATACTTAGTCTTCAGAAGTAACATATACCTAATGCAATAATCGATATTGTAGTGATTAGCATTACATACATACACATTCTATCACATTCATACATACACGTACTAACAAACAAACAGATTAATATACATAATCACAAATATTCATAGACACTCACATAAATATAACATGTACACGCACCCACACTTATACACACACAACACATACACACATGCATACATGCACACATAGGCATTCTATATTTAAATCGTCAAATAATAAAAAGTGAAACTGAATGGTTTCAAAATTTGACATTTTCATTTTTATTTTATTTTTATACAAGTTATACAATTTTCTTATAACAAATTGAAGCAAAATCAATTAAAAATAATATTTCGATTTAATTTTCATGTTAATTTAATGTTTAACCTCGTCTTGTAAGTTATTATCAATTCATTTATATGTTAGCCTAGTTAATTGTAAAATTTTAGAAAGCCTGTGATCAAGAATTTAAATAAAATTCGAAAATTTAGGCCTTAAAAAAGAGTTTACTTTCCTACAGCTGACCTCAAACCCATTAATAATATATCATCATATTTATACAAGGTCATTATCTCTAAACTATAATATATATATATATATATATATATATATATATATATATATTACTCATATTTAGACCAGGGTACAAAATTAAATAATCACATCAAATAATTTTAATCACCGTGTATAATGAATATTATTAGATAATACGCGTTATTAAAACCGTGAAGCATAAAAATTTATTAGTTTCATTAAACATAAGAGATTTAAATCATGTACAAGACGCTTTATATCAAAAGAAGCAGTATTAAAAAAAACTCTGCGTGTAATGTAATTATTCCTAAACAAATGGAAATTACGTGCAAAATTTATCTTAATTAACTCTATTTCAAGTAACCGGTATTGAACAAAACGTACAGATAATATCTACAGAAACTTGTAAAAACCCAATAAAATGCAAATCCTAGAAGTGTTAGTTAGAAGTAGGATGTTTGAACACACCTGCGTATTTTAAAAGGCAATTTCAGTTTAATTTGTTTAGATGAACATGTCGATTCTAAGGATATTGGAAACGGTCAGATGCTTTAGCACGAAATACAAAACAGGGTTTATTTAAAAAGCTTTGAGAATTAATATTATTTTGAACACCTGCGTAGTTTAAATATCACGTACGGCGAAAATTGTGTAGATAACAAATGGTTTCAAAGAATCTTGGAGAAACCGGGGCTTAATATTCACGAGAATGTGCGATACGGGGTTATTTAACCCAGATAGTCCACATGGACTGAAATATAATCGATAATAAAGAATATCAATTTGCACCAATACGAACAGGTTAGAAAAGGAAAGAGAAAATGCGTCAAGCAAAAACACATATAGTAAAAGGCGTGATTTAAGCAACGTCGCAAGGGTCACAATTGGTTGAAAATAGGATGCAAATATCAGAGATAGAAACAACAATTTCTGTACAAAATTAATTAGTTTTTCTCGGACATGTTTGCGTACCGTGTGAGAATTTCTGAGATTTAAATGGGGCGAGTGAAAAATTCGTAAAAACCGACGCGCGAGCGACGGACTGGGAACATAGAATGAGAAATTCTTTAGAATTACCCGTTTTGGGGAACAGACCGACAGACAGGCTTTTTGCTATATATACCGGGGTGAATATAAACAAGGTCTCTTAGACTTTTGACTATTCGATGCGTTAAAAGCTCTTACATCCGCGACTTGATTCAAGATGTTAAACAGTGCATTTTAGTTTAATAAAATAATTTAAAATTTTGCTCGTATATTTTAGTGATTCAAAATAGTTTGTTATTTACGTGCTAACATGAATGTACTTCAGTGCACTTAGACACAAGGTAATAAAATTTAGTATCACTGTACCAATTAGCAAAATTTACAACGACAAATGTATACACAAAAGTAGGCAGTTTTGGCGTATATTGGTGAAAGACGCATGAATTTCTCTGCTATTTTTCGGGGGTGTTAATAATTAAATGGTTCAAATACGTGTCTGGATCCACAAAACCAGGGTCAGATATACACAGATGAGTTCCGGAAAAGCCCAGAAACAACTTTAAATAAATGGTGATGGAGAAAATTTTAAAAGCGTTGAGAATTAGAAGCCGTAAATATAATCCTGTTGGAATGGTGTGATTAACTAAAGGGACGATGTACCTTGAAGCTACGAGGACAGTAACCTTCAGGTAAATTATACTATTTTGTTTGACATTTTGTGTGTGTTGAATAACTTTATAATTGATTTACTTTAAATGGACATTAGTGCAATTGTACTAACCATAAAATTTTAATTTTAAGATGAAATTTGCTTGTTTAAGTAGAAAGGGTATTTAGTATTGATGTTCTGAATTATGATGAAAATTTGGGTATGTCTTTGAGCTCAATTAGACGAACCTGGTTAATTAACGTAAAGGGGTGGTAGATGCTCCTTTATACTCAGACTCCGGTCTGCTTATATTGTTATATTAATTAGTAGGCATCCAACAAGGACTTTAATTCTGGATGCACGTTAAAGTGATAATAAAATTAATCTTGAAATTCTTTTTAAAACTGAATTTTATGCTGAAATTTAATTTGAAAATTTAATGTATTCTGAATATTGATGTAAATAGAGTTAACGTTGATGTTTGTGGTAGGAATGTGTTGTTTAATTTTATGAATGAGGAGGTTTATAAAATTAGGTGAGCAGCTGAAACGAAACCAGGATCACAGCAGTTTATGACGCCCAATCGGTGGGACTAGAATTTTTTTGTTGAAAAGACCCAGTTCCCACATTCAAAGGAGTATATCACAGCAATATATATATATATTATTCTGTATATATATATATATATATATATATATATATATATATTATTCTGTGTAATTCATAGGTTAAAATTGATTAGATAAGTCAGGTGATAAGTTATTGCATGTTTACTCATGTAAATACAACTCATTAAAAATTGGAAACGATTTCCAATACTCTAGTGTAGACCGGTGAAAATAGAATGGCGTAAAATCCTAACCGAATGGAAAGATACAGGTTATGGTAAGCGGTGTTCTACAATTCCTAAAGACAGCTTTCCTGGCCTATTAAAAAAACTTTTTGAAAAGGTCTATCACAATGGTTCAGATAATTTAAAATCCGGCTTTCGCAAATGTGGTATTTATCCGCTGAACAGAATAATCGTGCTCGAAAGACTACCAAAAAACTTCTAAAATGAGGATGCGGAAGTAGTAGGAATAATAAGTGAATCCTTTATTTATCACACTTTAGGTCTACACTCAAGGTATACTTTTTAAAGTCCCGGCGGCAATGTATGAGAGCCACTACGACCGTTGGTAACAATGATAAATAATTGCAAAATATTGCGCAAGCAACGGTTACGTCATACCTTTGATCAAATTATTATCACACACAAAAAATGTTTATTTTAATTATAAGGGAAAACAAAAGGTACTCACGTAAACTGTAGCACTTCTCACAGCATTACTGCTATTTTGGCGGCAGCTGGCGTCGGGGAGCATTGAGGGCGTGGATCATCCTTCTGCCCCCGGTTGAATCCAAATTTAATTAGTCTTCTTCTTCCTTATGTAGAGGGATGACAGAAATTCAGGTAAAGGTACGATAATTAGGTAGATAAAAGGAAGGAAACCTACATTCCATGAAAAAGAAGACAAGAAACGGCACAAAGATAAACCACTAGGCTCAACGTCTGGCTGACTAGTACTGATGTGTCGGAAATCACCACTCACTTTTCCCTCTGCGTCAGCGCAATTTCGGAGCGCCGACGCGACTATCTAGAGTGACGGAAATGCACGCACAAGTCTTTTAAAATTATTGACGCGAAATCACTTACACATTATGAACTTATAGAAATGTTTAAATGCCGAATTTCGGCATGTATCATATTGAGTTTTTGGAAACGCAACGAGATGATACCACGAAGCCAAGACAAATAAGAAAGCGTAAGCGAATTAATGTGATTCCCGGAAAAAGTATATCATCTGCAGACTTAGTGACTTCTGAAAACCCTGATGCAAAACATAAGAAGAAACGAAATAAGAAATTACAAAAGAAGACATTATATTTACCACCACCATTCACAGATGGTTATTTTGTTCAAGAAAGTGACTGTAGTCCGTTTGAAGAGAAGTCTGATTATGAATAGCCAGGAACATCTGACAGGCAAACTAAACACTATCTTGTGCAAAAATAAATCAGACTAGATTCAAGTGTTTTAAAGAACATCTTGTGAATAGTTTAAAACTAAGCAGTAGTAGTGAGTCTAACACTAAAATCTTTAAGGAAGGTGATTACGTAGTAGTAAGCTATGATGGACAAGACTATAGCCTGGTAAACTAATTGTGACGTTGACAATGACACCTATTTGGTTACCGCCATGAAGAAAAGTGGTTGGTTGTGGGAATGGCCTCATGTGCACGATAAAATATGGTACAATGTGGAACACGTTTTAAAGGTTATATGTGAACCAAAAATGATGTCAAAAAAGGATTGCATAGTGTGCTAGAAATAGCTAATTAGGTTTTTAATACAATAAGCATTACTTGTATATTTTTTGTTTTATTATACTTGGATGGCACCTAATTTGTTTTTGCAAATTTTGCTATTTATATGTCTGACTGTGATTTGTATGGGGTATCTTTGTTTTAATTTGTTACGTTCATTTTCGTAAATAATCGATTAGTTTATATGCAATAATTTTTAACCTAAATTCCTTTGGCGTTAAGCACAAAAATTAATTCTGTAAATTAAAAATAACCCTTTCGCGTGTGTAAAATTGTATTGTAATTAATAATAAACATCCTGTCTATGTTAGTTGATAAATCTTTCTGCTCATTAGAAAAATAAATATCTTTTCTAAGAATTTCTTAACGTGGCATTTACGCCATAATTAGATAGGCGTCTTTCTAAGTATTCACTAATTAAATGCTGGCGTGTTTTCCCTTGTTAAAGGATTTGGCGAATTTATTTTAATAAAATTAGGGTTTTCCTGTTTTATTTCCTTGCTTTGGTGTTTTAACTTAACAAATGGAATATTTATTTTCTGTTCGACTAGCAACCAGAAAACATCCGTCCTGTTTTGCTTCGTTCCGTTTTTCGTTATGCGAATTTCTGGCACGCATTAAATAGCGTGGTGAGTATATAGGGTTTATAAAACGGTACTTTTTGGTTTTAATAAATTTCTGCGAAGGTCCTACGAAAGTCCATGGACCTGTATCTTTAATGCCTCCTGCCGTTTTTGTCAAAATTTTACCTGTTCCTGCTTTCTTAAATGATTCTAGTCAAGAAATTGCTGTTGTACCTACAATAACAGCCGTAGCTGAAGTGACGATAACTTCTAATTCCGTCTGCGAAGGTCCTGTTGAAGTCCACGAACCTGTATCTTTAATGCCTCTTCCCGTTTTTGTCAAAATTTTGCCTGTTTCTGCTTTCTTAAATGCTTCTACTCAAGAAATTTCTGTTGTTCCGGCAATCACAGCCGTAGCTGAAGTGAAGATAATTCCTAATATGGATAGAAAAGGTCCTGTTAAAGTTAGGGAACCCCTAGCTGTGATGCCTGTTGCTGTTGTCGTTAAAGCTTTACCTGATCCTGTTTCGTTACCTACTCTTACTCATTTTTCTCATGCGGAAAAAATGCTACTTACTTCTGTTCTTTTAACTAAGGTTGGTGACATCTTAGCTGATGTTCTGTTATCTACTGTTGACGAACTTCTACCCGATTCTGCTGTTTTTCGTAGGGTTGATATTCTTACAGCCAATGCTGTTTTCTTTCCTAACTGTGATACTTCTAGTCCTGCACATAACGTCAATGAAATTTTCTTTGCTTCTGTCCCTTTCTCTAACGTAACTGAAGTGGGTTCCGTTTGTGCTTCTTTTCGTCAGGTTGGTTCTCGTACAGCCAATACTTTATTTTTTCCACCGTTGATATTCTGACAACCCATGATGTTTACTTTTCTGCCGTTGACCTTCTTACTACCCATCCTAACGATAAACAACGTCCTTTTATGACGCGTTTTGAGTTTTATAAACTACCCTTGCCACCTCCTAAACCTAATGCTATAACTACTACACCCCCTGCTATTCCTATTCGGCAGAAAAGTGACCAAAAGAGGCAGACTTTATTCGATGCTCCTTCCGAACCTGAGGATATAGGTCGGCAAAACACTAATGTCCTCGATCTTGTTTCGTTCTCTTTTTGGCGACGTAAACGCCTTAAGCCCAATACCTAGTCCACGTGCCCCGATTCTTACGACGACTTTGCTCTCCTTCGGACATGATTTTTGGATATTGCGATTTCGGTTTACTTCCCGGTTTTGCTGGGTTTTCTTTCGTTTGCTTTCTTTTTTTCTTCACCCGTGTGGATCCGGGAATAGAATAGGCCCACGGTACGACCTGCCTGTCGTAAAAAACGACTACAGCGGTCCAACACATGCACATACAGACTTCATACACACATACACACACTCCATCAACGTACACACTTCATGCATCCACTCATTTCTGTTTGGTTCTCCTTCGTTCGTTCTCTTCTTGGGGTTTTTCTTCTTCACCCGTGTGGGTCCGGGAATAGAATAGCCCCATGGTACGACCTGCCTGTCGTAAGAAGCGACTACAGCGGTCAAACACATACACACACGCACACTTTATACACGCATAACACATACACACACCCTTCTTACACCCCCACATACACATACACACACACGCACGCACACGCCCACACTTGCTCATACATAACTACACTGGGAATTTGTTTGATTTTTTTTTTGTACAATTTTAGTTTCGTTTTTGGGTTTTATACTTGGTGTTGGTGTTATACTTTTTGATTTTTTTCTTTTTCTCTCGTTCTTTTTGTTCCACTTTCCTTTCCCTATCCTGTTGCTGGTCTTCTTTGTCGTCGGTCCCTATACCGATTGTGTTTCGTCCATCCGCTCCTGTGGTAGGTGCTTTCTAGTCCGTCTTTCTTACTTCGGGAGCCACGACTCAGTCGATTGTAGGAATAGTCAGCATTCCTTTTCGTCAGTTTTTCGTTTGTTGCGTTCATTTGCTACCACAGTTGAGAGTACATCGTTTTCTTTTACCAGCGTTCCTCCCCTCTTCTTCTCGTGCTCCCTTGTTCTTTTTTTCTTACTTGAGGCTTGACCCCTTTGTCATTTTGGTTTGCACTGTTGGTTCTCTTCCTCGTTCCGGTTCTTCTTTTGAGGTTGATAACCTTTCCTGTTTCTTTTTGAGATACATCCGTCCTCTGACAACTTTTTCAATGTCCATGCCATTCCATCTTTGTCCTCGACGATTGTTACCTTTCCTTTTCCTTTCCTTATGTCCTTTTCATTTTTGGTTTTGATCCGGTTCCTTGGTCCGTCGAGTTTGTTTGTTTGTTGTTGGAGTGGTTTCTTTACCTTTTTTTTGTTGTAACGAGTTTTCTTTTAGTTCCAAGCGATTTTTTTTGTTGGTCCTACCCACTCCCATTATTTTGCTTCCCGACCCCGACCTTTTAATTTTGTTGGGGGGTGGGGAGGGATTTGCTACGTTCGTTTTCGTAAATAATTGATTAGTTTATATGCAATAATTTTTAACTTAAATTCCTTTGGCGTTAAATACAAAAATTAATTCTGTAAATTAAAAATAACCCTTTCGCGTGTGTAAAATTGTATTGTAATTAATAATAAACATTCTATCTATGTTAGTTGATAAATCTTTCTGCTGATTAGAAAAATAAATATCTTTTCTAAGAATTTCTTAACGTGGCATTTACGCCATAATTAGATAGACGTCTTTCTAAATATTCACTAATTAAATGCTGGCGTGTTTTCCCTTGTTAAAGAATTCGGCGAATTTATTTCAATAAAATTATGGTTTTCCTGTTTTATTTCCTTGCTTTGGTGCTTTAACTTAATAAATGGAATATTCATTTTCTGTTCGACTAGCAACCAGAAAACATCCGTCCTGTTTTGCTTCGTTCCGTTTTTCGTTATGCGAATTTCTGGCACGCATTATATAGCGTGGTGAGTATATAGGGTTTATAAAACGATACTTTTTGGTTTTAATAAATTAATCTATTGTTCGTAATTATTCTAGCTTCCTGCGGGGGACACGTTAATCCCTTAAGCTGTCGTTTCTTCTGGAAATACGAGGTCAAATGCGCTCTGCCTGGGCGTAAGCCTGCCTACTCGCTGACGTAGATCAGCGACTGGTTTTACCCCGATGCCAGTAACTCGAGGGTGATTTCTTTTTTTCTTTGTATGCGCTTCTGACTTCGGAACCAGAAGGCCTGGGGTTTTACCGTTCAAATATGGCATTTCCAAATTTAATTTTTATACATGAAAATTATTGAACTATTTTGGTATTTACTGCTCTTTTGTTACTGCCTTACTATTTGTTCCTAAATTACTAAAAATATACTACATGTTTGTAAATATAGGCTAAGGTTATACTTACGATATTCTAAAACCGTGGTTTTTAGGGTTGCGTTTGTTTCTCTTTTTTTCTAGTTACTGTCAGGGGGGTAGTTGCTTAAAAACTACAGCTCGCCATTTTAATGAATAATTTTTTTTACTGTGTTGTGTACATATTTTGTGTAATTATAAGTTCTTTCTTTTCCTTTGTATGTTTTGTTCTGAGTGTGAATGAGTGCGTGTTTATATATATATTTTTTCTATTTATTGCAGGTTCCTTTTTTAATTTATCCATAGGTATAAGACCCCGCCCACTCACCGATTGATCCCGGTCATCCGTTCTTTCCTTTTCTTGTTTTTTTTTTATGTTACGTCAATGTACTTGATTTTAACTAGAACTTTCACAATTTAGTTCTTAGCATAAGGTTGCCCCAAATGCAAGGTAACTTTTTTACCAGACTTTAGAGGTGTTTATGTCAAAAAGTATGAAAGATATCCAAGTTTGCAAATTTTGAATTTAATGGTCAGTAGATCCACATTTCAAAATTAATTTTAGTTTTGCCTAATTGCGGTAAAATAAGTTTTATTTATAAAAAAACCTCAAAATCCGGCACAAAGTTACCACCGTTTACAGTATATATTGTAGAACAATAGAAGGGGACCGAACTGCATCTAACAAGAAACAACAGCGCCTATGATCAAAGACAACAAACATAGAAACAAAAAGAAAATTGTTGAAAGTATATGCTCCCCGCATATCACAGTGTGCCTATGAAATACGGGCAGTAGGAAAAGCAGACAAAAAACGGTAACACCCTTTTGGAATGTTGCGCTTCAAATGTATGAGAATGATAGTATGGACAGACAAAGTTAATAACAAATAGGTTATAGAAATAGTAGGGGGATACAGATATCTGTGGAAAAAATGGGAGAAATAAAAGGGCAGAATACGTTGTAAGGCTATAACGTTTTGCCTTACTAAGGGGTTATTTTCTTTATTCCTATATGGCCAGCTGAAAGGCACAAGGATAGATAACGAGGATTTCCTGAAGATGTAAGGAGCCCAAGGTTAGTTTCGGTGGAAAATGGCTGGTAGATGAGGAAACCTCCAAAGGTTAAGCGGCTAGTCGAGCGATTTGCTCTGGGTAGAACATGAGCTTTGGGTCGGGGTTGGACTGCGACCAAAATATAGTGAATATGGCGCCACCGAATTTTTGTATACAAAGAAGACCCAACTTGAGTTTTTTGTATAAGGCGAATGCGGAAACCTATACTCAAATACCGCTATACAAAAAATATTACGAGAACCCAATCCCTAAAGTTTTCTTACTTTATGGCTCGATATTGATCGTTAAAGATGCACTGCTACACCTTAAAACAAGGCTAGCACCGTTTGTGCATTCATTTCAAAAAAATTCATAATTAATAAGAATCGAACCTCATTCATTCCAACTAATAATCATAGTCTTGACCAAAATGAATATCTATTCCTTTAAGTTGCAGTTTAAAATTATTTACAAAACATCATCTTTAAAAATTTGACTAAATTATGATAATGAAAAATATGTACATTTGTTCTTGGTAATAATCTCAACATCAGTATCTCACAAAAATAGAGTAATGTAATTGTTACATTATAAAAATCTAAAAGATTGTATTCTTGTAAATGTTTAATTTTGAATTTTAGGATTGATTAAATGTATATTACAAACTTCATTTGGTCTTGGTAGTACTACATAGACTTCACATTAAATGGTAAAATATTCCAATTATTAATTAATGAAAAGCAAAATGAAACAATTTAGTTCTTTAGGTTAACATAATTTGGTATTCAAATAACAGCTTTAATTTTTGTTAATCCTGAAAGTTAACCTTTTCTATTTTTATATTGCCATCTACCATTTCTTGTTAGTACTCATACAAAAATTAAAAGTGAAGTTTTATAGATTCCTTTCACTAATGTTAAAAATAACTTGTTTCTCATTCACATAATGAACTAGGAAATTTCCACGTGAACAAACAAAAACTTATTTGTTTGAAATGCCAAAAGTTACAGCTGACGTATTTAAAAAACTCTAATTACATACCAGATGTTAATCCATCAGAAAAATACTTGCAATGTATTTGGACCATACCCGGAATAATAATTGATGAATTGGACTTTTCTTATTTCAGGAATAACAGGTTAGAAATCTCCAACACCTCACAAACTAATTAACTTGATACTAAATTTCTAACAAACATCACGTGCGTCCACGTCAAACAAATGAACCACGATGGATTGATTACCACATCAAGTAAAATTTTAAATATGTTTTACAAATCCTATAATTATAAATAAGTTGCCAATAAATTTTTTATAGGTTACTAATAAATTTTATAAATATTCGTAAGTTTTAGTAAGTTGCATGCTATCCTAAAGCCAACCAGAACAATTCCGTCTTATACGAACTAATAAATGCCAATCGTGGACATATAATGAGTTTAGCCGAGACGATTTCATCTTGAAAATCGACCTTTATCTTTCGGTGCTTCCAACACCAGGTGTGCAACGCCATGTTCTTTTATGTAAAGAACAATTGACCTTCTCTAACAACAGCTCAGGTGGAAGTGTCCTATTGACGTATACTGTCGCCTGACAACAGTTATGATTTTTATAATTATCAAAGGAGGGAGTCCTTATAGTGACGCTAGCAAATAGCATTTTCTGTCACCGCTTAATTTATAATTTATGTTCGCAGTTCGAAAGCTTATATTGTATTCAACAACATGTAATATTTATCACGTAGATTGTGTAGAGATATTATATTTGAATTGACTTTTTATGAATTAATTAAATTAGGTATTTGTGAAGATATTGCTAGAAAATAAACTTGTTACAAGGCATTTTTGAGGAGTAGTATGGGATATGACAAGCAGAAGTAAGAAAAAAGAGGCGGATGTAGACCGAGATAAGATAGTGATAAATGCAGACTGTGCAAATTTCAGGAAAATCTGTAGGTTAGTTCAGAATAGGAAACAATGAGGGTACGCGTCCAATCAGTTCCAGGACTGAAGGCCTAATGATGATGAATAAATTATATTAAACCTTATTCATTATAAATAGTTATTGATTCAAACTATTGGAAATTATGATTTGTTTGAAATTAAGTTAGTTTGTGATTTTGAGCGTTTAAAATTATTTTACTGGATGTATTATGTAATTGTGTTTTGCATTTTCTAATTCTGTAAATAAACTGCACGAATTATCTTTAAATTATTGTGTACACGTGTTATAGGAATTAACCTTCATTTAAGTCTTGATTGGTTTAAAATACGCAGTAGAACTTCAACTACACAGAAAATCTCTTCAAATTCAATACATCTCACCATCTGATACTCAACTATGATGCGATTTGAATATGTAATTAAACATGCGTCACTATATAATTTAATTTACTACAACTTATATCATCAAACCGATAATAAAAACAAAGAATGAGTAATACCACAAAATCGGAAGCATAAAATCTATGGAATTCATTCAGTCTCTGACCTCATGCTGTCAGTGGAGTATTATTCATCGAACAGACAGAACAGTGCACAAGGCTTGGACCGGAAAGGCCATTGGGTCAGATTGCCTTTGAAGTTCTTCTTATGAAGTACATCATCAATACTTATTTGCTCGACACTAGTTAGCTATATTATTTTTTGCCACCTCCGCGAATTCTTGCAATAGCGATTTGAATTCTTCGCCCTTTGTTTTTGTAGTTATTAATAAATGAATAATACTTGCACAGGCATTCAATGCTTGGGAGTAAGAGTTCAATGAATCTATTTTAAATCGGAGTAATGAAGATTTATTTTGAACGCTTTCTTTTTTTTAGAATACTGAAGATTAACATACCATTCGGCTTGCCCTAGAATTAAGTGCTTTAAAATAGTTTCAGCTTATAGAATGGTTTTATTTTTGGTTAGTTAAGGAGGTATTACATAAATTAAACATGACTCAGTTTATTATTCAACGGTGTTATTCCAACATATGTATTAGACAAGTTTTCCACAACTTACTAATAAAATACATTAAGAATAGGTCAATTAACGTTTGCAATATGTTTTATTCGGGTGTTTATAGTTATCCAATTGCTTTCGAAATGGAATTTCATTTGAGATACCACTGAAAATATATATACCGAGTACTGTTACACACTTTTTCTCAAAAGATATATAGTGTGTCTACTCTACCTTATAAGCGGCAGAGCCTCGATAAATTACGAGGGGTTCCTGTTTAAAGTCTAAGCCCAGGGTAAAAAAAAAGTTAAATGGCTTTGAGTAAAAAAGGACCCTCTAAAAAGATCTTCCAGCCAGCTAAGCTTCTTCAACTTAGGGCAGAGCTATGAGCTAGGGTCGTAGGATGGTATACGATACTAAAAGAATTTTTAATGGATGCCACCGTATCTTAATAATCGGTATAATAAGGATCAATCCGAAGATCAGATACGGAAATCTTCGAAAAGAAAAAAACTGACGAGCAAAATATAGAAAAATGATACTTACTTATAACTGCAAACTGGAGTGGGAACGACGATCTCGTACTATTTGAAAATTTAATCACTTCTAAACATTTTTAAACTAGGGCTACATTAGAGCCTAGTCACTTTATCACAAAGAAAAAATTATAAAAGGATCAACTAGTCAAAATTATACTTCAAAAAAATTTAAACTCAACACCAATAATTTATCTTTCTTTACTACAAAAATTGTTAACCTCTATATAAAAAAATTATTAATGACTTCAATGAAAGAAAGCTTTAAGACAAATTATTCTTTCTATTAATTTACAATATATATATATATATATATATATATATATATATATATATATATATATTGCTATGAACTCCCACAATTATTCGTGCCCCGTCGTTCGGGCGGTCATATATTTATGCTATGATAACTGGAATTGTCATGCCCCGACGTTGGGCCGTCAAATATTTATGCTATGAACTCCCTCCAGGAACTATCATGGGCCGACCTTGTGTCGACCAATAACCAAAACTTGATGTGATAACGCCTTCTTTGATATCAATGGCGTATTCGACTTATAGCTCCTCTTTTATTGTTTAAATTATCAAATTACACTCCCACTAACTTTTATCATTCGGCCTCGACTAGCTTTTATTTTGAATTATAAAATGAAGTTAATTCAATTCCATATAATGAAAACAAATATTATGTACAGGTTTTGCAAATTATTTAAAATACACTTTTCAATCAATTAATGTTGTAAATCTTATTTTATCTCAGAAATCATATGCTTTTTAATCAATCTAAAGTCACCAAAAAACCTATTGTTTTTATAAAAGAAGCCTGGAACGTTCAAAACCCTTTATCATATTACGTGTTTTTTACGTATGCAAGTTCGTTGTTGACTCCGTTCCACTAATTTAAATTAAATAAGCAAATTCAATATTCAATATTTAAATTCAAATAGAGAAAAATATCTTAAAACTAAAAAAATCTAACCTGGTCTGTTTTCTTCGTTATTTCCTTCTCGCAACCAAGATTATCGACGCATCCATTATCAACTAGAATTTTCCATGCATTATACCATCCATTTGGATCAAAATTTTTCTCCACCAATTCAGAATTATTATATACCCATTTAAAATTTTATCTATCCACACTTAGATTTAGTATTGTCGTCACCCTCTGGATTATTATTATCACCAGCCTCAGAATATCATTTAAATTATTGTATTACTTGAATTATTGTCGTCAAACTTAGAATCAGAACATTGTCATCCGCCTCCAACTTAGATTTATTCTCACCAGACTCAGAATTGGAATTAATTCTCACCGGACTCAGTGCCCTATTATTATTATATTTTAGTTTAAATAAATTTCCCCAAAATCTACTTACGTTTAATCGGCAATAGTAATTTTTATCTTCGTCGCATTATCTGTCACTTAAACAACCTTTACATTTAAATATTATTCTTACGCGTTACACTTTGGTTCAAAGTGACGCACCTCAGCCTTTGTTGAGTTGAAAACTGAGTTCCGTTATAATTGTCGCTGTTAATATATGATTGATATCCCACTTCGTCTGATGGCATGGCTTACAAGCCCGTCTCTAATCTTAACCAATGAGGTCTCTTTGATTAAAGTAGTTTCTGATGTAACATGCTCTGCCTTTCGAGTAATTGTTGTTTGCTTGCAGCTGCTTTGTTATCAGGCATGCGGTGTTTTGAGAAATATTATCGCTTTTCCATATTGTACACAAATATCTGATGCAATTCGACTTTCAATTTTCATATATGCTTATTTATTTACGCATTTTTAATTACCTTAACTTATCAAAATTGTTAATTGTTTGTACGCACTTACAAAACGCTTCTCTAACTGATTTGAATTCTTTTGAATGCGTGTTTAATTGCCTATATTATGCTCATTTCTAAATCCGCGTGCTTCTACTAAAAAATATCGTTATTTGTCTTACCCAAATTCACTAAAATTCCATATACTGGGTGTTGAACATTTGTTATCTACCTAATGCATGAATTACTTATTTCTATGCTAACTATACGTCTTATTGTTAATATTTGCGTCGTTTAAAACTACTTATACTCTATATACAGGGTGTTGACTGCTTACTATTTACAAATTATCTCAATTTCTCAATTTTCTCCTAAACAAATTTTCTGTTTCCTATGATGATTTCTGATTCCTGCACGACCTTTGCTATAAAATACACCCTTAAACAACCCCTTATCACAACAATATATATATATATATATATATATATATATATATACAGTGAATAAGATGAAATAATCAGACTTTTATGCAAAGCCCAAATGATCATTTCAAATCGAGCTAGTAATTGAAAGATGGAAAATATAAGGCCTTGGACAGGATTTGAACCTGTATCCTGGTTTTGCCGGAACCATGCGTTTACCAATTACGCCACCGGCAAAACCAGGATACAGGTTCAAATCCTGTCAAGACCTTATATTTTCCATCTTTCAATTACTAACTCGACTAATGATCATTGACTTTGCATAAAATCTGATTATTCATCTTATTCACTTAATACTATAGTATTTATCAAGTTACCTTGTGTAATTAACTATCTAAAATATATATATATATATATATATATATATATATATATTGCTGTGATAAGGGGTTGCTTAAGGGTGCACGTTATAGTAAAGGTCGTTCGGGAAGGAGTAATTAGAATAGGCAGCAGAAAACTACACTTATTTAAGGAAATAATTAAGAAATAGACATAGTTTGTAGATAGTAAGTAGTCAACACCCTGTATATAAAGTAGAAATAGTTTTTGGGCGACGCAGGTAAACATAGGAAGACGCATGGTTGGCGTAGGAATGAGAAATACATGTATTAAGTAAATAGTAAATATTAAATACCCTGTAGATAAAGTTTAGTTAATTTAGGTAAAACAAATAAGGACATTTTTCAGTGGAGGCACGCGTATATTGGGAAATGAAGGATAAAGTGTAATTAGACACGCATTAAGAAGAAGAGTTCCAGACGATTAAATTAATACGGATATAGAAATAGAGTTTCAGGTAGTTAATATAAATGCGTACAAAGATCTAACCATTTTGATAAGAGAAATGATTAAAAATTGCGTGAATCGCATGTAAACATGAAAATTTAAAGTCGGGTTGCATCAGTTGTTTATAGAAAAGCAAGTAATCTATCAAAATACAGCATGTTGATAATAAAACACAGCTGCGGGCAGGTTGTGATTATGGGAAAACGTGGAGCATTACATCAGAAACTGATCCAAATAAAATTATTTGATTGGTCTGAGACAAGCGACGAGTTCTAGACCAAACCCACAGATGGAGTGGGAATTCGAGATTATATTAGCAAGCACCTTGATAAGAAAGTCAGTTTTGAACTCAATGAAGGCCGAAGTGCATTGCCATTAAACAAAGTATTACGTAATAAGTATAAAAGTGAAAAATAAAATGAGTGCGAATATGAAGATTACAATTGCCGTTTAAACGTAAGTACGTTTTTAAAGAATTTATTGTAAACTAAGACATAAAAATGATAGGGTTTCGAGGTCTGAGGGAAATAGACTAGGATTCTGATGTTAAGAAAAAAATACAGTAATACAATTTAAATGTCAAGGAGAAAAGAAGAATATTACAATCTTGAAGTACAGGGGTGAAACAAACTACAATTTTAAGTCTGGGGCAAGAATGATAAGTTTGAAGAATTGAAATAAATTGGGGTATATAATTTAATGGTGGTGGTCCATAGTGTAATAATTTGAATGGAATCCAGAATTGGGGAAGATCATTTTTATTGGAAGCGTCGATGTGAAAAAGATAAAACCAGGTCAGATTTTTAGTTATAAGATATTTGTTTTTCTATATGAATTTTTATTTTATTTTTAATATTGAATTGCTAAATATGATATGCTTGTGAAGAAGTCAACAAAAGAGGTTGCATACGTATTGAATGAGTAATAAGAAAACAGGTTTAGAATATTCTACAGTTTGTTAGTAAAGATAATAAATTTTCTTTGGTGACTTTGGGTTTTTGAGTACATACTAAAACTAAATGGTTGTTAATAAATGAAATTTATAAGAAATGTATTACAAATAATTTCAAAAGCTGTACATAACATATTGGTTTCATTATATAGAATCTAAATTTACTGAATTTTATAATTGCAAATAAATGCTAGCCGAGGTCATAAGATTTAAATAGTACAAAGGCGGAACCACAAGTTGAATAGGAAAGTGATAACCCGCAAGGCGGTAACGTATCGAATTTTGCCATTGGTAGATAGAGTTGTTTAAAGATAAAGTCCAGTTGATAGTAATATTAAGAAACAGCTGGAGGAGGAGATAATTACAGTTAATCGTGAATATTAAAATGGTGGTCCAATAATTTAGAATTCATAGCAAAATAAATAATGCAGATCAACGTAGGGACATGATAATTCTTCGAATACCATAGCAAATATATATATATATATATATATATATATATATATATATACATCGTTTGTACAAAGTTATACGTACTGAAACTTTCGAGATAATTACTTTTATTACGGTCTAGTATTAGTCTCTCATTATTTATATGAATTTGATAATTAAAAATTTATTTATAGTGTTTTCATTATTATATTACAATTTATATATGATACCTGAATAGGATCCTTTTCGGGTAAACAATCAATAAATTAAATGCTCTGACTTTCGGTAGATTACAGAACTACATTTTTAATTGGTTTAACTGATGGAATCAAAGGTTTAAATCGAACTATACAGCAGGTGTACGGCAAAAAAATTATATTTTATAATATGACAAACAAATATCAACGTGTCACGTGTTTAGTTACGAATACATTTTTGGATAACCTGGTAAATTCAAAAATTATCATTTAGAAATTTCTTTGTGTTTTTAAAAACCTTTATGAGATATGCAACTGTTAAATCTGAATAAAATATTACGTGCCTAATTTAACGAACTATAAAATTTTTACATAAATTTCGTGTACCAATTTAAATGAACACATAGAAATTACAACAAGTAATGATTCCATAAAATGAAAATTGGTCTAAAATTGGGGGTGACTCACCACAAACAATCTGTTAGGCATCCAAGTTCGCCAGCCATCTGGAGTGCTTACATAAGCAGATGCGCGCGGCTGGCACATCGCAGCTTGACTTCTATACAAAACAACATCTGCAGAAACTTCCACAATCTCGCATAGCAACACTTAAGACTTTGTACTTTTAATACAACCAACAACCAATTGTGCTTCTGTGCTTCATAACAATTATATACGAAAGATTTTATTGCTCCACAATTTGATAAATTACGTGCTTACATAAAAATGCGTTTTAGTACTATAAAATTTGTGTTTCAAAATTGGACTCTAAATTTATTTCAATATTATTTGTTAAATTTTTCGTGTGTTTCAATACTGTATAAACATTTTTACTTGATTTACTTGATACTTGTTGCTTGATACATATTACCTTCTTACTTGCGCTGAAAAGAAACGAGAAAAATGGTTTGAAGGTAAATTTGAAAATTATTCACCTACCGTAGATATATTTCCTTTTCACTCTAAGTCGATACAACAACTAAATGAGGCCATAGTATCCGTCGACACCACTGCACTCCTCTTTGGGACAGCATGTTTTTTTAAACCTGCTAGCCCACGTTTCAACACTTGCTTCGCTGATTACATTCGAATGGAAAAATGATGAACCTTGTCCACGAGGCAATATTATTATCCGAGCACGCGCAGAAAGGGGAAATTGCGTCAATACACATACAAATAGAAGAAATCTTAAATTTTATTTCGAGTATTTAAATATAGCGTATGAATTGGTAATGTTTTGTTACCATCGGAATTTAATATTTCTGTCTAATAATGATATTTGTCAAATAGATATTTAGAATAAAAACGTATATTTATGAAGCAGATAATTGTATTCGTTATAGTACTTTTGCTTGCTTTCTTTGTTATGATTTAAAAGTAGCCCTGTATGTGTAGGTGAATTTGTTCTTGCCTTGGTACACCCTTGCTTGTAACTTGTAAGGTATAAATACAGGAAAACATTACTTTATTGAAGCTATTTACAAGCAACCGAGTATCATGTGTGGATAACTTGGAGGCTGGGGATGGCGTTTGCTACAGTAAGGATTGCTATTCAATTGGAGCGTGTAGGTTTTACACAGAACCATTTTTTTGTTTATGATTTTAAAAACTTCCAGTGGCGTAGCGAGCTCAATTGTCCCCCACCCCCACCCCTACCACCAACCAAACAAAACTTTCAAACCGGATGCAAGGTTCATAGCAGTAGTAAAATAAAAATTATTGACGAATAATATTAAAAATTAAATAAATAACTTTAATTAAAGGGTAATTTTTTTGCTGTCTTTCCTTTTTGGTTTTCACACAGCACTCACTTCTGCAAGGATTCTCTCAGATGCCTCTTCTACTATTTGCTTCTTGGCAATGTAACCAATTGCTTCATTCCTTCTGAAGTCAATAGATATGCTTTCGAAGGTTTTCTTTAATATCAGTACTCGTATATATGCCTCTGCTGCTCTAATATTAAAAATTATACAGCTAATTATTTTTAAACTTTTTAATGTAGACTGTAATTCCAATTTATTTTTTAAAACATATACCTATAAATGTCTAAAAACAAAAAGTCAAATTTTTATAAGTACTTAAATTAATCCCATAAATATAATTTTCTGGACTTAGTTGAAGCAAAACTATTGATTACTTCATCAAAGTTGATAAATTCAAAAATTTTCCTTTCTATGCTTAGAAATGCCAAATCACTTAGGCGATCTTGTCCCATTGTTGATCTTAGGTATGACAATCAATTTCAATTTGCTGAAAGAACGTTCACAGCTTGCTATTGATACTGCAATTGAAAGAAGTATCTGTAGAGCCACACGCAGGTTGGAGAAAACATCTTCTCCGTAAGCGATTATAAACGTGAGAAGTTCTATAGGACTCCGAGGAACTATGTCATACCTATTTCGTAGTAACATTTTGCAATCACAAATTTCAGAATATAAATCTGCACCATTAAAATCGGTGTTGTAATATTCACTCCACTTTTGCACTGTTGTTCAATATTCTCATCTATTTTATCCTTACTCAGTAAATTTGCAACATCCAGCAAAAATCCGAATTTAGAATCAAGATCACTTAATCTAGTAAACCGCCTTTCATAACCCGAGATATTTCACTTTCAGCAGAAAGTCCAGTATCTCTAACCAATTCATCGGGATTTTGCGACGTCTGCTTATACGGACTGTTGTGACAATACCCTACTTTAGGCAAACACTTTTACTGTTCTCAATCACTTTGTTACAAACCTTGTCTCGAATCTCGAATAATTCATTTGCCAATGGCTGCAGATCTTGAAAAGCCTCTCTAAAGTTCATTTTAGGGTACTGTAATCTAGGCTACACACGATCAACTTTCCTCAAGATTTCATGCCAGAAATGAATTTGAGTTAAAAAATTAAAATTCAAAGTATTTTGCAATAAAATTACAGCCTCGCTTCTAGTGTCAGTTGTCATAGCATTGTCTTCTACTAATTTTTCCAAAAGGTCTACTATTTTCTCTAGTTCCTCGACGATCACTCAAACAGTTTGCACCTTTGCACTCCAACGAGTTTCAGATTCTCTTTTAACGGTTTTAGTAATTTTCAGTAATTCCCATCGTAATGTAAAGCGGGAGAAAAAATGTTCTCAATTGTTCCAAAGCATGTAATAACTATCAGATCCTTTTTCGTTGCAGCAACTCCTACTAAATTTACCGAATGATTATCACAATTCACGAAAAATGCTTTACTATTTTCTAAAATACTGTGCTGTACTCCAGATATGTGACCTGGCATCACTGCAGGATTGTCGTAACATTGTGACTTACAGTCCGTTAAGGACATTTGATATGAATTTAACTTCTCTATTATTGTCTTTTCAATTGAACCCCAAGAAAGATTCTTTAATCGTTGCTTTTCTTTCGATGAAGTCAATATCAACATACCTTGCGACATTTGCGCTCTATGCGCAATATCAGGAGTCGTATCAAATAAGAGTCCATAATATTTATTCCTTCTGATATCATTTATTATCTGTTTTCTAACTGTGGCTGCCAATATTTGAATAAATTCGTTTTGGATTTGAGGTGATAAATACGAGACGGTCCCAGGCGTTTCCGTTGCAGTTTTAAATGATTTGCCAGTAAAGGATCAAACTGTGCTACGTGTCTAAGTAGGGATAACAGATTTCCAATATTTCTTCCATCTTGTAAGGTAAGTTTTTCAAAGTGATCACGTAGAGGAAGATTTTGAACAATTAGGTACTTAATGCATGCTAATATTTGATGCAATATATTTCGCCATTTTTCCTTCTCAGACTGGATGTTTGCCTCTAGTGCAGCATCGATTCCTGTTTCATTTCTTAATCTTTTTTCTGTCTCTTTCCATGTTGTAAACGACGTTATATGCTTTGGGTTTCTTTCACAGCTAATCAATTTGTCTTTTTTCTTCCATTTATTGAATCCAGATGTTGTAACGAAAGATGATTTTATAGCAAAATTAGGCGAGGCAAATAATAAACTACAGAAACAGTATGCTGCATTGTTTTTTGATGAATATAATAACCACGATCGAGTAATTTCTGATCCTTCTTCTTCGTTGCCGACTCGCCGAGAAAATCAAGATTTGAGTATCCCACGTTTAATTGATGCTCCTGGTGCGTTTAGTTTGGATTCATTTTGAAAAATGCGTGATCCGCGAGTAACCATCTCTGTACGAAGTTTGTTGGATATAATTTGAACATTCTTTTGAAATTTTAAATAGGCAACATCATGAAACTGGAGAACTTCTGGAATTACCGTAGCTATTTAAATTTCTGAGGTACGCGAGTTATGTATCCCCCAATTACCTATATATATATATATATATATATATATATATATATATATATAAAGATATATTATTAATGGGTTTGAGGTCAGCTGTAGGAAAGTAAACTCTTTTTTAAGGCCTAAATTTTCGAATGTTATTTAAATTCTTGATCACAGGCTTTCTAAAATTTTACAATTAACTAGGCTAACATATAAATGAATTGATAGTAACTTACAAGACGAGGTTAAACATTCAATTAACATGAAAATTACATCGAAATCTATTTTAACTAATTTTGCTTCAATTTGTTAAAAGAAATTTGTATAACTTGTATAAAAATAAAAATAAAATGTCAAATTTTGAAACCTTTCAGTTTCACTTTTTTAAATTATTTGAAGATTTAAAACAGAATGCCTATGTGTGCATGTATGCATGTGTGTATGTGTTTGTGTGTGTATGAGTGTGGGTGCGTGTACATGTTATATTTATGTGAGTGTCTATGAATATTTGTGATTATGTATATTAATCTGTTTGTTTGTTAGTACGTGTATGTGTGAATGTGATAGGATGTGTATGTATGTAATGCTAATCACTACAATATCAATTATTGCATTAGGTATATGTTACTTCTGAAGACTAAGTATGTATGTGTAAATCGAACTTAGGCCACCAATATCTGTTTTTTTATTTATACAATTTTTTTGGCGAAATATATGATACATTTCCAGAAATAGTCTTTTTTGTGAATTTAAATAACATTTGAAAATTTAGGCCTTAAAAAAGAGTTTACTTTCCTACAGCTGACCTCAAACCCATTAATAATATATCATCATATTTATAAAAGGTCATTATCTCTAAACTATATTATATATATATATATATATATATATATATATATATATTGATATATTGAATCTAATAGGAATTATTAGAAATTGTTAAGTAAAAGTATAAGTTCAATGCAACATTGTAACACAAGGATAACCCAGAGAGGTTATCGACAGTTCATGAGAACGGACATGCAACTTTGCATCCGTGAGGGCAGTGATACTGCAGGTGGCAGGTCACAGGCGGTCAACAGACCGCAATTACTTAGAATTAAGATTGATACATTGTAACAAAGAGAAACGCAGACATGAGATCTGCAAGTTCTCACAGCCGTGTGAGGGGCAGGTTATTATAAAAGCCCGATCTCAATCTCTACAAAATTTGAAATTACCTAATCTAATTGAAAAACTAATAAACCCAAAGCAAAATTAACGTCACAAAAAGCAAAACCAACCCCAATTTTTACAAAATTCGAAATTATTTAATCCAAAAGAAAAATTAATACATCCCAAGCATAATTAACGTTACAAATAGAAAATCAACCCCAATTTTTACAAAATTTGAAATTTCACAACCCAAACGGAAAATTAGTAAATCCGAAGCGAAAATAACAATACAAATAGCGAAATAAAGCTTAATTCAAAAAAAAAAAATTTTTTAAAATTTCCCAAAATCAAAAACAACCCTTAACCAACATGAGTAACACAGACATGCGACTCTATTTGGAGACAATACAGATATTTGATGGCACGGAAGCCCATCTTTGAAATTTCATTGGAGCATCTGAAATGTTCCTAAAAACCTTCTACTAACCCGGAGATGACCAAAGAAATTCATTGCTTATACGCTTGGTAATAAGTAAACTAACCGGAAGGGCACTAACCTTAATCGCCAGTAGGGACGAATTACAGGAATGGGAACAGTTTAAACAACTACTAATTGCATATTTTGGAGACCAACGTAACATAAAATGCCTAGTGCGAGACCTAATAAACCTTAGAATGGAACACAATCAATCCCCCTACCAATTCGGAATGAAATGCCAAGCCGTGAGAAGTTTAATTTTAACAAAATTAAAAATCGAAGAACCCGATCAAAACGTTAGACATTTAAAAACAAAAATGTATGACGAAATGGCACTAGACACATACATAAACGCTTTACCAGAACGACTATCGGATAAAATCAGATTCCAACGACCCCAAAATCTAGAAGAAGCTATGAGCCTAGTAATAGAAGAAGAAAATGTAATGTATTACCGCAACAGACTATACAACCCCAACGCGAATAAAAGCTATTCACCAATAAAAACTATACAAGCTACAAGACAAACAATCCCTCAACAAAAATTCACACCCTTTAACGCACAAACAAAGCAACCGCGAATTAATAACCCAAGTTTTAACAATACAAATTTTAATAATCAATATAAAAATTTTTCAAGACCAACATTCAACCCAACCTTTACGAAACCCGCATTCCAACCAAGATTTAATCAAAACTTAAACCAACAAAGACCAGCATTCAACGCAAACCCCAATAGAAATACACCAATGACTAATAATCATAACAACCCTAATAATTATTATAAACCAACACCAATGGATACCTCATCTGGTAACACCAGACAACATACAAAGATAACACATATCCGACCAAACCCTCATCAGAAACGTAATTTTACATAGGAAGAATTATTCCATCAAGAAATAGAAAAATTTGACACTGACCAGAATAATTACATTGAGACACCTACGAACAATGAATCAAACCATGCAGAAACTTACGAACGTGACGAACAATACGAAACTTACGAGGAGTACGACGAAGAAAACTCGAACTCAAATTTTCAAATGGACCCATTCATAGACAACCAAACTTAATAAACTTAAATAATATAAATCACTTAGTGTTACCATACATAGAAACACCCCACGCCAAATTCAAACTATTAATCGACACTGGATCATCGAAAACATTAATTAGCCCCAGAACCGTACTAAAACATTATTTAGATTATGTAGAAAGAGAACCATTTAAAATTAAAACAGCCCATCAAACAACACTACACCAATTCGTAGCAAACATACCCTTACCGAGAACATTTAATGTTAAAATGAAACATAAATTTTGTGTATTCGAATTTAACGACAAATATGACGGATTAATCGGAATGGACCTTCTAAGAAAATTAGGAGCCAACATTGACATTAAAAATCGCTTATTAAGGACGAAATACGGAAAAATCCCAATTAAATTTCAAAACACACAAATTGAACAAAAATACACTATAGAACCCCGAACGGAAAGAAAATAAAAATCCCAGTAAAATCTAACAAAATTTAGGAATAATAAATCATATAACATTTCAACAAGGAGTAGAAACCCCAACTGCCTTAGTACAAATAAAAGATAATTATGCAACCACAACAATATTAAATTCAAACGACTATCCCGTAGAATTATCACTGACAGACCCAATTAACGTAGAAGAACTAAATTTTAACGAAATGGAAATAGACGAAAATTTAGAAAACGATTACAACCCAATAGAACATGACGAAATGTTAAGAGAAAATTTAACTAACATCCGCTTCAATACCGACATCAATCAAGAAGAAGAAAGAGCAATTAAAAACTTATGTTTTGAATACCGAGACATATTCCACTGTGAAGGAATACCATTAACATTCACCAACACAGTAAAACATAATATTGAGTTAACAGACGATAAGCCAATTTTTACAAAAGCATATAAACTACCTCATACAAGCCAAGAAGAAGCTGACAGACAAGTAGCAGACTTATTAGACCAAGACATAATCCAGCACTCCAACTCACCATGGAGCAGCCCCGTGTTAATAGTACCTAAGAAATTAGACGCAACCGGAAAGAGAAAGTACAGAATGGTAATAGATTATAGAAAGTTAAATGAAAAAACGGTAGATGACAAATATCCATTACCAAATATTACCGAAATTTTAGACAAATTAGGCAAATGCCAATATTTTTCAACATTAGACCTAGCATCAGGATACCATCAGGTAGAGATGGAAGAAAAAGACATATCAAAAACAGCCTTCAGCACACCTAGAGGACATTACGAGTACAAACGAATGCCATTTGGATTAAAGAACGCACCCGCTACTTTCCAGAGAGTCATGGACAATATACTACGAGGAATACACAATGAAAAATGCCTTGTATACCTTGACGACATCATAGCTTATTCCACATCATTGGTAGAACACATAGAAAGACTGAAAGAAGTATTCGAAAGACTTAGACAAGCACATTTTAAAGTACAATTAGACAAAAGTGAATTTTACAAAAGAAGTATCATTTTTAGGACATGTAATAACACCCCAAGGAGTAATGCCAAATCCAGACAAAACAAATGCAGTTCTAAATTACCCATTACCAAAGACAACCAAAGAAATTAAAGGATTTCTAGGACTTAGTGGTTACTACCGCAAATTCATTAAAGGTTACGCCCAGATAACCAAACCCCTGACAAACTGTTTAAAAAAGGGAAACAAAATTGAACACACCCCGGAATTTATTAAAGCCGTAGACAAAATTAAAAACATATTAACGAATCACCCTGTATTAGAATACCCAGACTTTACAAAACCTTTTATACTGACAACAGACGCATCGAATGTAGCATTAGGCGCAGTATTGAGCCAAGGAAAAGTAGGTAGCGATAAACCCATCAGCTACGCATCCAGAACCCTGAATGAAACCGAACAAAAATATAGTACCATAGAAAAAGAATTATTAGCCATAATTTGGGCAACAAAATATTTTAGACCTTACTTAAAGGGAAGAAAATTTTACATATATACCGATCATAGACCATTAGTATGGTTATGCAAACTGAAAGAACCGAATTCAAAATTACAAAGATGGAGAATCAGACTCGAAGAGTATGATTACGAAATTATATATAAAAAGGGAATTTATAACAACAACGCAGACGCTTTAAGTAGAATCCAACTCAATGCATTAGAAACTGAATCCATTATAGGAAACGTAGACGAAGCAGAAATAAGGGAAGATCCAGACGAGATCGACACAATACATTCGACACAAAACGAAGAACCAAAAAACGCGATTAAAATCTTAAACGAAGCAATCGATATGAAACCTAACCAATTTATAATAACAGAAGTTTTAAATAACCCCAATCCAGTAAAATATACAAAAGTAGATAACAAAAAAATATATCAAATTCAAATAACTAAAGATGACAACGAGGAACAAATTATTAAAATTCTAAAAGAATACACCCCTGAGAAAAAACGATTTTATTTTTATTTCAACACCGAACATTTATACCAAAGATTTTCAGAATTATACATTAAACTATTCAACAACTCTGGACCTGAACGCATCAGATGTACTAGAAAACTAATAACGACCCTGACGAAATAAACGATGTAATTAGAAATCAACACGAAGGAAAAACCAACCATCGTGGAATTAACGAAACAATAAAACAACTCATAAGACGTTATTATTTTAAAGACATGAAGGACTTGACCACAGATTTCATTAACCAATGCGAATTATGTGACAAAGCGAAATACGATAGGAAACCCCCAAAGATACCCTTAATGTTAACCAAAACACCCGACAAACCATTTCAAAAACTACATGCCGATACTCTAGTAGGAGAAGCGCAAAACTATCTAACAATTGTAGACGCATTTACAAAAATAGGCCAAGCAATACCAATCACATCCAAAAATGGCATCGACGTGACCCAAGGATTTTTACAATATTTCACATTTTACGGAACACCCGAATCAATAACTCTAGACAATGGTAGCGAATTTAAAAATGAGACAATACAAAACACTTTAGAACTCCACAAAATAAAAATTCATTTCATAACGGAAAACCACCCTGAATCAAACGGACTAATCGAACGATTACATTTAACCCTGTTAGAACAAATTCGATTATTAAGAATAAATTATAAAAAGGAACATATAACCAATTTAATGTCATACGCACTAATCGCCTATAACACTATTCACTCATCAACAAATTTTACACCCTTAGAATTAACATTAGGACATTCAGATTCACGAAATCCCTATGACATACACTACAACAAAGAAGTATATCAACAATATGCGAAAGATCACAAACAAAAACTAAAAATAACTTACGACAAGGTAAAAGACAAATTAGAGAACGATAAAGAACGTATCACCACAACCCGAAACAAAAATACCGACTCAAATAAATTTTCTGTAGGACAAACCGTGTATGAAAAAAACTTTCAAAGCAAGCGACATAAAACAGCACCCAGAAATTTAGGACCATTTAAAATTAAGAAAATGTCAGATAAAAACATAGCAGTAGTAGACAACGGTAAAATAACAAAATACATTCATTTGAAAAACCTAAGACACCCTGTAATTTCAGATGGACAGTCATCACCCTTACCGTCAACCTCCGCCCAGGTAGAACGGACAACCAAGTAATAATAGAAGATATAAAAAACAACCCCGGTATACTACCAATTAAATTAGGCAGTATGCAAAACACGATCGACTATTGGATATTCGCACAAAAATTCGACCTAACGGAATTAAAACAAGAATTTCAAACAATCACAGAAAATTATGACCGATTAAAACAATCAATGGACACAGCAAAATTCGGAAAAGAATACGCAATAGAAATGATGAATTACAACAGTATAATAGAAAGCATTTTAAGAAACATAGAAGATAAACTTAATAGACTAATACCCAACGAACAAACTACGAGACGAAAAAGAGGACTAATCAACGGATTAGGTAACATAATAAAAGCTATCACAGGCAATACAACAATTAATTGAGAATCAAAACGACATAAAAACCATAATCAGCAACCAATTATCGTTAACCCAATCAACGATTATAAAGTTCAACGAAACATTGAGAAAGTTAGTAATAAATCAGGACAGTATAGCCAACCGAATGCAAACCCTTGAAACCACCATGCAAACTACCTCGTTAGGCATGCGAGATTTAATTAGATTTAACACAATATTTACTCAAATAATATCCACCCTTACTTTAATGCAACAAATTTTAGCAACGTTAGAAAACGCAGTAACATTTGCCAAATTAAATACCTTACACTCTAGTATTATTGAACCAACCGATTTATTAAACGAATTAATAAGAATTAGATCACTTATAATCAACAGTAAATTACCTTTTGATGTAACAGAATCGAACATTCTAATATTCGAAAAAATAGCTATAGTAAAAGGATACATTAAGAATAACGAAATAATATTTTTAATAGAAATCCCGATAGTAGAAAGTAACAATTATAATTATTATCATTTATTTGCTTTTCCAACAAAAGTTACTAGCACATACCAAGTAATCATACCCAAAACGAAATTCCTATCCCTAAATGAACTGAGATATGGTTATACAAACGAAAAATGTACTGAAGTAACACCAAACCAATATTTATGTCAATCGATGACGACAACAACCATTCAAGAAGACAGCCCTTGTGAAGTACAACTATTAAAATTCTCAAATCATTACGAAAACTGTGAAGCCAAACAAGTGCAAATAACTAACATGAAAATTCAAAAAGTTACAGATAACAAATGGATAGCCATTTCCCAACAGAAGTAATAGCAACCATCCACTGCAACCAAGATGAAAATAACCAAGCATTAATCGGAAGCAAACTAATTACCCTCAAAAAAGACTGTTATGTGAAATTGAAAGAAGAAGTAATCAGAGTTTATCAAGATCCCATAGCAACAAAGAAACTTGCAAACCTACCGGAACTACAGTTCAAGATACAACAAGCAGACGAAGAATTAATCAAGAAACCTATGAAGCTAGAGCATCTAGACTTAGACGATCTAAACCACGCCGTGAAATTAGTGGAAAGTTATAAAGAACAATTAAATGAACTCAAAACGCCAAAGTTACATTATAATAATATAAGTGTTTGGACAATTGTATTAATCATTTTAATAATTTTTGTAATTATATATGTATTTTACAAAATGTACCTTAGTTATAAGAATGAAGGAAACAGTTCTAGATTTAAGGAAACAAAGAGAAAAAAGGAAACAATAAGTATACCCTTAGAAACAATGAATTTTAAATAAATTTGAATAATGAATTTGATGTATTTAAAAATTAAGACAAACCTTAATTTTTCATTTACGGTGGGAGGAGTTATGTATCCCCCAATTACCTACATATATTGATATATTGAATCTAATAGGAATTATTAGAAATTGTTAAGTAAAAGTATAAGTTCAATGCAACATTGTAACACAAGGATAACCCAGAGAGGTTATCGACAGATCATGAGAACGGACATGCAACTTTGCATCCGTGAGGGCAGTGATACTGCAGGTGGCAGGTCACAGGCGGTCAACAGACCGCAATTACTTAGAATTAAGATTGATACATTGTAACAAAGAGGAACGCAGACATGAGATCTGCAAGTTCTCACAGCCGTGTGAGGGGCAGGTTATTATAAAAAGCCCGGGAGCTCAATGCCCGGCAGTCAGTCTGAGTTTACAGCTTTTGCATTGTTGTCTACCTAGACTACTCGCCCAGTACAATTAATTATTTTTTTATTAAAGTTATTATGAACCAGCTATTCTAAATTTCATTGTAATTTCTGTTTAACTTATTAAATTAAATTTGTTAAAGTGTCGAAGTTTTGTTTAAAAAAACACAGCTCCAAAGGCCCGAACTTTAACTCGCGGACGGCTGGGATCCTCATTTTTAGATTGTTCCATTTCTTGTGAAATCTGTAATTCTTGTGAAATGCTAGCATCAGTGTTATCACTTAAAACCTGAGCAGCAAAGGGATTAGAAGATGTATACTTCTCTGGTATTATTTCCATAACAAGTTCCTGCTGGTTATCAGCTGATTTTTCCATCTGCACTCTTTTTACCAAAAAGGATTGCATTAATAATCGCGATTTCTGTGCTTCCTTTTCTTGCTCTAATTTTCTTTTGTGAACCACTAAGTTTTTTCCCCGATGCTAACATGATGATTTTATCCTGTAAAGAGGGAATTTGCATATATTCTATACTATCAACATACAGCTATAGTTTACAAAAATTACTGAAAAATTATCTCTGAAACAGTAATTAAATTGATAATTAAAATTAAAACTTAATTAAAGGGTAATTTTCTTGCTGTCTTTTCTTTTGATTTTTAACAAAATTGATAATTATATATTTATTTATTATGCTAGCAAGAATAATGAAATCAATAGCTCTTTACTAAATTTTCGCACCTCGATTTACTAGCAATCAGTAAAAGATTATTGATTATACGTAATTTACGTAATAACTGTTCTAAATTATGACAAATATGAGCACAACGTATCATCGCTTTATAATTTATTTTTAAAACCTATTGTGTCTAATCAGTGTTCACTTGTTCACTACAGCATCCAGACTCATAATAGAAAACTTATAAAAGTGTTGACTTTTAGAAATATGCATAACTACAGTTTTTCAAGTAAGTCATTCGTGCCTTTGAGTGTAAACAGTTCTTTTTATCTCAAGAGCTATAATTTAGTTGTACTAGACTAAACATCAAATCAAAGCCTTCTCTCCGATATGATTCTGGCAGTACCTCTCTCGTCAGCTAAATTTAAACAATATGCTACTGTTGCATAAAGCAGGATTAATGACTAAAATTAGTGCAAGCAAGAAGGTTATTGTTATTACATATCTGAATGTTATGATTTTGAATTTACAAACAGTACGTTTAAAAATGTTTCTTAAGAAAAATTTTTTTTTAGTAAAATGAAACTGCGGGAATTCTTTTTTTGGTTTTCTGATTTGACACCTTTTGGTGTTGCGCCCGGGGCACGGTAGACCCCCTTGACCTCTCCCACGCCACTGAAAACTTTTTAATTCCTCAGGCAAAGTTTATTGAAATTAATTATTCTATTGTGATAGTTTGTAATAAAAAATTGTTTCTTGCTTGATTTTTTATTATTAACTTTATCCTCGTGACTATCAGCTAAAAAATTACACCTTTAAATTTCCTAAACCCTAACCTGATATCACAAGGTCGAGAATTTCTTCTTATTAATGTAAGCCCAAGGTAAAGTTGGATGGAGAATGGCTTGAGATAAAGAAAAACTCTTAAGACATAAACGATGTCTCGGCTTGACCTGTGAATAAACAAAGGTACAACATGGACACCATTTTTGTCCTCAAAAATATTTGCCAAAAATAAAATAATAGAATTTAGGCTTCTAAAATATATACCTAGGGAATTGTTTTCATTACACACAATTTCTAATCGGGGATGACTTGTAATTTTTTTTTTGAATTCTAAATAATAAAAGTCATTCAAAACAAAATAGATTTTATTTGGATAAATTTCTGGATTCATGTAATTATAATATTTAAATTCGTATCTCTTAAAAATTTTCACTTAATTATTTTTCTAGAACAGAAATATACTAGTAAAGTTATGCAATCAAAAATAGGAAGATCTCTGAATGGATCTTTCTACAAAATTTAAATATACTGACTTGAAATTTCTAACTTACTCATAATACATAAATTTCTTTAAATCAATGAAGTACTTCCTTGACCTTCCCAATAAAATTTAATTATCAAAGTGCTGATATTGTAGAATGTAATTACTCTAAGTTATTTTTATTTAACAGTAAGTACGCGAATTTCACATGTCGATAGAAAAATGCAAGTTCATGACCTCAAAATATTTAAACATATTTTAAATTAAATTAAGACGACATGTGATGTCTAGATAGGACAACTGAATCTATGTTTTTTATATATCTGACACAAAATGTCATTCACAGCTTTACCAAATGTACACTTTGTGTACGTGTAAGCATTCTGACACACAATAGATTTGTTATTTAATTTGCTGTTTCATTAAAAGCTTTTTACGTTACTCAAATTTTTCTTGTTATATTCTTTATTGCAATTTAATTAATGTTCAAAGTGATTAAATCCTAAGGTACACTCACGTGCTACGAAACAGCTCTGAACGAAAGATATTGGACCTTGAGCTCAGCTGTCTGAAATTTCCATAACCATCGAATATCAAAGTTCTTCGGAATACAACTATTACATAAAGAAACCAACCTCAGCTTGATTGAATTTAATTCTCCAACAAAATTTTAGCTCCAAGATTTACTTATTTGATGTTATTTATTGGTGAAGTTGAAATATACGGAACACAATTGCCTTCTTAAAATATTGCCTTAAGATACTGCGTCAAGATATTGCGTTAAGATATTGCTTTAAGATATTATATAAGATATTGCACTATGAGAAAAAATATTAGTATAATCTATTTAATTAATTTATACAAACTGTATTAATGATGTCAAAAGGGGGCTTCCATCTCAATCAATTAATCTTCTTTTTTCTAACACTGTTAGAAGCCACGTGCTTACACACGGCCATCTCGACTTCACTTATTCTGCAGAGCAGCTTGCTCGTTCGAACGCTGATAATGAAGTGAACAAATTGACAACTCGACAGAGCTTATTAACGAACTTTAGAGCATAAAGGTAAAGGAATCTATGTGTTATTATCAATTTTATGTATTAATTTCTATTGGACGGTAATTCACAAATTAAATATTTTAAATTATAGCTGTTTTATTTTTATTTTAAAGAACGAAGTGTAACTAGAAAAAAAAACGTTACAAGTTATATGTGTTCGTTTACCAAACATACTCCCAGTCCAAACAGACATCACTGCACCAGTCTGCCTGAATGCTAAATAAGATCATGCGACTAATTAATTTGTTAATAGGTCGTACGTCTTCCTTGCCGCTAGACCTGATCATAACTACCCTCACGACTCCATCCTTCGATGGCTGTCCATCAACAATCCCTCCTATTGGCAATGTAGTGCTTTTGTAATCATTTCCGCTAGATAGATCAACTGACCTACGGGAAGATACGGACCATTTGCTTATTACTTCTGTCCTTGTCGAATTGTGTGTAGATATTGTGTTCGAAATCTTTTCTAAATAATTTGACTGACTAAATAACTAGGTGCCATATACATTTTAGAAACATCCTTGCGTCCCCTCTACTTCAGGAATCGACCGCAGTAGGCTTTTTATTAAAAAATGAACTGGTATAAAAATGTCCAAGTCATCGGGTTGCTCTAAAACATCTAACATGGGTTTTAAATTTAGAATGGCTTCAAAACGGCAAAAAATTGCGGAATAGTATTCAAAGGTCAAATTCCTGCCCTGAGCTGTTTGTGAAGGAGATTTTTTACTAGTCTAACATATATCTCCCACGATCCTTCAAAATTGCTTACAAATGAAGGATTGAAAATCCATTCAATATTCAATTAAGCGGTTGAAGTTAAAACATCATTTTGGTTGTGATTAAGAAATCTGGACACCTCCTCAAGCCTACCTGCTGCCCCTATAAAGTTACTACCGCAATCTGAATAAATACGACCCGCAAAACCCCCGCGGGATCTGAATCAGTTAAAAACAGCTAAGGAGGCGTCCGTTGTAAGATATGACGCCTATTCTAGGTGCACTGCATCGTTTGACAAACGAACATACAAAGGTTACCTTTAGTATTACGCGCCTTTCTCAATCTTGACGATTTACACTGAAACGGACCTGCAAAATCCATTCCACAATCACTAAAGACAGTTGCAGGTCCAACTCTAGATTCTCGAAGATCGGCCATATGAGGTTGATGCAGAATTTTTGAGAACCGTACACACTCGACACATTCCCTTATCACCTTACACATTAAATAGTGTCCTGCTATAATCCAAAACTCAATGTAGTACCTTCAGGTGGAGCATTGGAAAATCACATGTAAGATAATCCAAAACTTCTTTTTAAGTTCTGACTTGATTAAAGTTGCACCCGCATGCACATATTTTGTGCGATAATAAGCAATTGGCCAAATTGGCATGTGGCAACATTTTGGTATAATTAGTGAATGCTTTTCTGGATAAGTGAGTATTGAATTGCTCAATCTTCCCCCAAGCCTGAGAACAGCATTGGTTAAATCTAAAAATGGTTTTAAATATTTCAACAAATTAGGACTTTTTATTTCTGCCACTAACGACTATATCCTTAGCAAAATGATGATGCTGTCTTAATTTGATTTGCACCAGTTCTGCTTGCACTAACTCTGAACCTTATAATGGCCCCCTTCTGATGCATTGGACATTCGACTGTCTTGAATTAATAATGAAACGAAGAACAAACACAAAAATCCTTTGCAATCTCTTATAAGAACTAAAACGCTGTTAAAATATGTACAACTAATTTCGCTCTTTGGCTGAAACCTACCTTAAGCACTTTAATTCGGCATGAACAGGATATTCATTCAGGGCAAGCTGATTGCTGTTTAGCTTCGTGGCTCAGTTGGTGTGCGTGTGACTACTAAGTCTAAGGGCTTGGATTCGAATCACGACACGGTCCGCTTGAAAAATGTTAAGCGAGTATTTTTTACAAAAATACGCCCTCGTTTAGAAAAGAGGTAAAATGTGTGTGTGTGTTGTCACGCAAGTTGAAGATCACTAGCTTGCTTGGAACAGCAAGGGTTCGGCAAAATTTAAATTTCCAGGTAAAAACTCACTTCCTGTCCAATGTAGGCTGAAGCATTGAAAAATCAGCTCACATTCGAACGAGAGTACGTTTTCATGAAAAATGTTTGCTTAACATTTTAACATTTTTCAAATGGCTCATGTCAGAACTCGAACTCTGGACATCGCGGGATTAGTAGTCACACGCGGACTTAACTAATCCGCGAAGCCGTCTCGTCTTACACGTCAAATTCCACTGATTACTCGGTGGGTTACTTAGGTTCGCGTGTGACTATTAAGTGTGCTATTTATTATATCAACCCAGATCCGACTCCCAACGGGATCAGACATACGACTGATCCACGTTTGTCAACACTTTACACGGGCATGACACAAACCTTGCAATAAAGTACACTTGTAAAGTAAACGTGGCAAGGCTTGGATACGTATTACGTCTTCTCTTGAAAAGATGCCTGTAAGGATGATATATATTTTTTTAATAACAAATCCCCTGTTCGTATTTAGAATAAGTTTTTGGCATTTGTCTTGGAAATCTTCGCAAGCGGAATTTTTTTCTACCTGTTGCGGTAATCCTTACATTTGATGTCTCACGGGCATGGATGTTCTTGATATATGAGAATAAATTACTCCCAAAAACATTGGTTGTGTTCAAAAGACAATATAAATTCACTTTGACTTCCTATTACCCACGTTGAACTGTATAACTGTTGCCATCAGGTGCCGGACAAATTTTTCCCAATCACATACATTACTGAAATAGGAAGGATTGATTGCGGTCGTGTCGTAGGTTCGGTTGTTAACTAGCGAATTCAGGACCTGACCCCTGATCGATTTGCGACTTGTATTTCATTACCATACATTATCAGATCGATGGGCGAACGGGTAAGAGCGGGCCAATCCGCTGTGCCAATCTGCCGTACTAATACGCTAATAAATGGACCCTTTAATCCTAAAATACAGGGTTCGATTTCTGACACTGATACGCATACGTTCAGAAACGAGGTTAAATATAAATCCCGTGCGTGTTGTCACGCATGTTAAAGTGTGGCAGAATAAAAAAATCGCCTCCTGTCTAATGCAATATCATCGGGTGGGGTATTGAAAATTTTAAATTACACTCAGAAGCATACACACATTTCCGAACTCTTTGTAAATAATTAAATATATAGCCATTGAGTTTAAAATACGGGCGATGTGAGTTTAAATGTGAGCTTTTCAAGAAACTACCATTAAAAGTGTTAGTTATAAACCAAAATAATCACGTTAGGTAAAACGACTAGAGCGCCTCTCTTGGTCAGATCCTCTAGATTGATTCGTTGGAGATCCCCATAATTTCCTATCCCGGGCTAACTCTGTCAGTACTCTGTAACTAACTTTTCTTGATTTGGTCTATTTACTTAACGTTGGCCATCTTCCACGTACCTCATCTTCTGCTTTGCCCTTTATTACTGTCCTAATCAATCTTTCACGCTTCAGAATATAAACTATTATGCTGCATGTCCTTTTTTGATTACAGTTCTGATATTTCTATATTTCGTAACCATATTTAGAATTCTATCGTTACTAACTTTATTTGGCCAGCCTCGTATTTCGAAAACTAACCTTCTACGTTTTCTTTTGTGTTTTTAAATTATATTATTTAAACTGTTAAACCAAACCCATTATTGTTCGAAATAATTGTGTTATTCCATACCTATAGTTTCGGATACCTACGTATCCATTTTCAGGTAAATACTAAAATATAAAAAAATGAGATATGGAATAACATTAAACAAGTAAAAGAGCAATGACCTTTTTTGCTTAGGATTCATATTTCACAGCTGCATAGTGCTACGCTCTAAACACAGAATTTCAATGGTCTTCTTTTAACAGCACAAGCTATCATAGATTTTAATATTGTGTTTTGCACTTCAAGGACTTCCCTTTCTTACATTATTCTACTTTTTGAATCTTTTTTATTTCTACTGTCATTTTCGATAAAACCTTCCAAGCAGCAAAACTCCTTTACTACTTCCAATATTTTTGAACACTTAGTTATACTATCACCTTTCTACCGCAATCCTGTGTTCTGTTTACTATATCTCACTATCTTTGTTTTGGTTTTGCTGATGTTCTTGCTTAAATCTTTGTTTAAAAGTTGTTTTCATTTTATTTACTGTTCTTTTTGTTAATATAGCTACATCACACTCATACCTAACGTACGGAGTACGCATTCTATTTTATATTAATGCAGAAAATTGAATTTATTTGAGTTTGTTTCTTTAATAACGTCTAAAGCATTTCTTAGAATTTAACGTCTCCGTTTCTGAATAAAGAAGATTCTAGATTAATGTTTTGGTTTGAAACTCTTAAAGTGAATTAAAATGTTACATCTACATGCATATTTAATAACGGTTTGTTTCTACTATATATATATATATATATATATATATATATTGCTGTGATAAGGGGTTGTTTAGGGTCGCGTAATAAATGTAAATAGCAATAGGAATCAGATAACTACATTTATTTAGCATGAAAATAAATAATTCGCATATTATGCAAAGAGAAAACATTTACACCCTGTATATGGACCGCAATTAACTTTAAGTAATGCCAGTAAGCATATCTTTCAATAATAGAACACATATTTAGCAGAGAAGTAATTATACATGCAATTAAACTACTTCAAAAAGCGTTCAATAAGTTTATACAATAGATACGTATGAGATAAGATATAACCTAGATAGTCTTCATGCAATTACGCATGTGATAAAGAAAGTATAATAAAGCGTTTTGATAAGAGACGCACTTTTAAAGATAAGTTTTAAATACGAGACATAAACAGGAACACGTGGATTTACATCACTCATATTACATCAGTTATTTATTCAATCCTCCAAAAAGTTTTATCTACACAAACAACAGACATAAGCTAAATTAAAGTCCAATAATAATAACAAAACAAGCGGTCAAGGATCGTAAAATTATAGAAATACAAGAATAATATGTAACTACAGAATAATTTCATCAGAAATAAAGATTGAAAACTCCTAGGAACGCCCAAAACAACCATGGTTGGTTACAACACTTTGTACGATTGTTCTGATAAATCAAAATGTAGATAGCAAAAACTATATAACGCCCAGAGTTGATAATTAGAGACAGTCTCAATTTGAAGCACATCAAACCTGCATCACTGTTACTCGAAGATTTACGCGTCGAAATAAATTTTAAATTAAATTATTGAATTTTGTGAAAAGTGGTGTTGTATAGTAATAGTTGATGACAAATTACGTTGAAGATATATGAAAAAGCTTTTGCCGTTTTGCTGAAAACATGTGTAGAAATTTGTTAATTAATTTAAATTAAATGTTTATAATAATATAGGGCTCTATGAAATCTAAGTCAGAAATCCAAGGTGTATTCAAATCAGGAGTATCTAAGTGGTATCGAGAAGTCTAAGGCGTATCCAGAAAAATATAAAGTAAAGCACGAGGTGAATTTTGGAGGCAAGAATTAACAAAATTATTGGTTTAAACGTACGTGAAGGAGTACAAAGCAGAGCATTGTTTTTCGATTGAAGATAATAACGGGGTGTTGATCCACAACACGCAACAGCAAACAAAAGGGGAAAAAGATTCATCAGGAAATCACAGGCCAGGGCTAACTAGTATAAGGAATCATTTCAAATTTAAATTTAAACATTGAACATATTTTGTCTAATTTGTAAAGAGTCAACAAAAATATTTAATACGTTGAAATTTACGTAAAGAGAATAGAAGGTCTTGAACGTTCTAGATTTTTAAGTAAAAGGTGTCGTTTTTGGTGACTTTAAATTAAAGAAAGGGAGATAATTTATGGGATAAATAATCTAAATAATATTAATTAATTGAAGGGTTTATTTGTCAGATTACCAAATTGTGAAGTGTAGATATTATTTCCTTTTATTATACGAATATTGATTGACTTGGTTTTAGCATTCCAAACAGGTAAGATTTGAAGGGGTAAATTTATTTGATCATCGTAACGTTGTGCACTCTGTGTGAATTAAACTGGGCTAGCCGTGGCATAATTAAAATTAGAATATTAGAAAAACACTAAGCGGTGGTGTTCGGGAAGAAACTGGACGTTTAGTGCATCGGCGTTGGGCGTTATCATATCAATCATATATATATATATATATATATATATATATATATATATTGCTATGAAATATCTGCTTTTTTGGTCAAAACTTCAAAGCACGCAGTTCTTAGCACCTAGGACTCCACTTCTCCGGTAGCTCAAGTTCGATAGATGCTGCTCTAACCTGCGTAATTAAAATCACAAAAGGAATTCTGCCACAAAGAAATGCGAGCTTCGGTTAAAAAAATGCTGATTGATTTACTAAAAATCAAGAAATTTACAAATTCAAATTGAAAGTTATATACAATTTTATGCTATTACCACTTTTTCGCTCAGTTCATAAATCAAGGTGCTTAAAATATAATTTTTTTTTATTTGATAAGTCACTAGACCTATTTTCATTAAATCCTTCATTAATAAGCTCATTGTCGTACCAACTGATCACTGTAGCAAAATATTAGTACAATTAAACTATTTAACACGATGCAAGTCTAAAAAGTGTTGATATGAACAATAAATTCATCTCCCTATTTATAATCCACTTACTAATATTATATGAATATCGAATTAAAACCTACAATAACTAAAAAAAAACCATATATTTAGCAAGGAAGTTCGTTGTCTATTACGATCTTCAAACATTTACACCGTCAATAACCTCATCTTATTCATTTTAACACTTAATACAATACTAAAACAAACAGTTTAATTGGTACCTGAATTAAATCTTCTGCAATACGCCTCCAATCTTACCTGGTCCCTTAAACAGATTCTGATACACATGACAACACCAAATTTTCTTATGTGATATGGCCAACATCCAAACTTTAAAATTGTTGTGGCGTTAAATAAATTCCATACTATTCTAGTACTAATAGACTATCTACGAGGAGTTTATTTTCCCCACTCGAAATTTTATTCTATTCAACACCAGGATTTTTTTTGTATTCTGGCCAACACCAAAAGTCCAAATTAAAATTAGTTGTTTAATACCTTAATACTAGTTTTAACAAAAGGATTACGATTTTCTTCTATAACAGTTACTACGAGTTTTTACAAAGCTTTGAACATTTCATAAAAGCATGCCAAGAAGACAAATTGTGTATCAAAAATTGATTCATCATTTGATTTACAATAGTTTAAAAGTTGTCTTGTGTTTTTAGATAAACTGAATAATTATGCTCTGACGTCCATATTGCAAAAAGCAAATAGTAAAAGAGATTTTTGTATTGAATTTGAACAGTATAACATTTCTCATATTTTGAGCAAAGGATCAAAATTTACAACATATGTTGGTGTAAGAGTTAAAAAGACCCTGTATCTACAATTTAGTGCATTACTAACAGATTTTAGACTAAAAATATAAATTAAGAGTGTGCGAATTAAAATTATCGTTGATCATTGTATAAATAAAATTATCCAGTTGCACTTTCAATGAAGTAAAATTTCAAATCAATTATAATCTAAAATTAAGGAATATAAGGCTAATTTCATCACAGCAAGCACGCACGTATGCACACCCAAGCACACATTCATTAATGTTCTTACGAATGCAGCACATAAACACGAGTGCATGTACACACCACACTTTCGCACACACGCAAATGCACGACTACGCATATGCATAAGCAAACGCACATGCATTCGCGTATACACACATACTGGTGGCATACAGACACACATACAGATTCATCGGCGTGTACGCATATAAGCACACACAAGCGCTCGCGCGCGTGCGAGCACACATTCGCGACCAAGCGCAAACGCATGCGTGTACACCTCCATACACATATATACTTGCTACTCATTGAATATATAAAGATGTGGATTTATTTGTAAGGTAGAATAATGTAATCAAAGAATATGGAAAAAAAGAGGTAATACTTTAACATAAAATATTAATATTTTGTTTTTTTTACAGGTAAGATTTTTAGTAACAATTGAGTGTGTCAACCGATATATGGTGGAACTTTGTTTTACACAATACTTCGATTATGAGAAAATGATCAATTGCAAAAGGTACAATTGTAAGTTAATATTAATATACTGTCATTTACCATATTATTGATACTATATGCGTCTGTTCCGTATCATGCTTCTGAATATACGCAAAGTAGAAGTTTTTGTCAATATTCTGTGACGCACGCAACCAGAACGCAACAACTATTTTGTTTTCTTATTTAACCAACAAATGATATAAATTTTATAAAATGCGATTGTCTTTGTAAGTTTTATTCAAGGATTTTGTGCCTTTTTATATATTCTAGAAAATATTTGTCCGAGTAACGATCATAAACTTGAAGGTTAGATAGATAAAGACAACATTATGGGATTATATTAAGTACATCATTTTAAAACTATAGTTTATGATTTTTAAAATGCTGTAAATAACTTATAATTTATAACAATCTTTAGTAATACAGCTTAAATAAGGATGAAAATCTGTATCAAATATGACCATAGACGAATACTAGAGTAGAATGAACAGATAAGCTTAGTAATGGTAGAATCATATATATTGTTCCCGAGAATAGAACATTATGTAACGAAAACTCTTTTGCAAAGTAACAGTTCTTTATTATCAATTGATTATACAAGCCTCTTCGGCAACTCATAGTTACGGTGAAATTCTTAAAATACTCACGACAATTTATTTATAGCTAACGGCAGACAATACACGTGTTATTTTCTTAATGCTATTATGCTATCTTCTTAATTACTGACGAAGCACTATGAATAATTTATATCGATCACTACAATACTTTATATCACATAGGACAATTTATATTAACAACGTATACCACTAATTTATTTCACGTGACAACTTTAGAGCTCCAATAAAAACGTAGAGCTTTAAATTAGAACTGGACCTCCAAACCCTTTACCGGCAATTTATACCTTATCCAATTGTTCTGGATTATTTCGAGAATGTATCGGAATATGCAAATAACATCGGTTGTAAGCATAATAAAGTTCTTAAATGCAAATTCTCTTAACCTGCCAATCAAGTCCATCGGAAGATGTCACGCTGCAGTGTGGCTATCAATCATCCTTTGTGTAAGATACTTCGTTTACGTTCTAATATATTATTCTTGTTAAAGATAAAGCGATGCGGTGTTACATTGTCCCCCTCTTAAAGCTTTTCTGTCCCAGAACACTCTGTGATCCGGATGTTGGAAGTCCTGTTGACGGCAAGGACAGTCGAAACCATTTCTGCGGTTACCCATGCTAAGCGGTTCCGTGGCGTAGTGGTATGTGTGTGACTACCGGTCCGCTTGAAAAATGTTAGGCGAGCATTTTTCACAAAAATACACCCTCTTCGGATGAGAGGTAAAACGGAGGTCCCGTGTGTGAGTGTTGTCACGCACGTTAAATATCCCTACCATGCTTGAAACAGCAAGGGTTCGGCAAAATTCCAAATTTTCCAGGTAAAAAAACTTGTTTTCTGGCCAATGTAGTACCTTCGGGTGGAGCATTGGAAAATCACATGTAAGGTTACCCATGCTAATAGAAGTAGCAATCAACACCTTTCTTAGCAGGTGCCGTGCCATTAGGTTTGTGACCATACACCAAGATCTGGACCCCGACTTACTAAAATAGTCATTTAGCATATTTAGTACCACAGTCTAGTCCAACACGTGCAGGAATGCGCATTTCTCAGTTTCTGATTACCGGCTGCCGACGGTCGGGAACTGGAAGGGGAAACAATCCCATTATACCACTATATACAGACAAACACATACGCATAATTCCGTACTAGTGCGCGCGTATACAGACACACACACACACATACACAAACCAGGGTGATTTCGAACACAACAATAAATTTTCAACGGGTTAGTCAGGTAACGGGTCAGGTCTGTTTTAATTTTTTAGGCAACAGACTAATACGAAATAAAGTTTATTAAAAAAAAGTCTAACCCATATAGCTCACAACCTATCTTGGGGGTGGTCACATCTTGTCTTCAAATTTGATTGTCTAGCGCTTGAAGTCAACTAACGCTTTCTACAGGTCCTGGTAATTCGATTTTCCAGAGGAGGTTTGCTTAGTCACCGGGCAATAGCCGTATAGCCGTATAGTTTTTCTTCATCAACCGAACAGTGCGGCTACTGCCGGATCAAGTTTTTAAGTCCTACCAGTAGTTGTTTTTCAAGATGCTAACGTGGTTTTCGTTCAACTAATCAAATAACTTCGCGGAACACTCTTTGATGGACAGTTCTTTCTCAGCACCGCCATACCCCGCCACGTGAACAACCGAGGAACACCACCTAACTGTTGCATACTTTTTCAAGGCGATATTGTAGTTACTGGCGTATAAAATTCTAACAGGTACACCAGAGTTTTCTCCACAAGCACGCCCTTTACAAAGATTCGTTAGTAATCGGTTCGATAACGTGCACAAAGCCCTCCCGGAGAGCACCACCCAAGCGTCCCATCACCACACTGTGTATTTTCAGGTAGGATAACGTCGTCCGTCAGACAGACACGCACAGACACGTCATCTGCTTCGCAAAACGATTCTTCTCCATTCCCTGTTATCAAGACACCCTCTTCATATTTACATAAAATCAATACTTTTTAAGATATCCATTTCCAAGATCACTTTTCGGTGTTGTTCACTATTACCACCTGATGGTCAAATATTTTGCTCCCAACACCGATTTACACATTTAGCATTCCGTGTTCTCAGTAGTCACGGATCGACGACGCCCCACCTATTTTTGTAGAAATTCGTTAAATTTTTCCAGTCCGTATTTGTTGATGTTTTCGGTTCTTGTTGTTGTCTGAGTGGATCTATGTGTAGACTGATAATAATCGGCAAGTGGACAGAACCTGTCTTCTACGACATCCGTTGTGAAGTTGTATAGAACGCTTTTGACTATTAGTATGTCTTGGACGTTTTGGTAGAAGAGTGGATTTGGTGGAATTTTGATAAACAAGTTTGGTCCTGTAATGTCGAAGTTCTTTCCCAAAGCGTGAGCGTGTAGGATGCGCACGTTTGTGTTATTCGTGTTGAAGCCCATTATATGTGCTTTATGTTAAGGTCTAAAGCGATGATCAAGTTCGTCTCGTCGATTAGTAGATTGTCGATGTCTTTTGGTTGCAGATGCTGGTTTGTCGGACTGCAGTATACAAAAACTATCTTTAGAAACGTTCAGTTTATCTGCGTGGTAATGGCTATGTCGTCCAAATGGATGTGCAGTAGGTCCGTTGCTTGGTACTAAAGCTGCTTGTGCACAAGGAGATTCACGCCTCCTGCTGTTGAATGTCCTAGTTCGGTCAGTCTGTCCTGGCTGTATGTAATGTAGTGAACGATCTTTAACAGGACGTTTCTGTTTAGTTTGGTTTTGTCTGGGAGTGCTACGTCAATGTGAAATTCTTTTAGGAAGTGTCTCACTTCTGTGATCGTTCTTCGGATGCAGTTTGTAACGTGCATTTTTGGTGGCCTAACATTTTTAGTCTACTTAATTCTTAAAACACATCGTTTTTGGATCGCGGTTTGTATAAAGTAAATACTTCCGCCTAGTTTTCAGATTGATATGCAAGTTGACTCGCCGGTATTAATTTTAAAAGATGGTTTAGTTGTAAATTGGAATACTCGTAAAATTGTTTCCACTTGTCATTAATAAATAATCCCGCTGTAATTAATATGTGGATATACAATCTAGGTAGGCGATCAGAAATTGTACTAGTAGGATTAGATATAAACAAAAAAGGGTCGTGTTTTGTTCTTGCTTGCGAGATGTCAAAAATTAAGTGTAAGATACGGTTTTTCTGGGGGAACTAAGAGTGGTAGAGTTGGTGAAACTCGATGCACGTGTGTTCGAAGGACATGGTTACGGACTCCCTTTAGTGATATATGTGCTTTACTTATTATGGCTTTTGTTGCTTGCTTTGTCTGGTGATATTTAAACTGTGACAGACTACCGGTATACAAAAGTAGTGGTTGAAGTTCCTCGCTGCTTTTTGTATGGTTATGCAACTAATATACCTAGTTTCTTCGCGTGATAAGGTCCGCTGCTAGCCCCAGTGAAATCAGTCAGTGTGATTAGGGTAAGTTGTAATGAGTTCCATCAACACCCTCACAGTATAGGGTGCAGTGCTTCGTTAGTGCCAGACATCGTGGATCCCACACTGCAATGGCAAGGAAGTGGTACTGAAGGACTTTGTGTAAGTTGCACTATTTCCTATTTGTTCTTACTGTAAATATCTACCGGTGGTTTTTTTCAATATTCCTTGTCGTTCTGATACCTTTTCCATAGACTTGCCCGCTATTGAATAACAAAAAAAAAGAACAATCAACCCTACGGAATGACTCAGAACAATTGTGCTCATCTACTTATTTATGTCTTTGCTAAAAATTCTACTAAATTACTTAGATTAATTATGTCTTACCTATTTATAATTTTTTTGTTACATTTTACCTGAATTATGTTTAATTGGTGTGTGATGAAACGTTTCTGCTACTCCCCAATATGGCCTCACTTTGTACTCAGAATTTTTCTGTACCGCTATTACTGTTGTTAGATTATAGAGTTTATCTACACAGTTGCTCTTATTTATTCTATAAAGTACTGAACAATTTATACTTGATCCATAGGCTATGCTTTTTCTCTGTTTCAGGTTTACAGGACTAATTTGTTTTTCTTTCAGGTTTACTATTCTAATTTCTCTATGGCAGGTACTGGTACTAACTCCTGACAGCCGCGTCCCTTATAGATTGGTCTGCTTTCTACAACCCTCCCTACTCTCCGATTGAGCCCGGTCACTGTTTTTTTCCTTGGATTTTCTTTTGTTACGCACAACGTGGCGTCTACTAGAAATACGTAACATAATTTTTGGCGCCCAACGTGGGGATCGACTCGATAAACGGGGCTGCCCGATAAACAAGGGGTTTGATTTCTCTTGAGTTGCTCTCGATTTTTTTTCTTCTCTCTTGCTCGATTTTTTTTTCTTTCTGCCCGATTTCTTTTATTTGTTTTTGATTTTTCTTAATTTTTTTTGACCTTGATGGTTTTTGACACTGATTTTTTTGTTTGGTGTAGCGGCTCGAATTATTTTTTTCTCCCTTCTCGTCTGAACTGGATTGTGTTCAGTATTCAGTTATTTCGTTAATTTGGTTTCTCTGGCGAACCAACCTAATAAGTCGATTTTGTGTCTTTAAATATTTGGGTGTTTGTCGATTCGGTAATAATGGCTGACTTTTGGAGATTAAAAGTTGATCGGTTACATGAGGCTGAACTCAAATATGAAGTCGGTTCGCGTGGGTTCGATGCAAAGATACCTGTATCCGAACTTCGTAAGTCCTTGAGGAATATCTTAAAAATGGAATCTTCCGAAGCGCTAAGTCCACTTAAATCTGGTGTCGATTTCCAGGCGGATAATAAAGCCGTGACCGAGGGTTTAACTGAGTTAACGACGAAGGTCAAAGACTTTAATGGGGATATTTCAACTGCCGACGGCAAACGTATTATTAGCCTTGCTATGCATCTTAAAGGGAGAATCCAACGTATGAATGTGACTTCTGACGCTGAAACCGTAATACAGCGAAAGTTGTTGCTATGTGTCAGCAATTTCCGCAGTGATTGCGATAGATTATACCGTCGCTTTAAACGTTCTTCCACTTCCCCTAGGGTACCACTTGTTTCTACGGCTACTATTAATCCGACTACTACGGATACTGAGAATGATCTTACTTCTGCTGAATCTTCGGATGAATTACCTATACCTATATCTGTTTCTAAATCAATTGCTACGTCTGGTTATGGACAGCTGGTGTCTAAATGGGACTTAAAATTTTCGGGTGATGACCGTATGTCGTTAAATGCATTTCTATTACGCGTGGACGAATTATGCTCGGCACGCAACGTTTCTGCTTCTCAGCTATTTTCTTCGGCATCGGACTTACTTTCAGGAAAAGCTTTAATTTTATTCAGAGCACATCGAAAATCCCTAACTAATTGGCAGGACGTTATTCGGCTATTAAGGGAAGAATTCCAACCCGTTAATTACAACGAAAGACTTTTGGAGGAAATAAAGCAACGTACAATGGGTCCCTCAGAGTCTATTGGTGTATATTTAGCTACGATGGAAAATTTATTTGCTCGTCTAACAATCTCTCTCTGAACTACAGAAACTCGATATTATTTTACCAAATCTTACACCTTTCTACCAAACCAACTTAGCTTTGCTGGATCTGAATACTATTGCCAAACTTTTGCGGGTGGGTCGCAGACTGGAACAGCGCAAAATCCAAGCAGATAATTTCAAGTCTCCTCCTGCTCTGAACTTTTCTCAACTCCTAGAGCCCGACTTAGCTTATACAGGTCCTGTGGTCCGCAGCAAACTTACGTCCGCTTATGTCCCTCCCCGTTCTGATGTCACTACTTCGAAAACACTTACACCTGGTGCAAGTGATGCTCCTAAAAATATTTCTAATTCTTCCGTTACTTGTTGGAACTGTGGCCAACGAGGACACAAGTCTCCTTACTGTACTAAACCTCAAATACTTCAATGCTATGGTTGTGGTAAACCTAATGTTACCCGTACCAATTGTACGAGTTGTAACAAAAATTTCAAACTACGGATCGAGTCGCTAAGCCGAGAAACCGATTCCTTCTACAGTTGTATCGGTGCCTATTATTTCCTCAGAAAATCCTTTCTCTGGTCTTGATGACCGATCTAAATATGTTCTGGATTTTATTTTAGCTAGTTCTCGTGAGGACGACAGACCTTATCTTACTGTGACCATTTTCGACATCGAATTTAAGGGTTTACTTGATTCTGGCGCTTCTCGCACTATTATTGGTGGTCCTGGTTGGGATATTCTCTATTCTTTTCTTTGCCTTTGTCCCAAACGGAGATCCACAGCTGTACGGTAGCCAATGGTCAATCTTGTGACATTCTCGGGTCACTTACTTTACCCATGTCAGTCGAAAATAAAACTATTCTTCTTGACGTCCTAGTCGTTCCTTCTATTTCTCAGTCTCTGATCTTAGGCATTGACTTCTGGAAATCCATGGGTGTTGTCCCGGATTTTCGAGCGGGTCAATGGACTTTCTGTTCTTCTTCTACTGTCTCGATCAGTCAGATCAATGCTCAACAATCCGCATTGTCTCGTATAGTCCAACAGATGTTTCCTAACGATGATACTTTACCTTTGGGCTGTACTAATCTCATTGAACATCAGATCCGTACGACATCCAGTCCTATCAAGCAAAGATACTACGGTACTTCGACATGTCAATCAAGCTCTGGATGAGATGCTAGAAAGTGGGGTTGTAGAAGCATCTAATAGCGCTTGGTCTAGCCCTATTGTTATGGTGCCTAAGAAAGATGGCACGTATCGTTTCTGCATCGATTTTAGAAAGGTCAATGAGGTTACAGAAAAAGATGCCTATCCCCTGCCTTACATTTCTACGATTCTAGACCGCCTGAGAGACGCAAAATTCTTAACTAGTTTGGACATTTGCTTTGCTTATTGGCAAATACCTCTTTCTTCTAATTCTAAAGCGATTACTGCATTTACGGTGCCTGGTAGAGGTTTATACCAGTTTACTAAGATGCCATTTGGTCTTCATAATTCTCCAGCGACATTTCAGCGACTTATAGATCGTGTGCTTGGTGCTGATCTCGAACCTTTCTGTTTCGCATACTTAGATGATGTGATCATCGCTACCCCGAATTTCGAACAACATTTGGTGGTACTACAGAAAGTGCTTTTTCGTTTAAATTCTGCAGGTCTTACTCTGCACAGAGATAAATGCATTATATGCCGACCGGAACTCCGTTATCTGGGATACGTAGTAAATCGCCATGGACTCCATGTCGACCCAAAAAAAGTTTCGGCCATCCTTAATCTTCCTCCTCCTACTACTGTAACTGAAGTACGACGCATAGTTGGTATGTGCTCGTGGTATCGTCGCTTTATCCCAAATTTTTCTGCTCTTACTGCTCCAATTACTGCTTTGACTAAGAAAAATTCGACATTTAATTGGTCTTCAGAATGTTAGCAGGCGTTTAAGCTGCTGAAAGAACACTTGGTAACGGCTCCAGTGATAAGTTGTCCTGATTTTTCTTTGCCCTTTACTATACAGACTGATGCCTCTGATTTTGGCCTGGGTGCTGTGCTGACTCAACAACAGGGTGATGACGAAAAAGTCATTAGCTACATTAGCTGTTCTCTTAAAAAGGCGGAACGCTACTATAGCGCCACCGAAAAAGAATGTCTTGGTGTTATATGGGCAATTGAGAAATTTCGTCCCTATATCGAGGGTTCTCACTTTACTGTGATCACGGATCACCACTCGCTTATCTGGCTGAATAATCTACAAAGCCCCAACGGTTGTTTAGCTCGTTGGTCTGTACGACTTCAACAACATAACTTCACCATCGTACATCGGAAAGGTAAAGATAACATCGTTCCCGACGCCTTATCTCGCTCAGTACCTAAAATTGACTTAATTGATGACTTTCCTAAATCTTCTATTACTCTGCCAATTCTGGATCCTTGGTATCTTAAGCTACGGACTCGTGTTAATTCTAATCCTAAACTATACAGTAACTGGCATGTGGAAAACGAATTACTATACAAACATGTAAAATCTAAACAGTCTTTGCTCCAACATCCTCAAGACGATTGGAAGTTAGTAGTTCCCAACGAACAACGGAATAGGGTTCTATACGAGAATCACGATTTACCTACTTCAGGTCACCCTGGTGTACACAAAACTGTCTCTAAAATTTCCATGCGTTACTATTGGCCTAAACTTAGAGCCGCTGTTGCTCGATACGTCCGTCGTTGTAAAATTTGCTCAGCGCACAAAGTCGAACAAAAGAAACCTCCTGGCTTTATGTCTCCTCGTGCTACTGCCACTCGTCCTTGGCAAGTCCTATGTACGGATATTGTCGGACCTCTTCCTAGATCCTCTAAAGGTAATTCCTTCATTTTAGTTGTGGCCGATTGTTTTACGAAATATGCTTGTTTCTTTCCTCTACGTGCATCTACGGCAGCTGCTGTTGCTCGAACCATTGAGGAAAATATTTTCCTGGTGTATGGTACTCCTCAGTATCTAATTGCGGACAATGGTGTACAATTTCGTAGTAATATTTTCACTAAACTCTGTAATTCTTATCGAACAAAAATTCTTTTTAATGCTCGCTATCATCCTCAGGCGAATCCGGCCGAACGTATTAATAGAGTCCTGAAAACTATGATTTCTTCTTACGTTTCTGATAATCAACGTCGGTGGGACGTTAATTTAGCAAAATTGGTTGTGCTATTCGTACGCTCAAACATGAGGTTATTGGTTACTCCCGTATTTTGCTCTATATGGTCGTGAACATGCTCTCTACGGCGATCATTTTGGAAAACCTCCTGATCCTGATGATGTTCTTATGGATCCCGAACGTCCTATTCCTCCTACTGACTTAGTCAAATTTGAGTCACTTCGTGAAGAAATTTCGAAACGTGTTTCCTTAGCATACAAGAAAATGCTAAACACTACGATCTTCGTCGTCGTCCCTTAACTTTATCTCCTGGCGATCGCGTGTGGAAACGCAATTATGTTCTTTCGGATGCTACTCGCTACTTCAATGCTAAACTTGCTCCCAAATATGTGGGTCCCTTTACTATTAGGACTAAACTTTCTCCGTGGACCTATATCTTAGTGGATGATTCTGGTAACGATCTGGGTACTTGGCATATTAAGGACCTCAAACCCGATAAAACTTTAGACCCGCCAGACATTGATCCTGAACCTCCGGATCCTAATGGGTTCCCTCCGGCTGTTTCTATTTTGACTCCTACGTATCGCTATCCCTAATGACTTGTTTCTTTTCTCTCTTTTGTTTTTTGGCTTATTGGTCTTGTGTTTTCGCTGATAAGCTTGAGTCCGAAAACACTGGCGCCCATTTCGTATTCGTATGTATATTTTGTAGCTAGCCCCTCCCGTGACTTGTTCTTCTGGCCAGTTCCACCATTTGTTCACTATTGGACTATTATAGTCGCTTTCTACATCCATTTCTTGAGGTAGGCTTCAGATCTATTTACTTTTGTTTTAGGAATTTCGACTTAGTCGCTTTTGGAGGTCTGTTAGCCATACTCTGCTTGAGTAATCGTTTCATACGAATCTGTGTTACCTCAGTTGGAAGTATTCCAGATGGTGTACTAGTTTGCCTTTGCTCTTTTCTTTGTCTTGGTTCTTTCTTTGCTGCACACTTGAGGTTGACAGTTATGTCGTTTAGTGGATTTGCTACGAGTTTTCTTCCTCGTTTTTTTCTTTTATTTTCTTTTGGTTGCTTTGCGGGAAGCCAAAACTTTTCTTTGAGGTGGAAAACAGAAATGTCCTTTTTGGGGACATCCGTCTTTTGACGATTCTGAAAGTAGCTATAACCTTATGTAACTAATGTACTTAGTTCCTTCGCGTGATAAGGTCCGCTGCTAACCCCAGTGAAATCAGTCAGTGTGATTAGGGTAAGTTGTAATGAGTTCCATCAACACCCTCACAGTATAGGGTGCAGTGCTTCGTTAGTGCCAGACATCGTGAATCCCACACTGCAATGGCAAGGAAGTGGTACTGAAGGACTTTGTGTAAGTTGCACTATTTCCTATTTGTTCTTACTGTAAATATCTACCCGTTGTTTTTTTCAATATTCCTTGTCGTTCTGATACCTTTTCCATAGACTTGCCCGCTATTGAATAACAAAAAAAAAAGAACAATCAACCCTACGGAATGACTCAGAAGAATTGTGCTCATCTACTTATTTATGTCTTTGCTAAAAATTTTACTAAATTACTTAGATTAATTATGTCTTACCTATTTATAATTTTTTTGTTACATTTTACCTGAATTATGTTTAATTGGTGTGTGATGAAACGTTTCTGCTACTCCCCAATATGGCCTCACTTTGTACTCAGAATTTTTCTGTACTGCTATTACTGTTGTTAGATTATAGAGTTTATCTACACAGTTGCTCTTATTTATTCTATAAAGTACTGAACAATTTATACTTGATCCATAGGCTATGCTTTTTCTCTGTTTCAGGTTTGCAGGACTAATTTGTTTTTCTTTCAGGTTTACTATTCTAATTTCTCTATGGCAGGTACTGGTACTAACTCCTGACAGCCGCGTCCCTTATAGATTGGTCTGCTTTCTACAACCCCCCCTACTCTCCGATTGAGCCCGGTCACTGTTTTTTTCCTTGGATTTTCTTTTGTTACGCACGGCTACGAGCCAACGTCACATAACTTTGACGCACAACGTGGCGTCTACTAGAAATACGTAACAAGTTAACGTTCCAGGATAGGATTCTAAGTTATCCATTATCCATTAACCGAAAAGAGAAGGTCTCCGAGTGTCATCCATGTTATGAGTTGTATTGGGCTGGCTGATATGAATGCCTTGAATATCTTTCTTACGTTTATTTTCTGGATAAATTAAATACCCCCCTTTTCCCTTGTTAATTCATAAGCCCGCTTTACAATAATTTTGTTAAATTGATTCTGTTGCTATTCTTAAATCCTACATCAACATCCTATCTATTTTACCGGTTTCTCATAAGCCCGCTTTACAATAATTTTTAACTCAAATATAGTTGCTTTGAAACGTAAAGTTTATGCTATAATTAAATAGTCAGTACCTTGTTTTAGGTATACGTTACTGGTTGTACAGTACGATCGCGTGTTTTCGAGTTTCTAATCGTTTGTTAACACCAATATTACTTTTTGAACTCTTGTTATTTAGTTAAACCAATTAATATTCACTTGCTTTTCTTATACACGACGAAAACAGTCGTTATATTTTTGCTGTTTCCGTTTTCTTCGTGGGAATTTTGCGCACGCAATACAGTGTGGTAGGTAATGCTGGTTTTACAAATCTATACTTTTCGACGACAATAAATTAATTTCACCTATAACCATTCTCGCTTCTTCCGGTGGATAGGCCTACCTGTTACCTTGGACCTAATTGAGGAGGCGATGGCCGCCCCTTTTTATATGGCACCAATTGCGTGGTCCTAGGCTCTGCTGCCTCCGCTGCGGCCCTAAGGTGGGTGTGATAGGTCTAACATATTCGACACGTGGGTGAGTGTTTATCCACTATTTTTTTGTATGGGCTCCATGAACTGGTTGAACCAGTATATTTCCGTTTTGTTGGATGATTACACCTTGTGGTTCTAAAATGATTATCATCTGTGCGGGGGGTTGGCACGTATTACTGATATTGTAACGATTGTTTATACTTAGTTTTATATTTAAGATGACGATTTAGAGCTGCGGTTTTTAGAGTTGTGATTTCTTTTTCTTTCTTTGTTAATTAATACGGGGTAGACACCTAAAAACGGCAGCTCGCTATGTTAAGAATTGATTTTTTTCTTGGTTCCTCCTGACATGCATATTGTAAATACTACTTATTTTTTTTCATTTGTTTTTGGTACTACTGTAGTGATATAACAGGTTTTTTTTTGTTTAATTATAATTTTTTATGTTGCGTGTGGTTTTAAAAAAAAAGAGTGCGTGTATTTTTATTTCAGGCCTTCTTTAATTTTTGTATGTATTATACCCCGCCCACTCACCGAATGAGCCCCGTTAATTTCTTTATTTTCTTTCTTCTTCCTTTTTTTTGTTACGCTACGTCAATGCACGTAGCATCTTCTCTAACTATTCTAGTATTTTATGTAGTAGTGTGGATATTTAGTGGTGGTGTGATTTTCTGCGTTGTCTGTTGTAGAGCTTTCTTGTGATTTCTGTTTGCGTCGTGGTTGCGGTACGGCAGATAGTCCTGCAGCAGAGGTAAAATGGAGGTTACGTGTGTGTGTGTGTGTGTGTGTGTGTGTGTGTGTGTTGTCACGCACGTTAAAGATCCCTATCTTGCTTGGAACAGCAAGGGTTCGATAAAATTTAAAATTTCCAGGTAAAAAAACTCGCTTCCTGGCTAATGTAGTATTTTCGAGTGGAGCATTGGAAAATCAAATGTAGTGTATTTTGTAGCAAACCTTGTGATCAACATTGCTCTAAAAAGAGTAAGAGAATTTTTAATAGAGTTTTAATTCTGTTTAAGAGTTGCTCTGAATAGAGCAGGGTGCTAAACGTTGGTGTACACCAAGTGTAGTAGCCCGGGGTGTACACCTTCAGATCGAAGATTGAGATGACTCAACAGTTGCAGTGATACAACGTCGGAGCAATTCAAAAGTCCTCTGGTTTGCTAGGTGAAAGATAGTTAATGAAAGTTCATTGATGCTTTTGCTGTGGAAGTCAGATTGGAAATTCAGTTTTATTGAGACTATTGTCTTTATTGGCATAACAACAAATAAAATTACAAGGTTTACGTTGGATCCGCCTAATCGGTTCTATGAATAATATTGGGTGTTTCAATAAGAGCGCAAGATTTCAGTGTTCTATAAAACATGGTTTTCTGTAGCAAAGTATTGAAATATTTATTGATTTAGAAAATATACGTTTGGGAATTATGTATGAAACAAAATATCTTGTAAATAGCCGCCACGGCTTTGCTGGCATATGCGTACTCCTTTGACGAAATTTTCAATAACTTTATTGAGTACATGTGGTTGGTATTTCATTGATACAGCGTCTAATTTCGGCTTTCAATGCTTCGATGGTTGCAGGCTTATTGGCATAAACCTGTGACTTCAGATAACCCTACAGCCAGAAATCTAAAGGTGGTAAATCGCAAGAGCGTGGAGGCCAATTCTGGTCACCAAATCGAAATCACACGACCAGGAGCAAAGTTGTGCAAGGTCGTCAATGTTTCACGGGCGGTATGACATGTGGCACCGTCCTGCTGAAACCACATGTCGTCAAGATCAATAGCTTCCAAATGAGGCACAAGAAACTGTGTTATCATAGCACGATAACGTTCGTCATTCACCGTTACTGCATTTCCTTCGTTTTTGAAAAAAAGCGGTTTAATTATTCCTCCAGACCATAATGCACACCATACAGTGACCCGTTGTGGATGCATTGCTTTCTGATGAGTCATTCGTGGATTTTCTAAGCCCTAAATGCGACAGTTTTGCCTATTAACGAAGCCATCGAGGTGAAAATGGGCCTTATCACTGAAAATGATTTTGTTTGCAAAATCAGCAGGTTACTCAAGGATCCAACTGGTGAATTCTCTTCGCTGGACATGGTCTCTTGGCAGAAGTTGTTGAGTCAATTGGATTTTGTAGGCATGCAGCTGTAAATCTTTCGTCAGAATTCACTGCAGAGTGCCTGTTGAAATGTCCAATTCTTGGGCCCGATGACGAATTGACGTCTCTGGCCTTTCTGTCGTGATGTTTTGTTTTGAACGACCTCTACGTGCTCGTATCGTTGTGTTTCACATCACTAACCGAATCAGTACTTTCGAATTTTTTTATTATTATTTTCACAGTAGATTATTAGGCACATTATTTCGACCGAATATTGGTCGCACTTTACGAATAGTGGCAATTAAACTTTCACCATTATGATTCTACGGTGTAATGCTCCATGTTTACTAACTCCCATCTGTCAACTTCCGATATGTTACGTCATAATCATGTGACATTATGACTGTCAATCGTGGCGCGCAATTCAAATCTTGCGCTCTTATTAAAACACCCTTTACAAATTAGTGTTTTTTAGGATTATGATACTATTTGATGTAGTGAAAAAAATATCCACAGGGTTTCAAAGCAACATTATTTGGAAGGTTAACTTCAGCTTATGCGGTGTGAAAGATATCTTCAGAAGGGTTCCCGAGCAAGTGTTTTTAAAGTTTTGCTACCGAAAAACTATGTTTCTAGGGTTTAAAATAATTTGAGAATAAGAGATTTTTAATACATTTAAGTTGAATCGTTCCAAAGAGCTTTTTATTGTTTAATCCCTGAAGAAGCATATACCAAATTTATTGCGTTATAAAAAAATGTAAAAAATTCTGAATTCATATAAATTTTGCGTACTTATGCGCAATTATTATTTATGTTTATGATATTATATTAGTTATTTCAACCCCTAGTTTTTCTGTGCTCTACTAACAATAATTTATATTTTGGCAAGCTTAACTGTTTGAACTAAATTATTTTAGCAGCTCAAACAACTTTTCTGCTCTGGTTTTATCGAAATATAGTTCGGTATCGCTTTATTTAACTTCGTTCCAGTTTATTTAATCACGAATGGTGTTAACGTCAATGATTCGAGAAGAAACGCTATAACGTTATTTAGTTTTTGAACGCCTATTGTTTACGAATTTTTAACGGTTTTGTTTAAAAATTGTTAGTATAAAAACAGGGAAGCTTTACAGCTTGCCAAAAGATATAAATAAAACGCTCCGTTAATGGAAAGAGGAGCAAATGCATTATAAATAAGAATTGTTCAGATCGTGTTTTATAGAGGTAGGTAAGGTATATTAGAAAGTATACACGAATTGTATATCTAATTTTCTGATATATTATGCAGAGGAATTTCTAAAGCGGTTTCGTGTTAGTGCTGGTGTAAATATCAAGTCGGACATAAATATCAAGTACCTGTTCAATGATACAATGTTTTGTATGTACTTGAGTCGATCTCATCAATTAAAATGAAGCAATTTGTATTCGATTGTACGTCTTGATTAATGTTACTTCGTATTTAGGAGGCTTTAAGATGCTAGTGATTATGCTAAGAATATATCATTGAGAGTGAAAAGTATAGATTAGTTTTCTAATAAACAGAAACACTATGAAAGACTAAAATTTCAAGAGTGGTGAGGTAAAAAGAGGTGTAATTAGGGTTAGTGATAAATTAAAAAAAAGGTGTTGTATGGTTTAATTGTTTCTATCTAATTAAGCTTCTAACTAATAAAACAAACCCATACAGCTCAGACGTCTTGACAATTAGAGTTGTATCAATAGCGAATTCTCAATACTTAAAGTATCAGTTGGGTATAAAATCGAATTTCAACGTCATTAACTTAGTGTAGTATACCTTTGGTAAGTGTTGCCACCCTTGACGTTAAGTATTTACCATATACGGTAATCATAAAAAGTGCAAAAGCATTTTTTCTAAGTTTTTATTTGTGGTTCGATTTTGACAAACTCACATTTTTGTTACAGAAATCAAAGCCAACTGGATAATTTACTAGAGACGAAAATTAAAGAAAACGTATTAGTGTTTTTTTCAAAAAAATGGAAATGCACTACTCGATTAAGCGTTCTCTGAAATGGACACGTACCAAATTTCATTTAAATACCTTGCACATTAACAATTCTGTGGCAAAAGCAAAAATCACATTTTTGTTATGAATGTCTTCCGCCTGATGAAGCAAGCCATAGAATAAAACATCAATAACTAATTTTATTCGTAACGATATTCAACAAATTTATTAGAACTCAAGGAGCTAATCAAATTCTTGTCGCCTTCATTAACCCGCCGTTTATTTCAATCTACTTATCATACCTTTTTCGTACATTCGTGGTTACTTTTCTCACTTGCTTTGGGGTAACATTTGCACATGCATGAGTTACTCTAGCGCATAGTTCTACTAACTGCGGCCTTGCCTTATAAACTTTGTACTTAAGAAAGCTTCAAAGAAAAGTCGATAGGTGTCACGCCTAGTAATCTTGGCAGGACTGTTTTGTCCTATCCACTGATTTTCAAAATTTTCGTTCAGTCATTCCTCCAATACACTGCGTTATACACAGAAGACCCCCGTCTAATTGGAATTCCAAATTCAGGCGAACCAGAAGTGGTAAGTCGTGCACTGCGTCCCCAAATCCTTTCTAAGAAAGTTCATAACAAATTTCCATTCAAATTGCCCTCAAAGAAGAAAGGATCACTAATTCTATCATTAAATATTCGGCACCGTACATTGATTTTTTGTATATACTGTCTTTTTGAGTTTATGTGTTTATGTTTCACTTAGAATTTTCAGTAGACCAAAAACATGAATTTTGGGACGACATCACCCCATTTGTTGTAAACGTAACCTCGTCACGAACAAAATTTCTCTTAAAAGTTCACATTTTCCAGATATTCTGCATGAGCTCATAAACAGATTCCATTCATCTTTCCTCATCTACTAGAGTATGCAACAATTTAGGCTTCAACAGTTTTATTTTATTTTTTATAAGGCATTTTTAATATTTTCTCTGGGAATATTTAAGTCTGGACTAGCCGTTCTTAAGCTCGAATTAGACTTACTGTGAAAATATTCCAACATTCGTTCATTATGTCTCATGTTCCGAAGTTGATTATTTCTGGTTTTGAGAATATGCATTGATACACAGTTACATCTTCTTTGGCCCACAACGATTTTATTTTAATAATTATTCTAAAAGATTTTTTTCTAGAATTAAGTATAGGCTATGACGCATTATATAAATGCGGTTTTGATTTCCAGCACGGCTCGAGACTTCCACAAATTGTTTTTTTTATGTATTTCGTGAAAATGGATTGTTACATAAAATGTTTCCCACGCTTCGAAAAAATGTATGTCGTTGTTTTCAACCAATCAGAACGCATAACAAGGAAGGGTGGTGGTTTGGACAAGTGAACAAGCCAGCCGCCATGATGGTAAATTACACTGGGTTACCGTACCCAAAAAAAAGAGTGACAAGTAGTACGTTGTATTACAGTAAAGTTACCTTTGTAATCCTTGTTGTCCCTTACCTAGAATACCTGTTTATTTCCGGTTTCGATGTTTTAAGTTATCAACGAACTGCAACCCGATAAAGAGAGACCTAGGAAACCCATACGATCCAATCATACGCAATTAGAGAAATAATATGTAGTAATATTTCCCGCGCGGCAATTACCGCAATACAAGGTTTCGGTAATTGGCTCTACCTTAACTATCTAGATGAATAAAGATAACCCCGAGTTATTCATTGAGCTAATTTTTCATTTTGTATTGTAAAATTTGTGCAATATTACTACGCCCGTCTAGATAAGTCTTACTAAATCTAAGCTTTTATTAATAATAGCAAACCTAAGTGCCTTTAGAAAATTTTCTCTCTATTTAAAGTCGTTTTTATGATAAATATTCCAAATTTTATACTTAAAATATCGATCTGCATTAATTATATGAATTGGTAACTAAAATTTTTATCTTAGAAACAAAAACAATGGTTCTAATCACGTTTAATTAAAAAATAAATGTACTTAACTGCCTTTATAAACTGTAATATCTAACATACCAATATCAATTATATGCACCTTTGCTATTTTAACTGAAAATACAGCAAAATCACTTCCTGTATAATACAATTAAGAGTTTCTCTCAAACCTAAATTCTAATTATACCTTATATAAAGTATATCACATAGTACCCACATTAACTTGTAAATTATATTATATTAATTATAAATTTTAAAAGTTATGGCACATAAAAGATTTACAATCTGCTTTCTACACTTTAACGATTAATAACTGTTATACCTGTTGTATTACCTTTAATTATGTAAATATACTTTGTCTTCTCTATCATTAATTGAATTTAATTTTTTTTGTCTTGTTGCCTCTCCTATATAAATATATCTTGCCATTGAACCCTCATATTGTTTATTTCTATATAAATACATTTATAACATTTAATCTATCCCATCGTACATTTAAATGGATGTTTTCCTTAAACCTTGAAGCGTTGCAAACTTTATTATGTCTTAAATAGCTTATTTAGTTCTAAAGAATAGATCCCTCATTCCTGGTTACAAAATTTTTTTATTTGTCCCTATTCTCAAGTAATTCCATTACCTTTAAATTTCAATCTTTTATCTTGTTATTATTCCATAATTGTTACTTTATTTGGCTATATATAGTATCGCGACCTAAGCCTCTATTGTAAAAAGCCGATTTCCACAGTTGCGAAAACAAAAAATTTCTATTCAATGTGTTTTCTTTTGCATATATTTCAACCATTTCTTATATTTCCGCCATCAATCGTTTTATGTCATAGCGACGTTATTGCAATTTGTTCTGTTTTTTCTGAAGCTGTTGGAGGTTTTCTGTCGTCTTTGTCTTATCCAATGCTATTCCTTACTCGTGTATAAAAAATTTTCTTCAATTATGGGTCTATCGCATAGTTATTTTAGTATGTCTGCAATAACTATCTGTCTTTGAAATTATTGTGTGGGGTGTATTTATGCTGTTCTATCTGCCGCCGTTAACTTGTTTTTGACAGTTTGGTTCTTTCTTCCATGGAGGGGCTTCAAATTTAAAAAATTTTAATATTTTAATATTAATGACATAAAACTTATTCTTCCCTATACCTTAATACTTTACACTTTTAATTTGTCTACTTAATATTACCATTCTTATCTGTATTTTTATCTTTATTATTTATTTTCTTTTCTTGTCCTGATATAGCCCCCTTACAAAAGTGGGCAACACGTTGACCTTAGTTTATAAAATGACATGGTTCCAACCTAGAACCATAAATATTTATAAGTAATTTCATTATTCAAAATATTAAAATTCTCAAGGAGATCGTGTGGTATAACTTTCTTAATAAATATTTGCATTTACATTGTTTTTTGAATCAATTCGGGATAAATGCTCTAAATTCGGGACCAAAAAGCGAGTTGTAAGAAATCAGGATAGGAACTGAAAATTTAGGACTGTCCCGAGAAATTCGGGACGTATAGTCACCTTAGCTTTAGGTACAATTACGAGGGGAATAAGATCCACAGAAGTTTTAAAAAGACTGCCTATCCCTTTTATTGGGTTTCTTTAAATGCATCTTCTTCTTCTCAATCAAACGATAAAATGTTAAAATATTCAAACTCTTCTTACGTCCAAGGTGTTTGCTAAAAGTGAAACTAATTTTGAAGCGCGAGTTGTCACAGTAATTTTTCGGGACACTTTAAACGGATGCCAACTAGCAACAATCGTAGATTCGGGTGGAGAGCAAAGAAATCCCGACAAGGCAATAATTTTCAAGAAGTCTCAAAAGAAAAGTATGGCACCGGGTTGAAATAAATAAATTTTTATTAGTAAGCAAGTTATCATCATTAGGTTTTCAGTCCTAGAACTAGTTGGACGCGTACCTCCATTATTTTCTATTCTGAGCTAATCTACACATTTGCCTGAAATTCTCACAGCCTACATCTTTCGCTACCTGTGTGCAATAGTCTAATATCTAGGTCTGCCTCTACCTCCCTTTTTCCTTTCTCTGCTTCTAATATACCCCGCGCTATTTCCTCATGCCTTAGAACGTGTCCTATCATGCTATCTCTCTTATTTTTTACCATTTTCATCATATTTCGTTTTTCCCTACCATTTCCAGTATCTCTTTGTTTTTAAATTTGTCTATAGTGCAACACTTCCAAAAGCTTCAATCTTTTTCCTGTCTACTTCTCTTTATGTCCACGTTTCACAACAGTAAAATGCTGTGCTCCACGCAGTTGCTTTAGCAGTCTTTTTCTTGTTTCTATGTTTGTTGCTTTTGGACACAGTAGTTGCTTTTTCTGGTTAAATGCAGCACAGACTTGTGCCAATTTTTGTTTTATATCCTTCGCACTTTTCCCATCTTGTGTTTGCTACGTACCAAGATGTAGCCGGAAGAAAACGCAAATATACAAGGCTAACTACCAATGCGGAGAGAGGAGGGGTTCATAGCTACACAAAAATAATACATCGCCAACGATTTTCTATTTACAATAAAAAACACAAATATAGAAATTTCTATTGAAACAACAAAACAAAATTAACTAAGGTTACTATTTAATAAAACAATTTTACTTTATGGACAAATTCATTAATTGTTCCACGAAGTGCGCAATTTGTAGCTAACATGCAATAAATCTAATCAGTACCAAAAAGAATAACGCTGATACTTTCGTATAAGCGGATGGGTTAGTTAAAAAAGAACATTAAATTTAGAAACCTTTCTAGTAAGGATTTTACCATACGAAGCATTTGTTATAACTCTAATCGGTAAAAAATAGAATACTGCTGATACTTTCGTATAAGCAGATGGGTTAAGTACAAAATGCAAAAGCATTAAAGTTCGAAACTTTTCTAGTAAGGATTTTACCAGAAGTAACATTAGCGTATCTAATTTCAAATTGGGTTTATCCCTGGGTATGTTAGAAAAGGAAAACAAGTCACATAAATGTGTCGGGATACTTATATTGTCAGCTTTCGGAAGCTAATTGACACAGCATCGCCGCGGTAGTCAGCAACAACCAGCAACGGCGGTCTACATGCAAGAGCAGTTGATCTAAATCAAGGAATAATCGGGCTACGCAACAAGCAGTTTAGCCTGCAGCTAAGAGCTAAAAAAAGAAAAATCTTACTAATATTAACAACTCAGGAGCGATCCACACCAAATCTACACATTTGATAGAGGAAAAACGTGCATAGCTCTTGGAGTAACAGAACCAGTAGTTTTTACAAAGGCATCGACGCACAAGCTACAGAATCAAAGTTTAAAAAGAGTTCAAAATAACACGAACTCGAAAAGCAAACGTCCGCGTTATCGAAACGCGATTAAAACTGGAAAATACGGTTTTACCGGAGAATAGTAGGATATATTATTTCGACAAATCTATAGATGGGAAACCTACTAGAACACAATTATACGTTATCGGAAGGTATAACGGGCTCACTGATACCTAAACAATATTGACTTGTTGAGAAATTATTCGAAAGCGTATTTATTGCAGAAAAATAAAATATACAGCATGTAAACTATTTAATTATAGGATAAACTTGTCGTTTTTAAAGCAAAAAGGATTTGAGTTGAAAAGTATTAGACAGCGTATTTATTATTAATTAAGTTGACGAATGTGAGAATAGCAACGTAGTTAATTTAACAAAATTGTCGTAAAGCGGACTTATGAATTTTTAAAGCAAAATTGGAACGTAACATGTTATTTGGCTTTCTAGGTAGCAGAACTCCTTAACCTCTTGTAAATTCTGGTTTCCTATTTGTATTTTGGTTTTTGACATATCTGCCTCTCCTTTACATACTAGTACTTTAATTATATTTGCTAATTTTCAATCCTATCTCTCTGTTAGAACCGTTTCCATTTCATTAAGAGCTGCTTCTAATTCTTCTTTGCTAAATGCTAATACCGCATATCGTTTGTAAATCTGAGCATATTAATCGTTTACCTCCGAATAATAATTTCAAATGTATTTCTACATTTGACAGTATTTATTGTCTCTTCGATATACAAGTTAAAAATTAATGGGGATAGTGCACATCCTTGCGTCACACCTTTTTTAATATTTACTTCTCTACGTTCATGCTCTAATTTTTATTATCGTTGTTTGTTCTTTGTATAAGCTATGTACTATCCGCCTATCCCTATAACTCATTCCTATCTTTTTAGTATTTGAAACATTTTTCGCCATTTTACATTGTCGAATGCTTTTTCCAGATTTACAAACCCTATATACAGGGTGGCATTAGTTTTGTGTCATTAACTTTAGGAGGTGATAGAGATTGATTAGCTAAACAAAAAATCTACAAAGCATTCTACTCTTGGACTGCTTTTTAAATGCATGACCTAAGTCAACTTAAGTAAAGTTTAAGGACTGCTGTTTTGTCGTATGTTTTTTAAGAAATACGTATGTATACAAGTGCTATCTTCAATCAGAACACGCACCGAAGTGATTTCATAATAAGTATTCAAAATTTGCACCGTATTTGCAAGTTCGTAGTTGGTTTTCGTATTTTCAAAAAACAACTCACTAATCTACTAACTCGACAAAAAACTCCAATTACAATTAAGTCCCAACATCGCATTTAAATGTATTAACTAAGCAGCTAGGTGAAACACAGAACACTACACACACTAACCTCGGTTACGAGCTATGTAGTGAAAAAGTGCATTTAACTTAAAGTAGGATCTCGTATTCTGCATAAACGTTGAGTTGCAACAAACGCATCAGAAATGTCGGGAAGAAAATATAGTCGATCACATGAGCATTATGGAATATTTTTTTCTTAATCGAAACGTAAATGACGTAAAAGACAATTTAAAAAACTCTGAGTGGTTTAATACCCAAGAAAGATTACGAAAAATACAAAACAAACCACAACAAACATACAGGAGTATATATTATTTTTGTTGTGATTATTATCGAAACATGCAAATTTTAGAAAACATTTTAAACTTCTTTCAGTAGCAGCTAAAGTACACGGAGTTATTTCGTTTGGCAGCAAAAATGCTCTCTATTTCACTAATTTAAGTTTGCTGAAGGTCTTAACTTAATTGGTCGACTTTAAAGCATGATGCAATTGTATGTTTTATTTGTGATTTAAGTCAACATTGCAGTGGTTTTAAAACAATTTTAATCATTTTCTTGTGTGTCTATTTGTAGCTAAACTGTTTGCTTTAGACCCCAAATCTATTAACAATTTTTGTTTGTTGTATCGGTCTCTACACCCCCTTTAAAGTAATCACAAAACTAATGCCACCCTGTATATGCTTTCTCCTTTTTCTATTGTTTTCTCCAGTATCTCCCTTAGAGTCAAAATGGCCTTCCGTGTTTGCCTAAACCCATTGATTTTCTAATATTTCTACAGCCCATTCATCCGTCTTTGTACAATTCTAGTAACTAGTAATTATATTGTTACGTTTGAAATCTTTGGGTATCCCGCATTTCTCATACATATAGCTGACAAGTTGTAAAAGACATTCTGTTACTGCTTGTCCAGCAGCTTTTCGAGTTTCTGTTGCACTTTATCCATACCCGGCGCTTTATTATTTTTCAGACTCTTTAATGCTAGTTCAAACTCTTCTTTAATTATAGGATATCCCAAATCATTCTTTTTAATGTCAGTTTCCTATTCTAGATCTTCTGGTTTCTGTCCTGCATATAAATTCATAATATATATTTTCTTGTCATCTATTCACTGTTTCTACATGTTGTATAATGGTGTCTCCTCCTACGCTTCTTATATTTTTGGTTTATGACTTTATTTCCCTAAAATTCATTCTAATGAGTTTGTACGTTTCAATGTTTATCCAATTTCTATCTTAGTTTGTACCTATTTGCATGTTTCCTGAATTCATTGTCCTTTAGCTTTCTTGTATTTGCGAACAATTTCCCATTTTATGGTTTTGAATCTTAGTTTCTCTGCTTCATCGAGTCTGCTTTTGTATTTTCGCCTTTCTTCTATTAAATTCAGAAAATCTTTTGTCACCCACGGTTTCTAATTTTCTTTTAGTTTGTACGCTAGAATATCTCTGGCTGCAATGTCTAAATTAGTTTTAATGTTGTTCCATTCTGCTTCTACTTTGTGGGTGAAGTAGAAAGGACACATTGAAAACTTCAATAAAACTATATTGTTAACATCGAATCTTGAAAGACTATTTACAAAACAATACAACAAATAAGTTGCGTAATCGTTTGTTACGTGCTAGTAATAGTAAACAAAGCGTCATAACATAAGCATATAAAATTGGTAAGCAAAATATATAACATCTTATAATCTAAATTTTTATAATGGTTCACCTTAAATACATATAAAAGAAAATTAAACATAAACTGTACAGTAAATCTAGGAAAAAAAATATACCTAAATTATATATACATACTGCTTTGTGAAGTGCACCTCCTCAAGAAATAGTATAACATTAAAATTAGACACCCTAGCTTAAATTAGTCAAATATTAAGTACTTTTAAAGTGATGCGTAAGTTCTTTTAGTTAATGTTTATACAGAAAGACAAAAGAAACAGTAAAACGGACTCTAACACAAACTTTGAATAATTAAAATTTTCATTTAAAGAATGATTATTACATCGTCGCTCGTGCATTGTGAATTTGTTTGGTAACGTGGTGTTGATAATTTAATGGATAAGCATGAATAGCAGCAAATCAAATGATTATACTCCACAGCAGCATAAAAGAATTGCGAAAATAGAAAACTGTACCTTAAACTAGTTGGCTTCGTATCATGTTGTGGATGGAAAAATGCAACTGCATTTCTTTATTGGCTGCATGCAGGAACCACCAACTTTACTTATACAGCACTTTTAGTAGCGCGACTATACAACATGTATCTTCGGTAAGAAGATGTTGTATTCAATCTTTAATGGTCTCTTTCAAAGCACGGTCTCTATTTTATAAGGACAGAATCATGTATGGGAGTAGGGTATTTGGGTTTCAAAGATATCGCCGAAGAATCAAGTCTGCGGAATTTCCAGACAACAGCTGTCGAAATACAACCTCTAACAGCTTGCCAACAAGCAGATAACGCAATTATCAAAAGATTTTTAGACAAAGGAAAACAATCTTGTTACTTTGTAACATCTTATCAGCTGCAGAATACCAGATAACAAGTCCATTGTAAGCAGATGTAGGCAGGTGGTAAGTGGTCTTATCTTTTAGAAGAAAGCTGTCCATTTACATACACCTTTAAATTAAAATGTAATCACTGCAGGTGCTAGGAAATATTGCAAGTACTTTGTAACGTAATGTTTCCTAAGCAGCTGTTTGATTTTATAAAGCAAACTTTGTATAGAGTAATTACTTGAGAAATTTTATAAAATAAAACTAATTCAAATAGCGAAAAATCGAGCTTGTTGAGACATTTGTGGGAATCTTTATCTTTTAGTTTCTCAAGGTGAAATGAATTTTTCGTTCCCTTTTCCCATATTTTTAAATTTTAACGCGGCTTTCAATTACTATTTTGTGGTCAGTGCCTACATCTGCTACCAGGTAGCGTCTACAATCTTTTAGTTGATTCTTATACCGTTGTTTAACATGAATGTAATTTATTTGATATATGTTTAAGTCTACTGGCATCTTCTACGTGTATAGTCTTCTAGCATGTTGAAATAATGTATTTGTTATGATTAAATAGTTTTTGTCGGAAAATTCTATCAGTCTACTCATCTGCAGTTTCTCGTTCTTAAACCAAATATACCTACTACCGTTCCTTTTCTACTCTTACCTACCACTGCACTAAAATCTCCAGTAATTATTAAATTTGTATGCCCTTATACGAATCTTAGAATGTCTTCGATATCTTTGTAGATTCATTCTATCTTTTCATCACTGTAGCTAGAGGTGGACATGTAAACTTGTATTGTTACCGTATTTACTGGTTTACATTCTAATATAACCATAAGTACTCTTTCGTTCTGTTGTTTTCTTTAGTTTTCTACACAATATCCTACCTTTTTCCGTATAACTTTCTCTACACCCGCATTTACTTCCGTCGATCCTGTATGAATTGCCCTAAAGTCCCCGCTCCAAAAATCCCGTCTTTGGGAACCGAACTTCGCTGATTCCTACTCTGTCTAACGCTGACCTGTAGATTTCAATTTTAAGATCCTCTAGGTTACCTACTTGCTTCATGGTTTTAACATTACACGCTCCGACACGAAAAATGTTCCCGGTTCTTCTTTTAAACTTGCTGATCGCACCCCCCGAAGTAGTCCCCTCGCGGAGATTCGAATGGGGGACTAGTTTAACTCCGGAATCTTTTACCCCAGAAGTAGGGTAGCTAAGCCGGTTTGGCAACAGAGATCCACAGCAAGATATGTATACGCCGATTCGAGAACAATATGAACAGCTAAGCCGCTTTGGGAAACAAAACGTGCAGCAAGATATGTATACGCCGCTTTGAGAACAAAATTGTCTTTGTGTGTAAATTTGTTGCGTCGGGGGGTCGTTAGGTCTTTGGGGTGTGCGTTCGGCGGGGTCGTTAGATTTTGTCGTGGGGTGGTGCGCGTGCGCTGGGGTGGAGATATTTTCTTAAGAAATTTTTTTAGCAGCGTTCCCGACGTTAAATATTAAATATTAAATTTTAAAAAAATGTTGTTTGTGTAGAAAATGGAGTTCACGTGTTGGTTCGTATTTTTCTGGGGTAGGTTAAGCTAAAAATTAAAACGCCGCGGTGAGAATTTTTTAATATTAGACAAACGCGTGCAAGTGGTAAAGAGTGTTTTAGCTCTCCTCATAAGCTGCGTTTTGTACGAAGTAGAAAATAAAATTGAGAAACTATACGAAATGTTATATGATGGAGGTCAAATTTTAAACGTTTGCAGGTAAAATCTTGTTAAAAAAGAAGTCGTTCACTTCTCGCAATTTCAATGTCACGATAAAATACTAAGAATTTGCATGCAGTCGAATATAACCTCGTGTTTTTATTTGGTAATATATGTAAATCACGTCGACATTCGACTTTTAATATAATGTATTTAATTAACATAAGGTGTGTTGCAAAAACATTTCAAGACAGGTATGTCGTATATTACCTTTTGGTTACATCATCCCAAAATAATTTATACAAGTACACTGAACTTGCAGTCGGATCTAACATATAATCTTTTAATTATACCCGTATGAATTTAAAATATATGCAAATTATACCACCTTTCATCACGATTTATTTGACTCTCAAATTATTTGATTTGATCTTATATCAAGGCTTATGTATTAACTTTTACAACTCAAGGTGTAGCATCAAGGTTTTACGTCACTCTCAAACTATAGAACTTAATAAAAATAGCTTTCCTTAGCACCAATATCATTTAGAAAATATGTGTTTCATTAACATATACTTATTTGTTAAATATTTCCTACCAAAATTTATTTAAAAAATTTAAAAGTTCTTTATTTTCATTTTCATATAGGTAAAATCACCACTTGCTATGCTCTCGGCTACCTAGTTCCGGCTACTTTTCCAAGGTCGTTGTGACGTCATAGCCTTTTATAAATATAGAGCAATGTTATACTATTCTAAAATTCTAAAAGAGTCTTTCTTACTAACCACAAATACATACAGCTTGTAGAACGCGGATGTATCCAAGTCAGTCCATCGGCACATAAAATAATCTTTTAATCCTTTCCTCTTTCTCTAATAAGATGTTCTTTGTCTAACATATCTTTGTATTGTTCGCGTATTATCGCAGTGTCTTCCAATTAGTCCAACTTTCGCCTTTTTGCATGCATTTCCTCTAATTCCAGCTGTCTTTTCTTCCACTTACAGCGTATGGCGTGCATAGGGCAATTTCCTGCAGCGTCAACGGAGAGTTTACTGCCAATATTTACGCGTTGTCGTACAACCTCTGGGCGAATGTTAGGCGTACTTATCAACCCCGATACCGAAATGATTATTTCTTTTGGAATTGTAGAATATGGTGTTACAGATTGTGTAAAATATGTTACCTGCTTTAATTAGCACTTGTGTAAGATTTTTATTTTATCTTGGCTGTCGTCCTACTCTACTATCTCCAAATAATTTACAGGTAAATAGTTAAAACTAAAAGCTGAAAGCACATACTTTATCAATTTTTCCCTTTCTCTGGTTTTTCTGACAACTTAATTTGCAAGCCCGTCAATTTCTTTGTATTGCCGTTCCCCAATACATGTACTGTAGCAGGTTATTATACACTAAACAGCAGCTATTTTGAAGCTTGTCCGATAACTTACTCCACATTTTGGCGGTACCGAGTACATTGGCACCTTTAGGAAGTATAACTTACTATCTTCCAATAAGGTTAAACAGTCTTTAAGGGATTATACACCGTTCCGCACTGACATAGCTTCCAATTGTACAGTTTTATATTGTCGCTTCCAATTGCGTAATACCGTGTTCTTTGGTCAAAGTAGACGCGAATGTTGCTCTTAAACGTGCATCTGGACAACGTAAAAATCTAGTATATAATTTCCAAGTTGTTTATTAACACCAGGATTTGTTATCTGACACACAAATTTTTGTATATCTTAATTCTTACATTGGTTGTTAGCCATGTTAAACAATCAATTTAAATTAAAATTAAGTTTAAATGGCTCCATGCTTGGCATTAAATATTTTTAAATTTTGTTATGTATAATGCCAGAATAAAAATTTTAGAATAGTATTACATTGTTCTTTATTTATAAAAGGCTATGACGTCACAACGACCTTGGAAAAGTAGCCGAAACTAGGTAGCCGAGAGCATAGCGAAGTGGTGATTTTACCTATATGAAGAATTTTGTTATGTTAAGTAAAAACGTGCAAGTGGTAAAGAATTTTTTAGCTTTCCTCAAAAGCTGTATTTTGTATGAAGTAGCGAATAACATTTAGAAAATATACGAAATGTGATATAATGGATCTAATTATAAAGTCTGCATGTAAAATCTTGTAAAAACATGTTGTTCACGATTTCATTACCAAGATAAAATAACAAGAATTCGCAGTCGAATATAACCTCGTGTTTTTTTATTGAAATTATAGCTCTCTGGTAATATATATGCAAATCATTCAACTTTTAATATAATGGATTTAATTAACATAAGGTGTGTTTGCAAAAACATGTTAAGACTATTTCCTTCTTGGTATGCAAATTATACCACCTTTCATAACGATTTATTTGACTCTCAAATAAAAAAATTAATTTGATCTTATATCAAGAGGTGTTCTTGCTTACATTTAGCAATTTCAATATATATTTAATATTGTGTGTATATGTAAAAACATGTTAAGACAGGTCACTCGTTATTTTATTCAATGATTGCATCACCAAAATAATTTATACAACCACACTAAACTCTCCGGATCTATATAACCTTTAAATGTATGCAAATAATGTCGTTATTTAAAACGTGGTGAAGAATTTTGGGGATGTACTCATTCTCAAATGCGGAATGGTACTCCATAAGGCGTTCTGAACGGAGGCTTTGCACGCATTAGGTGATTGAATACTTCGGAGATTTTAGGTTAAGCAAAAACATGCACGGTTGAAGAATCTCCGAGAATTTCAAAAATTATTTTGTATTAAATATATAATATTAAAAAGAAACACACAATATTTTAATGTTTTATTTACAAAACTTACATTCTTTAATTGTCCCTATCTTTTGTAGGTGGCGGTAGCAGATTCTTATTTGAATAAAATATAGATAAGACTTCCACATTAAGAAAAATGTATCTTAGTTAAATGTACGGGATTTTATTAATTATAGTTTAGTAAAGTGCATGGTAGTTAATGACCTCGAGGTTGTGATATTTATAACAACATACCGATATATGTAAATTATATATGGAAACTGCATAACTTCAAATCATTTTAGCATAATTGTTAATTACCAAAATTCATAATTTCTACTTCCGTTAAAAACACATTAAGTAATAGTTTATACATACCGATAATACAATGGTAAAAATTCTTCTACAACACATTAAACAGCTTATTTATATTTGCTACCTTAAACAACTATGCGGAGTGCATATAAATGTCAGAGGAAGATTTCTTATCGTTCCTTCCAATCTTAAAATTTATATCGTCAATAAAATAATAAACAGATTACTAATAATAGGTCGTCAATGGAACTAAAACAACATATACAAAATGTGTACAAATGAAAAGACCACTTATTAATTAATCATGACTGTAAATTCTTTAAAGATTTGATATTCATAGGTAGTAACAATGTTGGTGCTTATATATATAAACGACTTTTTATGAGCATAGTTTAAATTAAAATAACACCGAAATTTATGTAAATTTAATAGTTCTGGTTTATAGTTGGTTGATCTTTGGAGAATAAATTTTATGAAACTTAGGTTTAAGAAATTAATCATTTTACAGGTGGGATTAAATAAAATGTACTACTTTGATGATAAAAACCTATGCAATGCATTTTATGTTTACACAACTATAACATACTTTAAAATTTAATACCTCGGTAGTAGAATATAATTTTTAATTGTATTATTGTAACATAAAGTTTGCATAAAAAATGCAAAATACATATCCGTTAAGAGGAATTTTTCAATATGATACTTACAGATTCGTTAGTAAGTTTTACAATTAAACTTATTTCAAGACATTTTTTGAAACACATCTTACTAGTCTCAAGGAATATGTATGTATGTAGGTATAAAATATACAAATAAAAACACTACTTAATGTAAACATTATTCTTTATTAAAAATGAATAATTGGTTATATGTACAAACCAGTTTTTGAGTACAATTACATCTGTGGTTGCGCAATTGAATGACGAATGTCGTGTGGTATGCTAGAAACACTTGTGTGAATTGGTGTAATACTTTAATTTATGTAGAGGAGTACACCCTAAATCTTCTAGGTTAATAACATTTAGGTGTGGAAATTCATTGTAAATTGCCATCATCTCAAGATATACCGTGAAAGTTTCTGCTTAACCATACCTTTTGGTATTTGAAGCGAGCTGATAGACAGTTCCAAGAATATGGTGGTTTCAGCACATATGTTATTGCAACTCCATTCGATAGGGATAGTTGTAAAACAGCCATTTCTTTAAACACAAAGTTATTATGTGCAATTTTAAACCTTTGAACGTCGACAACTAATGGACTATTAATTTTAGACTTCACTCACAAATTGGTTGCAGGATTGTAGCGGACCAAACGATCGTGTAGAATGAGGCAGTACGCTGTAGTGTGAGCTTTAAGCGCTTCTTTCATTTGAAATTCTAATCGTACGTCAACCGCTCCCACTTTCACTATTTCGTTTTGATGGGAACAATCGATGACTACAAGTGGAGCGTGCGTTTGAAATTCATTGGGTGTTAATATCGGCTCGCTGATACCCCCGTAGTACGATTGTTGAAACTGTGCATACATCTCATATAGTATAGAATAGCGATTGGTATCGAAATCAATGTTAAGATTATCGTAAGGATACATAGATGAACCCAGATGTAATTTCATATTGGTCAACTTACAGTGGTCGAACTGACTGCGCCCCTTTTGCGGATGTATCGGTTTGAAAGCAGACAATAACAAAACGTGGTTTCTCCACTTGAGAAGCCGTCTTCACGGCCCACGTATGCGTGTGTGTTGTATGTAATTCTGGATATTCGTGTAGTTCCCAACTGCAAAGCTTATGTCCATGGTGGCATTGCGTTGAATATGTTTGAGTAGTTTTAAGCGCTCTGCATCTGCAACGGTTATATGTGGAATCCGCCATGATATTGTGTAATAGTAATTTTGATTGACTCTTTGGTATCAGAATTCGATATAGCTGCATCGTCAGCACTACTTCTAATAAGAATAAGCTCCTGTTTGATATTCAAAAGAATTTTTCGGTAGTCCTCCGCAAATCCTAAAACCATGCGCAAGGGAATGCATACGTTGAAATGACCATTAGCATCAACGAGATCAAGCTTATCGATGGGGACCAACCGGCGTTTCTAAAGCGACGACTTTCGCTATAATCGTAGGATAGGAAATTTTAATAGTCGTAGTTATACCTGGATTACGAACGCGGTCAATAGTCTTTCCACCAAGTTCATAACGAATTTCATCAAAAAAAATAAAACTCCGTTGTTGACAAAATCGGCGTAAGCGAAACGCCACCATCTGACTTATTCATTGTACCCTCAATATAAATTACGCTGTCCCATGGTAGTGTATAGACATCTTCGTTTTCTATTGGAATCCGTATAACATCGTTCTTCTCATACGTGGTATTGGAGTACGGAGTATGCATATGTTTGTCGGCATTGACGATGGTTGTATCAAATATAGCACGTTGCGTAACATTTAAAATATTACTATCCATTTTAGCTATGTAGCACTTTGAGTCCAATGTTTGCAGAAATTTAACGTTTTCCGGTGTTAATCGGTGCACTGGTGTCTTGTTTAAACCCCTTTTTTGGGGGTTTTTCCCAAAAATTGTTTAAAGACCAAAAAAAATTTATGGTTCCGAGAAAATTGGTGGGTTGATATTCTGAGCGTGATTATTCGTTAAATAAAGTGCATTTGGTGGTTGGTCAAAATTGTACTGGGGATGGGGAAAAAAGAAATTTGAAAATTGTAAGGTTTTAATTAAAACTTTTAACAAAACATTAAAAATAATAAAATAAAAATTTCGTTGTTGAAATTAACGGAGGAATTTTGAGTAAAATTTCTCAACCACAGGAACAGGTTAATTGTTGTTAAATTATAATGATGCTGGTCCTGTAGGTTAATTTTAAATTCCCTCGGATCTAGATTACCTGATAAATGCTCCCGAAATCTTTTTGTACGCGGTCCAATGAGTTCCCACACCACGTGTAGTATCATGATTAAGAATACCACATTCTCGCCAACGAATTGTGTTTGGAAGTGAATTGCGCATGAATATTCCACGAAAGTGGGATATTGGTAAACGTTTTATGTATTTGTTCAAGTCAACATTGGTCAACGCTCGCATAGGTAGGTTTAACGAATGCGTTGAGTTTTTTTTTTTCGTTGTCTTTGTTTATGCAAACCTTGCCCGTGTGTAAGAAAAGGCTTTAGGTACAGTCCATGTCCACGGCGATAAGGTTTCAAATAGAGACCCTTTCCAAGTGTCACTGCCTCTTGTGCCATATTATGTCGTTTCGCTTCATCTAATTGTTGTTGTCCAAGTTTAGCATCGTTGACAGCTTTTGCAATCCCAGCTGCTCCACCCGACAACGCTCCAATTGCGGAAAGGGCTGCAAAATAGGTATCAAAGGTAGGAAACCACCAGTTTTGGGTACAGGGATTACACGTGGGATGCCACGAATTTCATCTGTTATATCTTTAATCGGTGCCACTGCAAGTTTAGCAGTTTTAATAAGATCGGTCGGACGAACGTTTTAATGCGTTCCCAAATGGTGCGAATTAAACGCTTGAATGGTATACCACTTCCTGTACGTAGACGCTGACCACGTCGTTTTCCTTTACACCTTATCGTTTTCTTGCGACAACCCATACCAAATTTAACTTTGGCATTCATTGCAGAACCAACAGCAAACGCAGCAAGTTTTTCACCTAACGAAGCGTCGGGTGCAGTACGACGTTTTGTGCTGTTTCGGCAAGACGTCGATCAGCTTGGTGTCGGGTTGTTAAGTCTGTAGAAAGATCGTAGGCGATGTCGTGTAGTTTGCAGGCTTCGTCTAAGGGATTACGACCTATATCACCACGCTCGAGGCGTTTCTGAAGCTTAGTACCCGGTCCACAGAAGCGATATCCTGGTAAATGTAATTCTACCGGTAAACGATTGATAGCACTATTGAGTAACCCGTAGCCACGATAGGATTTCATTAATCTTGTCAGTCGAAAGGTTTAAAGGAGACTGGTCATGCGTGTAGAATTACTCGCTTAAATGCTTACCATACTGCAATTACGTTTTAGTATATGGATAGAATGCGTCTGGTAAAGCAACAATTGGCGTTGCCAATTACGGACCACAACTGCAGCAACAACACTAACGTGCAAAAGCATGGACTACTATTACCATCAACAATACGGTGTATCATTACAGGTCCATCCAATTGTGGTAAAACTAATGTAGTCATCGGTCTCTTGAAACATCCGAATGGTGTACGCTTTGAAAACGTTTATCTCTACTCAAAATCCTTGTATCAACCAAAGTATCAGTACCTAGAGAGGTTATTACAACCAATAAAAGAATAGGATATTTTGCGTTTAACAAATGGGATGCAATTGTTACTCCAGCGGATGCAAAACCTAATTCGATATTTATTTTCGATGACGTGTCGTGCGATAAACAAAATGTAATGCGAGAATATTTTTCTTTAGGTCGACATAAGGCCATTGATTGTTTTACCTATGTCAGACCTATTCCAAAATACCTAAACAATTGATTAGAGACAATGCTAATGTCCTAGTGCTATTCAAACAAGACGAACTCAATTTAAAACACGTATACGCTGACCATGTAAACACGGATATGTCGTTTAACCGGTTTAAAGAATTGTGCGGCTTATGCTGGCGAGATCGGTATGGGTTTCTGGTGATCAATAAAGATGGCGATTTGCAGAACGGTCGCTACCGAAAAGGTTTTGACACCTATATATACTTATAAAGCACATAAATAGCATATCACTTCCTACCCGTTTCTAGACGATGGCAGACGACGTGAAAACCAAACGAGAACTCATAAAAGTACGAAAGGCAGTCAAGAGGAAATTACAAGCGCTAAAAGCAGGTGTGGTTGAAAAGGAGCTTGCATTAAGTAAAGTCTATGCACCTATTACAAAACGTTTACAAACACTTCAGACCGGTCTGCTGAAAGATATTAAACAGGAGTCCAAGATCGAAAGCCAGCACTGGTTACCACAACAACATGACGTACAATCTACTCCTAAAAGACGCCCTAAATTTCTCGATCAGGTGCGCAGTTCCACACCAATCGCCGCACCACCAATAGAGGAGGCATGGGAACACAATCCTCATAGCCCAGTCCAGTCTGTGGAGTCCACTTCGAAGAATCGGAGTAGCGGCAACACTCCAGAGACCCATACAGAGTACGAACGGTACCTAAACAGCGAAGAACATCAGACCTACTTACAACGATTCTTACCATCGGTAAGATACTATGTCGATAATCTGTTTTCCAACTTTACTGGTATTTATAACAATGACACGGAGCACTTGCGCAGGGATAAAGTACGTTTTAATCCGGAGACAGGAAAATTAATGATTGGTGATTCGGACATTATCTTCGGGATTGGTGAAAAGGTGTGTAGAACGATTTTGCTACAACGGTAGCAAAGGGTTGTACGAGCAACTGTTCCTTCTCAATCCTTTGGGTAAATTCTCACTTAAAGAAATTAACGATTATGCGGACATTAAAAAGAAGTAATGCAATGTATAGCTTACGACAGCAAACTATAAACCCAGTGGTCGTGGTCTACTCATGGATTATAACGAGAAGCCACTAGAGTATGTATACTTTGATGATCCCAACGAACTGTGCGAACGGCTCAAGCTTCTGGTCGCCTCGCAAGATGCAGGTAACACCGGTCACACAAACGAAATTACATCGATTATGGAAGAATTACGCGAATTGCGTATAATAGCGTAGATTGTGCGACTTGTTATTCATTATCACGATGGTTATCGACAAGTTTGGGCATGCGTCTGACTGTGCTTCATATATTTCTTATGATGATTACTACGATTTTGACAACATGAGATTAGCGCGCGTCGCTACACCACAAGAAGATGATGATGCAGTCACGAAAGCGTACTTAGAATCGCGGTTAGCAACGCTACACCAGCAAGAGGGCGAACCAACGCTTGGAAGTGGTTCCACTATTCAGCAGTATATAGACACGCTTGTGAAGGAGACAACAAACAGTATGATAACACAATTCTCGAGCGAGTATGTTACAAGATCAGACTTTAACCATTTTGAAGAGATGATGCGTAACCTTGTTCCAGCCACTGTGAACGCTAATGTTGCACAAATCGTAACCAAACGGATAGATGATTCTATGAATAGCATATATAAGACATTAGACGCTGCTATTCAACAAGTGAAAGCACAATTTAGAATAGACATTGCACGAATTCAAGCAGATATTCAACAGTTGCAAGAGAAACTTAAAACGCACGCATATAGCCGTCAACCATACACACACACACACACATATTAGCAATATGTCTGTAAAGGAGCAAATCGTCCACGAGTTACATAAGCCTGCTCGCATTAACTTTCCTAGAAGACATGTAATCACAAAAGGATTAAACGAGCTGTTTCAAGCCGATTTGGTGGAAATGATCCCATATGCAAAGATGAATAAAGGATTTAGATACATTCTAGTTGTTATCGATGTATTTTCTAAATACTTATGGGCCGTACCGGTTAAGCGCAAGACGGGTAAGGCTGTTTCAAACGCTTTTCAATCAATTTTCAACAAAGAACATCGTATTCCACGGTACATTCAAACGGATTTGGGAAAAGAATTTTATAATTCAACATTTAAGGCTTTAATGGAAAAATATGAGATTACACATTATAGTGTGTACAGCAATAAAAAGCTTGCGTAGTAGAACGCGTTAATCGTACCTTAAAGTCAAAAATGTGGAAACAATTTAGTTTGAATGGTTCGTATCGATGGCTGAATATACTATCCTCACTCGTGACTGCATATAACAACACCAAACATCGAACAATCGGCATGCGACCTGTAGATGTGTCAAAACGCAATGAACGCAAACTTTTCAATACAGTGTACAGTACGATCAAAACAGTTAACTTAAAGAGTAAAAATTTTCTGTTGGGGATCATGTTCGCATTAGTAAACATAGAGGTCAATTTACCAAGGGATACACACCAAATTGGTCTAACGAAATTTTTACGGTGTACAAAGTGCATTTGACTAATCCTTTAACGTACCTATTGCGCGATAGTCGAGGACAACCAATATTAGGCGGCTTCTATGCAGAAGAACTTCAACGAACACACTATCCGGATGTATATTTAGTGGAAAAAGTATTGAAGAGAGTTAAAATCAAGTATATGTGAAATGGTTAAATTTAGATTCTAGCCATAATAGTTGGATATCCAAAATCATATTTTGTAGATTTGCTGTTACGTGTTTGTTTACCATCATATGTCATTCATCAATAAAAATTTTTACTGTTATATGATTTATTATAGCGACACACACACACACACCACACAAATTACATCTATGTACTACTAATTACTACACTAGTTCTACGTCAAGAAAGTTGTTTATAATTCCTCATGCCCGAAGCGCAAAACGTTGATGTAGGTTGATTTTGCTGTTTTGGTTGAACTTGAGTATTTCGATGTCCGTGAATATGTGTAAATAACAAGCAGGTAAAACACATTACCTTCTCAGCTAACAATTTCTGCCCGTACTTGACCAACACTCGAGGTATATATATTTATTGTAAAAGGTATGCGACACGTACAATAGCATCCTCCATTATATCTAATATCAATAAGTGCTATCTATAGCGCATCAGGTAGGATTACCAAGATGACATGATTTACATACAAAAATAGTATTAAACTAAAACAATAACTTTAATAGCATATACACTTTTTTATAATCATCTATACTATTTGATGGCCATTTTCCCGAATCCGGACCACACGTCCATCCTGGTTGCTGTTTTGAGCCCTCCATTGCCAAATTCTTGAGGAGCCAGTTATATGTTGTTCTATGAGGGCCAACTACATTAGGTTGGTACTTATAATTTACCTTATACTTTAAAATTAACTTCAATACTTTTTTTAATACCATAGGTTGTGCGAAATATACAACATCTACAATCATATCGTCAATCGCTGTGACCAGTGATTTATAGTTGCATTTTATATTTATGATAGGATATGCCTTCGTACTCAATACAGCTCGGTTGGTTAGTAATTCTTCAAGGAAATATACATCGCTCAAACTATAATTACTCTCTATTGCGTCTAGTACACCGCGCACCTGATGACATTTTAACTCTGTTTTGCCGTTGCAAGCATCAATGAAGTTTGATACAAATTGATCGCACCTACTCTGTTGATTAAACAGCATGTCCATTACATCAATGGATGTATCATTGGTCAGCGTTAGCCATTTGAAGGCTTTAAAGGGAACATGAACACCTACTTTGAACAGTATACGTTTGATTTTGTCTACATCATTCAATACTATGGCATGTTTCAGATGTTGGTGTAAAATGCGTTGTTCACTCTCGAACAAATCGTACAGTACATTGTCCATGTTAACTTGAAAACTTCGCACCACTATCGTCACTATCGTTGTTGTTCCACTCACTGCGAGATCTATCCAAGTACCTAGCTTTTATGGCACATTCATCAAAATAGGTAATGCTAAAGTGTTGTGATACTGAGCATCACCTAGTTATTCGTCTGATAAACCCCCCACTAGTTTTTGTAACAGCATTAACAAATCAACAACCTCGAGATGATCTCTGGCAAGGCGACTCTGTTGAATTTGAGCAATATATTTAAGGAAAATCCAATTAGAGGTGTGTTGGTGGTGATAGATTGTTATTCAAATTATCTATGGGAATATCCTTCACTTTTAACGAAGGATTCATGCCCGGTAAATTGCAAATTAATCAAAAGAGCATAACGTTAATCATTACTCTACATACAGCACAAAAAGCTGTCATAGCCATGCGAGAAATATGTTGCCTGATAAATACTCCTGTATGATTGTTGTGGTTTTGACAATTTTACAACGATCCTAGGTCATGGATCGAAACGTAAAGAAAGATGATTTTAAAAACTATGAGTGTTTTAATTCCCAACGAAGATTAAGAAAAAGGTTGCCTGATGTCGCTAAATCTATATATATATATACCAATGTTTAATACCTTGAAAGTAATAGGAAAATAAAATTTAAAGTTGTCAACCATGTTCGGGTGGTAATGTTGATTCGGTCATTGATACCTACTGCAAGTTAAAACAAGTCGTATACAATGATAAAAGTTTTTGAAACTAACTAAATGTGATCTTGAATACATGCTTTGTAAAAGCGATATAGTTCAGATTCTGCTACGATTCTTCAACAGACGGCGATAACAATAAAACTCTGTTTAAATTAATTTTTAATAACGACTTAACATTGCGTAATTCTATTAAAATGATTTGAAATATAACGAGAATAACTTATTGAATTAAAGTAGGTTATTTATAAGCACTAAATTCTACAATAATTAAAACGAGTTTGAAAATAAAAATGTATTGACAATGTAGCTACTTGTAATTTATTCTGCCAGGATCAACAAAATATAATGCAAAATAGTTGTTTTTAGTTATAAACCAGAACCATATAATTTACATATGGGGATATGTTGTCATAATTATACTATAAATAGCACAATCGCCGAGGTCATTAACTACCATGCACTTTACTGAACGCGGTTGTTAAAGGGCGTTATATGAACGTTTTTTGCAAAGAAATAAGTAATATTTATCTCAGTTTGCGAGATGTTGAAATGTTTAGATCCGTAAGTTATGCATATCTTTTAGAAAACATATTTGCTTTTATGAACAAATTTTTGCTTTACATTCCTTAACTTTAATAATTTCACTAATCATGTTTACAGTCTTTTTAAATAATAATATCCTTTGAACATACTATCATCTGGAATACAAATTTTGTTATACCTATATCTAGTACTAATAATAATTAGTGTCTCTAGCACTGTAAAATTTAACTAGAATAATTAATTCACAATCTTTTTATAGTGTTTAATTAAATCGGTCTTTTAACAACAAAAAGAGGTATTTTGCACATTGCAAATTATTATTACCATGCTTGTAGCAATAAATATTACATAATAAATTGCTGGTTATTCACCTAACAATAAAATTTTACACTAAGAAGATATAATTGGTGTATGCTGGGTTGCCTGCCATAGATATGCATATATTTTTTAGAATTCAATTAAATTTAAGTACACGTAGGTAAATGTGTGAAAGTTACTTTACATTTCAGTATTCAGCTGTATTGTAAATAGTTACTGATATTGTATTGAAAAACGACACCCAGTATTGTCAGCTGTGTAAAAATGTTTTGTTTCGGCAGTGAATCAATCAAACTGTATGAAAATATATGAACTCATTAGCATGTAATTAAAATAAGCTGGTAAGTGAAACTAATATAAATAAAACATTCAAATTTTGTGTGTTTCTTTTAAAATTATATATTTAATACAAAAATATTTTTTAAAAATCTCGGGGATTCTTCAGCACGTGCACGTTTTTGCTTAACCTAAAATCTCCGAAGTATTCAATCACCTAATGCGTGCAAAACCTCCGTTCAGAACGCCTTATGGAGTACCATTCCGCATTTGAGAATGAGTACATCTCCATCCAAATTCTTCACCACGTTTTAAATAACGACATTATTTGCATACATTTAAAGGTTAAATTTTAGATCCGGGTACGAGTTCAGTGTGGTTATATAAATTATTTTGGTGGTGCAATCATGAATAAAATAACGAGTGACCTGTCTTAACATGTTTTTTTGCACACACACCAATATTTTAAATTAAAACCATTATAAAATACGAGTCGAATAATTTCTCCTATTCTTTTGATATTTAATACAAAAATAATGGGGCAGAGCCCCGTTTAGGGCACGTTTAGAAGCTCCTTCCCCACCATTCATCATTTTGAAAGTGATTATGTCATCCACCACATTTCCTATTTTGCTTAACCTAAAATCTCTCTTTAATTAACTAAAGCAACGAGAATAAAAACAATGACGAAGCTCTAAAGATCACCGCTAAATTCTTCACTACATGCACGTTTTGCATAACCTATAAATTTTTATCACGTTTGTGCAATTAAACGAGTTATATATATATACAATGTCTAATACGTCATCTACATACAATCACCCAAACCGCTAAAAGTAAAAGAATTTTTATTACCACATAAATTAAATGTATAATTACATTTAAATATTTAAATATATTCAAATTGCTAAAATGTAAGCAAGAACACCTCTTGATATAAGATCAAATTAATTTTTTATTTGAGAGTCAAATAAATCGTTATGAAAGGTGGTATAATTTGCATACCAAGAAGGAAATAGTCTTAACATGTTTTTGCAAACACACCTTATGTTAATTAAATCCATTATATTAAAAGTTGAATGATTTGCATATATATTACCAGAGAGCTATAATTTCAATAAAAACACGAGGTTATATTCGACTGCGAATTCTTGTTATTTTATCGTGACATTGAAATTGCGAGAAGTGAACGACTTCTTTTTACAAGATTTTACCTGCAAACGTTTAAAATTTGACCTCCATCATATAACATTTCGTATATTTTTTAATTTTATTTGCTACTTCCAGAAGAAGAAAATGAAGATTTACTTAGTTTACTAAACGAATTTTTGGAGCAAAATATTTAATGAATAAATAAATATTAAAGAAACACATATTTTCTAAATGATATTGGTGCTAAGGAAAGCTATTATTATTACGTTCTATAGTTTGAGAGTGACGTTAAAACCTTGATGCTACACCTTGAGTTGTAAAAGTTAATCCATAAGCAAGAAATCCTTGATAAAAGCAAGTTCAGTGTACTTGTATAAATTATTTGGGATGATGTAACCAAAAGGTAATATACGACATACCTGTCTTGAAATGTTTTGCAACACACCTTATGTTAATTAAATACATTATATTAAAAGTCGAATGTCGACGTGATTTACATATATATTACCAAATAAAAACACGAGGTTATATTCGACTGCATGCAAATTCTTAGTATTTTATCGTGACATTGAAATTGCGAGAAGTGAACGACTTCTTTTTTACAAGATTTTACCTGCAAACGTTTAAAATTTGACCTCCATCATATAACATTTCGTATATTTTCTCAATTTTATTTTCTACTTCGTACAAAACGCAGCTTATGAGGAGAGCTAAAACACTCTTTACCACTTGCACGCGTTTGTCTAATATTAAAAAAATTCCTCACCGCGGCGTTTTAATTTTTAGCTTAACCTACCCCAGAAAAATACGAACCAACACGTGAACTCCATTTTCTACACAAACAACATTTTTTTAAAATTTAATATTTAATATTTAACGTCGGGAACGCTGCTAAAAAAATTTCTTAAGAAAATATCTCCACCCCAGCGCACGCGCACCACCCCACGACAAAAATCTAACGACCCCGCCGAACGCACACCCCAAAGACCTAACGACCCCCCGACGCAACAAATTTACACACAAAGACAATTTTGTTCTCAAAGCGGCGTATACATATCTTGCTGCACGTTTTGTTTCCCAAAGCGGCTTAGCTGTTCATATTGTTCTCGAACCGGCGTATACATATCTTGCTGTGGATCTCTGTTGCCAAACCGGCTTAGCTACCCTACTCCCAGAGAATGCCATCATCTTAAAAAACAAGTTCAGTACGTTGTATACTCGGGAGGTAATGTGGTGCTATTCCCGTTGTAATCCACATCGCAGTAGTATCTTAGAATGCCATACCGATTCTAATGGTCTCTGCAATTCCAAGTATCTGTCTTAGTCTGATTCCTTACTAAAGACTGCACTAATTTAGTTAAACCTATAGTTCAGCTCTTTAGCTCACTGAAACACGCAATCCATTCTACCCGTTCTAATATTCTAGTACTTCCTCAAGGTGCAGATCTGTTTAGAAGGGAGTAAGGAAGTAAGAAAAAAAAATATAAGCAAAGCACGATGAAAACTAGTCTGTCTGGCAAGCATAAATGCACAAGCGAAATTACGAAATGCAAGTACATAATATTTAAAGCTAAATTATAGCCCAAACTCGAGTTATAAATAAATGTGTAAGTTGCTAAATAATTAGGAAGCTTTGATCATGAGTAATAAATATATAGAATTATTTTTTAAAAGAACAATTCATTAAGAAGATTAGTTTTCCAGTAATAACTATTCAGAAATATACTTATAAGCAAATCTGTAAATGTACATTAGTAATAGTTTCTAGTGAGTGTTTCGTAATACAGAATACCGCCAGTTACGTAACAACACTTAAAATACTCATCGATAAAGCGCTTATCCTAACCTATATTCACACTTTAATCTTCTTAGTCAATTTCTGTGAGGTCCAAAAATAAATTTGATAAAAAAGTAAAATTACTAATGTTTACACTACAATAGTATGGATAAGTGATCGTAAGCTGGCAATATGGACTCGTATACTAACCACCAAGTATCATAAAGTTTACTGAAAAATCAAGCACTTGGTGATACTAATAGCAGAGCTGAATGATAGAGAAATATTTTTAAATATACCCAAAAATACGTACATTCATTTATTAGCGTCGCCCCGCCCCTACCCTAACCTGTACAAGAAAAAGAATATTTCAATTTCACTTTTAAAAAAGTCAAAACTGAAGGCAATTTTCAAATCAATTTTTAGACTAGACAACCGCTTTTAACATAGGATAAAATAAACGAGGAGTTGGGTTTAGTAAACACATGGGTCCGGTTGGTGTTTGGAAAAAGTGCTTTATTTAGAAATAAGTATAAGCCGATGTGAGGGTCCAATGGAATGAAGAAAAGAACCCTGCAATACCAAAATGAAAATTTAAATTTTATACTTAAATTACGTCAGAAAATTTGTGTCTGTAAATATATATATATATATATATATATATATATATATATATATATATATATATATATATATATATATATATATATATATGTATGAAAATAGATGTTAAGTGTACACTGTATATTTATAATTAAATAAAATTGTTTTAAAAGAATGTGTACTACTTGCTTACACCAATTTTTTAAACCGAGTTGGTCTAAGGTTAAATTAATGGTAGATTCGGACTTCCAAGAAAAATTAAATCGGTATGATCATACACGATTAGAAACTGTTTATAAATAAAAAAGTTATAAAATTTGGGATTGTAACTCAATAAGGGTTGATGTTAAGATAAAAATTAAAAAGGTGGGAATACAAAGGTCGTGTGGTGCCGATAGGCACCGAGAGGTATCTCGAAAATTTTAGGCGATAGGTTACCGATTTTTTAGGGTAGGGGATGGTGGGGGTAAAAATGAAGCAAGGAGGAAATCCCCCCACAAGGAAGAAATTTCACCCCCACAAAGAGGGGCAAGGAGAAAATCCCTTTACAATAAGACTTTATGATCAGAATTTCCATGTAAAACCTAGGTGACGCTGTGGCGGTGGCGCTGTCCTCGAATCGGTGTATTTCACTACTGGTTTAGAAGGTGATTGTTTGTTAATATTTTTTGGCATAACACTTGCATTGTTTTTTATAGATGAGAATCGTTTTCTGTTGACCGAAATATTTTCAAAAACCTATGAACAAATTTTGACTTGACGTTAAAGAGGAACTAAACCAAGACAATAGAAATAAGCATTTAGATTTCGTTAATTTACTTCTTTTAGTGGAATAAGTTGCGTGAGCTTTGCTACGTACCTAGACGTAGCCGGAAGAGAAGTAAATACCAGACTAACTACCAACCGCGGAGAGTGGGGGATTCGCCCCCATACCAAAAAAACAAAAAAAGCACGTCGTCCACGATTATCTATTAAAGGACAAATTTCATAATGGATTCACGAAGTGCGCATTTTGTAGCCTACATGTAATAAAACTCAAAGGAAAAAAGTAATGTTTAGATTTTCTCAATACCAAGTGTGTTAAGTTAAAGTATTCAATGTATACTTTCTCAATAGCACGTATGTTAAATTAAAGTATTAAATGTAGGTTTTAATTATAGCAAGCATGCTAAATTAATGTACTAAATGTAGATCAAGTTGTAGTAAGAATTAAAGAAATATAACCAGAAACACTAGCGAAGCTAGCTTTTAAACATGTATGGTAAACTGGTTTCACAACATCAACCGCTAATAAATAATAATCCTCGATGTGTATAAAAGAAAACGAGTCACATACCTCTATGCGTCGGGATGCTTATCTTGCAAGTCGCAGGGGTGAGTCAGCACAGCAACGTCACGGTAGTCAGAATCCATTCATCTTGCCATCGTAACTGCAGCAGCGGTCTACAGGCAAAAGCAGTTGGTCTACGTCAACGAACAGTTGGACCTGCATAAAGAAAGAACCCATTTGGCCTCCAGCTAAGAGCAATACACGCAAGATATCTCCTATTTGTCGAACAAAAAAACGTGCATCGCTTTGAAGTACTGCGACGAGTAATGTAGAAAATATTTCAACGCACAAGCTGCAGAATTAAATTAAAAATGGATTCAAATAACACGAGTTCGAACTGCAATCCTCGCGTTATCAAAGCGCGATTAGCAAACTGGAAAACACGCTATCAAATAATAGTAGGATCTATTATTTCAACAAGTTTTTAAATAGGAAACATAAGAGAATGCAATTATACATTCTCGGAATGTTTAACAAATTAACGGATACCTAAAACAAGGTATTGACTATTTAATTTATCGAATAAATTTTCGTTTTAGAATGAATAGATTTGAAAGAAATGTTATGATTGCGCGTACTATTGTAACGAGCTTTTGAATAGAACCAGAAGCTAGGTGAACGAAAAACGAATTACCACAGAAAAGGAGGTATTTGAATCTATCGTCGAAAATAAACGTAACAGCTTGTATAACTTCTTCTAGGCTTTGGAACACTTCCTTCTGAAGGCACACTCAAGTATGTTTACATCATGCACATGTCGTGTATAAGTAATTCGCGTCAAAATACATATTATTTACTTTTATTTATGGCGGCTATAATAAAGTTTTTCCATGACAACATTTGATATTCTTAATTACTTACAACGGTCACTCAACATATCAATGTGGGTGGGTTTGACTAAAGATTAATTAGATATATGCTTGTCTTATCTTCCAACTACAAAACGTTACTAAGCATTTTTGTAAATGTTTTCTGTACAGCTCAAAATAACAAGCTCAGGAGTTATGACACTCATATCAGTAAGATAACGTGTTTGAGTTAATATTTATTATACAATCTCAGGTTCAGTTGTTATAATTCAGTTGACTTTCTAACACTATAGATTAAAAAAATAGCGTTTCAAAGATGTCATTCAATTTCCTTTTGTCAACTTTGGATAACGGCGTAAGAACCATACAATTTAACAGGCCAAAAGTGAAAAACTGCATCAACCATAACATGTACGATGAAATAATAAGAATTTTGAAAGAAGACGCAGTAAACGATTCAGTGGTTGTGACGATTTTAACAGGCACTGGAGACTATTTTACTAGCGGTAATGACTTCAAAACGTCTCAAACAAGCGAAACGGGGATGGGATTTAAAACTCTTGAGAAATTTACACGCGCATTAATTGATTATCCGAAACTATTGATAGCAGTTGTGAACGGACCCGCAATAGGTATTGGTGTAACACTTCTAGGACTCTGTGATATTGCATACGCATCATCTCGTGCTACTTTTTCTGCGCCATTTGTACGTCTTGGTCTCTGTGCAGAAGCTGCATCAACATACACCTTGCCACGCATTCTTGGCCGAAGTAAGGCATCTGAACTCTTACTACTAGAAGAGACGATGACTGCTGAGGATGCATTAAGACGTGGTTTAGTCGCAAAATAGTCCCTCATGAAGACTTGGGTGAATTTGTTAAGAGTCTACACAAATTTGGAAAATTCCCGTCCACCACAATCATGAACATAAAAGAGCTGTTAGTGGCGCCGATTAAAGATAGTTTGCATGAGGCGAATAAACGAGAAATTGAACAACTTGAAGAAATGTGTTTACAACCTGAGTTTTTTAATGCAATGAGTAAGTTTTTAGTAAAGAAGAAGAGCAAATTGTAAGGCTCTTGGCTCCTATGTTGTTGACAAAGTAGTATTTTTTTGCCATTAGTTATTTAGCAATGCCAACATCTAATTAATAATTTTAACCTATAAACCATTTTTATTAATCTAATGACCAAAAAATCTGTATATGATTTCTACCTAGAAATGAATGAAGTGTGATTGAACAGGTTTGACTTTTCAATAGTCCCAGTTGTACAAAAATAGTTTTAAATAAAGTATAGTAATCTCTATTTATTCTACAATATATATATATATATATATATATATATATATATATATATTGCTGTGTTAATAAGGTCATTTAGGGGTAGTTAGGACCAATAGTATAGCGCACTTCATATAAGTTGTTACATGAGGGCTCAGAAAACGAGACAGTTTTCTGAAGAAAACAAGAAATACGATGATTAGGCTGGAAAGTAAATGACAACGCTCTGTATATAAACTATAATCATAACTAATTTAGTTAATGAAAGATATTTTACAAGATTTATTTGAATAAACATATTTGCAAGTCGTAAAACAACATTAACGGAAGCTGAAACACGCATAAATAACGCATCATTATTACGCCGAGAATCCCAATTAAAACAAGCAGATTTAAAAATACGTAAGATAGAAAACGCATATAATTTAATACATAAATTGTATTAAGTATACGGAACTAGAAAGCGAATATCAGCACCTCATATATTGGAAACAAACACGGCGTGGTGATAAAATCAAAGTTCACTAAATTTATTGTACAAACAATGGTCTACGCGATTTAGAAATATAAAAATTCAAGAGAATGAATGCAATTAACTCGAAATGCTACGTGCCGAAATTAGCGCGTCAATTTTAATATACAACAAAATAGGATAGAAATACCCAAAAGCTGGTATGTAAGAATCACGTATAATAGCGAACTCTGCGCTTGCCAATAGATAGACGATTCTTTTAAATACGACCGGATTTGTAAACAAATCAGTTCAACATGAATTAAGGCTTAATCCACATCACTTAAAAAAAATATTTACGTGAAGTGATTTATTGTGAAGTAATAAATAATACAATGATAATTGTGAAAAATTAAAAGTGGTTTGTCGTTTTAACCCTTTAAAAATGTAAGTAACTAAAAGTTGTTTTAATTTAAATTCCAATATTAACATTAATTAAAAGGACTCTAAATAATTACTGGATGCAATGACAAAATTTAACAAGCATTTAATTCAATTATTAATTACCAGGAAGTTTAACAAAGGCCGCTAAAATAATTTAAACATATGCTAAGAAAAATGAAGACCATATCTAAAGCAGATCTAAATTCAACGTTGGGACTATTAAAACACTAAGCTGAATACGAGAGCAGTTGGTACAGGGACTGATTCGAGCTTGAAACAACAGGTTAGCCAATCTGAATGCTTTATTATTTTTATTTGTGAATATTTTGTTGTATATTTCTAATTTGAATAATTTAAAAATTACTTTCATGAAAATTTTATGTGAGTGTCAACAAAGATAGATTTTTTTAATACACGTTATAAATTACGTAAATTTATAAAAGAAGTTTAATGAACGTTCATGAGGCTTCAGATAATAATAATAAGAGTGATTTTTGCTGTTTTTGATTAATTTTGGGAATGACAATTATTAATTTTTATTCAATTAATAAAGAACGTTCTATTTAGAGAATTCCTAAACATTTCATGCATTGTAAATATTTTTGAGAATATTATAATATTTGTGCTTAATGGTGTTTTGGTTTAAAGAAACAGGAAGTAGAAGTAGAAGGTAAATTTAAAGGCTTTGTTTGTCGTATTGTCGCAAGCTCCGTGCGTAATTAAAAACTGAGCTAGCCGAGGTAATTAAAATTATATATTAAAAAAAAAATTGACAGAATAAAAATATTAACAGTTTTAATTCACAAAAAGGGCACCGGGTAATTGCTACCGTATTACAACAATATATATATATATATATATATATATATATATATATTGCTATGCTACGTTGATGTGTCATATAACTTTATTGCTGTGTTCGTACTCGGCATTCTGCTCTGCGCCCCTTTTAATATAGCTGCCTCGGCTAGCTCAATCTAATTAACACAGAGTGCCCTACGACACGACAATAAACACTGTTTAACCCTTTTTTTCTCTAGCTCCTATCTGTTAAAATAATGTAAATGAAGCAAACCAAACATTCGTATAATAATCGACAATATTTACACTTTGTATGTTAATTTCTTATTAATTTGATTTTTATATTCAAAAATTAGCCCCTGAATAGAATATTAATATTTATCAGATTCCACCAAAATTAGACTCCCTGAAAGTCAGCTATTTACTTTGAAGCCCTTTTGAACGTTCAAACGATCTTCTATCTATTTTTATAAATTTTCAAAAGATTTTTGATGACCCTTACAAATATTTCTATATAAATAATTGAAAATGTTAAAAATTTGAAAATACAGCCTTATACTAATAAAGGATTATAAATCTCTGACCTGTGTTTTTCCCTGTTTGTTTCCTGGAACTGCCTCTATATGTGGATGGTCAGCACCCCTGGATTGTTTCCAATTTGATTCTCTGTTACGGCTTCTCCCAGTTGACTCTTAGCCTAGTTTCCTCAACTTGTTGACCAGAATAAATACTTAAATCTGCTGGAATTCTTCTCTTTATGATTACTTGGAATGACTTGTAGTTTATTTGTAGTTTAATTTGAAGTTCCTCAAAACTTATTTGGAATTTAATTTTGTTAAAATTTATACGTCGTTGTTTGAAGGTAATTTAGAATTAATCCGTCGTTATTTGAAGCTTATTTAGAGTCATAAATTCTTAAATATTAGTATTATATTTAATTAATAATTTACCTCACGTTTTTAAAAGCAAACGGGCGCTTCGGTTGTATTAATTGGCACTTTACTTTGCACTTTGATTTCACTCAATTATTTATTTTTACTAAGTTCACTTTGCGTAGTAATTTATGTTTCACTGACGTGGTTCATGCCTTGGTTATAGAGATACTGGCTGTTTACAAGGTCCGCGTGCTATTTAAAAACTCCACCTACCTATTTTTCCTATTGGTTTTCCTCACGTGTTCGTAGATCAAAGCGTTGCATCTTGCGCTATCACTGCAGGACTCAGTTTTTTGTCCAGACTCTTCGTAAAACGCTTTATTTCTCACGTAGGAGTTCTATATTATGTAGCATATTCTTCAGAAAATCAAAATTTCTATTGCATTTTGTCACGTCGTTTTATTTGTGTTGGCTATAGTTAAAATTTTATCACATGACGGACCATCTGTTATTTATTGTTTATTACTCCAAATATGTTGGATTTTATGAAAATACAATGTCTTTGGTCGCGTACTAACATTTCTATAATGATGTATTTGAATGCGTTTACTTATTTATGCGTTAATATTTTAAGTGATGTCGTTATATAGCTAGGATGCCAGGTAATTTACCTTTATCGATTGCATGTTTATTTTGATAAAACTCGTTGAATTGAAAACATTATTTTTGCTTGTTTCTTTTCAATTTTAGACTGATGTATTTAATTTAAAAAGTATTATACGACGTACACGTTATTATTCTTGCTAAATATGATCTGGTTATTGCAGAATTGAGCTTCCCTATTATGATTTAAATTAGTTATGGTTTATATACAGTGTGCTCGCTATTGACTTTCTGTAAAATTGTCGATTTACTCCTATTTAATGATAAAATTGTTTGGTTTTCTAAACGTTAATAATGTTTACATGTATCTTACGACCCCTATGACTTAATATACCCTTAAATTACCCCCTTATCACATCATTTTATATGTATATAGTTAATAAGATGAAATAATAACTTAGATTTTTATGCAAAACCCAAATGATCATTTCAAATCGAACTAGTAATTTAAAGATGGAAAATACTAGGTTATCATAAAGTAAGGGATATATTTTAAATCATTACAACTTTTTAATAAATTAAGTTAGTAACATAAAATAAACGAAATCTAGTTGCTTAATGAATGGGATTTTACCGTATCTATGAGAAACAAAAGCGTTGTCATAACAATTGTTGACACTAGTGTCAAAACGAAATTATTCAATTTGAAGTTTTATTTTGAAATTAAAACTCAAGTAAACGTTGAGTTCAAACGACTCAACTGTAATAACATGGATTTACAAACAAGAATTGGTTTAGTTCAGTGCTATTATGAATCCGGCAGAAATTACGCCGCTGGATTACGAAGATTTCGCACGAGAATGGGTTTGAGAGCGGGACCCTGTCAAATGAAAGCGTACCGCAATTTGATACAAAAATTTGAAAGAACAGGGTCTGTAACTGACTTACCAAGATCAGGAAGACCAATAATTAGTGATGTCCAAGTTGCAGAGGTTCTTCATGAAAATCAAGACATAGCCAGAAGCAATTCACTCGCAATCAGCAGTGCAAATTCGAAACATGTATCCATATAAACTGAAAATGCTGTTTGAATTAAAGGACGCAGATTTGGCTACTAGGTACGATTTTTCTTTGCGAGTAATGGCTCAGATGGAAATTGAACCCGAATGGTTATCCCTATTTTATGGACAGATGAGGCACATTTTACTCTGAATGGTGGAGTCAATACTCAAAACTGTAGAATCTGGTCTGCAGAAAATCCGCAACAAATCGTTCAAAAAGGTCTTCATGACAAGAAAGTCACCGTATGGTGCGGTAAATGGTGAACGATACTTGCAAATGTTACAAAATTATGTTATTCCACAGCTGCAAAACGAGCACTACGGAATTGAAAACATCATTTTATGCAGGATGGAGCACCCCGCACATTTTCGACCAGTCAAAGAATTGTTAACCAACGTTTTCAAGATCGCGTGTTAAGCAGACATTTCGTAAATTCATGGCCACCAAGATCACCTGATCTAAACCCAGCGGATTACTGGCTGTGGGGTTATTTAAAAAGTTTAGTGTTTAGAAGACGACCAACTACGCTACAAGAATTAAAAGACAGTATTACGGAGCAAATTGGTACAATTCAACCAGAAATGTTACGAAATGCTGTGTACAATTTGGAGGTAAGGATGGTGATCTTACAACAACAAAATGGAGGTCATATTGAGCAATTGCCGTAACCTGTTTTGGGCATACTAAATCCCATTTCATAAGCAATTAGATTTCATTTATTTCTTGTTATTAACTTAATTTGTTAAAAGTTATCATAATTTAAAATATATCCCTTACTTTATGATAACCTTATATAAGGTCTTAGACAGGACTTGAATCTGTAGCGTAGTCTTTCTAAGACCATGCGTATACCAATTACGCCACCGAGACCGATGACGATAATTGGAAAATTTACAAATCTAAATTGTATACACAACTATACATCAACCTAACTTTCAATTACGTTCGGCATTTTAAGCTACGTTGATGTATAGTGTTACACGATTTAGATTTGTAAATTTTCTAATTGTCGTCATCGGTCTCGGTGGCATAATTGGTAAACGCATGGTCCTAGAAAGACTAAGCTATAGGTTCAAGTCCAGTCCAAGGTCTTATATTTTCCATCTTTCAATTACTAGCTCGATTTGAAATGATCATTTGGGCTTTGCATAAAAGTAGAGAAATATTTTTAAATATACCCAAAAATAAGTGCATTCAGTTATTAGGGTCGACCCGCCCTCTACTCTAACCTGTACAGACAAAGAATATTTCAATTTCACTATTAAAAAAAGTCAAAACTGAAGGCAATTTTCAGAGCAATTTTTAGACAAGACAACCGCTTTCAACATAAGATAAAGTAAACGAGGAGTTGGGTTTAGTAAACTTAGCAAAAACCATCTATTCAACATTGAATAGAATGCGTTTTCCATTTTAAGCTCGTTATCAGTCAACCGCAATGTTGTTCAGTTCGTTTTGTTTAATTATGGTTGTTCAAACCTATTTAAGTAATATGCCTTCGAAAAATAACAAAAGCATCATATATAAGATTCCCTGTTCTCAGAAATGATTTCAAACATTTTGGCAAAGGGTCTGAATAGAAAATAATCTTGACCGTCCTTCTTAGTATTTCTAAATACAAAGATTAACATTAACAAGAAGTTTAAATATATTGTATTGTATATAGTTTTGGAATTCATTGTACCTGTTGGACCAACAGTGTTGGTATTGTATTTAAAAATTTCTTTGGAACTGAAATTTAACAGTACAATAATAAGGCAGACAGACGCCCTTTCAGTACACTTAAGAAAACATATCCAAAGATTTGTCGGGAAGATAATAAAAATAGCTCTGAATATTTTACTTTAATATGTACTAAAACAAGACAAGTCAACTTACAGCATTCTGACTTACTAAAAAATAGAGGATACCTATATAAATGAATTCGTCATTCTGTTCCTTCTATAACTGAAATGCGGTTATTGTGATTAATAATCATAAACTAGTTAAGACCTGCTTACAGGTAATTTCATTCTTTCCAGTTTGAAATTTATAATAATTTATAATAGTGGTTTCCAGAGGTGAAATACGTTGCACTCACTTCAGTCAAAACTACGGGTATAATAAGAATTTAAAACTACTCATAAGATCCTGTTGTATGAGTGGAATTTGCACAAACATCGTTTCTTCTCTATTAATTTCTAAAATTAAGATTTTACTATTGCTATACATGACGTTACTCGTTGGAATAGGAAAATTTCGGTTCATGAAATAGAATGTCGGCTCCACTCCAGGTTGCGTTTGTATAGATTGAATATTCAATCTTTTGTCAGTAATTCTCAACTTGTGTTCGTGTTAGTCTAAGTTATTATAGTTGTATTTATATATGTATTGTATGTATTCCTAGTTTCGATGTTGTTTACTAGATAACCATTATTTTTAGTTTAATTAGTTTTAGAACCGTCACTCAAAATGAAAAGGACTCAGCCAAATATCTGTATTTTCTTAAACGGGCGACAACAGATCCGACAGATAACGTTTCTGACCTTTATTTTAAAGCACCAGAACTACAACCCAAACAGTGTACTTCTTCAGATCCTAGTGCAGCAAAACGGTCTACCTCAAATCCGAGTGCAGGTAGTTCTGTAATAAAATTTAGTCTTTTCCTCATAATAATACAGGTTGCGTGAAGTTGGCCGCAACATTTTTGAATTTTTCAAAAATATTTATGTCATTAGGCGCCAATAAGGCGCCATTTTGTGCCGCTAAAACTAAATTTTGCGCCGTCTTGGCAAACAAGTTATTAATAAAATAAGATTTTTCCGGCCAAGTTCACGAAGCCGCACTATTTTTCAATTTTCAGAAAATCTTTATTCCATAATTTAGCACCAATTAGGCGCCATTTTGGGCCGTTGAAACGAAATTTTGCGCCCTCCTGTGTAACTAGTTATTCGCAATAAACTATTTTTCTGAACTACCTAAAAGCGTGAAGTTGGCTGAAACATTTTCGAATTTTTCAAAAATATTTATGTCATAATTAGGCGCCAATTAGGCGCCATTTTGCGCCGCTAAAACTAAATTTTGCGCCGCCTTGGCAAACAAGTTATTAATAAAATAAGATTTTTCCGGCCAAGTTCACGATCATCATCATATTGTTTTCGACCTTACTTAAGGTCGGTTTGACGCAGCTCTAACTTCTTTTCTAATCTGTGCTAATCTAAAAAGTTCTACATACCCTTCACAACCTCAATTTCTAATAATTTGACTAATATAGTTTGGTCTAGGTCTTCCTATATCCTTTTATCTTTTTCCTATCCATCTGACTTTACATAGATATTAGCAACATGATGGTTGTTAAAGAACTCTAACATGTTTACATGTTTACCATTTATAAGGAAATGAAATATAACCTTCAAAAGGAAAAGTGTTAAAATATATGTTATGGTAAGGCTTAAGCAACGAAACGCTACCCACATGCCAGACCGCTACCTAATTGTGAGTTATGTCATGGTGACGTTTATTAAATTATATGTTATGGTAAGGCTTAAGCAACGAATCGCTACCAACATGCCAGACCGCTAACTAATTGTGAGTTATGTCCTGGTGACATTTAGTTAACTGGTTTTATTTTTTTTGTTTTGTTTTGGAACTTACTTAAAGTCGGTTTGACGCAGCTCTAAATTCTTTTCTATTCTGAGCTAGTCTAAAAGGTCTACATACCCTTCACAACCTAAATCTCTAATAATTTGACTAATATAGCTTTGTCTAGGCCTTCCTACACTATTTTTATTTGGTAGTCTATAATCTAAGACTTTACTAAATAGTCCCTCATGTCTTAACTGGTGCCCTATCATTCTATCTCTCCTGACCTTCAATTGTTTCCACATACAGGGATCCTCACCTATCCTTCTATAAACTTCCTCGTTTGTTACTCTATCTGTCCAACTAATCTTTAACATTCTCCTATAACACCAAGTTTCAAAAGCTTCTATCTTTTTCTTATCTACTTCTTTAATTGTCCAAGCCTCACTACCGTATAGTAGAACGCTCTTTTTCAATTTTCAGAAAATCTTTATTCCATAATTTAGCGCCAATTAGACGCCATTTTGGGTCGTTGAAACGAAATTTTGCACCCTCCTGTGTAACAAGTTATTCGCAATAAACTATTTTTCGGAACTACCTAAAAGCGTGAAGTTGGCTGTATCATTTTTGAATTTTTCAAAAATATTTATGTCATAATTAGGCGCCAATTAGGCGCCATTTTGCGCCGCTAAAACTAAGTTTTGCGCCGCCTTGGCAAACAAGTTATTAATAAAATAAGATTTTTCCGGCCAAGTTCACGAAGCCGCACTCTTTTTCAATTTTCAGAAAATCTTTATTCCATAATTTAGCGCCAATTAGACGCCATTTTAGGTCGTTGAAACGAAATTTTGCACCCTCCTGTGTAACAAGTTATTCGCAATAAACTATTTTTCGGAACTACCTAAAAGCGTGAAGTTGGCTGTAACATTTTTGAATTTTTCAAAAATATTTATGTCATAATTAGGCGCCAATTAGGCGCCATTTTGCGCCGCTAAAACTAAATTTTGCGAAATCTTGGCAAACAAGTTATTAATAAAATAAGATTTTTACGGCCAAGTTCACGAAGCCGCACTTTTTTTCAATTTTCAGAAAATCTTTATTCCATAATGAAGCGCCAATTAGGCGTCATTTTGCGCCGTTAAAACGAAATTTTGCTCCCTCCTGTGTAACAAGTTATTTGCAATAAACTATTTTTCTGAACTACCTAAAAGGTGAAGTTGGCCGAAACTTTTAACGGCGCAAAATGGCGCCTAATTACCGCTTAAATTTGGTACTTCACGAGGCGTCGCCGTGGATCAATGTAGTAAGCGTAAAACTACGAATCCCAAGGTCCCGGGTTCAAATCCCGACACGGCCGACTGGCAGGTGAGCATTTTTCACAAATATTACGCCCTCGTTCGGATGAGAGGTTAAATGGAGGTCCCGTGTGTGAGTGTTGTCACGCACGTTAAAGATCCCTACCTTGCCTGGAACGGCAAGGGTTCGGCAAAATTCTAAATTTCCAGGCAACAAAAAACTCGCCTCCTGGCCAATGTAGTACCTTCGGGTGGAGCATTGAAAATGTAAATGAACGGCCAGTTTGGAGAAATAGTTATTTTTAAATAACTTCTTACACAGAAGGGCGCAAAATTTTGTTTTAACGGTGCAAAATGGCGCCAAATTACCACTTAATTGTGGTACAAAATTTCTTTCGAAATTCAAAAAAGTCGCGGCCAACTTCACGTTTTTAGATAGTTCGGAAAAATAGTTTTTTTCAAATAACTTGTTACACAGGAGGGCGCAAAATTTCGTTCCAACGGCGCAAAATGGCGCTTAATTAGCGCTAAATTATGGAATATAGATTTTCGGAAAATTGAAAAAAGTGCGGCTTCGTGAACTTGGCCGGAAAAATCTTATTTTATTAATAACTTTTTTGTTAAGACGGCGCAAAATTTAGTTTTAGCGGCGCAAAATGGCGCCTAATTATGACATAAATATTTTTGAAAAATTCAAAAATGTTTCGGCTAACTTCACGCACCTTAATAATACTCCGGTATTTAATTTATCACTATATACTAAACTATTAAAGACAACTATTGTTATGTTTTAAACTTATAATATCATTATCATCATCATCATTAGTCCTGGAACTGGTTAGACGCGTACCATCATTGTTTCCTATTCTGAACTAACCTACACACTTCCTTGATCCTTGATTCTATCACAATCTGATCTAGGTCTACATCTACCTCCTTTTTCCTATCTCTGCTTGTAATATATCCCATACTATTTTTCAAAAATGCCTTAGAACGTATTCTGTCCTTCTATTTCTCCTATTTTTTCCCCAAAGATATTCTTGTTCCTCTACTATTTCTATAACCTATTTGTTATTAACTTTGTCTGTCCATGCTATCGTCCTCATACAGCTGAAGCACAGCATTCCAAAAGGCTGCTACAGTTTTTCTGTCTGCTTTTCCTACTGCTCGTTTTTCATAGGCCATACTGTGCTGTGCTCCACACATATGCTTTCAACAATTTTCTTCTTGTTTCTATGTTTGTTGACTTTCATCATTGGCGCTGTTCTTTCTTGTTAGATGCATTTCGGTCCCCTTTTATTGTTTTACATTATATACCCTATTTCTCCGACATTAAGTGGTTGTGAAGTGGGGTAAGCAGCCAGTGGCTACCAAGTTCCCCCAGCACTTGAACATTTACCGGTTTAATATTTTTTCCCATATATCTTTTCGCACAGTCAATATTAGTTGCAGATATGTTACAATAAACACCTGTAATTGTTTTTAATAATCATCAGATTTATATTCGCTTATTTTTTGATCGATAGGTTTTCGTCTCAAAACTGGTTGGACACGTACCTGCACTTATTTATATTCTGAGCTAGCCTACACAGTTCCCCGAAATTCTCACACAGCCTGTATATAGGTTGGTTCCCCTTCTATTGCTTTTTAATTTTATGCCCTATTCCACCGAGATTCAGTGAAGGGGGTTAAGCAGCCTGTGGCTGCCAATATCCGCCAACACTTAGGCATTTGCCGAATTAATAGTTTTCCAGTAAATCTTTTCACACATTTAACATTATTCGAGAATATTGCCCAACCATTACTTGTAGTTATAATAATCATCATGTTTAAGTGCAGTTACTTTTTTCGTCATTAATTTATCCATCTTGGGACTGGTTGGATGCGTACCTCCATTGATTTCTCTTTCACTATCTGTGTGCAGTAGTCTAACCTAGGTCTACCTCTACTTCTCTTTTTTTCTATCTCTGCTTCTGATACATTCCGCACTATACCCTCATGCCGTAGTATGTGGCCTATCATCCTATCTCTCCTATTTTTACCGTTTTCCATATATATCTTTCTTTCCCTACCATTTTTAGTACCTTTTCGTTATTAACTTTGTCTGTCCATGATATCTTCATTATACGTCTGTAGTACCACTTTTCATAGGCATCTACCTTTCGCTTGTCCGCTTCTCCTACTGTCCAGGCTTCACAGCCGTACAGTGCTGTGTTCCAGACATTCTTTTCCTTGTTTCTATATTTGTTGTCTTTGAACACAATAATTGCTTTTTCTTGTTAAATGTAGCACGACTTTGTGCTAATCTTTGTTTTATATCTTTTGCGCTTTTATTTATTTTCCCCTCCTTTGTATACTAGTACTTTAAAGTTTTATTAACTTTCATACCCTATCTCTCTGTTAGAACCGTTTCCATTTCATTAAGATCAGATTCTAACTCTTCTTTGCTAGACGCTAATACCGCTATATCATCCGCAAATCTAAGCATATCATTTTTTTGTCCCTGCATAGTAATTCCAAATGTCTTCCTGCATTTGACAATATTCATTGCTTCTTCAATGTACAAGTTAAAAATTAATGGGGATAGGACACATCTTTGACTCACCCCTTTCCTAATGTTTACTTCTCTACGTTCCTGCTCCAATTCTATTACTGCTGTTTACTCTTTGTACAAGCTATGTACTATTTGTCTATCCCAATAACTCATTCCAATTTTTTTGAATATTTTGAACATTTTTTTCCATTTTACATTGTCGAATTTTTTTTCCAGATCTACAAACCGTATGTACACGCTTTCCCCCTCTTCTATTGTTTTCTCCATTATCACTCTCAGATCTAAAATAGCCTCCCGTGTTCCCCTGTTTCGACAAAAATTGGTCTACTCCTAGTATTTCTTCAGCTCGTTTTTCAATTCGTTTATCTACAATTCTAGTTAATATTTTTTATATGTGTGCTGTCAAACTAATTCGAAAATTTTCACATCTATCTGCGCCTTTCTTTTTTGGTATAGTTACTATCATGTTACGTTTGAAATCTTTGGGTATCTCGCCTGTCTCATACATATAGCTTACAAGTTGGAAGAGACGTTCTGTTACTGCTTGTCCAGCGGCTTTTAGAGTTTCTGCTTGCACCTTATCTGTACCCGGTGCCTTACCATTTTTCAGACCCTTTAATGCTAATTCAAACTCATCTCTAAGTATAGGATATCCCAGGTCATCCTTTTCAATGTCTGATTCCAGTTCTAATGCTGTTAATTCCTCTCCTGAATATAAATTCCCTATATATTCCTGCCATCTAGCTACTTTCTCTACATTCTCTATAATGACGTTTCTTCCCACATCCCTTATATTTTTGCTATATGGTTTTATATCCCTAAAATTTATTCTAATTAATATGTATGCTTCGTCTGTCTTTCCTATATTGATCTTAGTTTGTACTTCGTTGCATTTTTCATCAATTCATTGTTCTTTAGCTTTCCTGCATTTGCGAATAATTTCCTATTCTATGGCTTTGTATCTCTGTTTTCCCGTTTTGTCTGACCTATTTTTGTATTTTCGTCTTTTTTCTATTAAATTCAGGATATCCTTTGTTATCCATGGTTTCTTATTTTCTTTTTGTGAATACCCCAGAATATCTCTGGCCGCCATGTCTACGCTGGATTTAATGTTATTCCATTCTCTTTCTACTTCCTTGATCTCAGAAATTTTCCCGATATCTTTCAGCAATTCATTTGACTTTTTTCAAATCTTTCGTGGATGTCTTTATCTTTTAGCTTCTCAAAGTCAAAGTGCCTTTTTCCGTTTCTCTTTTTCACATTTTTAAATTTAAGTGCGGTCTTCATAATTACGATGTTGTGGTCAGTATCTATATCTGCTTCCGGGTAGCAGTTTTTTATTTGATTTCTAAACCGTTGTCTAACAATAATGTAATCTATTTGATATCTTCCAATATCTCCTTGTATCATCCACGTGTATCGTCTTCTAGCATGATGTTGAAATAATGTATTTGTGATGACTAAGTTGTTCTTGTCGCAAAATTCTACCAGCCTATTTCCCCTGTCATCTCTTGTGCCTAAACCAAATACACCTACTAGCGCTTCTTCCATACCCTCACATACAACTGCATTAAAATCCCCCGTAATTATTATATTTTTATATCCTTTTACGTATCTTAGTATGTCTTCGATATCTTTGTAGATCGCCTCTACCTCTTCCTCACTGTAGCTAGAGATGGGCATGTATACTTGTATTATTACTGTATTTACTGGTTTAGATGCAAATCTAACCATGAGTACTCTTTCGTTCTTTTGTAGGTAGTTTTCTACACGTCGTCTTATCTTTTTTCGCTTAACTATCCCCAAACCCGAATTTCCTTCCTCAGATCCTGTATGAATTACCCTGAAGTCTCCACTCCAAAAATCTCCTGCCTCTGGCCAGCGAACTTCGCTAATTCCTACTAAGTCTAGTGCTAACCTATCCATTTCGAGTTTCAGGTTCTCTAGCTTACCTACTTGTTTCATACTTCTAACATTATAACGCTCCGACTCGCAGAATGTTCACGGATCTTTTTCAATTTTTTCGGATCACATCCCCTGAAGTAGTTCCCTCCCGGAAATCCGAATCGGGGACTATTTTACCTCCGGAATTTTTACCCCAGAGGATGCCATCTTGTTTAACAATTTCTGTACGCAGTGTACTTGGGAGATAATGTGGTGGTTTCCTGTTGCCTTCCACATCGCAGTAGTGTGTCCTAGAATGCCACACCGACCCCTAAGGTCTCTGCTACTCTAAGTACCGAAAAAGCTGCTACCCTCTTTCGGGGACCTATCTTAGTCTGGTTCCTCACTAACGACCTCACTAATTTAGTTAAACCTATAGTTCGGCTCTTTAGCTCATTGAAACGCGTAAGCCATTCTACCTGTTCTAGTATTTTAGAACGTCGTCAAGGTGCAGGTCCGTTCAGAATGGAAATAAATTATCATATAATTAAAATCGATGCTACGGTTTTGGATTTAATGTGTATTGTATACTTTAATTTTTTTAAAACCTAACTTATTATAAAACCATGCTTATAATTTTTCAAAATCTAGAGCACAGAAAGAAAAAAAGACATTTTTATTTCACTAAATAAAACACTTCAAAATGCAACCGAAACTTCCATTAGCGTTAAGTGCTGGCAGTATGTATGATAACTAAAGTTCCGATGTCGACTTTATATCCAAAAAATTTGCTAAATGCGCATAAATATGAATGATCTCTTGTAAAATATGCAACAGGTGTCTAAAATATATTCAATTATTTACTTGACAGAAATATAATTGGAGACCCTTCAAGTTTTTCAGAGAAATATGTCATTTTAGAATCTGTAACGACAAAGGCAGTTTCCGTTGTCAGTGTAGTAAATTATCGCTTATCATTGCAAAAATTGTTCTTTTTGAATCCTTTCCTAGTAAAAGCTTGGAACTGCCTTGCACCTGCTGTTACTTTCAGTACAGTTTTAAACGATTTTAGGGATTAAATACTTTCCGCAATAACAATAATAACAGCATGAGTCAAGTTATAATGTATAGTATCCAATTTGCTTTTGTGAAAGAGCTGTACCTGTACCTGTAGAACTTTCTCCAAAGGGTTTGTATTAGTCATTTTGTATAGAGAATGAAATTTACAATTATGACTGACCACATTAAATTTCAATATATAAGTATGATATTTTACATACTTATATATAGATTTATTCAGACTAGTGTAAAGTTTTAAAAATAATTTGCCGCCCCCTAAGCGTTGCGCCCGGGTGCGGTGCACCCTTTTGCACCCGCCTTGCGGCAGGTCTACCTGAAGTTGTAACATTGATTATTTGATTTTTAACAATCCCTGTATCAGTGGCGACTGCGGAACCATTGTTTTCTAACTTGAAATTAATTAAGCATTATTTAAGAAGTGCAATGTTTCAAAAAAGACTTAGTAGGTTTTCGCTAATTTCTATTGAAAATGAAAGAGCCCGGAAAATAGACATTGAAAAGTTAATCACAACATTTGCAGGGAAGAATGCACGTCTATAAAATTTTCTATAGGATATAAAGGTGCCCTGCTTATTTTTAAATATTCAGTACGCATTCATCATCATTAAGTCTTCAGTCCTAGAACTGACTGGACGCGTACTCTCATTGTTTCCTAGTCTGAACCAACCTACACTTTTCTCTGAAATTTGCACAGTCTGCATCTATCACTATTTGTCTGATCTCGGTCCACCTCTACCTATCTTTTCCTACCTCTGCTTGTATTATATCCCCGTATTATTCCCCAGAAATGCCTTAGAACGTATTCTGTCCTTCTATTTCTCCTATTTTTTTTTGTTTTCCACAGATATATTTATTCCTCTACTATTTCAACAACCTATTTGTTATTAACTTTGTCTGTCCATGCTACCATCCTCATACATCTGAAGCACAACATTCCAGAAAGCTTCTATTTCTTTCTGTCTGCTTTTCCTACTGCACGTATTTCATAGATGTACTGTGCTGTGCTCCACGCTATGCGTTGAAGTCTTCTTCTAGTATCTATGTTCGTTGTCTTTGAACATAGCTGCTGTTCTTTCTTGTTTGATGCAGTTCGGTTACCTTTTATTGTTTTACAGTTATATTCCCTACTTCCCCGATATTCAGTGGTATGTGAAGGGGAGTAAGCAGCCTTTGGCTGCCAAGTTCCCACAGCACTTGAACCTTTGTCGAATTAATAGTTTTTCCAATTTATCCTTTCGCACAATCAGCATTAGTTGAAAATATTTCATAACCAACACCTGTACTTGTTTATAATAACCATCAGATTTAAGAGCACTTATTTTTTCGTCATTCTTGAAACTGGTTGGACTTGTATCTCAGCCTTCACAGTTCCCTGCAATTCTCCCAACAGCCTATATACAACTCGATTCCCTTCTATTGTTTTCTAATTATATGCCCTATTTCACCGAGATTCAGTGGTTTGTAAAGGGGGTTAAGCAGCATGTGGCTGCCAAGGATACCCCCAACACTCAGACATTTGCCGTATTAATAGTTTTCCAGTAAATCCTTTCGCACAATTAACATTAGTTGAGAGTATTGCAAATCCAATATCTATAGTTGTTTATAATAATCACCATGTTTAGGTACAGTATTTATTATTGTCATTAGTTTTTCCATCGTGCGACTGGTTGGAAGCGTACCTACATTGATTTAAATTCTGAGCAAGCCTACACATTTCCCTAAAATTTTTACAGCCTACATCTTTCACTATCTGTGTGCAGTAGTCTAACCTAGGTCTACCTCTACTTCTCTTTTTTCCTATCTCTACTTCTAATATACTCCGCAGTATTCCCTCATGTCCTAGTATGTGGCCTATCATCCTATCTTTCCTATTTTTTACTGTTTTCCACATAGTTCTTTCTTCCCCTACCATTTCTAGTACCTCTTTGTTCTTAACTTTGTCTGTACACGATTTGTAGCACCACATTTCAAAGACTTCTACCTTTTTGCTGTCTGCTTCTTCTACTGTTCAGGTTTCACAGCCATACAGTGCTGTGCTCCACACATATGTTTTAAGCAATCTTTTCTTTGTTTCTATGTTTGTGGACTTTGAGCACAGTAGTTGCTATTTCTTGTTAAATGTAGCACGACCTTGTGCTAACCTTTGTTTTATATCTTTTGTGCTTTTCCCATCTTGCGTTATTTGACTTCCTAAGTAGCAGAAATCCTTAACCTCTTGTAAGTTCTCGTTACCTATTTGTATTCTTGTTTTGGATTTATTTTCTTCTCTTTTGCATACTAGAACTTTAGTTTTATTTTTGTTAATATTCATACCACACCTGTCTGTAAGAACTGTTTCCATTTCATTAAGAGCAGCTTCTAACTCTTCTTCGCTAGATGCTGATACCGCTATATCATCCGCAAATCTAAGCATATCAATCTTTTGTCCCTGCATATTAATTCCAAATGTCTTTCTGCATTTGACAGTATCCATTGCCTCTTCTATGTACAAGTTAAAAATTAATGGGGATAAGGCACATCCCTGTCGCACCCCTTTCCTAATATTTATTTCTCTACTTTCTTGCTCTAATTCTATTACCGTTGTTTGCTCTTTGTATGTACTGTTCGTCTATCCCTAAAACTCATTCTAATCTTTTTGAGTATGCCGAACATTTTTTTCCAGTTCATATTGTCGAATGCTTTTTCCAATTCCACAAACCCTATATATATACGCTTTCCCCCTTCTCTACTGTTTTCTTCATTATCACCCACAGAGCTAAAATAGCCTCACGTGTTCCCCCGTTTCGCCTACACCCAAATTGATCTTCTCCCAGTATTTCTTCAGCTCGTTGTTCAATTCGTCTCTGTACAATTCTAGTTAATATTTTTGAAACGTGTGCGGTCAAACTTATTGTTCAAAAATTTTCACATCTGTAGCTTACAAGTCGGGAGAGACGTTCTGTTACTGCTTGTCCAGCGGCTTTTAGAGTTTCTGCTTGCACCTTATTTGTACCCGGCGTCATACCATTTTTCAGGCTCTTTAATGCTAATTCAAACTCATCTCTAAGTATAGGATATCCCAGGTCATCATTTTCAATGTCTGATTCCTGTTCTAATGCTGTTAGTTCCTCTCCTATATATTCCTGCCATCTAGCTACCTTTTCTACATTTTCTATAATGACGTTTCCTTTCGCGTCCCTTATATTTTTGCTATATGGTTTTATGTCCCTAAAATTCATTCTAATTAATTTGTATGCTTCGTCTGTCTTTCTTATTTCCATCTTAGTTTGTACCTCTTTGCACTTTTCATCAATCCATTGTTCTTTAGCTTTTCTGCATTTGCGAATAATTTCCCATTTTATGGCTTTGTATCTCTGTTTTCCTGTTTCGTCTGATCTATTTTTGTATTTTCGTTATTCTTCTATTAAATTCAAAATATCTTATGTTATCCATGGTTTGTTTTTTTCTTTTTTTGTAAACCCCAGAATATCTCTGGCCGCCATGTCTAAGCTGGATTTAATGTTATTCCATTCTGTTTCTACTTCGTTAGTATCAGCAATTTTCCCGATATTTTTCAGCAAATGATTTGATTTTTTTCAAATCTTTCGTGGATATCTTTATCTTTTAGCTTCTCAAAATCAAAGTGCCTTTTTCCGTTCTTCTTTTTCAGATTTTTAAATTTAAGTGCGGCATTCATAAATACGATGTTGTGGTCAGTGTCTATATCTGCTTCTTGGTAGCTTCTAGAGTCTTTTACTTGATTTCTAAACCGTTGTCTAACAATAATGTAATCTATTTGATATCTTCCTATATCTCCTGGCATCTTCCACGTGTATCGTTTTCTGATGTTGAAATAATGTATTTGTAATGATTAAATTGTTCTTGTCGCAAAATTCTACCAACCAATTTCCCCTGTCATTTCTCGTGCCTAAACCAAATAAACCTACTATCTCTCCTTCCCTACCCTCACCTACCACTGCATTAAAATCCCCTGTAATTATTAAATTTTCATGTCTTTTTACGTACCTTAGTATGTCTTCGATATCTTTGTAGATTGCTTTTATCTTTTCCTCACTGTTGTAACATTATTTTGAAATGTTAACGTTTTATCAGATTAAATAATTAATTAAATTTCATTAACTTGTATAACTTATAGGCAGAATTCTATAATAAATTACTTTTATATTTTAGTAAGCATCCCTTATAATAAAGACCAGGTTTAGAAATAGCTTTACCCTTAAATATTATAAATTCCAGCGGCTGTCATCATAATTTAAAGCTCCAACCTTGCAAACCAAATACAATAACCCTTTTAAAACTAATGTCGGTTATAGATTGACGAATCTGATAAATTTAAATGGAATAGTACCTTTTAAGGTAAACAAAGAAAAGCAATTTTCTGTTGTAAAATTTAATTTTTTTAATAATTTGTTTGATTGATAAGGGTTATAGGAAACGAGACATTACAAATAGCCAAACTATTTTCCAATTTGATTTGTTCAAAGATTGCAAGTAATTTTAAGTAGTCTGGAGACAACTATTGTATTAAAAATCCATTTCGGCGCGGGTTTAGCTATCCGGTCTTTTGTCAATGGCAGACAACTGTCGCCAATAGGTATGGTCCACATTTTCAGTATTAAAATTCCAAGAATGTACAACATAGTTATATCATTAGAAAAATAATTGATATCCGCGACCCTCGTCTTAAAAGGGGTTGGATTTAGTTTATGAAATCTTGTTTTTGGGAGGTTCTATTAATAGTCATTGGATAACAGAAATATGACGTAAAATAATGGTTTAGAGTAGGATTAATATATAACTTAAAGCTTTAGCTAAAAGACAGAGATTCCAATGGGGTTGTCCGTTGTCAAAAGGTAGAAAGAAACGTAGCCACAGAAGTTCGCTGGTAGCGTTCTCCAGCATCACAGATATGATATTGCACTTAGTATCACGATAGTGAAATTGGAAAGGAGTAATTAACTCTTCCAGTTCGCGAGGGTTGATACTCGGGTGTTCGCGGATTTATCAGTCATATAAAGTATATAATAAAGAGCTTGTACGCGTGTGACGCACAAGTTAAGTTAAGTAATCAAGATCCTGCCGGGTTCGTGTGCCATTGAATTATTTAATAATTGCAAAGTACAAGAGCAATAAGCGAGATTCTCTCCCCCAATTTAAGAGCTGTTTTGCGTTGAAAGGCAAGCCATCAAACAATTGACGATTTTTAGTAAGTTTTTATAGTTAAGCTAGCATGACCAATTTTTAGTTAAATTATTTGTTAGGACGTTTTGGTCATAGACCGTAGGATTAATTTAGTGTAAAATTGATAAGATAAGTTTTCTTCTATATAAAGTATTTGGGAATTACTTATGTACGTAAAATTATCATAATTCCATATCAATCATTCAATTAAATTTCTAAATTAAAATTCATGAATTTCTTTATGTAAGAGGTTCGCGTTTATTGCTCTGTTAATTTAATAGTTTTTGTTTGCCGTCAATGGTTTTTTTATTTTTTTATCATGAAAGTTGCATAAGTAGTCAGAAAGGTAAGAATTGATTAAAAGAAACAATTGTCCTCCTTGGGATGACCAGTCTCTCAAGGTTTTGCATAAACATTTGGCCATTCTCGACTTGTCTGGCGCCTTTGGTGATTGTCATTAAGCCACAATATTTATGAAAGGTAAGTGCCAAATTTTTTGTGTAGTATATTATATATTAATTTAGCTTTTTCTGCAAAATTTTAACCCTCTATATGATCCACGACTTTCCGCTAGTTAGTGCCGGTGACCCCCCTTTAATTTTTGTTTTACAGGCCGCTCCCATTTTATAATTTTAATGAAAATAATATACTTGGTAGCTTTTTCTCCTGTAACACTGTAACTAGAGGTGGGCATTTATACTTGTATTATTACTGTATTTACTGGTTTAGATTCAAATCTAACTATGAGTACTCTTTGGTTTTTTTGTAAGTAGTTTTCCACACGTTGTCCTATCTTTTTTCGCATAACTACCCTCACACCTGAATTTCTTTCCTCTGATCCTGTATGAATTACCCTGAAGTCTCCACTCCAAAAATCCCCCGCCTCTGGTCAGTGGACTTCGCTGATTCCTACTATGTCTAGTGCTAACCTATTCTTTTCGAGTTTCAGGTTCTCTAGCTTACCTACTTGTTTCATACTCCTGACATTCCACGCTCTGACTCGCAGCATGTTCACGGATCTTTTTCTATACTTTCGGATCACATCCCCCTAAGTAGTTCCTTCCTGGAGATCCGAATGGGGGACTACTTTACCTCCGGAATTGTTTACCCCAAAGGATGCCATCATCATTAGTAACAATTTGAGTACGTTGTGTACTTGGGAGATAATGTGGTGGTTTCCCGTTGCCTTCCACATCGTAGTAGTGTGTCTTAGAATGTCATACCGACCCCTATGGTTTCTACCACTCTAAGTACCGAAAAAGCTGCCGCCCTCTTTTGGGGACCTGTCTTATGCTGGTTCCTCACTAAAGACCCCACTAATTTGCTTAAACCTATAGTTCGACTTTGTAGCTCATTGAAACGCGCAAGCCATTCTACCTGTTCCAGTATTTTAGAACGTCGTCAAGGTGCAGGTCCGTTCAGAATGGGAGTCCGCATTATAAGGTATTTAATTGATTTCATTATAAATTAAGTAATGCGCATTCAGTAAATTGATATTAATTTTGTATCTTTAAACTTATAATGGCATGCGCCCCACTTTTAAGTTTTGCACCGGGACCCACACCGACATTGTTTCGACCCTGGCCCTGGATTTGTATGTTTCACCTTACAAAAGAATAAACGAGAAAAGGAAAGCATATTCGAGTAGATTAAAATTATAATTGCTATAGTCTACAAATATTACTTTGGATTTGACATACACAGTATGCCCCTGAGCTACCCGAGGTTGTTATTCAAGGCTGTGGAATTCGAAAAGAATTGCAATAAAAATGTCGAATTTGAATATTTTACATCTCCAGCTTTCACATTTTTGACTTCAAAATCTCGCTAATTATAAGTTATGCATTCTAAAAAAGAAAGCTCGCACGTAAAGAAATTATTTCTGACCTTTGCCTAGAAGATAAATAATCTTTCGTTACCTAATTTCTACTCAAACAACAATAATAAATATTAAATTACATAAGTGTGCCTAACCAAAAGTGAAAGTGTACTTGAATAACACATCACGCGAATGATCATGATCCTTGCTGAGTAACACACGTAACCCAAAGACAATTTTATTTTAAATTTCAATTTAAAACCATAAGGCAACCACAAAACCACATCAAAGATAGCTTAAAGAAAATGAAACCGGGTATTTATTGACTAAATCCGTTGTAATGATATGTCTCTTACTCAGAATCCCCACCCTGCTAAAGTGATATCATCATGAAATACCGGTCAGTAAGCTTGTCTACGTGAATCGCAGTGAGCGAGTTCAACTTGCGTTAGTTTGTTCAGTTGCATTGTGTAGTTTGATATTTGTGGTTGTTGTGGATAGCTAACAAACTATAGTGCACCGCGAAAAAATTAAAATGAGGGACATTGTAACTGCAAGCTATAATCACACGCCCAAGTCAGGGACGCTAAATAACACTGATTATAAAGCGTACAAAGACTTTATGGAACATTACACTGACGCTAAAAATTGCAAAGATGAAGTCGAAAGTGTATCTTCAAATGACAGTGGAATTTCTTCGAGTAAATTATTTGAAAGTAAAAGTAATAATACATCAACATCCAGTTTAAATTCTGAAGTTAATGGTGGTACAGCGGTTTTTTCTAAGGTGGAAGAACCTTCGCCTTCTGCTTTTATAGGTGGTAATAGAACAGGTTCGTTTAGAAATTACTTAGATAATTATAATAATAAAAAATTTGGTTCTGTTAAACCTGTATTGCCTTCGAAACCAAAT